>CM021743.1:13819149-14169470 GCA_011075105.1 Heteronetta atricapilla | reverse complement strand
GGGTGGGTGCTTGGCCCCCTGGGGCAGGATGCGGGAGGCAGGGGGAGGGATGCGGGCACCGGGCCCGATCCTGAGCTGGGGGTCCCCGGCTGGGGGTCCTGAAGGAGCTCTCCACCTCCGGCAAGGGAACAGCCTGAGAGCCAGCAGCCAATGCCAGGGGCGTATCACAAGCGGATGCTGTGGGCTCCTAGGCCGGCATCTGTCTTCCAAAAGGACTCAGCATTCGGTGGTTATGGCCTTAAGCTGTTGGCCAGGGCAGAAGGAATCGGATGTAAATGGTACTTTTGGTGCGCTTTCTTCTGTGAATGGGTGCTGCTTTATTTTATCATGGGCAACAGGCCCTGTACGGAGAGGCTGGGCTCCAAGTGCTGAGTGCGTGCCCCTCTGCCACCCGAGCCTGCCCCTGCTGCGCTGCGTGCGGTCACACCTGCAGGCAGGAGCGTGGCTGCAGCCATTCTGCTTCACTCCCCGCAGCTCTCTTAGCCATTAAAAATCGCGCAGGTGCTGTAGGACTGCCTTTTGGTGAGCAAAGTCTGCTGCTGGAGACATTTGGAGTGATCAGACAGATGCAAAGCAAGGCCTGCACATGCCAAGCGCAGCAACGTGGATGATGCTCAGGGTCTGTACCCGTGCCGGGGCATCGCGGTGGTGGCAGCAACCCCTGCACACGGGGGAAGGCAGCCACGGCCCCTGCCCGCAGGAGGCAGCCCCACATCCATAGCCACCTGTCCAGTTTGTACAATAAATCCCATTTTCAACCCTTGAGATGGCAGCGTGCCTCCGGCAGGAGGAGCCGGCAGGGGGAGCGCTCCGGGAGCCGCGGGGAGCCCAGCGTTGATGGAGCAGGGCTGGGGCACCCACTGTGGGATTTTGCTCAGCCCCAGGGACAGCAGCAGCACCAGCATTTGCAGCACTAGAAAAAGCAAGCGACCCCCAACTGCTCTGCTTGCTCGCCCTAAAGCCATGTGCAAAACCCCACAGCCCGCGAGGGGTTTGCGGCAATTAATGGGGGAAACTCTGCAGGGGCAGCAGGTGCATAATAGCTCTTGTGGGAAAGGCGCGTGAAATCCTTCGGCCATCCGAGTTTAGTCAATACCATGGCACATCATGATGCTGAGAGCTTGTTTTCAGATGTGCAAAATGCTCCTACCTCATGGGATAGGTGGTGAATACGCAGCGGGAACGAATAATGCTAATAAGTTCCACAAGGAAATTAATTAGGCTTCTTCCCAAGACTAAAGCTTAATCTAGTTTCTGCTGTTATACTTTGTCTTCATAAAAGTCTGGAGAAATGAATGAGCTTTATACCACCATTACATGAGGAAAAACCTCGGGCTCTCTTGGAAGAAATGATGGACTGAGCAAAACTGTCAGCCTGGGTGTATCAGTGTGGCAAAGTTCACATTGACTCTTAAAGGCTCTCCCCCACCTCGGTTTTGCCTTTATTCTGTTAAAAGAAAAAGGGTAACTTTTGAACCTTCTGGGTGCTTTTGCAGAGCAAAGTTTAAAATGTGAAGTGCAAAGACTGTAAACCCCAAACAGCAAATAAACAGTGAGAACCTGTTTTTTCAGGTGATCTCATGATCTTTGACCAGTTGACGTTGGCAGCGCTGAGCACGCTGCAGAAACGAGGGCTGTCTGCTGCAAGCACTCCAAAAGGAATCCACAGGTCCTGAGGCCTTTTCAAAAATTAAAAAGAGATAATATATCTTAGGTCTACATAGAAAATGTAATTCAGATTTATAGCTGATTTTATCTAGCTCTATGAAGAGCTTGGCTCTGGAGCTTGACTCCGGCCCAGCTGCAAGCAGGTTGGGCCCTGTCCTTCCTGGGCTGCTGTGCACAAAGCACGAGTGCTATTTCATCTGAAAACACAGCCACTTCATTTCCTGTGTGTTTATAGGTCACTGTGTTCAAACATCAGGAGGACTTGTTTTACTCACTAATGCTTTAATTTGTGGCAAAAGCCGTAAATCATGTTCTGAAAGTAAGGCTCCCTCCGGGTTGCAAGAAGTGCCATCTCACCTGTGTAAACATGAAATTCTGACGTAGTTGCACAACACAGGTCGCATGCTTCCACTTTGTGCCTGCTACCCGCTCATTTTTCCTATCCGCTCCTCTCAGTGCCAGCGTCTTCTGTCCTTAAAAAAAAAAAAAGTTTCACGTTACACCAATGACAAATGGTGCTGAAAGAGATATCCTGTGTAAACACCCCGATGTTTCAAAGCTCACCTTCAGGAAAACCTAACCTCGAAAATGAGACAGCAAAAACCCAGCGTGGCTTTCCCTTCCGCCCACACTGTAGAGAAAGGAGGGCTTCTGCATCCCCTTTTCCAGAGCAATGTTTCTGATTATCACCCTTTCACCTAAGAAGAGCGATATTTCTGTATTAAAAAGGGCTAGATTTCGATGCTAATGTATTATGTGTATTTATGTGTACAGATGCATTACACATGTGTTTATATTTCTTAAACTCAGCTGCAGGAGATGGCTGAATGCACGGTGAGTGTGACCGACCCTCGCGGCCCAGTGTGGCTCGCCCAGGGGCTGCTCCGGGGCCGGGTGCCCTGAGCACCCTGCAGCAGCGCCGGGGCCTCTGGCATTGCCTGAAACCAGCACAGAAGCAGATGAGAGGCGTTTCCTCTGAGCTGGAGGAGAAAGGAAGCTGTCACGGGACAGGACTGAGTCACCACTGTCTGACCCCGCACATCCAGAGGATCCCGTGCCTCTCCAGAAGCCTCCGGAAAGAGCCGGCGCCTGCTCGCTGTGGGGTGAGCACCCCCCTGCCCCACCAAGCAGCAGCCCCTGGGGGTAGTGACAGGGAACTGATGGGGCCTCAGGCCAAAGCCGTGAGTTAAGAATAATTCCCTCTGAGAAATCACCAGCAGAAATCTGCTGTGGTCTGTAAGAATGGAAAAGAGCAGGCCCCCTCCTCTCCCCCCTCAATCCCACCAGGACTTTGCTGTCAGCACGAAAAGCTTGGCCATAAGGAGCACTGCTGGTGATCGTGCCCTCAGAGCAGGCATCTCACCAAATATTTTTAAACACTTCCCAGCAGAAAGTGGGTGGAGAGAGAAAGCAGAGAACTGCAGGGATGCTGACTGCTCCTTTTTGAGCCCTTCCTCTGTAACTTTGGTATTTTCAACTCGAACAGCTTTTTTTTTCCTATCCCCTTTGCTGTCCCTCTGCTACCTCCATCTGTGTAGCTGCTCAGAAACCAGGGCTGCCAAACTGCCTTTTTCAGCAGGGTTTGCTGCGATCAAACGCTATGGAATTCCTAAAGAACTGTAAGAAAACATCCACGAGGCCAGTTCTTCACACTGGGAATCCCACACCCGGGTCCTCCAGCAAACAGAGGGAAAAATGCCCCAGGCTAATTCAAGCTCCAGCCACATCTCAGGCTGCAGAGCTCTGAGCAGGCAGGGCTTGGTGGGGAGACACCCGTCCATCTGTCCAGCTGCGGTGGCAGGACACGTTGGTGAGTGCCATGGGAATAGAGCCCAGCTCCTCACATCTCCCTCCGGGGGCTGAGAACCCCAGAGGGCACATACAAGGGCTGGGGCAATAGGAAATGCTGGGAGGAAATCCCCGACCTGGAGGAGGAGGAGGAGAAGGAGGAGGGGACACGCTGAGTCACCCTGTCCCGTGATCGGTGAGCTAAGTTAATCGCAGGCTGGTGAAAGCCTTGTTTTCTTTATGTTTTGAAAAGAAGTGCATGATGTCACGGCCACAAAGCCGAGCGTGACTCAGCAGAAGCCACCAGGAGAAGGGAAATTCTCCCTGGCTTTTGGCCCCTTCCATATTTGCCAGCTGGATTAAAGTTCACATGGAGGAAAAGTAGGATTTCTGGTGTTAGCATGGTGCATCGACTGATAATTGTAAATGCATCTATTAATCTGGAGGCAAAACCAGCGTGAAAAGACCCAGCAGCCTGGGGACAGCCCATGGTGCCTCAAACACCCGGGCAGGGTGACGGAGAGGGGAGTAAGGAATCGGCCCTGCCAGCACGGCAGCAACTCGGTGCCTCAGGAATGACTGTGACAGAGGTGGTTCCCAAAAGATGGGTCTCTGGCTCTGTAAATGAGACCAAAAGCGGTCTTTGGGATCCTCAGAAATAGGGCACAAGATGGCAGTGCTGGAGGTGATGCTTGGCAAGGCAGATTCGGCAGAGTCCTGTACTGCGTGCCCTGCTACCGCCTGCCCCTCTTCTGATTTTGTGGAAAAAAAAAACAAACCACAATGATTTGAAGCCAGCAAACTTCACCAACACTTCCAGAAATAAGGATGCAGACAGCAAAGAGACGAAAGGGAAGGTGTGCACCCACAGCTCTCGAGATCTTGTGCTGTGAAACCTTCCCTGAGCAGCATCATTCATGTCTAAACATGAAGCCTCTGGTGTTTAAACTTTAACTCATCACCTCATGGTGAAGTAACGGCCACCGCAGAAATCAACATTGCTAGAAAATATTTAGAGTTAGAAAGGGCAACCCTTTGTACTATAAATACTACTTTCCAGAAAAGGGTTGTGATTTCAAAATCGCCACGGGTGCCAAAAAAGTACCCATGTGGCCCAGTGCTTTAACACATGCACTGCAGGTCAAGATATACGCCAACTCCCCACCACGGAGGTGAAAACTTTCCCTCTCTTTGTTGTGAAGGACGCTAAGCCATGGTACATGTTCCCTAGGTTTTCGTTATAGAATCCTACAGTCATTGGGGTTGGAAGAGACCTTGATCATCTGGCCCGACCGTCCTTAGGGACATGGTTTAGTGGGTGACATTGGCCGTAGGGTGATGGTTGGACCAGATGACCTTGAAGGTCTCTTCCAACCTTAATGGTTCTAGGACTCTGTGACCCCCCCACCAATGTCACCCAATAACCACATCCCAAAGCACCACGTCCAACCTTTCCTGGAACACCCCCGGGGACGGCGACCCCACCACCTCCCTGGGCAGCCCGTCCCAACGCCTGACTGCTCTTTCTGAGAAGGAACGGATCAGAGTTCCCCACCTGACCCTCACTGTGGCCAAGGGGACCAACGAGAACCGGGCCCTGAGGAAACGAGCACCGTGATGGTGCACCGGGCCTTACCTAACCGCGGGGGGCGGGGCAGGAGGAAAAGGGGCGTGGCCTGAGGACAAGCGGATAATATATATGGACAAATGGGCGTGGCCTAAGAGCAGCGGACGACGTATATGGATAAGTAGGCGTGGCATGCATAGGAGGGGGCGGGGCCTGCTTGAAGGGGGCGGGGCGCGGCGGCGGCGCTATAAGGCGGGGGCGCGCAGCGCCACTCACGGCCCGCCCCGCGCCGTTTCGTGCTGAGCCTCCGCGCACCGCCCCAGCCCGGCCCCGTCCCGGCGGCAATTCCTGCTGCGCCACAGCCATGGCGGCGCTGACGGTGAAAGCCTACCTGCTGGGCAAGGAGGAGGCGGCCCGCGAGATCCGCCGCTTCTCCCTGCCGCCCCCCGTCCGCTACCAGGCCGTCTGCGAGCGGGTGGCCGAGCTCTTCCAGGGGTTGCTACGGGCCGGGCCGCCGCCGGCCTTCCGGCTGCACTACCGCGGTGAGGGGGGACGGGGGGGTTCGCCTTGAGGGGGTGGGGGTGGTCTCCCCCCGGCCGGGAGTCTGACCTGCCCGTCCTCCCCTGCAGATGAGGATGGGGACCTGATCGCCTTCTCCAGCGACGAGGAGCTGGAGCTGGCCATGCCCTACGTGCAGGATGGCGTCTTTCGTGTGTACATCAAAGGTAACGGCTCGGGGGGAGGCGAGGCACGGCTCTGCTGTACGCTGCGGCTTCCTGGGGAGGGGAATTGAGGGGTGGGGAGGGGGCTGGAGGCAAGCCCACCCTGCTGAGGGGAAGTGAGCAGACCCCAGGCGTCCTCTGAGCTGTGTCACTCCTGGCACAGTGACAGCCGCCTCCCTGGAAGCCCTTCCCTCCACCGGTGTCCTCAGCGGTCACAGGGACACGCTAAGCCCAAATGCCAGCTTAATTGTCAGCATGTTGTGCCCTAGTCCCTTCTGTTTGCTTAGACACCTGCAGAGCTTTATCAGCAGCCCACCTACTGACTCACACGGGCTGTCACTCCTCTCTGCGCTCATCTGCTGTGCCTCCTGGCACTCCTTCTGAGCTTCCTCTGGAGAAACGTTCTGTCCTTGCAGAGCTTAGGGAGGTAGGACAAGCTGCCAAACAGGGTGGTGCTATGCTAATCTAAAATAAATATGGAAAGATACTGCTAGGGATGAGGTATGCTCAATTTGAGGAGCAGGTATGTCTGTGGAACCCCTTCATGCTTGGTTTAAGTTCTCTTACATGTGCCTGGCTTGTGTTTGGCAGCCAGCGTAAAAATAAACTGACCTAGTAAGTCAATACTGCTGTGACAAGGGCTGTTTGTGTTTCCTTCTCCCCTGCCTGATTTCCAACCTTTAAATAGTAACCTCGTTCTTGATGCGAAATTCCCTTTCCTTAATAGAGAAAAAGGAGTGCAGGCGGGAGCATCGCTCGCAGTGCAGCCAGGAGCCTCCCCGTGACATGGTGCACCCCAATGTCATCTGCGACGGCTGCGAAGGGCCGGTGGTGGGTGCTAGATTCAAGTGTACTGTCTGTCGAGACTATGACTTGTGCAGCACCTGTGAGGGTAAAGGCATCCACAAGGAGCACAACATGGTGATGTTTCAAAGTCCACTGCTAAATCCATTTGAGGTGAGTAAAATCTATGGAGCGGGACTAATGCATGGGATGTTCCCCAGATGTAAGCGCTAAGATTAATTTACTTGGAATCTGTGTGAACACGGCCACGTGAATGTTACCCTTTACAGTGGCTTCCCCGAGGACGCTGGCTCCGTAAAATGCGGCATGGTGTTCCACCCTTCCCGGGGATGCACTGCTGGGGGTATCCTGGCCCTGCAGGTCCATGCCAAAACTCTGAACGAGCCCAGGCCAGCGCTGCTGCCTCCAGTCCACCTGCTGCGGAAGGTAAGAGGAGGTGCTCTGGTAAACAAGGTGGTGGTGGTGGAGAATCTGGAGTAGGTGGGACTCTGCAGCAGTGTGGAATCTGGGTGGGGAAAAAAAGGCATGGGAACTAATCTAATTGGCTGAAAATAACTAGGACATTTTGGGACAGAGTGCAGTTTCTCTTAAGGTGTACTGAGGGCCCATGCAATAGATGAGGCTGTAGAGAGACTACTTAGAATGAAACCAAGCAGAGCTGTTAGGTCAAGCATGTCACTACTGTGCTCTAGATCTGCCTTTCAGCATGGCTAATGAGCCTTAACAATGCTAATGCCACTGGTTTATTGTTCCAGAGGTGGCTCAGAGTTAGTTCTGGTCTTTCTACTTACTGCTTTTGTGCAGCGTAGATGTTTATCAGAAAACAGGCACTGAGAACTCTTGGTGATATGTTCTGTAGGTGCTTTTTCCCTTTGGGCTGCTATATGTACTAATATAAATTGTTCTTCTAGAAGCTTCTACTAACAGCCCGCCGCAGGACCCCAATGTCACCTTCTTAAAGAATGTTGGGGAGAGTGTTGCAGCTTTTCTGAGCCCTATGGGTAAGTTACTTACGGTGTCATCCACATCCCTGAGACTGGCTTAGCTCCTAACAGGAGCAGCAGCCAGCTGTCGTGGCTGATGGAATCACTTCATGCTACTAAGCCTTGAAGCTTTAACTTTATTCCTTGTACTAAAATTGCCTAGGCTTAGGACATCTTAGTACCTTTTTAGAGTCCTCCTTTGGAAGGAAATAAGGAGAGATTTCATTAACGTGTCACCACTAACATTAAGTCAGTGGTGACTTGGGGCTGTGCCTTGCTATGCAGCTAAGTTCTGCCTGGACTCTAAATGTACGGCTGTCCGTCTAGAGGAAGGTGATTATGTGGTGCTTCACACCTCAATTACTACCTGTTCCATGGGAAACTGGAAGATTACAGTAATGTTACAGCATTTATACTAGGAATAATGCATGCTTTAAGACTACTTTTGAAAATCTCTAAGATTTTCTTGGTCTGAAATATGTTCCTAGGTATTGAAGTTGATATTGATGTGGAACATGGAGGACAGAGAAGCAAAGTGACTCCTGTTTCTCCCAATCTGGAGAAGAACAATGCTGAGTCGAGCAGCGGTACTCTTGACCAGAATGCTCAGACCAAACCATACTGGAATAGCACAGATTCTGTTACAGTAGTAAACACGGTTGCAGAGCAGATACAAGACATGGTGATAGATCCTGTGCCCACACAAATGGAAGATGGCAGCTTCCAGACCCAGGTACAAGAACCGTGGCATTAATATGCTTGCTGAGGCTTTACTGAACAAAAAGCCATTCAACCTGTGTTGTAGGGTTGATTATTGCAGTGTCAGTGCTTAAGTGATGCACAGCACCTCAGCTTTACTGATTTACAGCAAAGGTGATGGGACTTGTGAATGTAAAGCTTCATATTACAGATACTAGGAGCATGCATCCTACCTGGAAAGCACTGCAGCACCTGGACCTCCTTTCTTTCCATTTCAGGAACACGGGGAGTCTAGCAGTTCATCAGGGGGTGATGAGGACTGGACCCACTTGTCTTCCAAAGAAGTGGATCCTTCCACAGGTGAACTACAGTCTCTGCAAATGCCAGAGACAGAGGGTCCCAGCTCCCTGGATGTATCCCAAGATCCTCCACAGCCAGGACCTACAGGACTGCGAGAGGCTGCACTCTACCCACATCTCCCACCAGGTATGAGGATGTATGTAGGTTCCATAGTTAGGAGTAACTTCCACTCAGAAATTGCTAACTTGCCCAGTGTAAGCAAATCTACTTAGAGATGGTAGGAACCAAGCTCCTGTAAGTTAGAAGTGACCTTGTTAGCTGGTGTGGCAGCACTCTGCACCTTGTTAGAAGCAGGTTGTTCTCTGCTTGAATGTGGGCAGCTGTCTCTAAGACTTCAGACTTAGACTAGTACTAACACACTATTCAAGCAACATGAAAAAGGTGGTATCCTAAGTCCTGTCCTTGCTGTGTACTTGTAAGAGTCATCTAATGCAAGATGTAGACAGTACATCCCATGACTTATGACACTTTTATGGCAGGAGCTAGTTAATATGCCAGGTGTAGCTTAACTGCAACCAGCAGCCCTGAGGCTCACAGCAAGGCCAGCTGAATCTGACTCAGTAGGATTCTGACTCAGCAGTTTTCTTAGCATGTTACATATGTTTTATTTCAGAATGTCTGTTCTCCTAGGAGACAGGAGAACACATCTGCCAGCACTTGTCAGCTATGCTAGCTTTACTAGGATTAGTGCCAGTCTACCTCCTGAGTGGTATTAAAGCCTTGGCTGGTTTGCTAATTACATAAAGTGTTTCAACTTTAAACTATCCCTCTCTCAACAGAAGCAGATCCTCGCTTGATTGAATCTCTGTCCCAGATGCTCTCTATGGGTTTCTCTGATGAGGGTGGATGGCTCACTCGACTTCTGCAGACAAAGAACTGTGACATCGGGGCAGCGCTAGATGCCATCCAGTATTCCAAGCAGCCTCCTCATGTGTAGTAGTCTACGCAACAAAAAGCACTTTCCTTCTCACTGAAACGAGATAAGGCCATACAACTAACTCTAGTGATACATCTTCCTGTTAAGGGTTTGTTTCATGTTCCTATCATGTTCTTATGTGATTGTAGAGTGGAGGAAAAATAAATACTACTTCCAGCCTTTCACTTGTGATGAGTCTGTGTGTTTAATGATCAGAGCTGTATTACTCTAACTAGAACTCAGCTGGAAAACAGCTTATGCCCAGAGCCTGTGACATAAGCAGCTCCCAGCACCAGGGAGGCAGCCTAGGGCCTCTACATTCCTTTTTTTTTTCCTGCATGTAGTGGGGGTTTTATATGAGCAGAGCCTTAGGGCTACACACTACTGAAGGGACTACAGAATGGAAATCAACTGGCTTGGCTCTGGAGCCTGCTCTGCAACTCTGGAAGAAAGGGTTGCTAGGGGAGATCTAAACAAAGAGGCAGGACAAGGGAAAAGGGATGTAGTTTATAATGGGGAGTTAATCACAGAACTTCATTGTACTGGTCAGAGATCCTTAGAGACTTGGATGTTTCTCCCTGTTCCACTTCCCACTCAGCTGACCTACTTCCATTCTTATTTCTGAGATGCTTACTAGATAACATCATGCCAACCCAGCACTTACCCAGGGGAGTGGTCTCTTCCCACAAGACAACTGTATAGCATTTAAACAACTTTAATAGTGCAATTAAAGCCCCCTTCAATTTCACATTCTTCCTTCAGTACTCAATATATCAAACACAGGCTAGACATACAAAAAGGCAAGCAATGCTGGAGCTGCCTGAATTTCTCAGAAATCATCATCAAATTCCTCACCAGTGCAGAAGAGGCGTTCATGAGAAATGCTGCTAGGCTTGGGCCCAGTGTTACCCTTAACAGGGGTGGTTGTAGGGGGTCCTGTAGCAGTGTCAAGGCTACCAGTTCCAGCCCGTAACAACTGGCTTTGAGGTTCTTTGACCAGTGCATCCTTCCCCTGTGAGCAACTGATGCTGGGCAGCGTGCTGCCAGGCGGTTTTAAGGCAAGCTGCTCAGTGCTAGTACTGGACTTCCTAAATTTAAAACCTGTACTTGGAGGTAGAGCACTTTGAGCTGCTTCTGAGCATCCAGTGGCCATACTTACTGCAGTGGTGCTGTGTAGCCCCAACCTTCCACTGCCATCCTGTGGTGACAAGGTGACCCTGGCAGCATTTTCACTATCGGCAGAACATGAAAGAAATTTTTCCCACTTTGAGGGTTTGGTACAAGCAGTTGGGGGCTGTGTATTTTCCCGTAGCACTACAGACTGACAGACAGCAGGTACTATACTGTCTGCAGAAACAGCATTTCCATCACCTTGATCAGGAACAGCTATTGAACATTTCTTGTGCTGTAACAAGAAAGAGAGCGTCGTTATAAATCCAGCATATATAGTAAAGCTTCACAGAAGCAGACAAAGAGCACTCCCATCCTTCAAATATACTTAAGTTTTCACCAGCACTCTGAAGCAGAGCTGAGTCTAATGCTCAGGGTGGGCCCATGAACCCTGGGCTGTGAAGACTCGAGTCACCTGGCAGGGCAGGGCAGATGATCACAGTAACCTTAATAACTGCATGCTACACAAGTGCTGCTGCTCAAAGGCAAAACAGCACAAGAGAGCAGCTGTGCTGATGGAGGAATCTGGCTCAACCACTTCAGCTTGCACAAGAGGGCATTGCTTTTGCCTGAGTAAAACATTTCAGAGAGAAACACCCAATACAATTGTCTTCGCCTCTGCAGTTATTGAAACAGGTGAGCAGTGGAAGACTTACAGAACTTCAAAATTACAATATCATGAAAGAAGCAAGGGGAACACTGTTTTGTTTTACCCGTAGGAAGCATCTTCTACAACTAAAACACTTAATAGGTTTTTAACCTTTTTGGCTTGGTAGGCAAGCTGGAAAGCTCCATCTTCCTCTGAGTGCTCCTGAACATCACCGTAGAGGAATCTCTTCTGCTGTTTCCTGGCCAAAAGAACCATTCACAAAGAGGACTGATTAGCTCCACTGTGAATTTTAACACAAACCAATCACCAGAAGTGTTCAGAAAAAGCATACTTCTAGCAATAAAAAGGTTAAGTAAAGCTGTTCACTGGAGCCGGTACTTAGTTCAGCTACCAGATATGAAATACCTCCCACATCCCCAAACCACGTGTCATCACTCAGAGGCAGGAATTACAAAATAATTAAAAAAAAAGTTATTTCTGTACCTTTGTCCTTCTACAGCATTCTTCCTCTGGAAACAGAGCTGTTGCCTTTCTGTACTTTCCTCCTCCTCTTCCTGATCTTCACTGCCCTTGTCCAGATACTTATTCCAGCGACTGACTTCTACTCGTCCCTCCTACAACATTGGAGAATTAATAAAAACAACAGAATAGAAGGTTCTCACTTTTGGCATTGTCATGTATGTGCAGAATGCCTCAAGTGAAAAAGCCAGTACAGGACACATTTCTGTGTCTTGTCCCCAGGTTCAATATCTTGGTGGAGCAGAGAGTTTCTGCATACAACTAATTCTGTCTCTCTGCTGGAGCCTGATCACATACACGATCGCCTCAGCTGTATGAACCAATATAAAGGGATCACCGACTTCACTCTGATTCACCCAGAAGTCAGCATGGGTTGGTACTTCAGCTTTGCAGGTGTCTTACCTGCTGGACTGAACTGTCTTCACCATGGGCTGCTATATTTTCGTTGTCATTTACAGATTCTTCTATGCACCTAAAAGAGATGGAATTTCAGCTGCAGTTTCTTGTCCAGCTTACAAACAAATTAGGCTGCTTATTTGTATTTTTCAAATCATCTAGTCATAGTAAAAGAGATTGGGTAGAAAGAATGGATAGGAACACTGGGTAGGATGCCTATCAGAAAAAAAAAAAACACCAAACAAACAAGGATCTATAGAAAAGCAGGTCATAGATGACAAGGGCTTTCAGGATACATTGCCCAAATACTGGGAAAAAAAATTAGAGAGTAGCCAACCTTCCTCCTATACAAATAGAGCAGCTAGTCTGATCTAAAGCCACTAACCATGAAATGAGAAATGTTAATTAATCATAACTACAGATATACCAGCACGTCTTCTGGGACAACAGCTTAAACCCACTAATTATATCCCGAGCAAGCAAGCAAAAGGGGAAGTTATTTCATAACGTTTTGGGAAAAGCAACACCAACTCTTCTTGATGAAGCAAACAAACAGAGTTCTCCTTCCAAAGCTTAACCCTGAAGCACTGCATATACACAGCTAAGTTATGTAACTGGCTTTTGACTGATTTCTGAAAATAACCTTGAGTGAAAAGGAACTGGTACTAGTTCAAGACCAGTTCAAGATCAGGCAATTCATAAACAGACTCAGGAATGAAATAAACAGGAAAGCGCTACTCAGATTTTCCAGCCCAGCAGGAATTACATCCAGATTTTTGCACTCTTTCTGTCGATAGCAGGGATTACTCAGCAGACTCACCACGTGAAACCCCGAACACCAACAGTGAGGCAGTGCCAGCTGAGTGGAGGATTCTCTCCCCGGGGTGCCCAGCTGCACTGCTTGTCAGCCTGAGGGACGGGCACTGCCAGCTGGCTCCTCAGACAGTATGTAAGAAAGCACAACTTAAGAAAACCAAACCTAACCTTACTCCTTGTATCTTAGTGGGTAAAGGCATAATGAACCAACTAAGGCATAATGAACCAACTAAAGGCATAACATAAAAGGCATAATGAACCAACTAAACCAACTAAGCTTATCTGAAGGGAGTCCTTGTTAAAAGAAGCACGCGAGGCCACAACTCAACAAGCAGCTCGTTACAGGGAGAGGACAGGGCCGGCCCCCAGCCCAGCCACCCGCGGTGAGCGCTGTTCGGCTGCGGCCGTGTGAGCCGTGCCCCGGCCGCCCCCCCGTACCCGTACCGAGCTGTCCGAGCGATCGCCTCCTCCGCCTCGCCCTGCAGCGAGTTTAGCTTCTGGACGTGGTGCCTGCAGTCCCGGCCCGACCCCCGGCCGTAAACCTGCGGGGAGAAGCAGGGCGGAGGGCAGGGGGGGCCCGGCAGGAGCGGAGGGCGCTCGCGGGGAGGCCGCGGCCCTCACCTTCAGCAGGGCCTGCTTCTGCCCGCACACGCTGCAGCTCCACTTGGCGCTCCGCTTGGCCTAGGGGGGAGCAGAGGGGGGTCAGCCGCGGCCCGGTGGCCGCTCCCCGGTGTCCCAGTGGCCGCTCCCCGGTGTCCCGGTGCCGGCCCGGCCGCACCTGCTGGGCCTGGAAGAGGCGGCAGGAGCAGCAGCGCAGCACCCAGCACGGCGCCGCCATCCCGCCACCCGCCGTCGCCACGGCAACGCCCGCCTTCTGCTGACGTCACCGCGCCACCTGCGCGCCTCCCGCCGGGTCGCCCTCCGAGCCCCGCCCCCTATCGCGAAGCCACACCCCCAATGCTCAAACCACGCCCCCAACGCACAAAGCCACGCCTCCACACACGCTAAGCCACGCCCCCATATCACGAAGCCCCGCCCACGAAGCCCCCCCCATAGAGGCAGACCTAGGGGCTGCAGCCCCGCGCTGTGCCCGAGCGGCCTCACGCTGCCTGCCCAGCGGTGTCAGCGAGGGGTACGGTCATTAATTAGGGCACAAGGACCTTATTCCTAGAGGAAAGCATTCCATGTTTATGTAGCCACCTACCCAGGAGCTCTCACCCTGTCCTGAAGCTCGTGACAGCATGCGCCACGCAGCAAATAAATACACAGAATAATAAAAATTCACTCCAGCCACCCAAACGTAAGTAAATACACAGCAAGGAAATACACAGAGCGATAATAAAGATTCACTCCAGGCACCCCAAGTCTGCCCTTCAAGGTTACTGCCATGGACAAGGACCAAGCACTGTTCAATGAGCTCAGGGAACAAACAAAAGGCAGCCCAGGGTGCCCGTAGGGTTCTGGTTCGTTTATTGAGTACATGACAGGTCAGACAGACAGTGTAAAATCACATGTAGTAGTTGTACTTTTAAAAAATTACAATAAATTACTGAATAATTAGTAAAAGCGGTTTTACTCATGGCTGCTCTCCGGATACAGGACAGAGGAGGCAGGAAAGTAAGAAATATGTACGAGCTGTGAATACACATAGAGAACGTCACGAGGGGGAATTAACACTGAGTAGCACACCGAGTAGTGTTAAATGGGAACATCCGACCACACGCGTCCTTCCCAGCCTTTCTATTCCCAGTGCCAGCCAAAAGCTGTAGCAAACCTTGCCTTCAGTGCGGGGTTTGCTCTCGCTCAGCACCAGCATCTCTCGCTCTGGCCCTTCGAGGCAGATGCTCGTGCGCTGAGATGAATTCAGCTGTACAAACAGCACTGATTCTCCTTCCTCGGAGAGGATGCCCTGCTACCAGAAGGCTAACTCTTAGTTTCTTCTGGGCTTTGCCGATTTAGAGAGCAGTCGCTCAGTCTCCCAGTTATTTAATCTCCTTAACTGGAAAGAGATCTAGTCTATTCGGGTTTCCCGTAACGGGCTGATGGCAGAGCACCGCACTGCTTTGACTTCTTCCTCTTTAGGTGTAAATGCCCTCTGATGTGCAGCAGTTTCTACGAGCACGTCCGTGGTTAGACACTTTGTACACGGGATGTTCAGAAGGGACACACTCAGCAGCTGCAGCACAGCGCTCCTGCACATCTTCCTACCCCCAGCATTTGCAAGGGCTGACTGATCACAGTATTCTTAGGAGTCTTGCTGAAAATTGGACCCATGGCTAGTTAGCCAAAAAAAATAATAATAAAGAGACTCAGCAAGAAAATGAATATTTTCTGTACCGACAGGGAAAGTCCGGCAAACCAGTGTGCCACAGATCTGCAACGCTGAGGCTGATTCACTGACTTGTACGTCAGGAACATACTCCCTCCTTACAACTGTCAAGGGCCCATTGATTGACTTAATATTACTTCTGCACTGAAGTCAAGGAGCTTGTGGCTTCCCAGACTAAAAACAGTGGCTTTCAACGAATTGGAAGAGCAAAAGCTAGAAAATCTAGTTTATCTGAAAACTCTCTCCTGAATGCTGAGTAAGAAAAAAGTCATCATATGCTACGAAAATGCCAAATCTGAAAGAAACCAGCAGATCTGAGAGTGTCGTAGGGTGCTGGGAGCAGTGGGGCACATCTGCGTTACAGCTGCTGGGTCACAGAACAGCACTGAAGAACTTACAAGACTATTTATAGGTCAGGGTCCTACAGCACTTGAGGACACCACATGAGCTCTCAGACTGCAGCCAGATGTGAACATGGTTTCAAGCCAGGCTGCATCTGCTCTGCAAGTTACCCAGGAACCTACAGCGAACAAGGGCAGGCAAGGAGCAGTTACCGTCTGAAATAAAACTTCATTAAAATAAAAGATAGCAAAAGGCAGACATGCATAATTTACGGTGGTAATTCTGTACGTCAGGGGCTATTAGGTTCTAATGGCTCTTGAGAATGTAAATCTAATTCTGCCAGCCCAAGTAGCCAAAAAAGCACCTACACAAAGCAGTCACTGTCTGAAGCCCCGTATCGATCAGAATCTATCGTAATTGTGTAGTTACTGGTCTCTGATTAAAGAACAACAATAACAGAAAAAAAAACCAACAACACAAAATATCAAACCATCCTGCCATCTGCCACATTATCTCCCTGTTTCATTTCCCAAAGACAGTTACTGCTATGACTTCACCCCGACACGGAGGAAAGTTCGTAGTCACTGGATGAACTGAACTGCCTCTCCACCTTCTTCTGGTCTTTGATCTTTTGCAGAATGTTGACCTTTTTCTCAAAGTAGTTTACGAGGGCTGTCTCAGTCAGCATGGAAGCTAAGATCTGCTCAAAGGAGATTGACCAGTCAGTGTCAATGGTACTGCCGTACCTGGCAGCTGCACTGCCACCTTCACAACCAACCAGGACCGTGTCATCTGCAATGTCTTCACACTGCAGGGAGCCTGTGCTGACCATGGAGTAGGAAGACATGGACATATCATCTTTGGTTTCATCATCTGATAGCAGCTGCAAAGGAGAGCCTTGTCCTTCCCCTGACCCATCTCCTAGAGTTTGGTTCTCCTGCTGGGTTTTTTCAGGCTGAGCGTCTCCGCAGGTCTTGTCCTCATGGTCAGCTTGGGGTTGCTGCTCCACTGCCGAATTCTGACTCTGTTCAGATGTTGGTGACTCCTCTTCACTCACAGGATCTTGGGTACTGTTTGTTTTGCAGTCCTCAGACTTCCTTGCAGGTCTGCTGGAGAACTTCTTTCCAACCTCCCCAATTCGCAGGAGGAGACTGGCTACAGTGGCAATTGCATGGTAGAGCTCTTGTTCTACGGGGTCCTCACTGAACATGTTGTAAAGGGTCTTGCATAACTCTATGAATTGTTCCTTTCAAAGACAAAGACCAAAAATCATACTTAAGGCTGCAAAAAGTTGACAGTGGTAGATGAAGCAACAGGCACTACCTTTCCTGACTCTTCATTTATTTGCCTCCCCATCAAGTAGTGACTTTTACTGATTCAGAACAGTCCAAATACAGGCAAACTCTCTGCTGTAGAGGTTAAATTGAGACACAGCTAGGAATTTAATAGTGGCAGTATGTTTGCTGCCCAATTAACAGAATACTAACATGCTCGCAACTGAGAAAACCTCAAGTTTTAGTTCTGCCCTGCTTCTCTTCTGTGGTCAGCTTGTACACATTTCTATACTGGTATAAAAAGCAACCATAAAGGAAATTAGAGACAGAAAAGGTGGCACTAGTCATCAGACTCTCTTGTAACCACATTCTTTGCTCTCTACCAAGCAGCTTTAACTTCAGGCAATGCAACAACAAAAAGCCAAACAAGTTTGTATGACTGATGGCGTATCTGAAACATAATGCTCTAGAGGGAAAACAAAGATTGCAGGTCTTACAGGAAACGATGATCCCGGAGGCACAGATTCGAACATGTTTTACTTGTGAAAACAAAGCAGTTTGATAGCCAGCTACATGTCCACTGAGGAATTAAACACAACTGTGTAGAACTAGAGGCTTCTAAAGCTCACCACATCAGATGAGCAAGGCAATCTACTGGCAATGACTGAGCATGCTGGCACAATAGCTGCCACGTATTGCTGATTTCTCCAATAAGCTGTCAGTCATCTAACTGGAAACCTTCAGGTTCAATTCTTACCTGGCTCATTTTAGGGAGATCTTTAATAGTTTCTTTCTTGGACTCTTTTTCCTTGGCCCACATTCTTAGGTAGTATCTATAGTCCTGTGGACTGGTACCTTTCTCCTCTGCAAGACAAGACCAAGGCACTACTGCCAGGTGGTTAATGGTTTCAGACAAAGAGAACCCCGTGTCAGCAAAAAACGCATTGGAAGCAGGTTTTATTGACAGCTCAGGAAAGCATCTGTCAGGAAAGCTGCATTGTTTTCTGCTGGTTTATCTGACAAAGTTCAGTAGAGCAAACATCTTCACAATGACTTGTGTTGGAAGGGACCTTAAATAACACCTAGTTCCAACCCCCAGGGATGCCACCTGCTAGATCAGGTTGCGCCTGGCCCCATCCAACCTGTCCTTGAACACTTCCAGGGATGGAACATCCACAATGTCTCAGGGCAGCCGGGTCCAGTGTCTCACCACTCTCTGAGTGAAGAATTTCCTCCTAACACCTAATCTAAATCTCCCCTCTTGTAGTTTAAAACTGCTCCCCTTTGTCCTGTCACTATCTGCTCATGTAAAAAGTCACTCTCCATCTTTTTATAAACCCCCTTTAAGTACTGAAGGGCTGCAGTAAGGTCTCCCTGGTGCATTCTCTTCTCCAGGCTGAACATCCCCAGCTCCCTCAGCCTTTCTTCATAGAGAGGTGCTCCAGCCTCTAACCATCATTGTGGCCCTTCTCTGGACCCGCTCTAACAGGTCCAGATCCACATCTTTCTTGTTTTGGGGGCCCCAAATCTAGATGCAGTGCTCCAGGAAGGGCCTCGCAAGGGCAGAGTAGAAGGGGACAGTCACCTCCCTCAACCTGCTGGCCATACCTCTATTGATGCAGCCCAGGATACACTTGGCCTTCTGGGCTGCAATCTTAACACTCCTGCATTAGCCTGACTTCTAATAAATGAATTCTATTAGTTGATAACTAACCAAACAGGATTTTCAGATGTTATGATCTTGGTATGCTAAAAAGTCAGAGCAGTAAGGCATGAGAGAGGGCTACTATGCAGTCCCACTTTATCACTGTCCATGCGGGACACTTTGAACGGTCTCCATGATACAGCAAAGGACAAATAAGTTGGTAATATGAAAGAAATAAGACTGGAATGTGGGATCTCTTTATGACGAAATTACCTTTTTCTTGACCATTGTCATTTCTTCTTCCTTTGTCTTCTGGGGTTTCTACAAATAAATTATTAAAAAGTCATTAATATCTGTTTTTCAACACCACAACACATGAAGAATATCAGATAACTCATATGCAAATTAAAATCATGAATGGATATATTTAATAGAAGCTAGATCGCACACTCCCACAGGACAGAAGCATGAGGGTGTTGGGATAAACTGGAAACAAAGAAGCCACACTGAAAACGTGGGTGAAACAGCTGAGGGAGATGGCAGAAAGGGTGAAACAGACACAAAAGACACCTAAGGAATGGCGTGGCTTGAAGACAAAAGTTCAGTTATCCAAAGCAAGATAACAAATGGAAAAAACTACTCCACTACTGAGCACATAGGGTAATAGGGTAAGTGACTAATGTCTACACTGTCCATTAGTCATGGGGTGAGCAGACGTTTTAGCAGTAATTTGGAGAGCCTAACTTTATGATTTTCACTTCTGGTTCCCTATATTGTCACTAGGCTACACAGGAAATCTTGTCTGAGCTCAGACTTATTCAGTTAGCCATCTAGCACCAAACAGTGCAACTACCCCTTTTATTTAACTTTTTTTTTTTTTTAGCATTATTCCATTTTGATAAACATTAAGCACAAACATTCTTCAACCTCCTTTTTGACAATCCCTAAAAATGTATTTTTAGAGATAATTAATTAGTCTACTGACAGTTTTACAATTCAACAGCGTGAATCCTTCCTTTAAATTAGAAGACTATGGAGAAAGCAGAGGGATGGCACAAGTATCATCTACTTAGGCCAGCAAGCCCTCCATCCTGCTCTGAGTGTATTTCCCTCCTGATGGGTTCTACAGTGATATAACTTATACTGAAATAAGATGGACAAAACCTATTTTGGCCAAGGTTGAAACACAATAGATAGAATATATTGAAGTGTGTTCAATTACTTATAGTACTTTATTCACAGAGGGAATGTCACGAGAGAGGAGCTGCAGCTACTTCAGAGCATTTAAAATAGCATGTTGGTGCTGGCAGAAAATATCAGCATTACAGCCATGCTCAATGTGTGCACATAATCCATGGACTGACCTTGAGACTCACAGGGCAGGCAGAAATCCAGCTCTGAGACAAAAGGAGATACTGGAGCAGCAGAAAGAGGGGTTGAGGGGACAATATCCCAGATAAAACAGAAGAAAAGGCCACACAGAGACAAACACAGAGAAAGAAACAAAAACAAGAAGAGAGACAATGAGACTTGCATGAAAAACCCAAATCAGGGTGAGAGACAGGAACTGGTAAAAGCACACTGCTCCTCCTCAGCAGTCTCTGATTGTGCTTCAGAGCGTGCTGTGTCCTGCATGAAATGGGTGCTCAGCAGTTTAAGCTCCAAACTTCTTTCCCATCATGCAATAATGGCAGCCAACTCAAAACCACTGGCAATCTTAACACATTGCCCATCATGAGACCATGCCTTGCAAAAATCACCATTCACAGCACATGGATTTGTGCTGCAACTCCTACCTAAACTGAGAGGTACAGGCAGAAAGTGTTGCATTACCTTCTGTCGTAACATCCTCTGTGAAGTAACTCGTGGCCTCCAAAGCAGACTCCGTCTCCTCTGGATTCAGAGCTGTACTCAAAGAGAAAGAAATGTTAAGATCTCTAAGGTGACTGAACAGTGTTATTACCCATTTCATCAGCAAAACTCAGGAGGCATCCCTTTTCTATTGCATGTCAGAACAGACCAAGCTCACTAGAAGCAGTATATCGAAGCAATCGCTCACCAGGAGGCAGATGAAGTTTGTAAAGTATTTTGAGTTTATCAGTGAGGTCACCGTGGTACATCCCACCTGCAAGTAAAATAAATAAATCAGAAGAGTAAGAAAATAGCAGTTAGGATAAAGAATCACCCTCTGCACACAAGCTCAAAACAGAATGAGTTCCAATGCAATGAGGAAATGCTAAGCTGAATAAAGCACTCTGCAGAAGCAGCAAAGAAATACCCTCAGCAAAGCTTCATCTTGTAGGTTTACCACCTATTGTTTCCCAAAATGGGAGACTGTCTAGCAGGAAAAAGGCATCTTTTGTTCTGCCTGAAACATGTTGTAAGACTGTCAACCCTCCCTTCACGATAGTGTAAACAACACCATCTCTTTATTTTTTCAGTTCTCTGGAAGAGGACACAAAATGTTTTGTTTTGTAATATGCCAAGAACTCCAGAAATACCACTTACTCATCCCTGTAACAAACTCCTTGAAGTTAATGAGAGAATCCCTGTTCTCATCCAGAAGCCGGAACAAGCGTCCTGCTAGCACAGGTGTATGTGCACCGCAGGACCAGGGTGTCAAACTGATAAACAGCTCTTTGAACTGCTCCATGTCTATGCGATACTGCTCCAGGTAGGGCAAACTCTGATCTCGGCGGGCAGCTGCAGCACGATTGTTTCCCCAGTAGCAACTCATCAGATACTTTGCCTTTGGAGGAAAAGGATTGCTAGGTCAGATTATATTATACTGTAAAAATCCATGGGAGTGGAGATTTTCTTATAGCTCAAGAACAGCACCAAATAAGCAGAGATGAGATATTTCAGACACACTGTTTATCTGAACCATTATTACTAGCATTACTTCACTACAAAATAGTCTGATGTGAAGGAAGAGACAGGGATTTCACAAATCCATATGGAACAAATTTAAGTGAAAAAATACAAAGAAGATTATTTCAGGTTTGAATGAAATGAAACTCGGTATTTACCGCAAAGGGAACATGCAGATTTTAGAACTGAGTCTATAGCATAGTGGAACTGAATTTGCAGTGACTTTGGTAAATGCAGTTTGGTCACTTTTTAATTATTTTGTTTGAACAATGCATATACTGGCAAACAGAGGCAAAGCACTTACAGTTACAGAGCAACTCCATGGCAAACTTGAGAATAAAAACTGAGGTATAAGGTATAATAATAACTGAGGTATAACTAGCTTCTTAAGTGCTGTGTGACATTCCTTTCCCTTGATTGGGCTCTCTGAATAAGCATCATTCAAATACTGTGAACTCAGTTTGAGCCCCCCAAGAATCATTTTGTAATAGAGCCAGTCTCAGTGGCTCCACATATAACAGAACGCCACATCTGCTTCTGACAAGTTGGATCAAGAATAAAAACAGAGTCATTACTTCCTTTTTGACTTGTTCTGACATTTGTTCTGTGTCAGAACAAATTCTTCCTCACCCTAAAGCTTCTATAGGTTCTTACCTTGAACACTACATACAGCTCTTCTAGTTCTTCAATAGAGAAACCAATGTCACCAGACACAGCTCGGACCTACAGTTAGCAAGAAAACAGAGTGAGCTATTTATTTCAAAGCTAGACAAATTAAATATGACTCACTGAAATATCTGTGTAACAAGGAAGAGAAGAAAAAAAATGCAAGGAGATAAGACACAAGAGAGGACAGAAAACATAACCATTCCAATAGCTTCCATTGCTATGGATTACAGGTCAAAAAGACAGTTTCTGGTCAAGCAGAAACCACTGACATTTTAAGCAGCTAGTAAAAAATTACTGATTACTTCCTATTTCTGCAGCACCGAGAACCCTATGTTGCTCCTCCCTCTTGTTTTTATTTCCTGATGTTTGACTCAGATGCACAGAAAAACAACATCAAAAGAAACAGATGGGGTTCCCCACCTGGGATGTGGGAGATAGTTGCAATATATGTCAATATTCCTTTCTGGCCATGAACCCTTCTGTAAAATTCCCCAACATGCTAGCATACTCTCTAAATGGGAGAAAAATAATTATCTGCTATCTAGCTTTTCTCAAAGAGTATAGGCAAATAGGAAAGCAGACAGCATTAGGCAGTGGAGACTATTATAAGGCCTATAAGTGGTTTTATCTCCCTCCATGCCAAGTATCTCATTTGATCATGGCCCATCACTTTAAACCATTTGATTAGATTACCTAGACCTACGTGAAGAAGAAAACTGAAAAACCATTATTCCAGCCAGTAAATCCATTTCTCACATTAAGTGCCATTCTTTAGGTGACTTAAAACCAAGTTTGCTACAGAGCAAACTTTCTTGATTCTTAAAGCAAAACACATTGCATTTACATGCCATTCGGTAGCTCATTTAATCTGGGAGTCACATACCACGCTTTTCTTGGCTGTATCCTCTAGAGACTGGATCACCTTCAGCCTTTGTTTAAAACGCATTTGTTCAATGTCATCTGCCTTCAAATTGCTAAATTTCTACAAAAAAAAAAAAAAAAGCAGACCAGGTCAGCATCATCTCCTAAAGAACAAATAATCCCTGTTCAGTTACATGTTCTTTAACAAGTTTAGTGGACCCTCAGAGTTGATCTAAAACCCCCTGAAACCTTTGACCAGCAGCAAAAAGGTGAGAAAAAACTGTGGAAATGAACTGGGATGCTTCCATGTTTCTGCAGCATACCTCATGATTTTTGCCAGTCTCCATTGGTACTGGAGAGACTCTTTGGAATCCAAAATAGTCAGAAGTGTTAGGCTCTACTTATACCAAACAAGGAGATTAATGGCTTGAGCGTGCACTCCTTGAACACTTCAAACTATGAGCAGTTCAAATTCTGGCTGCATTAATATAAAACTGGATTTCAGGAGAGAAAAGTCACTTAGGCAAAAACTAAGCCAGAACCTGACCTCATAGGATGTCTTGATGAGGTCAAAGATGTCAATTTCAAGTGGTGGGTCATCTCCACTCGTCAATAAGGCGTGCAAGTGGGGAATAGGTGGTGAGACGCTCTGTCTGTTAACTACATTGTCTAAATACCTGTGGAGAAAACGAACAAACAGATCCAAGACTCCAGGATTAGTGTCAAAGAAAAGCAGTAATATCCTAAATGCATCAGTCCTAACTCCTTTGTATTATTAATGTAAACATATAGGAAAATTTAGTTTTTCCCAACTAACCTACAATGCTATCCTTGACATCTCCGACAGACAGCTGATTTTGACTCTTATTTTGGGGATATCTATTCTTTTCAAAAGCAGATTCCCAGCAGTAAGCTGAAGATCTTTGACAGATTCACATTTCAAACAAGAAAATCTTATATAGTTGGGAAATATCTGCCTGATAAAAGTTTTCTGTTACAAGAAGTCCATTCTTGCCAGGACTTGTTCTTAATAGCGGATTAGAATTCTTCTGTGAATTTTGGATAAGCAACCCTGTGGATTTCAAATTCAAACTGAGAAACAGGAATGTAGTATGCCACAAAGCAAACAACTCTATAAATACGGGATTCCTCAGCTCATACTTCAGCTGAAAATTTGTTTCAGCTGTTGCAGAAAGCAATAGCAAACATCTCTGGTGCTCAAGTTTCATCCTAGACAAATTTCTATGACCTGCTATGTAATGAAATTAATCGGAACTATAAAAGACTCTCTCCTACAAGGTAGAAAGGAATGATGACTAAAAAGGGTACCATCACCATTCAGTTATAAATAAGAACAACTAATGGTACCTGCCCAGAATAGTCATGGCTTCACCTTCATCACAGCACTGTAACAACTTCTCCATGTTGGCATCAAGTATGGCCAATGACACCTGCAAGATAAACTTGATGCCCTCGTAGAAAAAACAGTCAACAATGACTACAGCACTCTCAAAGGGCATGACACTGAGAAAGAGTGTGAGAAACCAAGAAAGGGATATGGTGGAAATCACTCCCAGCTCCTGCATCTTTTCTGACAGCTGTGGAAGATACTCTCGTGTAAGTTCTTCAAAGATGCCTTGGTCCACCAATGCACCTGGGAGAAGAGACAAGAACAATGTCAGAACTCCAATTTGCAGGGTCATGGTACTATAATCAAGCTAATTAATTATTAAACAAAACAGTGTGAGCTCACTTTGATTTCCTGTCAGCTTCATAACATTAGAACTAAAACTAACACATTTGTTTGGATTTGTTTGGATCTGTTCTCAATAAACACAACATACATAGATGGAGATTATTCTCGACTCCATCTTCCTTGTTTAGTTTGGTAGCCCATAGCGTCTCTTCCTATGCCTCCATCATATGCCTGCAACTTTAAAGGGAACAGGCTTGTGCTTCATCTTTAAAACCCATCACATTTAATTAATTCTGAAGAAACAAAATATTCCTGAGAGATGCTGATAGAACTGTAGCTGAAAAATCCAGGCTCCAGCATGAAAGTGACAAAGACTCACCCACTACTCTTGTGTTGTAGTAATCTGGCAACATCCGCTCACACAAAGCCACTAGGAGCCAGAAAGCCTCTTCCTCGTTGCAGTATAACAACAGCACTGATGTAACGATGTTCATTGCCTATGTGCAGGCAGCATTAAATACAGAGAGAGAGAGAAACATGAAGACCTTCATGAAAATTCAGATCAGCTAAACTTAAAAAGCATGATTACAGCAAAGCAGTCTTGTGGGACTGAGAGTCAGATTTATTTCCAGCTTTTACTGGTATCTGAGTCACTATGTGACCTTGAGCCAATTAACCTTCCTGTTTCAGTTCCTCTGTGAGGCAGCAGATAATGTAACTACTCTTTGTCAAGCACTTTTGTTAATAAACATGACCATATATGATTTTCAAAGTTTTCAAAAAAAGCTTTGATCATAACAGAACAATGTAACCAGAACCTCTCATGGCAGAGAAATACACAAAACAAATCTGAATTTATACTGAGCTGTTTCACAAACAAGCAATTGGCTTCATTTGTGATATACTGCTCATGTATGGCAGTATACTGCTCATGAATTGCATCGCCATTCACTCAATTTCATTGCTTATTTCAAGGAAACCAGGAGATGCTTTTCTTGAAGTAAGGAGAGCTCCAGCAGAAAAACTACCAAAAGAATGTGTCACCACATGTAACAGAAATGTGCAAAGTCTATATAAATCCTGCATCCAAAGGATAACTAAGAGATCCTTGCAACATCACCACTTCTTTCCACCACATGGGAAGCATGAAGGAAAAGCTTGAAACTGAACAAAGAACTGCTGAAAAGATCCGATACAGTTGTGGTAACCATACTGGTTAATAAGTCTGAGACTTCTTTCTCACCTGACAGTACCCAATTGTTGGATTTCTGAATGCGTAAGCTGTTAAGACTCTCCGGAGGGCAGCAATTCCCAACTCATTCTGGAAGGCAGGATGTTCTGGCATAGAACGGTGCAGATCCCTCTCAATTTCTTCTGTAGCAAGATTGTACTTTCCCATTGACTTTTCCACAAGATCTCCATAGTAACCAGGATGAGTGACCATCTCGTTCCAAGCCCCTGTAATGACAAATACATACTGCATCATTTCTTGTGCTTCAAAATACAGATTCTATGCCCACAGTGTCAGAGAAGAGGCAGCTAGGAAGCAGTACATGAACTCAGCAACTACAAACAGACATGAAAGTATAGAAACAAACTCTATGTTAAAGCATCTAGTTAGAGTGTCCGTCCCAACACTGAAATTCAGACAAAATAGACCAAAGAGCTACTGCACTCACAAATAAGGTCGTATTAGTAATGCAATCACTGCATTTTTGTCCAAAGCCACCATGAAGTATAATTCAGGTGGAGTTAACTTCTGATTTATTTCTTCGGAAATGAGCTGTGATTTATACCTTTTCCCTTGCGATTTGCAGAACCCTTATATCTGCTAGCTGCCAAAGTGTCCAGCACCACCTCCTACCTGAAAAAAGTAGCCACAGCTCTCCACGAAGATTCTCTGGGATTCCTTTCTGCACCAACTCCCTAGTCTTGGCAGTGCGATACATACACATTCCTCTCCCATACTCAAAGAAATGAATGTTCCAAGACTCTTCCTTCATCTTCTCCTTTGCCTGCACAGGAACAAACATTGCCATTTTAGGAGATCAAAGCATTTTTATATTTGCATAACAGGTGATTTCTGGGTACTCAGGCCTCCATTTCATGAAAGAAATGCACCGTGACACCTAAAGATTTTCTTCTTCCTGCTGAATAAAAGGGTGTATGCTAATCTACACTGTTCTGAATCCGTTCTGACCTGCTTTAAGTCGTCTCCACAACAGTACGTGGGCTGTGCAATGACATTACACCTTGCAAATCCTTACATAAATGCAAGAACCATGGTGTAAGATGACTGTCTAGGAAGCAGAGACACCAGTTCTCTACTGCTTTGATCTGAAGAAAAGCAGTTCTTCACAGACACTAATTTGTATCCCAAAAGCACAGTAATACAAGTTTCTCAGCCTCTACTCATGTATCTCAGTACTGATACAGTAAGCTGATGGTCAGGTTACATCTACGCAGCACTATGATGATGACAGACAGTGATACTGCAGAGGTGACAGAAGCGAGGGAGAAAGTGCATTTACAGAGTCTCGGAGCAGGACAGGAAATCTGCTACCTACTATACGCTATTTATAGTTAATTGCTTTAAATTAAAATATCATTTACTCCTTTGGGTCCCAAGAGCTCCTCAGAATTTCTTCTGAAAAGTTTGAGCAGTCCCTGGGAGGCTGTTGGCACTTCCCCTGCGCAGAAGTTGACAGGTCGATTGTTGAGGGCAGACGTGGGGCTAACTGCAAGTGGGCTGCTGGAAGGCAACTCTGGAACTTCCTAGAAAATGCAAACATTTACACTGATAAAAAACAAAGTATTTCTATTGTTGTATAGTCATACAAAACATATCTGCCAGACTGGAGAAGGAGGTGGTAGAAAAGAGGTGGCTACAGTTCTGGCTTTTCCTTCATACCATCCTTCAAGAAGTATCTCAGTGTCCGCCTGAAAGGTGGACAAATGCTCTTCCCACCTATTTCCTTAGTACCTCGCATCCAGCATCACCCAAATTCCACTTCCATTCCCTGTCACTGCCACATGGTTTCTTGGATGGTGTTCTTTGCAAGAAGTCAGAGATTCTCTGTACCAAGAAATCTCGGTCCTTCAGATTGGCAAAGAAGAAGGTCATTTTACTTTTAGTGCTGATGGACAGAGGGCTGGGCAAGACACTGGAACTATCGGCCTTCTCAACTATTGTCACCTAGAAGACAAAGACAAAGGCACACCGTGTTTGGATCTAGCAGATCCTCCGTTATCTGCAAAGCATGACACAAAGGCTAGAAGCAGACAAAAAGATAAGAGAACACTGTAGTAATATACAGCCAAGAAATCCCCACCTCCCTGAGAGGAATGATGAGATGACAAGCCTCCTCTGCCTTGCTGGCAAAACAGATGTAGTTGTTGGAAACAAACATCTGGCCAGGAATGTGCATCTTGTTGAATGGTGTCCACAAGGTACAGTCTGTATGTCCGTCCAGGCATTCATCCTTGGGCAGCCGAAAGGTGGCACGGTAGCATTCGTTTTTGGCTCGAGCATCAAGGTCTCTGGGGAAAAGTAGAGAGTAGTCTCATTTGAAAAACCCACACAAACACTAGCTTAAGTGTTCGTTCCAACAACAAACTCCAGACTGTGCTGTGAATTTCTTACTATTCATTTCTCTAACTGAGATGCCACCCCTTATCTGACTCCTCTTTCAGCCTTCTGACATGCTTCACTGACAAGGTATGTCCTGCAATACAAGATAAAATAGGCAAATGCATCTCAGAACAGAAATCTGGGAAACTTAAATGTTATATCAGATTCAGAAACTGTTAAGAACAGTCCCCAGTGGAAGGACTTTTTGCAATAAACATATTTATTTATTTTTATACATTCTGAACTTCAGGCCAAGGGGCCAGTGTCATTTTCTTCTTTCACACTTTCTTTTTCAAATATGATTTTCAACAGTTTGAAGTTGAAAATGCCTTCTGAGAGCCTCTAGTCTGTACCTTCATGCATGAGAAAGACAGGAGGGTTTATGTGAATTCAATATCAATTAGGGATGGAAAAAACATCAGGCAGAGGGCTAATGACTGAACTAAGTGATGTGTTACCTAGAGTGAGAGAAACCCAGGGGCACCTGAGAGCTACACAGCAATGCAGATTTATTATTACAGTCCCCTTTCCTCTACCTTCTCTTCTCACTGCTGGAAACACACACCTTTTTAGTGCAGAGATGTTCTTAAGAGGCTTCCTGGGCTTTGGGAGGGACTTGTCCTGTAGGAAGCTCTCATTATCCAGTAGCTGCCGCATAGCAATGTTAGCCAACTGCTCCATCAGTTTGAAGGTCTCATTGATGTTAAGAAACATGGAAAAATAAAGTTCACTGTCCCTTGTGCTCACTTTAATGCACTCGGGGAACAGCAGTGTAGCATTTTTTTCCAGCTGGGTTACATCCACCCATTGAATCACCAGTGTCACTAGGAAAAAAGAAGTTAAAAAAGCCACTATTACTATTTGAGACAAAACAAAAATCAGAAATGAAGCTCAAGCAGAAAGAAAGCTCAAGACGTAGCGGTAATTTTCTCCGATTACACATGCACAATTCTTTTCTTCAAACTTTTACTGGGTTCTCCAAAAATACTTGGAAATATTTTTTGGGAATAGCTGGACTAGAAATACTGCAGTTCCAAAGGACTCTTTTCTATCCATTAAATGCTTTCAATTACAATTACTTGTGTTTTAATTCTTTCTTTCCGGCAAGTTAACTTTGTACTCAGGGGTTTAAGCTTTGTAAGTACTAGGTGGTGGTTTCCAAACAAAACCCACTAAAGTCAAAAAATTCCTTGGTTCTCTAATTCAGTGGAAGTAAAAGCCCAGGTGTACAACCTGGCAGTTTAAACTGAAGTGCCTATGAGTGCAAGGACTGATCTACAAGTTGAGCCACATCAAAAAGATCATGGGAAATAGCAGGAAAACAACTAATACGTTTATAACTCACCCTCTTTGCCCAGTAGGAAGGAATAGAAACAGAGGTGATTGACAGTGAGGTACAGCCAACCCTGCCGGGGTACACGCCCCTTCCAATAGCTGCAAGAATAGTAATTGACCAACTTCTCCACCTCTGGCATCCCAAACTGCTTCCGCATCTTCAGTTCAGCCTCTTTGAATTTACCTGGATCCTCTTCGCTCTGGGGCTGCTGATTCTTGTTCTCTTCAGCAATAATTCCCTGAAGGACATGGGAGGAGAGACACAGAGATAAGAAATGCCTGCTGACAGACAGAATATACAGCTAAAGGTCACAGCAGCAATCCGGAAGACAGAAAGAAGAAACACAACACAGCAGTTAACATTTCTCCTGTCAAGTTAGAGAAACAGTAAAGACATGTAGAAGGAGCAGTCAGATAGCTTGGGAGTCTATGAGCTGATCTGCTCCTGAACACATACACCGAGTGTTCACGTTTAACATTTGACTGCATTTCTCACAGCTGGTCTGGGAACACTTTGAACACCCTGCAGGAGAACTGGTCTGCTTTCACTTGCAAACACACTTCTTCAACAGGAAGATCATCATCTGTCAGGAAGCACTGAACTCTGCAAGCTGTCAGATCTTGACCAGCCAGAAGGAAAAACAAATTACCACAATCTCTCTCGCACACAGACACAGCAACTGCAGAGAAACCTGACAAGAGTATTAGAAAAGCCTCAAACCGCTACAGTTCAATAAAAAAACTTGAATGTTCAGTTTTTACTCTGCAGAATCTGTGGGCTGGTCATCTGAAGTGTGTTAACTGCACAACAAGCAGAGACACTTGTCTAGAATTCTCTCCCCCATATTTGTTCCTAGATCAACTTTAGTTTAACACTGTGTCAAAGGTTCTCAAGAATTATAATAAGAGATTAGATTTTAATTAGTTACCCTAAGTAGGCTGTCCCTTGACATCTACTGCCCATAACCTCCCCCCTCAACATTTGTCCAGTGTTATGGATGTAACCTCATGCTGACAATATAGCATGAATTTCATGACAATTTCAAACGTATGTCTGAATCTCTGCAATGGAGCTCCTGCTTCCTCCCTCCCAAGGGTTAAAAAGTTCTTAATACCACCTCCCTATCCTTTATCGGGATCTAGAAGTCCTTCAGGGAAACATGTCCCTTACATGTATCTTGCCCTTGACAAAGGTGGTGATATCTTCTTCGTTATCAAAGATGGACAGAGTCTGCAGTAAGTTATTCTCCAGCCATTCCCAGTGCTTTGTGATCTCTTTACGAGATGATCCTAGTTGAAGGGGTGAAAGATGAAGGGAAGAGCAAAGAAAAAAAGAAATGAGAACAAGCTCTTTTTTCCTCCAAGTTTATAGCAGTAAATTAGTAATTACCAAACAGTGATCAAACATCAAACACACCAACTGTATACATGAGGATATTATATACACACCGTTATGTTTCTCATGAAACATCTCAGTTGCCACTGAGGATAATTAGCACACTACCAACACATTATCCTATTTGCAATTACACAGCAAAGTGTTTTTTTTTTTTTTTCCCCAGACAAAAAGCATTGTTACACTCTACAGAAGTACTCTTTTAATTCCTAATCGTCTAGAATAAAAATAATGAACTTTCAAAAGAAACTTGAAATTTCAGAACAATCAAACTTCTTATACCTACAAAGGGGTTTCATTTTTCATCGGCAGCAGAGACCATACAATTACAAAACAAAAAGCAACCAAAGTATTCAAATGTCAGATGCTAAGTTCTTTGCTTTCTTAAAGAAAAAAAAAAAGGTCTCAGCAAAACTTGTATCAAACAGTTAGTTGTCTTTAACCATATCGCCTGCAAGGTTCACAGAGGACAATCTTCACTGTGTAACCAGCTTAATGAACTCTTCTATAAAAAGTTGCTTTCATTAACATTTTGTTCCCTTAATTGTTTCAGAGATTTATGTTTAGTAAAAGATTTCTTCACCTCTATCAATGGCTATTACTCTATTCTCCTGCGCAGAAGAATTAAAAAAGCAATTCAATTTTTTAAGAAGATAAGAAACAACATTAAATGCAGACAAAACTGAATTTGCAAGTCAAAGACACTTGTAAGTTTCTTGTTGCCAAATTCCAGTAGATTCATCTTTTGAAGTTTCAAACAAAAGCAATGGGATATGTAGAAATGTTAACAGCATGCCTCCCACTCCTCAAATTCTCTGCTAGAACATTAAACCCATCGATGTGGTTAACGATGGCAATGGAGAAAAACAGCAGGAAACACCAACAGTCCCCTAAAGCTACTGCTCTACCCGACTTTCTTTTTTAAGAGGCTGCTTCAGCAAAGAAACAATATTTGTGTATCTGTAGTTGGATACCTGGCCACAAAACCAAACCCCAGCTAATCTGTGGTTTCATAAGCAAAAATAACTCCAGAACCTGAAACCAAAAACTAGAAGCAAGTAAGCTGCCTTGTCTCAGAGGACTGCAGGACTATGAATTCGAGTTTCTGTGTACACGTCTGTGGATTAGAAAACAAATACCTTCTGCTTTTGTGTATAAGTTTACTCAATGTTTATTCTAGCCATTTGACACTGTTTTTGAAGCATAATTGAAGCATAACTAATTTTGAGTAATATAAAACGGCTAATTTGAAGAGCACAGAATTATCAATTACAGGATGCTTTGGTCATCAAAAAAAACCAACCAAACACACCAACAGTCAAACAGTAGTGGCGGGGGAACAAATCCCATCTTCTAGTTTGTTTCATGACCTGCATCTCTCACCAAGCGACAGCACACATACTGCTAAAAGACAGGTCTCAATAGTTGAGGTCTTTCTGTGAACAACAGTAGAATAACATATACAAAATGACTACAGTGCTGCAATTCCTACAAACACAGTTCTAAGAACAAAGTGCTGAAGGCTGAAGCTGCATGAATAACCAGAACGTTGCCCACTACTATTTATGCATGACAAACCATACATTAAAGATGGACATTTTTCAGCTAGATAACCATGTAAATTTAATAACTTTAAGTGAATGCCAGTACTCTTCTTCTGACAGTAAGATGAGAATATATATGATTAAAAACAGTACTTTGGATGAGTATGTTTTTATTCTAGTATAATAGTTTATCAAATTCCATACAGTTGCTATATAGCCCAACTCATTCTACCATGCTGCATTACTTCAAAGTAACTGAAATACTGAGAATATCAGCTAATGCACTACTGAAATTGTACAAAAACACACTCACTGAGTGTCAAGGTACTACAGAATGATTTGCACCATGTGTGGCTACTAAATATTCTGGTTGTTTGCTTTTTTTTTTTCCTATTCAGTTTCTGTTCTACCATCTTATTTTCCTGTTTTCTTCTTCTCTGCCTCCTCCTTTGTCAAAAGGGAAACTGAGTTTCTGTGGAACACAGCAATTTCTAAAGCTCTCTCCTGCAGGATTTAAGCAGCTCTGCAAGGGAGAATATTGTGTCGGTTGCCTGGGGACAAGATGGGAACAGGGAAAACAAGGTTTCAACATCTGTAGGCTTAGCAAATAATTACTTCACGCTCAGATTTTACTTCTCAACCACAAAGTGAGAAATGAAGATGCTTATTGTAAACAAAGTCAGTCTAACAAATGTGTCTTAAGATATTTTCTTTTCAGCAACCAGTAGGACTTAAAGCCTTAAGCAAAGTTCACCACTGGATACCAGAAGGCTGTACCTCAATATTCCACCGCAGCAGTTACATCTGTCAAGTAAAAGAGGCCAAGAATTCTTGCTGTTTTAAAGAAGATATTTTAATATATTTTACAGATATACTGATATTTTAATATATTTTACAGATATACTATAGCTATACATCTATTACAGACCAGAAAAAGCAGAAGAAAAAAAAAAAAAAGGATCAAAACACTAAGAAGATTTCTGCAAGAGTGTTTGGCACTTTGAATGACCTTACATGTTCCCATCTTGTACTGTGTTCCTGGTAAGCAGGTTTTGGCACAGCACTCTATCCCACAGCCATCTTTGTCATCACAGCTTTATTTTCTGAGCAATGCACTATGACTCTACAAACCCATCTATCTTGGAAGATACAAATTTCATAACATCTGCAGAAACAGAAGTTTTTACAGAGCCTTATGTTTACAACCTATAGTTTAAACAATACCAAGAGGTTTTGCCATTTCTGGCATCACCCGCTGCCCCACCAAAATTTCCAGAGCAGTCACAGAATATTCTTATGTGGGTAACTGATCACCTGAAGAAAACAGAATAGAATAACATGAATCCAGCCTCTGACAAGAGTCACATCAATACGTACCACACGCTACTGCCCAATACACTTGGGAGTCCTGAGTCTGGTGCAGAATACGGTACGGGGCAACTCGGGCACTGGAATCCAGAACTACATCTAACGTTCCCACAAGGAGACCTAGGAAGCAAAGATGCAGATATTAAAGCAATGCAATACCAAAGAATTGGGTTAAGCAAAAATACATCACTGACGCTACAGAAAATGCCAGTGTTCTTATTATGCACCCTGCGATGGTACTTGGTCAAGAAAACAAAGACATAAATCCAGTCACTGAAAGCAAATTACCTATGAGCCACCAAAGGTAATCCCACTGTTAATGGCTGAAGTTTAGATGGCAATTAAATATCTACTAAACCTCATTATGATCCTCTGCCTTCCTAGGAGAGTTGTATAATGAAATTAAATGCATTTTTCTCCATGGAATCTGGACAAATAGGAGAGACAGTTAAAGGGGAATGTCTTCAGATTAACTTTGTCTCAAAAATACTTTCTGAAAAACAGAGCTTTGTCCTCAGTGTGGGCAATAATCCCATAAGCTTCTAAGATCTTTTATCACTGCATCCAAATGATTGCAACAAGAATACGGAGTCTCCAGAATCTCCATGCTTCTGCTGCTAACTGATTTTTAAGCCACTAAACTTGAACATGAAAGTTTTCAATGCTGGATCTTTCAGCATCACCTATGCACACAGAAAGCAAGGTCCGTTCTAAAATGGAATCAAATAGTTCTAGAAAAACTGGTACTCTTAGGTTTCAGTGACATTCCTTTAGTACCTCAATTAAATAAAGAATGCAGGTAGAGAACCAAAATTTGGTAAATTAGAAAAGTTTTTTTTTTTTTTTAATATGATGTTAAATAAAAAGGCAGGCATTTTCAGAACGAAATGCTGACTGCCACTAGACTTTGCAAAGCAAATCCATTCATTTCAATTAAGTCAATTTGCTACTTAAATCAAATATTTAAGATGATATTTTGCTTTATTAATTCTATATAATGTCCTACGAGCACCTTTAACATGAACTAATTTTACAGCATCCTCATGATTTCATTTTCTAACCTTAGAACACCCAGAGGGAGCACAGTTGCTCCTCTGGAATGCTATTCAGGAGACCCAGGCCCGATTCCCTGCCATCCTCCCTATGCTTTCAGTGAGCCTGAGCAAATTGTACTCACCCGTATCTTTCACTATCTGTGAAACTTCTTCCTCCTCCCCTTTATCTCCCTCAGCTATCCAAAAGCAAGCAATAGATTAGGGACATAGCACTGAGCCTACTTCAAGAGAAGCACTACAGATAACACCATCATCCAGAGAACATCCACATAGAGTTTGGCAATCCTTAAAACAAATACGCATGTATCCAGCACAACAGGATCCGTTTTGGCTCTAGGTTTCTTGTACATAGTTGTCAGCAGAATATGGATTAAAAACTCATTTTGTATACTTTCTATAACAACTCTGGATGTGTCATATAAATTGACGTGCGTGCCAGTAACAAGACACAGAGACAAGAACTTGAGTACAACAGCGATTTAAACAACTTGTTAGCTTGGCTGAATATCTACATTCTAACTCCCAGATGTTAACTTGCAGCTGTACAGCTCTGTAAGGACATCATACAGCTTCCAGCACGCAGGGGCTCTGGAGAAGACTCTCACTGGGCTGAACTTGCTCAAGAAGCAAACTGGCTCAAAGCTTCAACCACTTAAGAAAAGATCAATCTAAATGGTTAATCTTCCAGAGCAGCGCCAAGGGTGACTTCTTGTAAAGAGACTGGGAAATTCCAGAATACATTTATATACTCACGCACAAAAATTACACAGAAGTGTTACATAAGAGAGTAATTCAAAACCATTTTAAGTATTGTGAAAAAGATGAAATACGCTAAGGATGTTTATCGATTGTGTCAATTCTGTAGTTTGTATTTTTTGTATTTGGTCCACAGGGCCAACACATGAGGCTGGTTGTGCGTAACTCAACCCATGTAAGAGGCACCTTTTTATTATTTACATAACTGAGCGGGCATTCCGCGTGTACACGGGGTGTTTGCGAAGGCAGGGCATTCTGTTGCCGTTAACATCGTGGCTCGGTCCCAGTTCGTTCGTTTAACGGGCCCTGTCCCCAGCCATGGATACGAGGCACACACAATCACCGCTCAGCTGCGTGACTGTCAGTTACCAGATGACTTCACCTCCGTCCACGCACAGCACCGCGAGTGTCCCCGAGATATGTGGGAGCACCACAGGAATACCTGTGAGTACCACAGTGATATGTGCGAGTACCACAGTGATACCTGGGAGTACCACAGCGATACCAGTGAGTATCACAGTGATACTTCTATCGCAGCGATAGCCGCGAGTACCACAGCGAGATCTGCGAGTATCACAGCAACGCTCGTAACAAACCACACCTTGCTCTCACCCACCTAAACCTTTTTTTGGGGGTATGAAGCACACCCCAAGGACCCGAGGCCAGCTCAGTGACCCCAAAACCCGTTATCCCAACCCAATATTTCCCGGACCAGGCGGGAAGGGCCGGGGCCGCCCGGGGGTGTCCCGGAGAAGGCCGGGGCCCCTCACGCCGCCCGCCCCGGGTCCCCCACAGCCCCCGCACAGCCCCGTGCCTCTCTCGGCCCCTCAGCGCCCCCCGGGCCCGGAGCCTGCCCCCGGCCCCGCCGCGCCTCACCCGTGAGGCCGCCCCCTTTGCCGTGTCCCCGCCGGCGCTGGAGCAAGAAGAAGGGGTTGGCCCGCTCCGTCACCCACAGCGCGCCGGCCAGCAGCACCTCCTCGGGCCCCAGCCACATGGCGGCGGCTCGGCCCGGCCCCGGTTTGGCTCGGTTCGGCCCGGCCCGGCACGGCCGGAGCGCTGGGGGGGTTGGCGCAGGGGGAGCGGCCGGGCCGCGCCGCCCGGTCACGGGGCCGCGCCCGCCGCCATAGCGCCCCCTGGCGGCCCGGGCCCCGCACGGCAGCGGGGCGGTGCCGTGCTGCCGCCGTGGCGCCGCGGCACGCCCCGCAGGCTCCGCAGAGAGAAGGTCACGGGTTCGAATCGTGCTCCCGGAGAGTGTGCGGTGGGGTTTACCCGTTTGCTTTACGGCTTCTCCGGTTCCCGTTTTTTACACTTCAGCCCCGTGGGATCCGTTGACATTAACTAACAGAGATTATTTAAATGCTCTCTCCTGCTGTACACACTAATTTACCAGTGCACAGCTCCATGGGCTGCTCTGTGGGGCTGCGGCCTGCTCCCCAAATGGCGGCTCCCCATGCTGCGGCCCCTGCCCTGGAACAGGCTCCAGCTCTGCCGGCCAGGCCGGCACTGGTTCCACCTCTTCTTTGCGGAAAAGTGAGGACATTTACCCTTTTGGCTGAGCACCTCTGGTGTCTCAGGCTCAACCCTGCATCCTCTCCTGGCTGCTGGATTGATGGTGATCTTCCTTCGGCAGATCTGGAGCCAGCACTCAGGCCCACAGTGGGTCCCTGCAGCAGCAGAGCAGGAGGCATGGTGCTTCCCTGGTTCTTGGCAGCTGTTTTTGTTTCAATAACCATTAAAGAATCTCCCCACAAATTCCAAAAGTGTCACAACAGCAGAAAATAATGGTGTCTACCATCCCTCTGCTTACTGCCAGGCTCCCAGGAAGGTGGGAATGCCGTGTTTTCGCTAGGCCATCAATCCTTCAGCCCTGGGATGATTTATCCTCTGTGTTAGTGCACTGCCCTAATCCCAGCTGGAGCCTTTGTGCACTACTGTAATATAAATATTTATTAGCTGGCTGAGCTTTCAAGGCTCTGCCTTCATCTTGATAGCCTGGTTGTGTGGGAGCAGCGTGCTGGCTTTTGAATGCTGGATCTGCTGCGGGAAGGGGCCGAGCACAGGGCTGGTCCCTGGGGTAGTGAGTGACGGAGAGATGCTCAGACGCTGCCCCACACACCCAGGGACTGGGGGCAGTTTGGCATCTTCCAGGTGGCAAACGCTTTGGGAACGTTGGCTGGTGTTTCCTAGATGCTAATGTGCCACTTTTAGCCATGTGGCTTTTAATGGCCTCAGATTTCTAGGCACTGGTATAGCAAAATAAATCAGTGTTTTTCTATAGAGTAAGAAAAATGTTCTCTGAAAATGGATCTTTTAGCAGTGTTGTTCCCCAATATCCTGTAAGGTCTAACACTGGAGTTGCTGTGCGATGCTCTCAGCCTCCCGTACTTTGAGAGACACCAAGCTCACAAACGTAGTACTTTTAAATTGCTTTTTATTGAAATGTAGTACATTAGCAAACCCTAACTAATAGGTATACACTATTAACATAATCGGCATATACCACATAACTACGATACAGTGTTATACTTACATTGAAATATGTCACCAAGTCCCGCGGCTGTCAAGCTACCCTTTCGCAAGAGCCCGAGCGATGTGACGGTCAGCACGGTGTCGCGCCGCCGGACCTGTGGCAGCTGCTGCCGTTTTCAGGTTGTGTTCACACCGTGTTGTGCCGCCTTGCATCAAGCCAGCTGGATTAGACTTTTTGTTTTACATGCACGCAAATTGTGTTGTTTTTCTTTTCTGTTCACTGTAGTGCCCCAGTCCCAAAGGCAGTCCCAAACCCTCTCTGCTGCCAGAATAAAATGACCCCGTTTTAGTGGATGCTGTGCATAGTTAGCCATGGACTGAAATGGCTGATCCCAAATAGACATGGTCCTACAGAGAGGCTTTTAGTGCTTTACAGCTACTTGGAGACTGTGGCAGGTCTGACCGGCTGAGCAGAGCTGCTGTCACCGTCTCCCATTTACAGGACTAGTGCGACAGCTCCTACCAGCCCCAAGATTTCAGTCTAGACATACGGGGTGGAAAACATCTATCTGCAGACGTGGGCTTTTCTTCCTGCAGCACCTTGCAGCACAAGCACAGGTTTGGGCCAGCCGGGCAGCACTGGCATGCAGTGCCCTTCGCCGAGCACCCCATTGCGAGGGCAGACACTGCCCGGGACATGCGAGGCTCTGACAAAACATATCAGGACTCTGCGTGCATAACACCGCAAGTACAATTTAGGACAGGTCAGACAAACTTTATTCACCGTGACCACAGGGAGAGAACGTCCAAGCAACATCTCCCCTTCTGCTCCCCTGGTCTCTACCCTGCATCTGCAGAGACCTTGCTTTGGTACTGCTTCAAAGAAAGGGGGAGAGGGGAGGTAAAAATCATTCCAGTGTTAGCCTGGTGTCCACCCTTGGGAGGGCTGGACTCCTTCGGTAGGTGGTTAACTGCTGGGTTTGGCAATACAGAGAGCTGGCTCAAGGAGGAGCCTGGAGTGGCACATCGAGTGTCAGTGGGGCCTGGAAGCAATCACAGCTAGCTCTTCGTCCAAAGGAATGTTCTCTTCGTTACAACAAACTCCTTAGCCAGACCTCTCAAATCTGAACCGTTCCTAACTTCACTAGCACAGTTCTGAAAGCATTTTAGCTTTACTGTAATGGCCCCAAAGACACCAAGGTTAAATGTGGCTGGTTTTAGAGCACCACAGAGCATCAACTGTGTTTTGAACCCCAAAATGTCCTGTGGGGCATGGGAGCTGTGCCAAGCTGTGTTCACTGCATGGCTCCCCCAGGCCAGCACAGGCAGGGCTCTTACAGCCTGTACTGTCTGGGAGAGCCAGAGGGTCACAGACCCAGGCACAGTGAGAACAAACCTGGCCACCAGCTGGAACGGATGGGGTTTGCGCTCTTGGGGGGATGCCAAGCCCCGGAGCACGTGGAGAGCAGCAAAAAAGGCAAATAGTGCAGCAGAGCAAGGTGCAGTGCCAACCCCAGGGCAGAGTCAAAAGCTGCTTGCCCCTGAGCGCACTGCTGTGGGAAGCTCACAGCTCACTGCAGGCACTGCTGCAGGGGGCACTGGGCCTCCTGGGGAGGGATTTTTGGGAGACAGGTGATGTCTCCTAGCAGGTTTTTGGGCTGTGAGATCACCAACCCCAGCTGTGCGACACTAACTCAAGTTACACCTCAGCCTTGCAACGAAATCACTCTGAATAGCTCCAGCTTTTAACAAACCCCTATACGCGCTTCTGACTTTGCAGGAATATTTATACTTAATGATAACTCTTTGGGGAAGGGACTATGTCTGGGCAACACTTTGTACCATCAGTCCCACACACCTGGAAGCCGTGGATGTTATTGTTGTACAAACAATAAACATCCAGCTGTCACTGCACAACCCAAGGGTCCACCTCCATTCACCCGCACATCTCCGTCAGGCAGGCAGATATGGGAGGGGGGCACCACACTTTGCTTAATTATTTCTGAGATAATTGCAGCAAAGCAGAAATGTGTAGTAGCCTTAAGAAGCCTGTCTCCCTCCTGACATCCCCCCCCAGCCCAGTTAACTGGAGCACCTTCCCCTCCCCAAACCTCCCCTGCTCAGCCTGCCCTCACAGCAGCACTCTGCAGTGCAGCAAGCCAGGCAGTGAAAGAAAAGCAGCGAAGGTATTTTTAAATATAACAACACATATGCAAGCTGTCACGGCACAGCACGCGCTCTTCTGCATGGCTAGAGTCAGAAAATTAGGCCACACGTGGATGTGCAACGGGGGGTGGAAAAGAAGCCAAAGCATCACCGGTGAAGCTCAGGGCGCTGCTGGGGACCTCCGGGCAGGGAGCAGCGCGGCGGCTCCCGTACTCGTCCCTCGGCGCGTGTGGTGCCGTGCGACTTTCTTCCTTGTAAAACCAGATGGCTATTAGCTAAGCAACGTATTTCGGTATTTTTAACAGCTTGGTCAATTCACGCCCCGCTAACCGTGCCACAGAGCTGCCCTAAGTGTCGGCTCAGCCCCGCTGGCCCCCATCCTCCTGCGGTTACGACCAAGCCTCGGCTCTGCCAGGCCTTCACACTGCTTCACATCAGCATCTTCAAACAAAACAGATGTGCACAAGTCTCGCAGGATGGTCCTAAGCACATTTATTTAACTACCGTGTCCTTCTTTGGCTTATGTGGGATATCTGGCTATTCCTAAATCACCCCCGCATGCCAAGGCAAGCATCCTAGAAGCAAGGGGGGGGCAGCGCAAACAGGCACCAGCACGTGAGCTTACCGTGGGGAGTAATCGTAAATGGCATTAAGTAAATTTTATCATGCTTCAAATTTAATATTTAATGGTAGCATTATAAGTAAAATCACACTTACAGTCTGTTTTTTTTTTTTTTTTTTACTGTCGGTTATCCTCTAAGAACACAAGCAAACCTCGATTTTACAAATGTCTTATGGGAACATGCAAAACTGTTGTAAAATAGGAGATGTGGGGTGGGGAAAGGGAAGGGAAGGTGCTAGGGTTTAGACAGCTTAGGGAAATACTTTGAGATAAAAGCATTTTGTTGTATGTAGAAGTCATAAAATTAATGTCTTCTGATAAAAACACTTTTTTTTTTTTTAATCCTTAAAAATCATTTTCCAAGTTACTGACACCTACAGTTCTTGGTAGATTGCCGTATATTTGACTTCTATGAAATGACTCGACCGTACACAGCACTGCAACAGAACAAGAACAACGATGCTCATCAAGTTTTTTTTTATATATACTGATTAATATTAAAAGGAAAACCTTAAAGTTAGCAGCACAGCCCCAAAAAATCACCCATGCTGCTGTGCTGCCTCTTTCCCGTCCTAACTATGACTAAGTACAAGAGTGCCTGGTACGGCCTGTCCCAGCACGCGCGGAGGGATCAATTGCTCGAACTGGCTTTTAACATTTCCAGTGCTGCAAGATTTTCCAAATCCAGAACGTCAATTCTGATCGTCAGCTCCTGCTGCCTCTCCGCTCACTGACTCCACTCCAGCACTAACCCGGCTTTAGATTCCTGTGCCAGACCCCAAGCGTCCCGATCAGAGGCAAACCTTGCCCCCGCCACCATTAAAAGTTACCCAGTTTGGAAATAAGCAGATTTAGCAGAACATGGATGACATTATTTATTCATTTGCCTTTTGGGGCTTTGCATTTACTAACGCTTATTTTGATTTCCATCAGCTTTCTGGCTGTCCTCCGCGACTGTGACACGCAGCGGGTGCGAAATGGCCAGTTCTGTTCAAACAAGTGAACCAAACCACCAAACCACCCCACGCCGACCAAAGCAAAGCAAAACAGGAAGCAGCGAGGGGGGAGACTTTCCGTGCCCACACCTCCGGCGGTCGGAGGCTTGCGGAGACGTCCCCAGGCAGCCCGGCAGCGCCGCTGGTCGGCAGCACCCATGGGTGCCAGCATGCAGCTCACCTCGCAGGGTCGATGGTGCTTCCCCGAAAGCCCCTTTGGAGCAGCATGGGTGGGTTTCTGCCTTGTCTTCCCCTCCTTGCTGGGACGCTGATGGTAAAGCTAGGACTGAAAATACCTTGCTGTGCGGCACGAGGCTGAGAGGCATCGCTCGGGCTCACTTCTTCCTGGGAAAATGTGCCATGGGGAAGACCTCTTGGTCTTGGGAACCCCCTGCAGCCGGCTGGCCCAGGACTTTCTGGGAGCTCCCCTGCCTCCAGCATCCCATCCCACCAAAACTCCACTCCAGCAGCTCCACACTGGGAGCTGTGGCACAACCCGCTGGCATCCCCAGCCGGTGCTACTTGATTTAACCGTAAACACCCGCGTACAGCTTTCTGTAACCCGACCACAAACAAGCCCTGTAGCACCCTCGAGCGACAGTGATTTTTCTTTCAGGTGCTTGTTTTCGGAAGCTCCCTGCCCGCCGCCACCTGGCAGATGCAATGATGGAAGCCGGGCTTGCTCAGCTGCTGCCGGCCGTGTCTCAGCCTGCGTGTGCCGGGTGCCACCGGGGGCTCTGCCCAGGCCAGGGGCGAGAAAAGCAACCGACCTGCCCAAGGGCAAGCACCGGGCTGCCGCGTCCTGCAGCCTTCACACACTTGCTGCTTGGCAGGGAAAAGCAGGTGTTAAAGCTGTGCTCCGAAAAAGCTCAGGGCGTAAGCGTATGTCTAGGGTTAGCTGAATCGCAATAAAAGTGCATGGGGTAAATCGAAATGTGGGTTTTACGAGAAAAAACTCTCTAAATTTCACACTGCCTGTTCTTGAATTATCAGATTAAATAAAGCTGATGCACAGCAACAGAAGTCAAGGCATGCTCTGCGAGTGGGATCGTTTCCTCATTTTACAGAGCTGGGCTTTTCTTTTTCTCTTCAACATCTGTGTAAAAGACACAGCTGAACCACACTTCAGGTAAGGATATATGTCAAGCAGACTTACACAATAAAAAGAAAAAACAAAGCAGGGGAATTTCCCCCGCTTCTAGCAAAAGCTAACAGAATTAAAGCACGGAAGGGTATGTCTTACCTTTCTTTTTGGCTTACTCATTTCTCAAGTTTCCTATACAGAGTGAAGCTGTGTTTCACATTACAAGGACACAAATGCATTTCTACATCTACAGTAACTTAGACTGCAATGGAGAAAACGTTAACATCCATTAAACAGCAATGCATCGTCCAGGAGGAAACGGTGGAGCAGCAGCTCTTGCTTCTCCGTGTCTGCTCACCTGGGGAGCACCACGGACTGAACTCCAGAGGTTCTCCCTCACGCTGTCCATCTCTGTGTTACTTTTCAGAAGCTTGAAAACAATCTTCGTTTCCCCATTGCTTCTGGCACACTCTGGTAAAAATGGATTTTCCTGCTGAGTCTCAAAGCGGTTGCTGCTTTCCTTTATTCTTCTGCTTTCTGCATTCACATTATTGATGGCAGTGGGAAGGGGCACGGCTTAGAGAACGTGTTTGTTATTTAACTGTTGCAGATCTCAATGGGAGAATGGGATAAGAAGCTTACCTCTTTGCTTCTCTGTGTAATGCCAACACGCTGGCTTTTAAAAATCTTAGTGAAAAGTTTGGTGGATTTTTTAACCTCCCCCCAAAAAAGTTAAGCGAGAAAGACAGCTAATTAGATTCCTGCATATTTCAAGAAGTCTAATGATTTTCAGGTAGATCAAGTGCTGGTTCTGTCAATGTCATCTCTGTAGAAAGAGACTCACTTGACTGGAGCACATGGAAGGACCAAAAATATATTCTGTTAGGCCACTTTCCTCCTGCTTCAATAGAAATGGAGAAAAAAATGGAAGCATCAAGTTCCTTGAAATCTTTCTGCAAACGCAGGGCCTCTCTGCAGCTTTAACGTCAGACTGGCTTGCTATTGCCCGGGGCTGAGCGGCTTGTAGGAAACTCAATGCACTTGTAAAGGTCCCTCTCGGAAGGGGATATTTCACAGTAAGGTTATGGATTGACCGAGATATACGGAGTGCTTTTACCAGTCACTGGCCAACTCCTCTGCAACTAGTTCCCTTTCTGACGCTGCCCAACTATCCGGACGATTAAAAAATGGAAACAGCAGACGCCTATTTAAGAGACGCATTCGCAGTTCAAAACAAACTCTTAGGACCACCGCAAAGCCTCCTCTGCATCGCCGCGGCTGGGCCGACACAGCTCCCCATGCTGTTACTCAGCCATTTCCATCAGACAACCTTGCTTGCGCACGCTCAGAGAAGCCACCCTCAGAAACCACCACAGCTGGTCTTCATCTCTGCGATCTAGAAGGCGGGCTTGTGTTCTGGAAAAAGCAGCTCTTCTTCAGACAAAGGAGATCCATGGAAAGAGTACACAACAATAGGAATGAGAAATGAAAACAACGGAAAAAGGGCCAAGAAGGAATATGGATTCCTTTCAGGTTTTGTTCTCGTCATACATGTCCAAAGCGGGCTCGATTGTTGAGAATTCACTCTCGTAGACCAGACTTCGCGGGGACAGAGAATTGCGATGAAAGAAGTGGCTGCCTACAAGAGGTAGAACAAAACCTTGTTAGGAACACACACGGACAACATAAGAACCAAGCAAAGCATCCTCACGCATAGGTTCTGACCGCAAACACAGCACGTGTGGACAGCAAGGCCACCCTCTTCATGCAAAGCAGCAACAGGAGCATGGGACAGTTAACAAACAAGAGCTCAGGAGAGATCCCAGCCTGCACATCCTCACCCTCGCGTGCAGGAAGGGGCACCTGGAAAATAAGTATTTATTTGGTACTGCCAGTCATTGAGCTGAAGTAGGCTCTGGTGGTTGGGCCAGCCCTGCCGCCCTCTCCTGTCATGTCCCAGCTCAGTGCAAGGAGCAGCAGCCACAAAAGACTTGGATGAAACCAGAGATCGTTTTCCATAGGAGTTAATGGTTTATACGTGCACGTCACATCCACCATGTCCCTCTGAGGGCCTGGCCATGGGATCACAGTCCCACAGCCTCAACCTGTGAGGCGCACCTCATTGTCGGCCCACCTCACCTTTGGCCTTTGCGCCGTACAGCTACCATTTTGGATCCCCCTCAGAGGTGCTGCAGGGATTCGCCTCCCTCCACACCCTGCCAGTCCCAAGTGCTGCTTTACATATGCATGAACCCCACCGCAAATGGCGCTCCCAGATAAAACAGGTCAAGTCTGAGCAAGGCCAGGGCAGGCCTGAGTTTCGCACCGCCCCTCGCTGCTGATTTATGGCCTCATGAAGCAGGTCTTCCTCCAGAAAACTAGAAACCTTTGGTAGGTGCCATGTCCTACACCGTGCATGGCAGCAAACTAGACAGAGGCACCCACGTTATTTCCTCACACAGAACCCAGGAAACCCCAACCCTCTCCAGTGTCGGAGATAGCAGCGATCCTTAAGCAAGCACAACTCAACCTGATGCTCCCGCAGCTCCTTAAGTCCACAGATGTGGTTTGCGAGGGGCCCAGCCCTGCTGGCGTACACCAGGTTTTCTCTGGAAACATCTATCAGATCAGGCCCTCGGCCAAAACATTTCATTACCTGGTTTCTAGATCCCAGCTGGGATTAGCTGGGAGCAAGGCTGCTTAGATAACAATACACCAGGCATCCACGCCAGCCAAATTCGAGGCAACTGAAAAGCTTCCAAGTTCATCAAGAAGGCACTCAGCAAACCAAGTTGCCTCCAGCCTCAGGCACCAGTGGAGCAAGAAGCTTAGGGGATTGCAGCTTTAGTCCTGATGGAATTTAGGTGCTTAAATCCTCCTTTCTTTGTCAAATTTTGGGACAAGCCCATGCTGTTCTAAATCAAAGAGCTTACAGAAGGTACGAGGGAAGAATTCAGCTGCTACCGTCCTTGACAGCTTTTCCTCCTTCCCTGCTCACCCAAAAGAGAGTCTCAGAAAAGCAAAAAAGTCATTGTTATGATTAAAATAACAAACAGCTAGAGTAGTAATCAAATATGCAACATGTCTCCTGCCAGTTTCCTAGCCATGCTCCAAACCTCTGCCTTCTACCCCTAAAAGCTACCGCAGAGATTCATTCTGCCATTCTCACTGAGAATTGGAAGCTCTCAAAGGTAATTAATTAATTTTTGATCTCACAATTAACTGAAACAAGCAGTTTCATTGTATAGGAGCACACATGCAGGCATTTGGAGGAAGCATATTATCTTGGCATATACTTTGCAGAAGTGGTCAGTAGCATAACACGAAATCTGAATCCTGTCCCAGACTTAAAGGTTTCTAGAACTGGACAGTGCTTAAATGAAAAAAAAAAAATTTTTTTGAACATTGACTTGGAACTATGACCTTCAGATGATACCAGTCTACCTTCAAACAACAACAGCAACAACAAAAAAAAACACAAAACAAAGAAAGAAAACACCCTATTTTGGAATTGTAGCGGATAAAACTGATTTCGAAATTCTTTTGCACTGTGTTAGGGGTCAGGATCATTTAACTTGTGATGAGTGAGTCTCAGCTCGCTGTTGAAATAAACCATGAGTATTGCATGTTTCATCTCCCTTTTCTCCACCCGCTGAAATGTTACACACCGAACAGCCAATGCTGAAACAAAACAAAGGGGATTCTAAAAGCTCAGTGCTGCTTTTGTTTTTATTACATGAAATTCAAACAAGGGCTTAGGAAGCAGACAGCCGAGGCAGTCATTTCCTCTGTGTGTGCGGAGACTTCCACTCTAACTGATTCAAGGGAGAGATTTAATCAACAGGCAGACAGGTCATCTGACAACCAACTTATCTGAAAAAAGGCACTGTATATCCAACACCTCCAAAATTCTTTAGTGTGATGTCTTCTGGCCTCTTGGCAAAAGAAAGTTAGCCCCCCCACTTCCAGGGAGGCTACATGGTTTCGTGCAGATACAGACTACTTTGCTTTCATACCACCTTCAGGACACATCATTCATCCTTTTTCTTAATGTCACATTCCCCTCACCCCCTGTATTTGGAAAGCATCTGAATCATGTAATTTTTTCCAGATAAAGTAATCTTATTACTCCTTTCACAAGGATTGTGAGCATACTAGACAACATTGCTAAACATGTTTTGTTTTGTTTTTTAAAAAAAACACATCAGCATGCAACCTACCTACTTTCTCTTGGATAAAGGACACCAAAACAAGACACTTCTCCTTACTTAGTTTGTTAAATCAGATATATATATATTTAATGCTTAGGCAGATTTTTCCCATCTCCCACAGAAAAGCCCCCTGGCAACAAACACATTGCTAACCCCCTGTGAGCAGGGACGTGCATTTCCAGGCATCGCAAGGAGGGCAGGATAGGCAGGACATCGGAGCATGCCAAGGCTACCACCAGCCTGCCCGGTGCTAAGCTTCCAGCTGCTGCTTGGTGCTTTTCCACGCACGGACCTGCAGGTGCTCTAATAACCAGATCCGTATCATCACCCACATTTACAGAGAGGGAAGCAAAGTCAGCAGGGCAAAGCGACCCAGCTCTGCTCATCCCATAGCCAAATACCAGGAGGTGGAGGAGAAGGCTCTGAACCCATCACCACGCCAGCCAGCACCACCAACCCTGCTCGCAGGGGCTCAGGGCAGTTCTCATTTGCAAGAAGCCAGGGGGAGTTCACACACTAGCACCTCGCCCAGTGTGATTTCTTTTTTCTCTTAATGCAGAGAACTGCTAGTGTTTGTTTAAAAACATGGCATTAGTTTATGGGATACATTTACTGAATAAATATAGTTTAAGGTCACGTAGAAACATCCACCATTCCAAATTCAGCTTATGAACCCGCTCCTCCCATTTTGCACTTAACCAAGATCAAGATTTATCCCATAGGTATAAGAGACAAATGGCAAGTCAGCATTCAGTTTTAATAAATGAAAATTAATTCCTCAGTGCTCTCCGTCTCTATTCTCTGTTGTATATTTACAATGAACTTTTCAGATAACTTGAACTGAGTTTGAGAACAAGCCTGCTAGCCTGGAATTTATCCCTGTGCCTACCATGGGATGCTACAGAAGCAGACACAAAGGCTGGGAATTGCACCAGGCCTTGCTGTAGTGTTAGTTGGAAGCATCATGGTGTTATCTTTCTTTTTTAAACTATTTTATCACCCTCAGAGTTGTTAATCAGGGCCACCTATGCCGTAAGCTCCAGTCCCTCCACATATCTGGCACAGCAATATCTTAATGTGGAAACACAGAGCACTATCTCAAACAATCTGTTTTATACACCCTGCTGGTTAAGGATCAGAGCAGGATTATTTCATAAAACATCCTTTCCTCGAAACTCGCTGTCTAGCAAGGTACTGCTGCTCCATCACCCCCGTCTTGCCCTCTTTGCAATGCCTGGGCAAAGGGACCACCCTCTCCTTTTCTCTAATTAATTAATTTCTCTTATTAATTAATTGACAAATTATGAATATGTTATTCATCTTGTCCATGTGGATACCTGAATGCATAGCAGACAACAAAAACTTTGGGAATTTCCTTTTTGTGTCTACCCAATCTTAAAAAAGTTAGTGAGCATCCTGTGCAGTCCATCTTTGAACGTATTTCGTTAGCAGGTTAAGCTTACATCTCTAGCCTGACCTGCAGTTAACCTAGCAAATACTGTCTGTATCTGCTAACGTTTTGTGGAGATGTTAGAGGCTCGAAACAAAATTTAAAAAATATGGCCCTAGGTTATTTAGATCCCTTAAGGAGGAAAATGCAGCAGAAGCCCTGCCAAGAACTTTGCTCCCAGGATCGTTGAACTTCTCATCCTGCTGCTGGGTCTGTAGGGGAAACGTGAACTGGAAATGTTTGTGGTGCCCTTCGCAGCTGGGTCACCACACTGTTCAGGCTTTCCATCCACATCCCTACCAGCTGCATTAAAAGGCACTTGAGGATTTTTGTTCCCAAAGGCAAGCACTAACGAACTCACCAATTATGCTACTGGTGGTGAGAAGTGGGTGAAAAAACAGCCCTTTTATTTTGTAGCCTGTACCCTAAATTGAGCTTTATCCTCATTCCTGTTTCTTTCTGGCAACAGTGCTCAGTTGACAAACATTTTTTTCCAAAGAAACAGCCTTCAGACGCAGTATGTCTGAGGTTTTTCTGCTCTTAAGTACAATGGGGTTTTCCATTCTTTCAAAATACACTTACTGCTCTATTGTTTTCACGTTTCTTTCAAAATTTCACAAGGACACAACAAAAAATAATTCTATTAAATGTACTGAAGCTATCTATCACATATGTCATTTTTAATTATAAAAGTTGCCTTCTCAGCCAAAACCTACTGGACAGATAAGAATTAAGCAACTGTTTTAATGCAGAGTCTGGCTGTGTTCCTAGATTCTAAAAGTGCCTATACATAAAAATAAAATTAAATTTTCTATTTCCCAGTACATAAAAAAATTAAATTTTATAGTAAAATTGGTTCCCTCAATTCATTTAATTAAATTAGAAAGTATGAAGTTTTGAATATCTACATCTTGATACCAGAAAAACAAAACACCCCACCCCCAAAACTCAGAATAGGTTTTAACTTTATCAGTTACATTTTCCTTACCAATCGTTACCTTCATGTACCCATCTCATTAACTCAAATATTAGCATTTGGCTGTGAATCAGATATGCATGTTTTAACTGATTGTGAAATTACTCACACTCTGCTTGCATAAGAAAACTTGTGTAAAACAGCCTTAATGAGGACAGGAGATGAGAGGTTTTCCCCCTGCCTCCTCACCAGTAAGACACAGCAAGAAGGGACACGTTTGCATAGAGCTTCTATATTACAGTAAAGACCATTATCAATCTTTCATGCTCTAAACTGAACACCATCTAACCCCACTGCTAATATGAAAGAAGGTTTCAAAGATGATGGGGGGGGAAGTGGTATCTTTTCACTTAGTATTGGGAAGGAAAAAGTGTTTTAGATTAGCTTCACCTTTAACAGGAAAAAGGTGGGGTGAAAGTAACAGACAGAGAAGGTTTGATTTGTTTCTCAAGAAAAACTGTTGTGAACCTTCAGCAGTGACTGACCCCAAGACAGAAATCATACTGCAATGCTTCCAATGCGGCACAGGAGTGTTATGTGAGGAGAACAGGGAAGAATGTTTTTATGTCATACCAAAATCTCCATTGTATTCAATGTAAGCCTACTATATACCAGAATGCTTGGCCCAGCTTCTTTCCCCTACCAAGCTGACATGCAGCGATTGCTAATACTTGTTAGTCATTCCAGTGCTGGATAGCATCCTAAGTGGAAATCTCACACCGTGTCGGTCTTGTTAGCATGGTGTCCCAAAATGAAAGAAGCAGAATACCGATCTGCAGAGATGGAATTATGTAATAGAAATGAAACACCTTAAAAAAATGTGCATGAGGCTGTCAAACAACACTAACACAAAGCCCATGAAAAATAAAACTCACAGAATAAGATTTAATTAAAGTTCATTTATTTCTTCACTTTTTTCCTTAATACAAAGCTTTGGCATCAGCAAATTTTATGAAAAAATAGAATGTACTAAATAAATGCTTGTGCTGCATGATCAATAAATGATGCATAAAAATAGGTGTCTCTCTCCAAGGCAATCGTCCAGAAAGCATTTCTTCAATACCATTCTGCTCTGTGGGGCAGAAAAAAAAAGTACAAATAGTTATCTTAAAGTTAATATCGCCAATATTGCCAATACTTTAAAAAAAAGTTAGTGAGAAATGATTAATTATACAAGGCTAGAGCATTAAAAGAGGTCAGTACTCCTTACATCATTCTTACAGGATCAGTAAAACTGACAATAGAGCCACAGGTTTGAGCAAGTTTTGAGGAAACTCCATCTGCCAGTGAAAACTTTCTCTAAGTAGTGCTGTCCAACACTTAGGCTTTTGGGACTTGAAAACACAGGTATGCAGTCATTTCTGGCCATTCCCTAAGAAACAAAGTGAGCTTTTTTTTTCCTCCTTTAAATCACTACCTAAATAATTTAATAGTAACAGTCCATAAATATTATGAGACCAAGAGAAAGCAGTTGCCGCTTTACTATCACTTAAACAGTGTTTAGTTTTATCAGGAACTGTTTAAAAATACGTATTTGTGTGTACACACATGTACATATGCAGATAAATATGTACATACACAACTCCAGAACTATTGCCCTGAACAAGTGTGCTTAAGCTATGGGGACAACATTGAAAGAAAGGATCAGGACAAGTTTTTAGGTTAGTTTTATAAAGTATTTGGCATCAGTTAGTTGTATCAGTGTATTACATGGCCTTATTCTTGCAAATGTCATTTTCCTTGCCCAAAAAAACCCTCAGCTTCCTCTTAAAACATCATAACAGATGTAGGGTACGTCAGCATTGCTTTCTATATGGAGAAGCACAGCATAAAAAGCAGGTATGCTATTATATTAATGGAAATCACTGTGAGAGCTGCCGTATAGCTGGCATGATATTCAGCACAGGAAGTGCTTTGTCTGGCACGGGTGAACCTAAGGTTTCGGTGAAAGAAGTTAGTGACATGCACACCCGTTCTGAACTGTCTAAAATGAGTAGTGGAACCTAGCAGCAGTTGAGGAGGCCACTGAAAGGATTCAGTCAAAAAGCTGTTAAGTTAAAGGCTACAAATAGCTGTAGTTATCTATAGCAGTTTTTTTTTTTTTTCAAAAAAAAAAAAAACAGCTCTGGTTTCTGCTATTGGTAGTTTTTAGTGTCTCTAGCATATATATACTCTTACTTTCATTCTTATCACTGCCAAAAGCAGCTCTCATTACATCAGCATACTCTTTTCTATTAAGGGAGCATCACTGTGGAAACACTTCTCGGGAAGCCCTAACGCTGTGAAGCAGCCTGCCCTTTCAGGAAAAATAGAGCAGAGCTGACTGAGCAACAGACAACAAGAAGAAGAGCTGCAATGGAGTGGAGAAATGCAATTATGTGAGTACCCATGGCTGGATGAACTACACAGACTATAACTACTTTGTCTTCTTCCTAACAATGCGGAAATGCCCAGGAACACAGATATTCCTGTTTCGTATGGACACAACTCATCCTGCTCCATGCCTTCCCCAAGCTATTCTGCAGTGCAGATTAGCAGTGTTCAACTACAGCTACGGAGCCAACTTGCACAGTGATAGTTACAAATTCCAAGATTTTAACATATGAGAAAAATAACCAGAATATTTGATTAGGCTATTTGAAGTTCTAAAGCTTTTCTCTTTTGGAATTAACATCTGAAAAGAGGAGAAAAAAAATGAAGATTTACAGATTAGTGGTAAGCAAAGATTCCTGATAAACAAAACCTTGCAGACTTGAACTTATTAATAACCCTTTCCTGAACATTAGCTTGAGACTGTCCAAAAATTTTATGCTGGAGACTACTAGACCTGTTTCCATCCCGTTGAGAAGGACACCTTATACTTTGAGGGTTATAATGTTAAAAAAAAGCTTTTCTCATCTCAAAAAAACCCTAAAAGTCGAAATTATGTTTATAAAGCTACATTTCTATGCTGTACAGGAGAGAGAGCCTCTTTGAATATACCTATATATCTGTATAATGAGTCCAGATGTTCTTTACATCTAAAATGAAAATAGCTAGATGTACCTAGCTAGTGTATCTGCAGAACAGATTTATACTTGCCCACACACAGAACTATTAAAAAAGTCATGTGCTAGAGCAATTTCTTGTCCAGCCTGTCCAAAGGGAGGCAGTGGAGGGAGCCCATAAAAATCAAGAACACTTGGACATTTAAGTACTCCTTTGAATGCAATTCTTAAGCATATAAAAGGAAAGGTCGGAAGACTGGTCTGCTATATCCATATAAGATAGAAGAAATGGGAGCGTATGCATTGCATCTCTCTCTCTCCCTCTCCTATCAGTAAAAAAGTAGTTTTATATCAAAAAAACTTTCTTTTCTAGAAGTGTGCCAACTAAAAAAAAAAAAAATTATTTTTTTCATAATATGAAACATCTCAGAAATTGAGGTGGAAACTGTCAGAGGTGACTGATGGTAGTAATTTCTGGTCCTGCTAGATGAATCTTGAACATGGGGATTTAATGACAAATCTAATGTTTACTTAAGACTATTGATCAAAAAACAGGTATATTTTTTTCACCCTCCCATGTCTCCACTTTGCAAGATTTCCTCAGGCAGTTCAGCTAAATATACGTTAAGATGGAGTTCAGATTTTACCCAAGAACCTACTGTTAACGGACTTAAGATTTGAGAAAAGCAGGAAAGGCATTTGATATTTTGAAAAAAATGCATTTTTTTCCTTCTCTTATTCATGTTATTTCTTGCCTGTGATACACACCCACCAGAAACAAATAGAAACATCTAAATATTTACTTACTCATTAGCATTCAAGCTAGCTGTGGCTTTGATGATCATGTAGCAGAGTGTTAGGGCACTGAGGAGGCCAAAACTGGCAATAATAAACCATTCTTCTGTTGACAAAGGAAAGGGAGGAAATCACTCGTGGGAGAAGGCTTATGTCAAAGCGATGCCAATATTTCCCTCAAACACCACTGGCGGAAGGCAAGAGGCTTCTAAGCCATGACTGGCACCAGGAAGTGAAGCAGAAGGAGGTTAGCCACAGAGTTACTGACTGGAGAAGGCTAGCAAAGAAGAAGTGGAGAGAGGTGTGGAAAACAAGCATGGCACAACAACATTTCCTGGCTGAGCCCCAGGGTTAGTGATAAAGAAAGATTACTTAACAATGTAAAGTGAAATGCAGGAACAAGGGGAAATGTAATGAAAACTCCATCCGCCCCCAAGTCAGGAGGAGGATCGTCATGGTTGGTTTAGGTTTGCTGAGATGCATCTCTTCACATAAGCACACCCAATATACTTTCACACTTCATTTGCGTCTTAACACGCACTCCCCTCCACCCCCTGGCTCTGAATAAATGCTATAGAGTTACTTTTAAAAACAAAAAAAAGATAGGATCACTTATTCAACAGTAAAAACAAAACTAGAATTTTCCATTTAATAGACAGAAATACAACAGGAAAAATAATGTCAACATTAGTATATAAATACAGACACATTAAAAAACCAAAGACTACTATTAAAGAATGTCCACTGTTCAAAGTTCTCTCCCTTTGAGATTAATTTGGCACATAGTAATAGATAGGATACAAACACTTCTGCTGAATATGGCTTTTGGTTTAACTCGTGTACATCAGAGAATGCATGTGTCATCCACCAAAACTGAACATCTGAACAGCCTTTTCTAAAGCTTTATTTTATAAACGCTGTCAGAATGAACTGTTGCTGATATTTCTCGTTTTATCTTGGAATCCCATCTGCACAAAATACATACACTACAGTTGGGAACAGACAGTAAAAACACCTTCTGTAAAACAAAAGTTAAACTTTGTTGAACTACAGAGTTTTTTCACCCATGACAAAGAAAAGAGCATACAAACGTATCTGATGTCTGATCAATGCATCTACGAATGTGGCGAGTTACATGTTGAACACTGCAGGACAAAGCCAGTTACTGGTTTGGCAAAGAATCTAGATTTTGTATTTGGATTTTTCCTTCCCTGATCAAGACGTTTCTGGATATGGGCTATGTTTTTTGTGAGATGGTGTTCTTTTAGTAACACGTTTACTTTGCTGCAGCGTCTAAAGAGACGCTCTATAATGGATTGTATCAATTACACTGCTGCTTTCATCAGGGGCAAGCAGTGGCACTTACTTCAAATCTAGATTATAGATGCACAGAAGGAAAATACAAGGAGGAAATTAGACTACATGAATTCTATTTTCGCAGTTCAGCCAAAAAAACAACCATTCATGCATCAAATTGAGACTCCACAGCATATGGAAAAATTATGCAATTTCACATGTACTGTATTTGTTACAGCACTATCATACATTAAAACCCCCAGGTAAAATCCAGTCAGTGGACATTTCCCATGCTGTAAGCTTTTATACATAAGTAGTAGTGCTTCAGGAACACTTTTCTGAGGTCATAAACCACTTGGACAATACTCAGATGTTGGTATGTCAAATAAATAGATGTGTATATTAATGTATATATATATACTTTAATTCACAATTTTTGTAAGAAAAACCATCTGTTAAGGGATATCAGAATTCCAGTAGTAATGTTCACAGGGGGAAAAAGTGTCCACAGATACAGTAATCAGCTAAAATGTTTATATATGTATAAATTATTGCATGTAAAGTATTCTGGAAAGGTAAATAACGGTTTTGGCAATCCAGCTTCCCATACTGGTCACCAAATACAGGAGGGTTACTTTGTCGCCTTTTTAGTTCTTCCAGTGCTCCCTGTATGCAGCTCTAAATGGATATACTATTAATAATGAAAGCGCTGGCACTGCTGTGCGTGGAGTTCTCGGTTTCAATATGGAGCGTACACAGAGACACGGAGGTCACCTCTGTCTCTGCAGGGAGATCTTTTATCATGGCCCTGCAACACAGGGCAACAGCAAAGCAAGTGCCATGTACCAAGAAAGCCACAGAAGTGTAATGGAAGCCAAAGACAACTTACTTGTCACAGCGATGTTGATCTCTCCTGACCTTGGGGTTAGCTCTCCGTCCTGTGGAAGCTGTGACATCCCAGAGGTGCGCAGGGGCTCCAGGCTGAGAGAGCTGTCGTTGGCAAAATCGCCCAGCGCTGATCGTCTGTTAGCTGGCTGGCTTCTGGTGAGCCTTTCCATGTCAAAGGCCACGTTATCTGTACACGGCACATTTGGCTGAAAGACAAAGCGATCCCACGTTAGAATGGTGAATATTCTACATGTAGCAAACCCCCAAATTGAGCAAAATCACACAGAGACTTTATTCAGCTGCTGTGGCTACCCTCAGATCACGCAGGGGAGAAACATGTGAATTAGCAAGTTCTGTCTGAAGTTGCTGCTTCAGTCCCCTTCAAAGAAGTGGAAAAAGGAGCAGGAAATAGTGTTAAAAATCAAGAAGGGGATTCAAAAATGCTTGCATCCTAGCATGTGCCTGTAGAGTTGAGAATTGTCTACTATTTTCCTCTTATCTCTCTCCTCTGAGAGCGCATCGCTCTTATGACTTTTTTTTTTAAACTCATATGAGAAAGACAAGAAAACTTCTCTTTGAGGTTCTTCAAGTCTATTCCATTGCAAATTGGTCAGCAAAAGCAGCCCTCTGAGATCCTATAAGCCAAGAGCTGCTTAGTACACAACTGAGGAAAACCTACCGGCCTCAGCCAGGGCACACTGTGCAGCTTTGGACATGACTTTCAGTATGGAAACGAATCTAAGCGTGTCTACAGGAGACCACAACATGAACAAGAGGTTTACAGAGTAAACTTAAAAAGAAAGGTTGAGAGAACTTGAGAAAAAGTGAGCATAGAGGACACAGCAGACTTCCAATAGATTAAAAAAAATATATAAGTGGAAACAGAATAGAAGATTCTCAATCAGCAACCAGGGAAAAGAACAAAAAAATAAACTTTATCATCAGCAAAGAAATTGTTTTTTAAAAAAACAACAACCTACACCCTTCTGACTGGGAGTAACTGGAACACCCTACTCCCTTCCTCCCCTAGAATCACTCCTCGTTCTCTGGGTCTCAGGTGTAGAAGGAAGAAGAGCTTGTAAGAGTCCAACTTACCACAATTCCCAGGGCCTTCAAAATGTTCAGTTTACACATCGGACACGTACAGTGCTCATTAAGCCACGGATCCACACAGGCTTTGTGGAAAACATGCCTAGGAGAGCAGAGATGGCACATAGACAACTTGCAAACCGTTATATTATATAATGAGAACTGCTTTAACACACTTCTAGATTATTTCTTTAAGTCAGCAGAACAAATTCTAGAACTGTCAGTATTCTGTGCTAACTGCAGTAAAAAAATCTAAAGCTCTTACTGCCCGTTACTACTAGTTCACCAGGAAGACACACTTAAAATGAGGATTTTTTTTTCTTTTATTGTGGTTATAAGTAAGCATTTTGGCAGAATAACTAGGGTAATGAAGGCCTCATCATAATATTGCGTGAAGTCCCATCTCAAGCTCTGTGCAGAAGCTGGCCACAAATAAGGCAGGAAGATAGATCCACCAGAAGTCAATTTCATTTGAAAGGTAGTGCAACCAGCACAGACACACTTAGGTTTGATTTTGTAAGTGCTTTTATAATTAGCATGTCTAAGTGAAAGAAGAAACGAGATTTTGAAAGGCTTTTTCCTGCAATTTTTCTTGCTATCTGTAAGGAAAATACGTCCTTTGTCATATGATGGTCATAGGAAACTAAAATCTTTCCAAGATAAAAAAGAAGGGCAAAATGAGCTTTTATTTGCACAGCACGGAACTCTGCACTACAGAAGTGTCTGAATTGCCACCTACATGGTTTACAAAATCTTAAATCCCATCTATGAATATAAACCAATATAAGACAAAAGGACTACGCAGAGACCACAACATATCTAACTTAAAGGAATCATAGGAATTGTCATCCTTGCTTTTCAAAATGCAAAGAACTTTTCTGAGCATACTAAAGACAGAAATAGGTGTCAGATTTTCTACATGATACAGATTTAGCAAATGCTCACAGCCACCCAGTCTGAGTAACTGTCTATAAAAACCTAGACCTTTCATTTCTAGCAGCACTGGCTCCAGAACCAAAAGCCGGGAAGAGCCGGCAGACCCAAACAGGACATACGGTGATCATGACAAAGATCAGCGCTCGTAAGAGCTGCTTAACCAGTGAAGAGCTGAGTTCTCAAACGTGCGGGTGAAGAGGTAGCAGCAGAACAAGGTGTTCCTGACATCTTTTTGAAGCATTAGCTCAGGCTGTAAGAGGTCACGCATGCCTCCATAGTAGCACAAATTTGAGATGCTCTGCCTGTCCTCCTTCCTCAGGTTTTCCTTGCTGCTCTGTCTTACTAAGTTTATTGTGGCTTATCGTGGGGGTTTTAAAACCAAGGCCAAATGATGCACCTTAGCAGATAATTCTCCTTTAAAACTTACAAAGTGACTTGAGAATAAGTCCTCCTGAAATTGTAAATAAACATGGAAAAAGACTGTATGTAATTATGTTTTGTCTACAGCTACTAAGGCTGATGGAGATTCTGAAGTATGCCAACATTAAGTTTGTCAGCTACATCTATGTACCTTACCCATACTAAGTGAAGATGCATAGCCTCATCAACAGAAGATGCACAGGGACCAAAGAACCTTGCTCGGCTGAGTTGCAGACATTGCAGGAATAAAAACTTGAAAAATGAACATATTATTAGGCACGGAGGAATGCTGAAGCTGTGATTTGACAATATAACAGCATTGAATGCATTTCTACTGCTCTTCAGAGAGCAGCGTAACTTCTGCCTTCCTGGCTGGTCTGCTAGGAAGCACGGCGAGCAGAGCTCTCTGTCCTACAGCGTACGTGCTCTGCTGAACACATCACACTGCTCCGTCAAGCAAATTTAGCAATGCGTCCTTTAGCAACACAGCCATCGTGAAAAACAGGATACGTATGCTGCTTACTGTTCAAGTAACTATGAACTACAGACTTCTGCTAATGGTTCTCGGGACATTCGCTTTAATACAAAAAAAGTAGGAAATGGTTTAGAAGTTCTGGGTGACAGAAGATGGTTTGAAATCTTCTGGAACACATCAAGATGCTATTTTTCTATGTTAGGCAAATTATGGCTTTTACTTGCTTACGTTTCCTTTTAAAATTCTGAAGTCTCTTTTTTAGAGTAGGACAAACCTGAAAAATCTCGTATTTTGGGAAAGAGCAGACATCAAGACTCCACACAAGTATGAAAGCAACTTGAATATATCGTTATCTGCTAATCAGTGCTGGAGAAGCACTCAGCGCAAGTGAAGCAGGCTACTGGTATGGATGCCAGCATGCATCCACTAAATATTACAAGTTATTTTAAAGTCATTAGCAGTTTGATATAGTTCAAAAGTACCACAAGAGTTCAACTACTTTGGTGACCTCTTCATTCTTTGCTTTTAGTTCCTAAACCTTCAAGGATATTTATTAATGTGTTTCAGAAAAGTACAGTTCCCCAAAGGTTATATATTGATTTAAATCAGCGTTGCTCTGCCTACTATTTATCCTGTTTATCTGTTCCTCAAAAAGCTTGCTGATAACATCATCACAGCTCAGGCTCTGTCTGGATTGCTCTTGCAAGAGTTAATAATAAACACGTAATTACTTTTAGAATTGGTCTCACAATGTTATCCGGTGCATTTTTTTGCCCTCAGAAACCTCCTCCATCTTCATATTTCTGTCACTTGTTCAATAACAAGCTTTCCAAGACCAGAAATCTGATGAGCTCCTAGCGGGATGCCCTAGGTCACAGCGGCGGATGACATTCCCCTAGGAACCGTGCATGGGGGAGCCAAGTTTGACACAGCTTTTGCTGCTGGAAGCTGGAGGAAGCCCGGCCGGCAGCCAGTCTGGAGGCACTGAAGGAGTCTCCCATGCGGGCATAACTCCAAACAGGTGACCTGCAGGTATTTTTCCACTCTGTCAGCATGCCCAAACCTATCGGCCTCCAGCTCGTAAAAAACACCGTAACCCCAACTCTGTTGTGCAACGCAGCTTCTTTGCAGCATTTCAGAGAAAAAGGGAAGCAGAGAGCTCTTTCACTGGTGTAATGCCTCTGAATTAGCACATCCCACGAGGAGGATTTGAAGATGTTTACAGGTTGCCCTAGGGCTCACTCCACTTACTGCTCCCAGTGCAGCAGCTCACCCCAGGGAGCTGAACAAGGCACTGCCTGCAGAGCAGCACCTTTGTTCTTCTGGAGGTGGGCATCCTGCTCAGCCAGGGGAGGGCAGCCCTGGTGTTCCCCACAAAACTTGGTATTGCTGTAGGAAGAGGGACAGCCATCCCCAGCAGGTAGCAGAGAAAAGGATGCGTGTGTATTTGGAAGCACCGCAGTAAGTGGAAAGGACAGCACTAAGTGTCAATTTGCTCTGTTAAATAGTTACTTGCAGCAATACAGAATCAAAGGTGTAATTCTGGCTTAGTCACTTCTGCCACTCACCTCCTTTTTGCCCAGTGTGGGAAATATTAAGAATTTGGCTTAAAACTCATTTCTTAACATTCAGCCTTGCACTCAATTTTTTCTTAAATTTCAACTTCCACTGCTCTATCATCTTGCTGCACTTTGTGAAGTGTTTGCTACTCCTTTAATTCTTCCCACATTGTGATTTTCTTCCTTCACAGGCCATCTTTCTGCCCTTTCCAACGTCATTCTCTGTGCTTTTCTCTACCTTTGCTGTCCCCTTCCCTTATCTTTCACTCACTGTCTTTCCTTCACACTACCCCTTTCCAGATTCCTCTTTACCCAGTCATCTCCTAGATAAAGCAGTGCGATGCTGACATAAAAACTACTCGAATAAGGAAAACTGTCCACAAAGCTTTGGGATCTTTTGCTTACACTACTTATTTTTAACATACATGATGACATTCACAAAAACAACTGTTCTTCAGGCATTGAAGTCCAAGAAAGAGGGCTGCCTTATCCACGTGCACAGAAAGCTATAGTTATGTCTATAAACTGCTTGTACTGAACATATTTCTCCCTGAAGCACATCATTCTATGAATGATTGCAAATAATAAAGTTGCATTTCTATAATTTTCATTTCAGTTTTATTTCTAAATCGCCCATTATTTCCAACCTGCCACAAAACTTTATTACAGTGTTTTTTTTACAGAATTTTAGGTCTGCTCAGCAGACAGTGTTTTGCCTGGTGTCTGTCTGTCCAAACCAGACTCCTCTCTATAGCAATAAAGTGACAGACCATACTTAACTGGAGAGAAAAATTTTGGTACCAAAGGGTAACGCTACTTTTGAATTGATGAAAGCAGCAAGCATGTCATATGTCAGTGAATCCTACTGTCTAATGATTATAGCTTCCTCAAAAGGCACAGTATGAAAGCCTCCTAACCTTTCATTTGCTTCCTCTAGGTTGAGCCATTTTCTCCATGATTTTCTTGCAATTTATTTTCTCATCGGTCTTACAGACTCTCCTGTAGATTTTCTTTTAATACTAACTTTGTATGTTGCACTAAAAGCAGAAGTTATGTCAGGAAGTAGAAAGTGGTTAAACCTCCAAAAGAAGACTTGAGGAGAGTCACCTCAGTAGACTGAGAAGTTTTACACACAACTGCAATTTATCTGGCTCATCTCTGCAGGAACTGGTTGCTCCTTCACCCATTCAACACGTATAAAAATGTCTTGTGGAAAGTATCTATCCCAATGTTCCCATCTAACCAAGACGGTTTTGCACTTAACTCAAAAAAATGAAGCAGACGAAAAGGGAGATTTCAAAGAAAAGTAGAAAGTGAACATGAAAGTCATTATAGCACCTTTGGCAGGACTAGTCTGAGACTTCAGTGGCCTTATATTCTTGTGAAAAAGAGAAAAGGCTCTATCAAAAAGGCTTGATCCCTCCTTTTTGTGGGTGGATTGTGCTGGGGGAGGTCGTGGGGAAGTAACAGCCAGGCGCACTCTCATCCAGCTCCACACAGCAGCTTTGACCAGGGAGCTTCCTGGCTGCAGGACCACGGCTCACAAAAATGGTTCTGACGGAAATGGACTTTTAGAAATAAATAAATGATCATCCTGGTTAAATGGTCTTAGTCATACCTGCTGATACCAGAAACACACCTATTGCTTGGACAGTGGTGGGTGTTTAACTAGTGCAGTTGACTTTTAGTCCCACTTTTGCCTTGTGTTTAGTGGGAGAAGATGGTTGCCTGTCAGCTGAAGTCTCTCTCTTCATTGGCCAAGACATCTCTGCCCTCTGTTCATTATCAGAGAGAAAGACATACAGGAGTGGGACTTGTGAACATCCGTTGCATACCCTTGAGCCTCACAGTACCACCCTGAATTATAGAAGTGATGTTTTCTTGAGAGACAGTTTATCCATCACCTTAGTTCAAAACTGGTGAGCAATTTCCAGAAGTTTCTCCTCTAATTTCTAAATAATCTTCCTCATAAATCAAAGACTAGTGCAAAACTCACATATGCAAGCTTTACTTGAGATTACAATATATGACATAACTCTGAAATCTCAGCTAGTGGGAGTGTATTTTAACGGGCAAGAGGACATCATCTGTAAATGAGTAAACATCACTGATCTGTAGAATAGCAATACCCATCTGCGTGACCAAAACCTCCCAGATTTTATTTTTACTTTTCCTTACACACAGATCTATGACTGAGCTCTTCTACTGCCAAATATTTTAACAGGAGTTTCTAAACAAACATTTGTAGGTTATAGTAGCTAAACACAACACTGAGAATCTAAAGCAGTTCACTGTTTACCACAGTCCAAGAGGTAAAGAACAGAGAAAAGAAAGATGAATTAAACTTTGTTTCAGAATTAGCATACATACATATTTTGATCAGTAAGATATAAAAGACTGTTTTCCTTTTATCATAATAGCAACTCATTATATATTAGAAGAAAAAATATTCCAGCTACACAGAGCAGCCTGCAGGAGGATTTACAAGTCTGATAATGAGCTGCTGAGCACTGCTGCTGTGTGATTGAAGCTTGACTCCAACACCGTGACTTAGATGCTTCTGGTACATCATGCATAACACTATTTATGTGTCAAGCACAGGCCAAATTAGTGGATCTTCACTGCATGTATGCAACGTAACGTGTATTTTTTTTTTGTGTCTGGAGATGAGAAGAAAGCTTTGTGTTTCAGAATACAAGGAAAAGATGACCTTGGTAACATTTAAAGCTACCAAAAATTACTGATTCATTGAAACCAGTCACCAGAAGGGAAAGCACTTAAAAGCATCTCTCATAGAGCAAATATCCTGTAACAACTCAAGAATAGAAGCAAACTGAAAACCTGTGAATGTCAAAACAGAAAGCTGTTACATTTTAAGCACCAATGCAGAATATCCAGCAAGTAGTAATCTTCAAGCACAAGCCTAGACCACATTGCACTGGAGAGACCAGAGACAGATGACAGCAAAGCAGTTGATTGATGTCACAGGAGGTATGAAGGTTGGAAAGACTGCATTTCTGTTTCCTGTGTTGTTTTAGAAACCCACAGCCACTGTCACACAGCCACGGTGCAGAATGCTGTAGCTGTACCTTCTTCATCATACTTCAATTTGTGTCTGCCCACCGTTCAGCCTCTAAATCTGCCCCTACCCCCGTAACAATCTTAATAGCTCCGCTGCTGATATGCCTGAACTGCCCATCTTTGAGATCATACTCTTGTTTAACGTCCAGTGCTAATAACCGTGTCAGCATCCACTTTCACACCTGGTTTCATACTGAGTCTAAAATAAAATGGCTGTTATTGGGTCAGGAAATATCTAACAAATGTGTCTATAAATTGCAGCGTGTATTTAACTTGAAACAAAGCAAAGGAGCATGAAGAACAGCTTCCAAACAAAGCGACTTTACTAGCTTACTTGCACGGTAAGATGCGAACGACATCGTTCTGCTTGTAACTCTCGATGCAGACAGCACAATGATCAAAGTCTGGGTCTGTTTCCTAAAATGAATAGAATGAAAATTCAAGTCAAGAGTTGAGGCTATGACAAAGGTAAGAGTAGTGATTAGTACATGAAGTGTGTTGTGCCAGAGTGGCTATTATTAAGAAGATACAGAAGCAATGACTACATGATTAAATTCAAACATGACTTGAAAAAAATGTAACCTCACACATACAAAACTATCCCCTCATTTGGGGTTGGTAACTGACCATTTGAAGCATAAGCTAAGGCCTAAGATGTTTATAATATTCATTTGAATCACCAAAACATGGTAGGGACTTTCGTACAGGAATTACTTCAGCTTTGAAGTAAAAGTTTATCTTTTTTTTTTTTTCCTGGGGAGCAGGATGAGCATTCTGGGATTCCCTTTTGTAGCCAGAAGTAAGGATTTTTACTTATTTCAGAGAAGTCTCATGTTTTTGTGCACTGCTTACTGGCAGAATTATCATCTTTTTATGCAGACATGCAGATGATGACCAGTGACTGGCTCCTCTCCTTTCTCTTGTTTGCCAAAAACTATGATTATCTTATTCATTTTGTAAACCAAATGAGAATTTAAGACTTCCACTGAAAAAGGGCTGGCTTCATTTGGACATGGCTATGGCATGAGCAATATATATATATATATATATATATATATATATATATATATTTTTAAATGTTTGGGCCCAAGACAAAACAGACTGTGCCTTCTCTTCCATCAAGCTAATTCTTTCTGAAGTTAGCAAGCTACTAGTGGAACAGCAAGCCCGGAGCTGCTTCAAGACAGCCAGCCACTGCCTGGTCCGAGCCAGCCACACTGCATGCAGAGAACCCCGATGGGCTGCTCTGACAAAGGGCAGACTTCGTCATATGCTCTGCTCACCTGCATGTGCATCTCACTCTGTACTGCAACCGATACCTGGTTTTGAAGATAGCATCTTCTCTTTCAATATGGAAAATTACTTATTTGTGTTCCCATACCCACAGAGAAGATTCTCTGTAGGAGGCTGCCTTGAAACAAAACTCCTCTCCACCCTCAGGTTACTTCATATTCATGTTCCATATAAGAGATTGTGCTTTATTACCTGCCTTTAAATTCATTTTTGTTTTTACAAAGCTTACATACAAAGTGATTCTAAGCTTACAGCATTTCATATAAACAGTGCTAGCCCCATGTACTCCTACCAGCAAAAACACTCAGCTCACAAAACCACTCTCAATCACAGTTACCAGATGGAGTGCAGGAAGTACTTAAGCAAGAAAAACTCTTGAAATGTGCAGACTTACAGCATACATCAATATTAAAAGTTACACAAAAATATTGTGCCCTAAGATGAAGCAAGTCTCCAACAAGGAAGGTAAGATCATAAATCAGAAGCAAAAGGAAAAGCTGAGAAGTAAACCATTTCCCCTGAGAAAAATTAAACACGATGCTCAAATTTATCATCTTGAAATATTATACCTTATCACCCTTTTTTACTGTCCTGGTTGTCAATTTACCGATGGCTTTCTTGGCAGCATCTCCAAGACGACGCTAATGAAGTGACAAAGAAGAAAACATGAATTAACCCTGATAATCACGCTTCATCGCCACCATTTATGACAACTTACATGTACTAGATAGTAACAATGCAATACACAGTGGTGGTGGACAATCACATAGGAAAAAGTGTACACAGCAAAGCCTACAATTGGAGGTTTGTCACGAAGAAAAAAATCCAGGAGCAGAGTACAGGAAAGCACCTGATGTGTGTGGGCATAAACCTCACAGACTACATAAGAGTCCACAGAAGTTACCCAACACGTGTGTGACAAAGCTAATGACACCCAGCCCACAGGATACGAGTTGAAGCAACATGCCTTCCTGCTCATTTCCGGTATCCTCGGCTCATATTGATTTTTATTCCATGTGCTAGAACACACTCTGTTCTCTTAATGTTTTTTTCCCCTTCCCTGAGCAGGCTGATCTTATTCTGAGACATAAGAGATTCTCAGTGTAACCTAGTTTCTCTCCTGCTATTACCTGAAGCAACCACTACCACAGAAAGCAAAAATTTATAGGTCACAAAATCTGAAAGAGACTTAAATAAAGCTGAAATGAACACTGGTTTAAATATTAACCTCAATCAGACTGCAAAGGCAGAGCTATTTTTGCTGTTTATGTTGTTTTTATGACCACCACCATTGCATGGAGGAGCCATTCCTGCGCTTCCAGCGCTGGCTCCTGCTGCAGTGCCCGGTTCCCAGCCAACTGGGGATGGCTGCTGGCCAGCTGGTTCGTGGGATCCCAGAGCCAGGGCAGTAGGCAGCACCAAGCTTGTGTTTTCTTGTTTCAGGAACTCGAGACGTCAGACTGGGTTTACATTTACTGGAAGAAAGGAAGTTCACGTTTTTCATCCTTCACCTACCTCGTACTAAGTACTCTGCTTTTGAGAGCTAGATTCCAAGAACACAAAAGCACACACCAAGTGCTCCCCAACAGCTTGGGGCAAGTGGGCATTTTGTGTGTCCACCTCCTGTACGCTTGAAAAAAATCAAGTTCTTTGTAAGTTTCCCCCCATCCCATACACTTACTTGTTCTGCATAGAAGCCAAAGCTAAAAAGGCTGCTTTTACTTGATAAAGACCTCAGGAGGCCACTATAACTGTATTTATTGTGTCAGGATCACTGTACCAACATTACTCAGGGATTATATAAGCACACAATTTTGTGGGTTTCACAGAACAGCTCTTTCATTTTACATTTGTTAGGACGTGGATTTGAAAAACACACACTACAGTGTCTGGGGCCCAATATGCTATCAGAAACAAAAGCGGGAAAGGGAAATTTTTTGCTTCCTGAAGTCAGATAACCCATCCTAGCTTCAACATGTGAGAAACTAGTTAATTTATGCAAATCTAAATTACATATCCTAGAACAAGCACGTTGGCCGAGTACTTAATGTCCAGAATACACTGGAACACTGCTGGCCTGGATTATCACTGCACAGCCAAGCACGATTGCTTAAGAGAGGAGCAACACTAAAAAGGCAAAGCAAGGCATTTAACTTAAACGCCACCTAGCACGTATGTAACAGCAGGTAGTATAAGTAGTTTTACTGCATGCATTTCTGTTTGTGCTATACGAAGCCTTTCAGAAAGAGTATCACAGAATCACATCTTCATGTCAAAAGCATTAATGTCAGAAATGAGCTTCCAAAATGTGTGTGTATTCATTCTCTTATATAAAAAAAAATGCTAAACAGTCACTTTCATTTCTATTTAAGAGATTCATCTCTTCCACTTTCTAATTTTAAGAAATAATTTTATACGCTAGCCTTGGAAACAGTCAGCATTTGCTCTTTTGTTAAGTTAGGGCACAGGCATACAGCATATACTTGCTTTTAAAACCCACAACCACCTTGATGGAAAAGGCTACCAGTACATGCAAAGGAGTTTCATACTTCTGGCGGAAATGTAGAAGAGTAATCATGTGAAATACCGGTATCTACTTGCACTATCTATAAAACACAGCATGTTTTTGATGTACTTTAAAAAAGCGTGCCTCTAGAAATAAGCTATGATCTTGTTTTTCAGTTAAAACAAGTTATTTCATCGCTAACAGCACAGCCTTCTCTCAGAGAGCTCTCAAAGCTCTTCAAAAATAAGCAGTAGCTGTCGCCACCTTCTTATTAAAGTTTAATACGCTCAGCTTTTTAAACCACATAAAATTTTCATCAAGTTTCTCCTGACCTTTGTAAAAATCTAAAGAAAGAAAAAAGGTCATAAAAGCCCTCTCCCCACGGAGCAGCTGTTTTGAAACACGGACATTTGGAGGAGGCCTAGAACCATGTAGGGGATGCAGCGGGCACAATTTAGTATTCCACAGACATTCATTCAGTAACAGTTATATTTAAACTTTTACCATCCCAGGGGACCACACTAAGTACCAGCTACAGTGTGGTCATTTAAGAATGACATCCTTAGGAAAATCTACAGAACGCCCATGGGACCGGCAGCATCAGACGCTATTTCTAGAAACTGAAAAGGAAATCCTTTTTGTCACAACCGTGGCTTTGTAGGTTTGCATTTGTTTTAGGTTTGACAAAGTGCTTTAAAGACCCAAAGCACTACCCCAGTGAGCCCTTTCGTGTCCCCTAATATGGGGCAGCAACTAGAGGTCAGCAGCTTTGTAAGATATTTGACAGAGATACACAGAGACAAAGAGCACGGTGGTTTTCCTGAGGTTTACTGATCCTTCTCAATAAAAGCCAAGGCATGCTATTGAGACAGTGGGTCATTAAGTCCACACTAGTAAAACATTTACTTCTAGAGTTTAATCCATGTTTAAGTTGATGACTTAATTTATTCAAGATATCTGAGTATGGGCACACTTAATTCATTTAATTCAGATGTAAGCTCTTATGTTAGATGTGAAAAAGGATGTAAGAAAGGCAAACTAAGCAATATTTTGTCTGGTATATATGAGCAGGAGAATTAGACAGTACACATCAAGTATCATCTTAAATAAAGTTAAAAGTTAGTGCAGGTCACTAAGCGCCTCTATACCTTAGTTTTCTTACTCTAACATTCATGAATTTATAGATGTTTTATACAGGCATTCCCAAATGAATTGCCTTACCTATCACTAAAGCTGTCCTTAATAACACGAATAAAATTAACAATATTAGTTCCATGTTCTACCACATCATAAAAGCTCATTCGCTATTTAACTTCCCTCTCCATCCCCAAATGTCCTTTTCAGAAGTAGTAATATACTATACAGTATGTATTAGTCAGCCAGCATAGGTTCTCTCTTCCTCTTTGACTTACAAGCAAAAAGAAATATTGCTTCAGTTCTTTTCTTTCCTGTCTTATAATAATAGCTTGTATTGGTGCTGCTCAGGACAGTAACAATCTGCTATATAAAATCCCTGCCAAGAAACACGCTCTGCCTCCGAACAAAGTGGTTTTCAACATTAGTTTGATGGACATTCGTAAGAAATTATGAATTCTCTATAGACTACTGTATACAGAAATACCACCTCCAGAATTTAAGAAGGGGAGAAAAAAGAGCACCCTTACCTGATTCCTATCACGTGCACTTGTGTACCTGATCTTCTGGATGAAGTAAAATATTAACCATGCTGAAGAAATTATCATCAAAACAATGAAAGATATTGACACAAAGACTAGAGAGCCCCGACTGAAGTTTTTTGGAGGAACACGGGATCCCACTGCTATTGCCATCAGGACAGAGATGTTCTTTTCCAAATAATTCAGGATCTCCTTAACCTTTGATTCTGTAATCATGACAGCAACAATGTCTCCAGTTCCTATAAAAAGAGGAAAAATACTTAATTTACATGTAAAATTAACATTGGTACTCACAAGATTTTCCATGTGCAAAACCATTTGACAACTTAAAGAATTTAATCTATGCTACCTATGGCATAAGGAATATGTTACTGGGCACTCAACTCAGGGCTCACCCTTCAAACTCAGGTTTTCAAACTAGGGCATTAACATGCAAACTGCAGCTCCACACATCGTAACAGGTCTCCACCAGTTAGATTAAGCAGTACTTCCCATGTTATAACTACTGTGTGCAGTCTGAACTCATTTCAGAGAGCACATTTGTTCCAGATTGGAAGCTGTGATTACCTGAATAGGCAACTCACAGAAAAAAAAACACATTTAGAAGATGAGTGGTATTGGTACATACAGAGCTGAGTACAAGCTGCTCTGGAGTTAGGCAAGTTCCCTGATGTGGTTATGAAGACTGCACATGCCAAAATGATAGTCAAGGACCTGCAAGTCACAATTCCACCAAGGATGCAACAAAGCCAAACTTCTACCCGCACCACTTCTGACAAAGCAAATAAACCTGGCTGCAAGTGGAGCAGAAATGAAAAAACTGATTGTAAGTTTGGGCAATGATTTTTATCATCCATACAAAGATGTGCTCAATAAGGTAGCCATCAGCTTTATCAACTCCATTTTGAATGCCTACCCCCATCTAGTTTTTGTAGTGTCTTGTCCCTAGTCTACTTCACATCCCAAAGGGAAAATCCTTGGCACAAAGACCACAAGAATCAAACTCCAAGGCCGGATAAAAAAAGAATGAAATCTGCAGAGCAAAGAGAGCACCTATGATTTAAATGCAGAATTTCCCCATTCCCAGTGAAAGGGGATCTTTAACTCAGAGGAATTCTGATCTAAGCTCAAAGATGGCAAAACGTATATTAAAACCAAAGCAACAAAGAAAAAAAAGACAAAACTCGAGTGCCATTGTTATTCATCCAGATCTATACCAAAACCCTTTTTTCAAGGCCTATTTTCAAAACGTGTGCAAAGCCTGCTCATCTGTTCTCTCCATCTGTTTGCTCCAGTTCACATTCCCTAGGAGAGGAACTGCACAAAGCAAGAGACTGCAGCACCCAGATTCTGGCTTTAGAGTACATTGGAGTTGCAGAGAAATTTGTGTGACAGTGAACAGAGAACATGAAATCCTCTTTTAATTCAAGATTTTTTTTTTTCTTTTAAGTCCTTTAATCAAAATTGTCTTTTTAAGAAGTTACTGTACCCAGAAAATGAAGGAGAAGAACCAAAATAACACCTTTGAAACTGAGGGTACAAGAAGACAGGTGACAGTTTCTAACAGCTAATTTTCCAAAGCAGGGACTTGAGAGTTCAGAAGTCATTTAAATGTTACTTCATTACTCTTTTTTCACTCACAAAGCTCAAAAGCTTTGAAGTGGCAGCCCCGCACCAACAGGATCTATACAAACAACTAAGTCACCAGCCCACCAAAATTCACGCAAAGACCGCTGCAGACCAGCTCTCCACAGCCTCTTCTGTTCCAGATAGAGCCTGCGTGAACCCAAACTCGGTTCAAGATTATTAATGAACTGCAAACCTCAGAAAACACAGTAAAATCCCACTGCCTGCTTTGTTTGAAAAGAAATCTGCTTGGATTCTTACTCGCCCAGCTGGGAAGTGTCCTTGCCCAGGCCTGCAGCACTTAGGACAGGACAAAAGGCACCTCCCCTATAACTTAAAGATCCTGTACTTGGATGCAGCATGTGCTCCTGCAACCCTTAGAGCCAGCCCAGATGATGCAAGATCAACCAAGAACAGAGAACTTAATCCTGATTGATATTCTCCCCAGGCTTCACTTCTGTCCCTCACATATAGCGAAGGAAGGGCAGAGGGACTCTTTTCCCCAGAGCACGTGTTCTGCTGCACTTCCCCAGTAGGTATTTATTTGGACCACTGAATTATGTCAGTATCAAAGTATCTGTCAGAAGCACTCGATGCAGCATTCTGACATGATTTATAAAGCTATCTGCGAGGCAAAGCTGACTCAGATCTGATGCTAGTCCAGTTCCGTCTGAATTAAAAGCTGAAGCCTCCACCTATTCCCTGCTGCCCGGGGAATGTGACAAGGCTGACAATCTGCCACACGTTTTATATAAGGCCCAGCACAAAGGGAACCTCTGGCATCTCTGCGAAGCGATTTGCATTCCAAATGACTCAACTGGGAACAGCCAAAGTGCTACTGCTGCTTCTGACCCCGCGAGAGCCAAGGAGAACTGCAGGAAAGAAAAATAAATCGTGCCTGTTTAACATACTGAAGCTCAGTGGAAACTGGGACTTGGTTCATCCATATTTCTGTCAGGGGCATCACCCGAAATAATTATAGCAAAAGTTCCCTGCTTGAGAAGAATTGGGGGCAGGAGGAGACACCGACTCGTTTATTTTAGGCACCTTGAAATCCTGCATTTCTGAAACCTAAGCAGAAAAAAATCCTCAGGTGAATACAGAAGCACTAACAGTGTTGGTAAAAGTTAGAATTTATATATAAAGACCATATTCTATGAAAAGCAATGCTCTCCTGAGCCAAGAACAGTGTTCAAAGAAAAGAAGCTGGAATGCTACCTAAAGCCAAGGAAGTGAACGCTCAACCAGAGGCGATAAGCTAGGACAGACAGCAGACCTAAGATAAATATTGACACCCGTAAATATTAAAGTCATTTGTTATCATCCAAGCCCAGATAGCTGTTTCTAGCTTGCAATTTTACTATGTGCATGCTTATTAGGATAGTTACACAACTTTGTATGAAAAGGAGGCTGTGATTCATCACTGAAACTGTGCAGTATTACATTGGGACAGGAGAAGAATTAAACATCTGGGAAGACACTAACACCTAGATGGGAACAGCAGCAGCAACTGCAAGTTTCCTGTAGTGCACCTGAATAAGTTGCTTTGGCTCCCTCGCCAACCATACCGCCTGGCAATTCCAAAAGAGCTACTTTGGAAGGTCAACAGAAAGTCATCTCAAGGAAAGATGTGGTCTCATCACTAGCAAATAGTTGTTCCCCCACCAATTTGTGTTGATTTTTGACTACCAAACACTTCTCTGAAGCTCTAAATACAGCCAGCTGTGGCCAGGATACCAAGCTAAAGACAGGCATGGTTCAAAGAGCAGACTTCAGACACCTTCCATCCATCTACTGTCCTTTGGAGGACACAGACAATGGCAGCCTGACAAAATGCAACTGCTAAGCAGCTGTTTTTTCTTTCCTTTTTTTTTTTTCCTTGGGCTTACGAACAGCCCAAGCAGCTGTCCGGTCAATGCTGAGGAAGAAGGCAGGGTGACAACAACTCCTCCTGGGCATCTGAGCTGCTGCCAGTGCCGCAGTGCCGCAACCAGCTCCTCGCAGGTAGAGGGCCAAGCCTGAAATCCCTCTCCAAGCACAAGGGGGTACAGCACCACCTGTAAGAGGCACCTAACTGCTTTGATTTAATAGAACGAGGTTTGCAGAGAACTGGGAATTAAGTCAGGTGCTGGTAACAAAGGTGAGCGCTTTGCTAATGGCTGATATTTTCAACTAAAGTCCTTGCAGTTTCCTTAGCCTTTGATTGTACTTGCTGATGATTGTTGTAGACACAGCACGAAGCAGATAAACTGCTCTCACCTCACAATTGCAAAAGAATATTGTTCTCTTGCAAAGGAGGACGATATTTAACAACCAAGGATTTTCATTACTTTACTCTGAAAAAACAAAACAGATTTATTGGAATCTTTTTTTTTCCTCGTGGAAATTTCAGGGTACTTCCTTTAAAACTCACTCAAAATCTCCACCTCCCCAATAAAGGTAAGGAATAGCACACTCAGCTGCTTACGGGCTGGATTCCGAGCATGATTCAGACTCCAAAAACCAAATTGCAATGATGTAAGCATCGTAACAATAATCTAATTGGAAATAAAACTGCCCATCTTCACAAACCATTACAATTCCATAATTCTACGTTAAGCATTTCTAAACACGTATGAGACAAACGTCCAAGGTGCCCAGGAAAGGGATCGATTCCATTACCATGCCAGATTTCTTAGAATAACGTTAAGTAACAGTAAGACCACCACAAACAGCAGCTTCCAGTTAGGTCTGATGGAAAAATGCTTTTCCTCAAGTCATTTCGGAACTCTAATAGCCCTTTTAAGTCATATTCAGCAAGAGTCTACAAAGTAAAGACATACTTGCACGCTAATAAAGACCTACTGTGCTGTTGGAGCCTACTGACACCCATGGAAAACACTACCACCACAGCCTAGTTTTCAGCTGTTGAGTAGTGAGCATGTTAATAAACAGTTCCAAGCCTCTCCTGTGAAATGATCTTGCAGAGACAGGCACAAATTAAGAAACTTATAAACAAAGGAAGAATATAACTGCCTTTTTCCCCCCGGAGAAAGCTTCTTAAAAGCAGTTTACAGGATTGAAGGAGGCTTGTTCCTTTCTATCATCAGCAGAATAGGCTGGGAGAGGACACTGTCAGACAGAGAAGGTTGCTTCAGAAGTGCTACTTACATATGCAAGAAGGATGATAATTGTGGAGATTAATGCAATTCTGACAACTTATTGGCCAACAGTGAGAGAATTTAGGAGCCTTCAAAACATCAACGAAGAAAAGAGAAGAGCAGAAAGCTGTTATTTATTAAGTTTTGAGAGACTGATTGGGAGTTGCGTGAAAACACCAGAAGATATCTGCACCAGAGGGAGCGGAGGGGAAGGGTGGAAGCTGCGTTGAGACCACCAGAATGAACACAGAAAAGGTGGTCATCTAACCATAAAGAACACTTCACACTGCTAGAAATAAAATGTATGCAAAATTAAGGAAAAGCAAAAACAAGGAATCCAACTATAAGTCAGAGGAAAATAAAGAAAGACAGGAACGATGAATAAAGTTGACGCAAGGGGGTACGCTGATATTCAAGACCTCTCTGCTTATTTAAGGATGATACTTCCAAGCTCAGGTGTTTATCCATGTTAGAAAACAATCTTATGATAATGAAACACCTGCACTGCCAGAAAAGGTGAGCTCAGGGAACTTTTTCCAATATAAATTCTGTAGTACTTAGCAGCATTGGGGAAGGCACAAATTCTTCAGATATTTCAAGATTTTAGTCAAATACAAAATAAAGTTCACTACAAAGAATTAAGTCTTACATTCTAAAACAGGTTTTTGTAAAAACATACAGTAAAAAAAGGAGTCCTGGCAAATCTTCACAGCAATTAAAACAGGTCTGGCTGCACATGTTTTTATTTTGATCTGATCAGAAAGTAAGAAAGAGCACATCCAAGCTGTCAACACACAAGTGCAATCTCAAGGGTAAAATACGTTGAGATGTCCCAAGTCAAATACTTCTGAAAACAGGGAAAAAAGCATAGTATTTGCCAGTTCCTTTGTCTAAGCAAGGCAAGAGTTTAATGCCAAGAACACGCATAAATTTTAAAACAGAGCTGAAGAGTTTTACAACTTTTTTTCTCCCTGCTCCCTTTTCAGTGTTGAAGATGTTGATTTTCTGTATGTAAACATTTACTGTAGATGTCTATTTTACGTAGTGTCAGGCAGTAGAACAAACATTACAACCCTACCATGAGAAAATTGTACGTGACAGCAGTATATACTGCTACCTGAAAGTTACAGCCATTACCTAAGAGTTAGCTTTTCATGGGACACCTCAGCTAAGCACAACCAGTGGAACAGTCGGCTACCCCAAAACGCTGAGCAGTTGTTTCCAGAAATTCCAAGTCTCTTTGCTGCACAGGCCTATGCAGAACAACCTGAAAAACAATCGCTTGAGGCTAAAACTTGAATTCCAACTGTCTACAAGAGGACAAAAAAAAGTAGACGTTCAGGTTTAGTGAGGGTCAGGCTTGTATGAACTGCAACTGAAATACAGTCAGGTTGTGCTCGCAGAACAGTCAAAGCTCCTCTTTGATTGCAGCAAAATGAACTTCAGGGGATTTTACTCTGCCAGGGTGAGACAGGACACCAAACTATGTCATCTAAATATGTCTACGTGCACATCACGGTTTTGAAATGCACCGTGCATTGGCACAGTGCTACCAGAAACGTGGATGTTCAGAGCTCTGCTCCTTGCAGGAGAACAGCACACAATTAAGGCATGTGATTAGAAAACCAGGAACGGCAGGAGTAGCCTTCCAAAGATGGGTGTGACAGAATTAACTTCAAAACAAAGATTAATGCCTAATCAGATTCTTGTTGTGCTAGCCTGTAACACATTAAATAATTAAATCCATTGGTGATAAATAACAATCATCCCATAAGCAGGAACAAGCTCTCCAAATGCTCACCCTCCTTTGTTAAACAAGGAACTGTGCTTCAGTACAATGCTGTTGTCACACTTCCACATCAACTTTATAAATCTACTAAGTCTAAGAGCTCAAAACAGGAGAGCTAAACAGCAAGATCAGTTGAGGAAACTGTTGGGCCATGTTTAGAATTCAGCTGACACGTTATTTCATAACCCAGTTGCTCTGCTCTGACACTCAGTGAGATGTTTCCTAAGGACAAATCTGCATAAAATCAAAACAAGTAGTCATTGCTAAATCATCCTATCCCATTCACAAGTCCAAACCATGCTGACACGTGTGCGATGGTGGAGCTCTGCCGCTGCATTTCTTCCAGCTTAACAACAAGCTAAGTCTGAACGTGTCCCTGCTGCACCCAGCGCACCCTGAGTCCTCCCCAAGAAGCAATACGGCATTAGGATGCAGAAGAAAGGCATTACTTTGACTTTGCTACAGATCATTTCCTCTCCATCAATCTCAGATAGCACCTTTTCACCTTCTATTTAAAGTCTGATGACCGAGCACTGTTTAAAGAATTAAGATCCTCCTGCAAGATGCCCCCAGAAGACATTCTGCAGAAGACACTGCTTATTTGAAAACTGTTTCCTTCACATACACTTCAGGAACAATGTCCAAGAACTGTAACCTTAGATTTGGATTTAACACCTAAACACTGATTAGTGTCACATTTCTGATTTTAAAAAAATATGACTGTAATGTAACGTATTACCAGTCATTTTTCAACTTAAGATGCGTTTGGATTTTGATAACTAAAACTCTCTACTCCTGCATTTTTTAACATCAGCAGGTGCTGGTAGGTGGCTTCTGTTTTGCCATTTCTGGGTAGCAGTTTCCATTCCCACCAGTGTGTGTGGCACTAAGAAACCTGGGGATTCCTAATGAGAGCAGTCTGCTATGGTCTGCTATTTTCTTCCATCTACAACTTCAGTACAGACCCATCAATCTGGACAGTGTTTCCAAACACATCCAGCAAAGCCCCCAAAACACATGGTAACAGAAGCTTACATGAGGACACTACAAAGTGTTTTTACAACTTCGTTAGAAGCACATTGCGTAAGTCTATGAGTAAGTTTGATTCCACGGAATCCATGGATTTGGGGAATTACTCTGCTGCGGGAGCATGGTCTTTAGCTAAGAAAAAAAAATGTAATTACTTACAGTCACTAACAGTCCCATGGGCCTTTTCAGAGTCACAGAACTAATTATCCTTTCAGCTGGCTAAGGAAAAACGAGCCTAACTCCTGTTATTTCAGCTGTGGATGAGGTACCTAACACGCAGGAACATTGGGAAGAAGTTGTTCTGCAAAACATCGAGCTTTGTGAAGGGTTTTCCCTGGCTTGCCTCTACGGGACAGAGATTTCCTTAAGGCTCAGAATCTGTGCTCCAAGCACACTTCTCTCCACGTCCTGCTAAGTGTCAGACAACTCCATCTACTACCACCTGACACACTTTCCTGATGACTATACCTACAAGAAATACAGCGAGAAACAGGGTAACTGTAACTCTGTTGACAATCGTTCCCAACATTTTCAATTAGCAAATATAAGCAAATTCACAACATAAAACAGAGATACACCAACTATGGTTAGACTACTGAAGATTGTTTTTCCTCTTTTTAAAAGCTTCAACTTCCATGAGTCACCTTTCCTTCCTTTTCACTAGTATTCCAGGGTAAGTTAATAGTAAAAAACAAAGCTGTAACACAATAAAATCAATTCTGAGCTGTGGATTAAAGCAGGTCTCAGGAATCCAGTGAAAGTTTCGCATTGGATTTGGTATAGAGCTGAAGTTCTTCAACACACTCAGGCAAAATGATCTGCAAAGCACCCTGCCATGGTTTTCATCCATCAGTGTAGCTTATAGTTTCACCAAGAGACAGTCTGGGAGAAAAAGGCCAGCAGCAGGAGCACAGATTTGCAGCACGCAGTAAGGGTGGCACAGCCCAGGAGAGCAGCAACCCAGCTACCAGCCCTGCAGCACCCTCCACCCAGCCCGAATTAGGGCAAGGCCAGGGACGAGCCATCAGATGGCAACTGCTCCCGATGACTTCCTGCCCCTCCTGTCTCTGACCTAGTGACCTAAAATAATTCACATAAAATGCATTCGGTTTTGTCAGTTTGAAACAAGTACGTGTCTTGCCTCCTGTGCCAGTAGTTTGTCGTTGACGTTTTGTTTTAAAGCAAACGCAGGGAAATGAGAAATCTTGAAAGAAAACAGTTCTTGGAAGCCACTGGTATCAGGTAGGTCTCCCACAGTACTAAAGGAGGAAAAAAGTCACCTTCTGTACACATCACTAAAAAAAAAAAAAAACACTAAGAAAAATAACACATTGCTTCTTCAGAAGTGCAATAAAGATTTATCTTGATGTCTGCAACTTGCACCAAAGGCTTGAGAAGATTTAGCACTGTCAGGTAAATTCTCTGACCAAGGTTTTGTATTAGAGATTGTTTAAATACTTCAAGAAATTTCTTCAGCACTGATAAACCCTGCTTTTTGGAACCCAGCAACTTTATTTTGATGCTTTCTTCTTTATTCATTTGTATTTTTCTCTTTATGTATCTTCCATAATTTCTGAGTACCACCTTTTTATTTTAGAGACTTCTTTTGCTCATATTCTTTTCTATAAATCCAAATAAAAATCTAAATTTTAATAGAGTTCAATATAAAATCTGACTATCCTGTACTTAATAAGACCGTCTCCACCACATAAAAAATAGAACTAAAATGCTGTTTTACCTGCACTTCCTTCCTATTCCCATAATTGATTATAAAGGAGACAGCTACTAAATATTTTCTCCACCACACAGGCTTTTTACATTAGACAGTATTTGCTCTGCTTTAACAGAAGTAGAAAACAAAACCACCCATAAAACTGCCTTCCTGCCAGTGATATCATAGTCTAACATAACCTATGCTGGGAAAAGACGTCCTTCATTTAGGTTGATAGAGGACATCTACAAGAATATGTAAAATATGTTTATTCTACATGTGCACAGAAATACACACAAGGATATGTAGAGAGAAAATGTTGCAAATAAGATCAGCAGAAATGCACACAAAGTGTTTCACCAATTCCTTTAGGTCAATACCTGTTTTAAAATTGAACTTGAAGTCGAAGGGACAGAGACTTAGTGGAGTACCACACAAGCAAAAGCAAGTTTTGATACAAGCAATAAGAACTGCTCATTCAATATGAACAGAGATGAACTCCCGAGTGAGGGGTGACAGCTGTTCGGTGGCCACCAGAAGGAATTCATGTTCTGTTAGGCAGTATGTTGAGCATGGACAAATTTCCACAACATCAGAATTTTCAAATATGTGCCCAAGCATAAAGTAACTTGGAAAAAATATTAATTCCACGTGTGAGATCTGCTTACTGAGCCTTTTTTAAAAAAAATAGGGAATCATCTCCCTGCAGGTTCAAGATGAGCAACATGCACTTATCTGTGTAATGTTTTAATTACTTTTAGCACAGACATTGCCAAAACTGGTGACTGAATTCATGTAAAGGTCAATGCAGGAAAGCACGCAGTTCAGAGTATGCATTATCAGTGCTTGCTGTTTCCCTCTCTGCTTCACCAGGCAGACAAAATAGTCCTAAGGTTGTGCAAGTAACAGTATAAAAACTATGGCACAAATATAAAGCCTATTTCTACCTGTTTGTACAAGGGCAATACGATGACCAGGTTCATCACTGCCTAAGACTTACAGAAGGTTACTGTGAAAAATGCATGTTTTAAAGAACAGAAGAACAGCACTACTTATTGTATGGAAATAAGACAAGCTTGTTGGCTGACCTTCGTTTTACATCAATTTAATTTAATGCACTCAGCTTCAAGAGCAGCGGAATACATATGGTCAACTCCTCCTGACCTTCAGAAGCAGAAAACACTAAAGAGAAGAGGTGCAGCATGCTAGCATACCCGGTTGGCAGATGATGTCGTCATTCTCCACCTCAAAAGCATACATACATCAGTGATAAGACTGACAAAACAGAAGGAGGAAGATCCAAGAAGGCCATGACTGCATGTCAGTACTCTACACAACATTTATTTGGATAGACTCATCATTCCAGCACAGGTTCGTGAATTGACACTGTGCTTGCAGTCACAACCACGGGGTTAATGGCACGGTGGATGCCAGACCTTCACTGTGATAAAGTGAACACCAAAGGACCAGTCTGCATCTCGCAATTACACACGCTTGTGGTTCTTACCTCACCTCTAGCAAACAGGAAGCTATTTAAGGGAAGCCCAGCAAAACACAGATTGCTACACAGGCCTCCAACATGATCAGAACAGTCTGTGGAGTGGCACTCCTCCTTATTTTAGCAGATAATAAATACTATTATATTATTTTGCTAGAACACGGAGCTTTTTGCCTGCGGATTAGTTGCAGAAGTATCTAAGAAAGGGTACCTAAGATAAAAACAGCTTCAACAGGCTTAGGATTGCTATATGCAGGTCTAAATTTCCCTGGAAAAATTCTGTGGTGTACAGATTTGGGAAGGTCAGACTCCACTAAATCAGAAGAAGCCACAAGACATTTCCATTAAGCGACGTCTAGAGAGAAGAAGGGGAGAAGCAACCATAGCACTTTAGTAGAAGAATTCCATTCTAATTGTGTGACAATATGCAGAGAAATAACTAGGAAATTCCAGTTTCTAAGCAACCCCTGGTGCTTAAAGAAAGAGAACTGAAATGAAAACCTCTATAAAAAAGAGCTACCAGCAGTACAGCCATCAAATACAGAAATAGGCCTTTTCTGGTTAAGCTAAATAATTCCAAAGTGAGAACGTCTTCTAGAAAAATTAAAAGTGTAGTTACCAGAACTGCAAAAAATCATCTTTAACCACAGAATTTTATTTATTTATTTTTTTAAAGTTGGAGAGTCCCACCAGCTATAGTTATTCACTAGTAACAGCAAACTTGGACATGATAACCCTATAATGGGGAAGTCAGTAGAAACCTCAACTTTCAGCATTGCTCTAGACCAGCATAGTCTAAATTGTAAACTGCTTAACACAGGGCAAATTGCTCTCTGAATCACAGCACCATACAAGAATCAACAAAGATGCATCAAAGACAAACATCTGTAAACTGTCATAAAAAAGCAAGCAAACTCTGATTCTGATATACCTTAATATTTGAAAGTCCCCACCATAATGAGCCAGTCGGAGACATGCTACTGCAAAAATTCTTCAGTTGCGTATGCTTTGTAGAACACTAGACCTGCTGTTATATTATGTTAGCTTTTCATCTCAGCCAGGTTTGAAACACCTGGATGATCTTAGGAGTCAGCTATTTCCTCAAGCCAAAACGCCCATATCCTCTCCACAGAATAAAATGTTCCTTATTGGATAAAGTGTACACTAAAGCTAAGTAATTTCTTTCAGAGTTATTGGCTTATTTCACTATATTGCATACATGTAAACATCATTAGAGAACAGGCTGTTTCAAATAGCATCATCTATGTACTGCCAAGAGCACTTTAGCAATGGTTTATGTGGCAAAAGAGTACTCAGGCAAAAAAGAATTATAGTGAAAGAGATTGCATTTTATTTACCTTGATGAGTCATCGTGACAGGTTCTTCACTGGATATATTGTTGTAAATGACCACAGCTGTAGCATTATGTGAAGCTGCTCGCAGTATTTTCTCTCTAAAGGTACAGTTTCCTCGCTGTAGTAAAGCAATCCACTGCTTGGTGTTTGGTGGAACTTGGAAACGTGTTCGAGGGTCACAGCCCAGGCGATCTGCAACTGAAATTGGACACACGTTCAGACCAACAGCAATTTGGTAGAACAACCAAAAAGAAAAATAATTCTGCAAAACCTGAAGCTGGTTTTTGTTATGCACTAGGAAACTACTGCCCTCTGGTTAATAAAGCCTAAAGCTAATTGCATTCTTAAGAAAAAAGTCTTCTTTAGAAGCTCAATCTCGCACGCTGAAAGCTGTCACTATATGCCCAAGAATTAGGCTCAGTAACACGAGCTATTTTTAACTCTATTGCAGCTAGAACAGTGAATTTACATTTGAATCAATACCTGCCTACAGGCTGAAAAACACTAGAATATGGTTCATATGCTATAGGCATTTACCAAATAGCTCTTTATTAGTCATTCTGGGTAGGGTAACATTTTTTTTTTGTTTTGTTTTAATGCAGTCATAAACATCACTGCAGTGGAAAGTATAACTAAACAAAGGAGGCTGGGAACACGAGGGTTCAGAGCAGTTATCTGCCGTGTGCAGGCTACTGTAAAAGAGGACGACAGTAAGAGCCGATGCTGTAAAAACCCCGCAGCAACATCGGCTTTTTACATATGCACATTTTGTCTACACTGAAGCGCATTCAAATTTAGGAGGAAACAAAATGGTTTTGCAAACACGACACGCTCCAGTTGTTAGCTAAACAGGTATCGATGCTGCAGAGGAAAAGTAATAGAAATGGCAAATGTCAGATATATCTAATTTCAACTGTATGCAAAGCTTTTTTTTTTTTTGGGCCCTTTTTGGTGCTGTAACGTACCCTGGAGCAACCAAAACCCACACAGAGCCATGTACAAAGCGTACAAAACGCTACGTGGAAGATGGCTTCACAGCACAGCAGCTGAAGCCGATGAAAGATGTTTCTGTTTACGCAAGTGCAGACGTGCACTTCAGTCGGACACGCTGGTCACATTATTAAGGAATTTTTAAAAATTCAGAGCCAAAAGCAACTTGAAATACACATTTACCCTGTCAAGTGTCACGTCATCTCTGGCTACTAAAAATGGTTGGGATAAAGGGTGGCTTTTCTAGACACAAACAATTTATCTACATAATAGTTCTGAAGACTGTTGCAGTTCATAAGAGATTCAAATGAAGCATCCCATAAAATTTCCTTTTAAAGAAGCGACTTCGTCTGCTCAGACTAGGGAATTTCAGCAAAAGGCCTACCACAAAAACATCCAGTTTAAGCTGGATTTATTAGCTGGAAACGAAACAGAAGGTATTTTTAAGTGCTTTCAGCTTAACAAAGCTCAGGTTAAAACATTTGACAGAGAAGATTTAAATAGGCCAATAGTCTTATCTAAAACAGACTTTTCTCTGCTTACTCAAAGAAAATTAGCGTAGATGAATCTCTATCACAGCAGTCACACAGGAAATGGTTTCCTCTCTTCCTCTGGGCTTGAAAGGCCTCTCCCCGCCCCGCTGGAAGGAGGGTGGGCAGCCAGATATAAGCAAATACTTCTCACCATCGTTTTTCAGGACTGTATTAAGTCATTTCGGGCATCGAAGGTTATCTGCAGTATTTTTATTCTTGTAGGGTTTTTATGTTTTTTGTTCCTCCCCTCATATTTTTATTCTTGCATTTTCCCTGGGACCAGGGAACTGAAATACAAATTTGTGAGGCCTAATTTTAGGGAGTATTTCCCCCCGTTACTCTGACATAATTACTTTAACCCCTTTGGAAAGTGCTGGGCAGCACTGATCCCATAGAGTTGTTTTGGGGCATCAGGAACATCAAGGATCACAGGTGCACGCTCACCACCACCGCAGTCCTTAACATTGGACAACAGGGCATTTTTAAGAGGAATTGTAGTCCTTTTTGGAAATGCAGCAGAACCACAACATGGCACACGTGCAACCAACCTTGCCAGCCTCTGTTAAGATAAAAGCCCTTCCCATTTTCATGCATGCTTCTCACTCATTCAGAACATTTCCACTTAAAAATGAGAGGGGCAAGCACCAGCAAACTACTGACAGGAAGTTTTGCAAGCCTCGAAAGTTAAATAAATAAATAAATCACGTTCTTTTCTAGTGAAAACAGATTCAAGATTCTCAGGTGTCAAACAGCCTTTGAAAGCTACCATTCACTGAATGGTCACTGTTCCACAGAACCTCCTCGGGCTGCTAAAATTAATTCTGAAAGCAGACACTGCAGCCAGAAATTGTGTAAGATACGGGAAGGAAGAAGAGCAGGAGCCCTACGGATTATGCACATGGATTGAACGTGATTGCTTCGGTGCAGTCAGAGCTAAAATACAGAGTGGTAACAAAAATGGCCCCAAAATCTAGATTATGGGTTATTAACTAGAGTGGAAAATCAAAAGCAATAGAAGGAAAAAGGCATCTGGAAAAGGGAGGTGGCGTTCTGAAAAGTCTGTTATACAATCCAGTTTTATAAAGCTTATGTAGGCACCTTCCAACTTCAAATTTCAAGCCACACAAATTGAAACACTGACAGGGAAAGCAGTAAGAGATAAAAACAGCATCTGTGGGAAAAGCAGCAAAAATTTTCTACTACAGTAGAGATCAAAGCCTCTCAGAGCTGTGGACAGAGCTACAAAACATCACTGGACCAACAGGATTAGGAACCGAGATATCCCAACACACAAGTTTTCCAAGCGTAGACCAACAACCACCATGACACACACATCACGTTATCACTGATGAGGTGATTTGGTATGTCCTGATGATGACTTAACAAGCAGCAATATTACTTTAGCACTAAATTATGAAAATATTACTGAAAATCTATTTTTTTTTAATAAACCTGAACTGAGTAACTACAAGTCACTTGAGAATTAATACAAAGTCATAATCCACCTTTCTTTACATTAGCATCCTATTTACATCCCACGGATGTTAAGTAAACTGTTTGCTTTAAACTAAATAAAATTCAGGAACAACACCGAAAAGTCTGCTTTTTTCTGCTCATCTTTTCAATACACTTAACACACTCCAAGAAGAGGCCAAGTCTTATAGGCATGCTCAGCCTTCCAACATAGCCAGCTGGCTACAATAAAACATCTGCTATACACCTAACCTGCCAGGCACATCAATTTGCATTGTAAGGGACAGATAAATGACCAGTGTCAGCAGGAATCATCATTGATAGCTCCCCATTACAGTGTCATCTACGCTCAGTTGTCCAAAGTCCAGTTGGGATCTAGAAGACTGGGACTTGCAAATATTACCTGGATGATGTCCACGCCAGAATGAAAAGCGCTTTCACATTAAATTAGAGTTATGCTAAAACAAATCACTCATACATAAAAAGATATGATCAGAAGTCACTCATGCAACTTTATAATTGCAGAAAAAGCAGGGAAACAGCTTCCTGTATGCTTATAGGCACGGTACTGTTCGAGCTAATTTGAAATATAAGTTATTTACTCCGCCTTTCCTTTCTTTGTGTCTGCCTATGTACTAAGAACACGTTGGCAAAGAGATAATTTTCTGTTAAAAGCGGTAACCTGCTGGGTTAAAGAGCAATGTTCAATTTTCTTGTAAACACCTCCCTCCCTACCGTAAGCCCCACCACCACCGAGGAGCCTCTTTACAGAAGAATCAGCTGGAATTTCAGTACCCACATCAGGCTGCACGTTTGTTCCAGCTTTAGGAGAGCTTCAATTTCCTCTTGCACAACACATAAGACTGCTCAACTTGCATATAATCATTTCTCCTTAATCTTTTTGTTTGTTTCTTAAAGTTCAAGAGCCCTGCCCACTGAAGGAGTGTACTATTTGTGACAGCATTTTAGGGATTCACGTGAAATAAGTTGGTTTTGCAATAGATCCAACCAGGCTTCCTCAGCTGCTGGAGTTGACTGAAGCTTACATCTGAACAGAAACAGTGCTTTCCTCCTTGTCTCTTCCAATTGCTCACCAGGTCCTTTAGCTTTCCCCTCTAAGAGGGAGAGACTTTTTATGGTAGCAGAAATGAAATTAATAGGTCAGTTGTCAGAGCAATAAGGGCTTTGTCAGAAGTAAATACACACCTGCCTGAATGCAGACTGTTCCCTTCTACCTCTGAACCACAACTGGTTTTGCTTTCCCTGCTGTATGGGGTGTTCATGCTGCTCTCGCACTGCCCAGCGCACAGCTGTGATGGCCCACTTCAAAAAGAAAGGCCACGGTTGTGGTGTTGTCTGTTACCAAGACTTTGCCCCTTTTCCACCGGGCTTCCTGGGCATTAACCTGTGGCCATTCCACAGGGCATCATGCTTTTTTTCCTCTTTTTTTTTTTTTTTTTAAATGGTCAGATACCTCAACTGATTACATCTCAGCTAACACCCTGTTCTCTCAGGCCAGCATCAGTCGCCAGAGCTGGTCTCAGCTACGCGTACAGAAATCGTTCCATAGCCTGACCTTCAGTCACTGTAACACAATAGGTGGAGAGACACCATCGATATCTGAGGGGAGCACGTCCGAAGACTCTGTGGGCAAGAAGGCAGCCTGCGGAAGATGCAATCCCACGCAGCCCAGGCGGGCACCACGCAATGCACCTGACTCTAGAACTGACCCGTGCAACACGATTATGTTCCTGATAAACAAAAAGGATAAAGTTTCCAGAAAGGGAATTCAGCTGGGAAATTTATAAGAGCAGCACAGCAGCATTGATTCTTTCCTATTTCAAGGAAGGCTCCTAGTACTTGCTATCCAATTACGGCTTAATAGCACACCTGTAACACACATTTTCTCCAATACATTGGTACTTGTGTTATTATCAGTACAGCCCTTACTCAAGCCAGCTATAATTCCTGCTTTTTAGAAGTTGCTTTAATGAGTTACACGTGGCAGCATTTTATTTTCAAGAGCTATTTCAGGTAATTGCTTTGACTAAAGTTGGCTTTACCACCAGGAGAAACTCTTTGCACAAGAGGCAATCTTGTTTCAGGGAAGAAGTTAAACAAAAGAAAGTCAGCGAAGCTGAGTCCTGTAATAGTTAAGATTTAATCTCGTTAGCTCAATAAGTATACTACAATTACAGCTATAAACTGCAATATAATGACCAGTTTTGTTATCACTTAATGACTACTAATTAAGCTGGATACTGAGATGAGTGGTAAAGGATGCACGCACAGCACGCACTTTTCCCTCCACTAAACCGTACTTCTTGATGCGTTTGCTTGCTCCGTTTTCTTACAGCCTGATGTTTTGTATTCTGGGCAGGAGGGAACACGCACTTCTGCCTGAATATCACTGAAAGCTCTGCAGTTACCAGGAAAGTGTCATTTTAGACCTTCTGCAGCTAAAACCTGTTCACGTAACGTGTTTATAAAGTGTCAATGCTACAAAATGCTATAAAGCTATACCTCCAACCCTGCTCTCATGACAGTATTTGTTCCCTACCTCCACCTTGTCCTATGTTTTTTTTTTTCCCATCCTTTCTAAAGCACTGTCCCAGTCCCCAGGGACATGGGCTAGGGCTGCCTGCCCTGTGTGCATCCCGTCCCATCCCCTGCCACCCCTAGGCAGCCTTGCCACCGCCATTTATTTCATTTCCAAGGGTCCCACCTCTGTGACCCTCTGGCCTCCCCACCCAGCACCCAACAAACCTTGCCTCCCACCATCACACCAGGCTCAACTCCTGAGCTTCCCATCAAAGCCCAGAGAAACCAGAGCAACCCCAAGCCAACAGCCGCGGGAGAGCCCTGCTAAGCACGGATAATGTTTCTGAGGGAGCTCATCCACAAAACGCAGCAGTTTCTACCCAGAATCAAAGGCAGTTTTCCGTGACCTCTGGCTCAGCTTGAGACAGTGAGAGGAAGGCCCTGGCCATGCCCCATGCAAGCAGGGGGAAGAAAGCCCACGCATGCACCTAAGGTGAGAGTTTGGGGTGAAATATGTTGTTCCACGTGGTTACCACAAAAATAACCAAATAAGGGACTGAATGAGAAGTGCTCAGTCGCCTTACCAAACAGATGACACCAACTTGACCCATGCTGTCAGAAAAGCTGCATTTCGCTATTATACACCGCAAGCACCCAGATCCGGGAGCTCTTTAAAACTGCCTTCCATTAAGAAATCATTTGAGTCACAACAAAAGACTAAGAGGTTAGGGGAAGTACGAAGAGGATCTAGAGGTGGAAGAACTGAAGAAAGCTTAAGAGGGAAACTCATCTGGTACCGAGCATTTAGCACTTGGAGAGATGTGCACCGATGGCCAGCTGCGACAGACGAATGGCTCAAGCTCCACTTTTACAAGCAGCCATGGAATTACTGCCCTAGCATGGAGCAGCACTGCTTTTGAAAGCCAGTATCAATTTCATATGAGGGTCTATAAAAAGTCCAGGGAAGCTGTGCTTTGATACATGCATTGACATGGCAAGGTTGAACATAAGAGATTCTGCTAAAGAGACAGAAACGACTGAATTTGTTCTGCACTGGAATTTAAATGATGGGTAGTCACAAGGGACTGACAACTTCTAAAATAATGCAGCTGTGGGCATATTCAAGAACACAAGTTAACAAGGAACACTACAGTGCAACACCTACCATCCCAGGCTAGGCTACTACAAATGGTGTATGCTCAGCTGCAGAGCACTGACCCTAAACTAGTAAACTCAGGAACTACTAAATTCATCTACTTCCTTGCAAGCAAGGAATAAAGGATCTTAACACAGCACGTGAAGTGTGACTTTGAAGATGTTTCAGCTCTCATGCAGATGACCCAACCCAGAGGTCTGTGAACAGGTCTGTTCCTGACTCCAGTGCAGTTTCAAAGCCAAGGTATCTCCAAACAGTTGCAGAGGGCTTTTCTTCTCAGCATGCAGAGAACTGGGGATCGAGCAGATCAGTTACTGCTCTAGCTGCAGAGGCTGGCGCTAGCTACTTGTGTTAAGAGCTATTAAGAAAAAAAAAACAACTTGCAAACAAGTGCTACAGCAATATAAACCAGCTGATAAAAAGGCATTAGAGTAATCACTGACAGCAGAACAGCACGGTCTTATCAAAGCCAGATATAATAAACCAGAAGAATGAAATCATGGCTCTTAAGCGTTCAAGAACATCTTAACTAAGAGCAGAACATACTCCAGATTTTCCTGCTACATGAAATATTTTAAAACCACATGAAGCGCATCTTGGCAGAATTAAAACAAAATGCCTCGTATATGAGAAACTATACAGAACACTTCAGAAGAATTTTAGAGGAAGACAACAACGGCAGTGTTTGCTTTGACTACCTTCTGTTGACAAACAGGAGAGAACTGAACCTCCCCAACAAAGTTTTAATGACTGCAGCATGCCAAAGCTGCAGTAATTCAGGCCTGCAGTTTCACGATTCCTGCTGTGCTTTCTCACTGAAATTATTCATCGCCATATACTTCAGCAGCAAGGTATAAAAATACTCCTTACAGGGTGCTGAGTTATTTGGCTCTCCCCTCAGCATTAGCTGAAGAAGCTGTCAGCCTCTCTGTGCTTTCATCACACTTTCGTTAAGATCGTGTGTTGGAAGAGATCAGAAAGAGCAAGAGAAGCAGATTTAAAAGTAATCAGTATCAGAAGTTTTTCCTTGACAAATAATGCAGCTAGTAAAAGAATTAATTGATGTGACACCCCGCACGTATAAAAACACAGCAGCCTTAACCCTAAGCCCCTCGCCCCAAATACCTCTTGCAGTAACTGGCGGGTGCCCAGCACTGTCAGGACAGCCTCCTTTAATGCAGAGGACATGGGCTGGGGTGTCTAAGGAACACCAGGAAGCAGCAGATGAAGGAAAGACGGAGCCTACCTGGTGAGAGCTGACCGAAAACACCTCTAGAGGTAAGATCTGAAGCATGAATGAAAGTCCTTTTGCAGCAGGCTTGCTCAAAGATCTGTTTCTTCACTCTGCCCCCACAAAGGTGCTATTTAAATATATTCTAATTAACACTTCGTAAAGCTAATGAAATAGAGCTTCGATGAAACCGGCAAGCATGTGCAGATGTGCCTGCTTCGTATATACTAGTAGCAGGTAAGAAGCTTAGCAGGAGGTATTTGGCTCTGAAGAAGCATGAAAACATTTTCCTGATCTTAAGATTTGGTAAATTCTCAGGAGGTTTTAATAATACAGTAGCTATTGACTCTTCAGAAAAAAAAAAAAGACAAAACAAAAACAAACCCTCTTAATATTCACCGCTTGCAGCCTAGTTTTAATTGATTATATTATTTAATGCATTATTCAGAGCTTTACTGCCCAGAAGACAGGTTGGGACCACTGCGATCCATCAGGCGGTCCATTTCTTGAAGATGGCAGTTCAGATAGTGTCACGAAGGGGTTTTAAAATAAGATACTATTAAAATCACATCACTGTGACTGAATGCCTCATTTCAGAGGAAAACCAAGACAATACTCTTAAGTTAGCATTCTCTATAAAGCCTAACATTTCTCAGGAAACAACGAATGGCAGCAGCTCCACTTAATAAAATGAAACTGGGAAGCACGACACAGGGTTCAGCACTACAAACTAGAGCACGTTTTGGACTGGACACGAGAGTAACAGCCCGATGGCTCCAGTCATTCCAAGGCTTGATGGACAGCTTAAAAAGCATTTTTGAGAAACGTCCGCTCAATAATTGTGACTCCGTGCAGCTGCAAAAGCTTAAGGCCTTCCAGATGCATATCCATCGCAGCGAGCACCGTGCAGCTGCTCTGAAAGTCACGGTAATGCTGTAACCAAAGGCTGCTAGCTATCTCTACTGACTCTTTGTAGCTTAGAAATAAACCCTACATCCCTCCATATGACCAGCCTACTCAGACTAAACCCATTACGCTTCGCTGAGCTGTTATTAAACCCAGATAATGATTTTTTTTTTCTTTTTACCCGTAGGCAACTTCTCCCTGCTCTTTTCCCAGAGCTCTCTAGGAAAAAGTCTGCAAAGCTCAGACAAAGGCCAACAGCCTCGCTGATGAGCAAGAAGAGGCTGAGGTGGGCAGAAACGGGGTCAGATGGAGTGGCGAGGAGCGGGGACCCCTGGCAGCATCGGGGACCCCTGGATGCAGCAGTGGGGACCCCCAGCAGAGGCAGGGACTCCTGGGCAGCATTAGGGACCCCTGACAGGAGCAGTGGGGACCCCCAGCAGCATCAGGGACCCCTGACAAGTGCAGTGGGGACTCCCAGCAGAAAGGGGGACCCCCAGCAGCATCAGGGACCCCTGAAAGGAGCAGTGGGGACCCCCAGCGGCAACATGGACCCGTAAAAGGAGCAGTGGGGACCCCCAGCAGCAACATGGACCCCTGAAAGGAGCAGTGGGGACCCCCAGCAGCAACATGGACCCCTGAAAGGAGCAGTGGGGACCCCCAGCAGAGACAGGGACCCCCGAGCAGCATCGGGGACGCCCGCCAGCCCACCCCCCCCAGGCCATTACCTCCATTGATGGGCACGGGAGCCACCAGCAGGCCCTTGACCTCCACCTTGGGGGAATCCTGCCCGTAGCGGCCACGGTCGATCCTGAGCAGCGTGGGGCCGCCCCGCTCGGGGCTCAGCACCGTCACGTTGATAAGGGCGGTGTAGTACGCCTGGCTGGCGTTGTCGGCTCCGGCCGGCCAGAGCCAGCAGTGCCACAGCAGCAGCAGCAGCACCGAGGAGCCGCCGGGCGGGGGCCGCCGGCCCCGCCGCGGGTTCATCTTCGCCTCCGGGCGAGCCGAACCGGCGGTCACGGCTGGCCTCGGGCCGGGCCCCCCGCTCCGGTACGGCACGGGGGGGTGGCAGCAAGGCGCCTTATCCCATCTGCCGGCCCGGGGAGGGAGAAAGACCGAAAGCAGGCGGCGGAGGGGGGGGCGGGAGGAGAGCGCGGGCTCATGCCATGGGAGGAGCCAGGGAAGTGGCGGCGGGTCCCGCTCCGCTGAGGGGCTGAGGTGGGGGGAAAGGGGCGAGCCCCGCTCCGCCGGCCCCGCCGCTCAGGGCGCCGCGTTCATGCTGCCGCCGGGGGGATGGAGGCGGGCACCGGGGGCTCGGAGGTGGAGGAGGCAGCGGTCTTCGCAGGCGGCCGCTGGGCTGAGGCTCGGCTTAGTGCGGCGGGCGGCGCGCCCCGCTGCTAGCCCGGCCGGCTGCCCCGGCCCGCGGCTGCCGCCCCATGCCCGGCCCTGCCCGGCTCCGCTCCGCACCCGCCCCGCTCCGTGCCCGGCGCCCCGACTGCAGCCCGGCGCTGGCCGCACTGCGCAGGCGCGCTACGCCCCGCCCGGCGCCACGAGGGCGAGGGGAGGGGCACGTGTAAGCCACGCCCCCTCCAGACGGGGGGGGTGGGGCTACAGGGGGTGACGTCACGCGGGCGGTGCTGAGGGGTCCGGAGGGGCGCTGTGGTGGTGGTGGGCTCCTGGGGCTGTGAGGGGCTCTGGGGGCTGCCCTGGCTCCTCAGCGCCACTCCCCGGCCTCGAAGGCGTCAAAAATAAACACGGGGGAGCTTAAAAGCACGCGTGGGTAGGTGGGAGGGAGAGCTGCAGGTGTGAAGGGCTGCGGGCTGCTTGGTCTCAGCCTGCGACTGCCCCTTCCTAGTGTGGGGTTCCTTATTTTTGCTGTGGTAAAACGGGAAGCTTCACCCGCACTGAAATGTGAATAAATCATGTGAAACGCTGTAAAGCAGGACCTGAGGAATCGCTCTCTTGCTTACTAAGGCTTTGAGCCTCTTCATGACCAGAAAAGTGACAAAATAGCGTCATGGCCTGCTCTGTTTTTGAAAGGCAAGTTATCAGGAAATTATTTATGGCAAGTAAAATACCGCAGGGCTGTGGGTTAGGATATTTTCTAAATTTCCAAACGAGTAACTGTGCTGCTGTTCTTCTGAGATACTGTCTCCCTGGTGACTTGCCCAGCTGCTCTGCGAGGCCCTCTGATAAGCTTTGTGCTTAACCTAAGCATCTTCTCAAACTGTTCTCTTGGAGGGTTTTGTAGTTTATCCACTCGTGATGTGCCTAGTCACACGTGTGTAAGATAACACACTAAAAGCACATTCCATTTATTTTATTTAGCTGCAATTGTGGGCCTAGGCCTTCCCTCAGCCCTGTGTCGTTCCCAAGGAAGGCAGGAGGCTTCACAAGCACGCGTCTCTGAGCAGAGGGGAGCCACGGGGTCTGCTGAAGGCACGTAGCTTGTGGCGCTGTAAGATCCTCTGAGGTGCTGTCTATGAAAAGCTCCATAGAAATGTCAATACAATCCAGGAAATGTTTCTCAAGCATCAGCTGAATGTTCTGTTTCTGCCTGTTTTTTTTTTTTTTTCTTTCTCTCTTTTTTTTTTCTGTTCTTGGTAAACGCTGGGTGAAGAACCAAAGGCCAGTAATGCCCCCCCCAACATTTCACCAAGCTTTTCACCCCAGATGGAGGAGCAACAGGAGGGCAAGAGTCATGGCAAACACACTGACACAGTAGTTTGATTTTTCAGCACTATGAGCTCCGCATCCAGCCTCCCCACTTCCCTTTTCTAACCAGAAGAAAGGGCTGTTTTTCGTTCTGCTTTGTCCCATTTCCTGCACTCTGTGTTTCTGCCCCACACAACCTGCATGGCCATGAGTGCTCCTCTGCGCCTGCCCACAGCCTGGCAGCGGCCAAAGCCCCCTGGATGGACGCAGCTTCCCTTCGCTCCGTCTGCGATGGCTGCCGCAAGGACACATCCCCAGCTCTCCTCATGCTGAGGTGCAGCACATGGCAGCTGTGTTTCTGCTGGTGGCTGTCCCGCAGGGCCCCTTTTGTTGTCAGCCAAATGGCTCTGAGGTCTTCACAGGTCACCGTGTGGGTGAAAATCACCGAATCACAGAAAATGAAGCAGTGCCTGCTTTCACCTTGTCCCCTGTTGTTTTTTGGGGGGCGAGAAATGGCCATATAACCCTTTATGTTGCATCCAGCGCTCCCCCAGCCCGCCTCCCCTCTGCCCTCGGCCCCGCCGCCATTTCCCCGGCCCGAGGCCCGCGGCCGCCCACGGGCTGAGGGCGCCACCTGCGGGGCCTCCCCGGGGAGCGCCCGGCGACAGGCGACAGCTCCGCGGCGCTGAGGGGAACGGGGCGGCCCGGAGGGAAACCGCGGTGCGGTGAAGGAGGGCGACAGGGGCCGAGGGGAGGCCTCTGGAGGCCAGGAACCGGGTCCCGGGGTGGCGAGGGTGGGAGAAGGTGTGGGACAGATGGCGGAGGGGTGAGGGTGCTGCTGGTCCTGTCAGCAAGCTGAAGCAGCGGGTATCCGGCTTCGTCATGAGAAAGGGCCGAGTTTCATCCTGGATGGAAATGCCACAAAGCCCAGCTGTTTCCTTGAGGATGTGGGAAACGCAAAGGGACGCAAAAGTAAAAATAATAAAGCCAAAATGTGCTAATTGTGCAGGGTTGTCTCTGCAAGCTGGAGCGGGGCTGTCCTGAGCTGTGCTGGGAGTGGGGGCCGAGTGGAGCCTGTGGGCAGTGGCTGCCTCCAGAAACCAGAGCGCTGCTGCCAGTTATGACTTTATTCATTTTCACATTTAGATATTACAACAGAACTCTTAATGACAAAGGATAACAAGTACAATAGGAGGAGAGGAAAGAAAGCAGTGTTCTAACTGGTTTGATACATAACCGTGAACTTCCAGAGACAAGACTCAACAGGAGTTATGAAGACTCACGTACGCTCACTGGTAGGAGAAACTCACGCATGCAAACACCCGCTCACCCACAAAACACTCACACAAACCACACTTTTGTACTCACACATAACCCATGTTGTAACCTACTTGCTTCGGAGGCAGTCCACTGAAACATTGAATGCTGCTGTAGCAACAACAGGTACCAGGTTAAAATATTGCAATATAAATGAAGTGTTACTTGATACACATGTTTTTCTTCAGAGACGCACTTGTATTTGCAAGTAGGGGACCAAACACTTTGTTTTCATGAAGGAGGAATGTCCTCTCAACACCAACACTTTGTAGGGAAAAATGAGACTGTTGACTGGGAATGGTCATTTTAAAAGAGGATGATGATAAATAGCTTAGCTTCAGTTACGTGTTCCAGTAAAAGGCCTGAACAACAACAACAAAAAACTGTGCACTGTGAACAGAACAGGCACAAATATCGAACCTGGGTTTTAAAAGCCGAAATACTTTCTAGTAGCTGTGGAAAGACAGACAACGCTGCTGCCTCTCATCTCAAAACCAGAACAAACCAGCTTCTTTTCATGCTCACATTTATCTGAAGACTGTAAAAAATGCCAGAAATAATGCAAGAGTGTGGGGAAGGGTATCAGGTTTGTACACTCTAATTTTAGTATACTTTTAAGAGAGCAAAAGTACAATTGTCTCAACAACTCTTCAGTATCCCACACTACAATTGTTCCTCCTCATCAGGAGTGTCTGGAAGAGGAGCCAGCATTTGCTCGTATTAAGGCTACATTGTTCGTGCCAGGCTGTTGATGCAGATACAATACAATCTGATTCATTCCCCCCTCCAAGATGGTATAGAGAAAATAAACTTCTGTGCGGTTGGATGATTTGAATGTTTAACATCAGATGTCACTTCAGTGCTTTCCCCAGTGCGAAGCAGGGGATCTTTAACAATAGCTCTAATGAAGTAACCCTTCTCCACAATGATGCTTGTGAGCAATTTACAGCTGAACCTAAAGCCCCAGTGCAGCTGTCCCGGCCTACTGGGAGTGCTGACAGCCAGCCGGAGCGCTCAGATGCCTCCGTCCCATTTCTGCTGAGGAATCCTGCCAGTGCCCTGCCAACGCCTGGCTTTGCTAGTATGTTTCTAACCCTAGCTACTTTGGAATTATGTTTTTCAACTGTTAATTAATTTATAGACATCTTTCTTGGGCCTTCTCTCTGATGGGGCTGTGTTTCCAGGCAGAGAACTGTTTGTGAAGCACTGGAAACAAGAAAATGTGGGCCCTACACTGCACATTACCAAGAGAGCAGCCTGAATTCAGCTCTGTCACCTTCCACCCATGTGAATCCCGGTGGAGACCCCCAGCAGCACAGGACACAGGCCGCCTTCCTTCTGTCAAGGAAACCACCCATCCAAAAACCGGGGCAAGACGAGGGCAGGAGAATTTGGCCTGGCCTAGACCCCATTGGCTGTCCTACTTCCCTGGCCTGGCTCTCCAGCATCTCCTGCCAGAAGGATTCTTACTGAGTCATAACAATTACTTAAAGATACTTAAATTCCTGGCAACTTCGGGGGACACCAGTAGAAGTCAGGGAATTAATTGTCACATGCAGTTTCCAATTCCATGTCCTGAGCCAGCGTGGCTCAAGCCGGTCCAGTTTTGTGCCTCTTTTTGCCATGGAAATCACAGCCATGTCATCCTGCTGACATGAAATGGGAGGGGAACACCAGGTGCTCTGCACAGGCTTAGAGAATCTGAATGACAGCCATGCTTTTCCCATGTGCTAAATAAATTTTCCCCATTACACTTGTGCAGACAACTATAATTAAGACTTGGGAAAGTCATCCATAAGGACTCACAGGCTCATGTCAGGAAATACCTTCTGCTGTAAGAGAAGTACAGTTTGGGAAAACAGTATGTCTGGCAGGAAACACAATTTTAAAAGTCCAAACCCTTGCCTGTATGCACAGAGGTGTGGCCTGCAGGCAGAAACTCCCCGGTGCTGAGATGCCCTGGTGCAAGGAGCTCTGCCAGCCTCTGGCGTGTGGGAGAAGGGAAGATGACAAGCTGTTCAGACGAGCCTCATCGCCCAGACTCCTGGTGGTGATGTAACCGTGCTCTGTGGCTGAGCTCTTGCATTATGAGCAGGATGGAAAGAAGTAGGTGGAAAGTAGTGAGGCAGCAGCACAGAAATCTGTTGAGAGGGGTTGTGGAGGTTCCCCAGAGCTCTGATTCATGCGGTATCTTTTAGAAATAAAAGGCCCGAGTGATGAGATGGTTCCTCGGCAAATAAATGTTTCACAGTCCTCCAGAGACAGGTATGCTGTGCTGGTGGCTCTGCAATGGAAACTGGAGAGGAGCTCATGGGGCAGAGAGTGCCTCTGTAGAGCCAGGGAACCAGGGTGGCAGGAAAGGTCATGGTGCAGAACCGTCCATCCAGAAGAGTTAGGGCTTGGGCCCCGGCCAGGCACTGCCCTCTGGTGCTCAGCGATGCCAACACAGATGCAGCCCAGAGCACCTCATTGCTGGAGCCGTGTTCCTTCCATTGTTTCAAAAACCCTTGCAGCAATTTGAAAATAAACATTTCACTCCTTACCACTTACATGCTTTTCCTTTCAGCAAACAACACATTTTCACTCTATGTTTAGAAGCCAGCTGCAATTAACACAGCTTTGCTTTAATTTCTCACTCGAGCAACAAACGATCTCAGCACTGCCCTAGGAGAAGGGGAAGGCAAGAGCAGGAGGCCTGTGAGCAACCTGCTCTCAGCACAGAGAACATAAAACCCCATCTCACACAGTGCCCGCAAAAAGAGTGGCTATTTATCTCACTGGGAGGACTCTAGCCATCAGCTGGTGACCTACTCAGCACTGGCTGTGTTGAGATGGCTGAAAAAACCCCAGTGGTAAGGCAGATTGACAGGTCGTCACTAGCAGAAATGAGAGGGGTGTGGGTGTTGCTTGCGGAGGATATAGAGGCTGGGTGTACACTGGTGCCTCCCCAGAGCGAACAGCGTGCACGAACATTTACAAAGATCCCTTGGGATCTCTCTGTACACCTCTTCAAAATGTCCTGCTCTTGCCGCTAATACCACTAGGGATTTCTTCCCTTTGATTCTGCTCTGCGACTCAGCAGCTGACATCATGAGGAGAGGAGGAGGAAGCAATCCAAGGAAAAACATTCAGGCTGCACACCAGGAAGAAACTTGAGACTAAGGCAGATCTATTTATATCTGACCTGAAATGGGGTTTCTGAATGGGAAGCTGATCTGAGTGGAGGCTGGATGCTAGGCAGAAGGTGCTGTAGTGCTGAACACAGGCACCCACTCGCCAGGGGAATGCATCTGTCTGAGCCACAGAAATAAAAGAAACCCGAGGAATCAGCAAGGTGCTCTCTCCAGTTCCGGCACAGAGAAGTTGCAGCTGGAGGTGCTGCGTGGGCCGTCAAGCTGCGGTTCCAAGGACATCAGTGTTCCCCATCTGGATTTGGGTGGGTTCCCTGCTGGGGCTGGGTGTAGGTTGAAGGGGAAGCTCTGAGTGACCCCGATGATGTGCCTGGAGGGTGGAAGGGGATGCCTCAGCAGGGCGTCTCCGGGGCCTGATGCCATTAGTACTGCTCGGAGAAGAAGGAAGCATGGAGAGCGGGGGGACTGGCCCCCTCTCCAGGCGGGGTGCAGCTGCCATCCTCAGAGTGTTCTGACAGCTCCCCGTATTCACTGTTGTAAAAAGTCTGGCCTCCAACCTGGGACCCGTACAACGGCCGACATCTGCCCCGCAGGTCTGACTGTTCCCCCGGCAGCTCTGCAGTTCGGCTGGGCCCTTTACTGCTGTGAGGGAGAGAGACAAAGAAGGTCAGTCTGAGCACTCCTGGAAAGCCTCTGTCCTTCTTAGAGAGATCCCAGGTTCAGGAAACATCCTCTGTTAATGCACAGGGCAGTGGCAGGGTCAGGAACGGATGGACACCTTCACTTCAAAGCACAACACCAGGTCTTGCTCTAAACTTAAGCACAGCCCATATGCGTTGTAAAAACTCTGCATGTAACCCAGCCACAGAGTTATTTCACCTCCTCTAGATAGCTCTGGGAAGCCCAGGGAAGGGTTGGGACCCCAACGAGCAGGGAGAGGCAGGAGACATCACTTCAGTTGCTCCTAGACCTGGCAGGAGTAACAGAAGCCAATATAAGCCAACAGCTAGGATGGGGGAAAAGAAACAAAGGAAGACAACGAAGAGGATGTGGGAGGAAAGCAGCAACCACATCTCTGCGCCAGGTGACTGACGGGAGGTCACAAGAGCAAAGGCAGGGACACATTCAAGGGGAGGTTTAAGGGCAGTGTTTGCTAGGGGATGGGCCCTCAGGAAGCCCATGGTGTAGGAGACAACAGGAAGGTGCCTTAGGGAAAAGAGGACAAGGACAAGAAGCAGGAGACAGTCTGATACAACAGCAGAGAGGCCACAGGACTATGGCTAAAGGCAAGGACAATGAACAGCCTGATCTGATGTTGGGAGGGAGAGGAGGAGAGGAAGAGGCTTAGGACTGGCCTTGTCTATACACGTGCTGACATGGCTCACTCAATACAGTCACAGGTCTCATCTGTGACTGTGTTGGTCTCAGCTGCTCTGGCACTGAGCAGAGATGAACAGGACACGATCTCACTCAGGCTCCAAGCATGAGGCAAGCACATAACCACCCGTAACATCCTCAGCCCTGAGCGTGCCAGCTTGACCCGCCAGCCTCAGTACCAGCACGGTCCTAAGGCCCAGACCATCCCTGCCATGCCACATCGGGGACCTGTAACACAGGGCTGAAGGAAACTTGGCAGGGCTGGCATGAACCCCAAGGAGGTGGCAGCCACCAGGTTTCTGTCCACCCCACCTGCCACTGCTTGAACAAGCCCTGACACCAGCACATGCCACTTAGCAATAAAGAGCCCTGATAACACTGTCATTCCACTGTGCCTCATCATCTTAGTGGACACATGCTCATGCCTTATGGAACGTGTTTTGGTCTGTTGAATGGGCATCATTTATATTTTTAAAACCTAAGAAGCAGCAGGCAGGTCTGTTATTGGTGCACTTTGCTTCTTGTTAACGTGTGCATGGACTTTTCTGGCTCAGAGCCCACAGCTCTGCTGCTGCTGCGAGCCCCAAGAGGCATACCCTACAGAGAGCTGCCAAGAGCTCCTTCTCGTCTCATCGCATTTGGCAGCAGGGAGATCTGAGTGGCTAGACTTAAGGAGTACCTGAATCCACCTTCTTTTCTGTGTCGGTTTTCTATCCTCTCAAATTCCTCAGATGCCAGAACCATCCCACTGTCTGTCTGATTGTCCTGGAAGGAAGCAACAGGAGTTATCAGTAACATCCCTGTTAACTGATCAAACTGGGAAGGGAGGAGGAATCATTCGGGAGATGAGATCATGTGTATCTGTGATGGGAAAAAGGAGTGGGGGCATTTTAATTCCAGAAAGACCACAGAGCATGCTGGTGATATTCTTAGGTGCCTTCTTAAAAGCCACACATTCAAATGTAGGATTTGTGTGGGCAATTCAATGCTACTTTTGAGGAAAAAAAAAGTGCTCCCTGCCTGGAAGATGTATTACCATGAAACCCATGAGAGGTGAGGTTTTCGTCTGAGATTAATGGTATGATTTAACTTTTGAAACCACAGGAGATGTAAGTAGCAGACCAGTTCACAGAGGCCAGGAGGGCTCCTACTGCACACTGCTGTGTAAGTCAGGACAGGGGAGTCCAGGTTCAGGACAAGCACTCTGAATTTATCTAGTCATGGCTGGATTTCAGTCTGCTTAACCAGGATACGTCCACAGATTTGAGAAGGGTGAAGAGCAGGCTCTTCTCTGAGATCCTTTGTAGCCCTTGCTTGCAGATCTAAACTGTTTCACAGACAGAAAATAGGATTTGTGCTATTGAAAAAGCCCTACATGCCAGGTGGAGAAGTGAATGTGCATAGGGCTGGACAGACTGAACAGGAATGACGCAGACAGACTGACATTAGATAGAAGTGATTTTCCTTCCATGATCTTAAAAGCAATTGTGTAAAGAAACGAGCTGAACGTTTCTTTGCCCCTCTTCTCAACCCCACTCACATGCTACTCACCGGGTGTGCCTTGTACATTGTGTGTGTCATGGGAAACTCTTCAAATGTCTTTATCCTGGATGGACACCTGATCTGATTTCCTCCCGTCAAACAACCAGGGAACGAGACGCAGTTGTAATATCTGCCGACAGAAGCACACAGTATTCAGTAAAACCAACAGAGCCAATGTCCTGAATAAACAGGAGCTGAATTCAACTTCCTCTCCCTGCAACCAAGGTACGCAGGGAGGTAAATGACCCAAATGGTGTGTTTTCGGAGGAGAGAATGGTCACCTTAGGTCTCTTGTCCCCCTCTTTCTACAGTAGGGAGCACCCAGACTTCCTGACTGCATCAGGCCCTGATTACCTCTCCTCTCCACTTTGGATAAACAGAGTAATGCCATATAGATCCCAGGTGTCAAACCATCACAGTTCCCTGAAGATATGAAGCCTAGGCCTAACTGTCTGTTTTAGTTAGGAACAGACTAGTTAGAATAAAGATCCTGCACTAACAGAAGGGCAGAGACTCAGCTGTCACCTTTCCTCATCTACCTGATAGGCTGGGATGCCTTTGGTGGGTGGGATGTGAGGCTCTGTAGTTCGAAGCAAGAGGAGGAATGTCAGCCTCAGACATTAGGGACTCTTGTTCGTCAGCAAAGGAAAGTGATTTTATTTTTATGAGCAAAATACTATGGCCTAAGTGCTTGGATCACACCTGATAACCCCAGATTTTTCCAACCTCTCACACTACTGGGTTCTCCTCATATCCCTCAAGCTTCCTTACAGCTCAGGTCACTGGCTGCCCGCTGGCGTCCCCCAGCCCTTTTCATAGGGGATTCACCTTGCTGCTAGGCTGTGGCAACGTATCCTCATGTCAAAGTCCTCTTCATCTGAGTTTTGCTGGGCAGAGGAAGGCACCTGGCAGAAACCGTCATCTTCTGAGCTGTGAGAGTCATTCAGTGGGATGTAATCCTTCCCTTCCTGAGAGGAAGAATAGTGAGTGGCTTTACAAGAAGGGGAGGCCTTTCCTGCTAGAAAGGGCTCTACAAACACAAACTATCAGAGCTGGGGAAGAACATTCCTATTTTACGTCTTTTGTTTCTCTCAGACAAAGTATCTGCCTGGAGATTTCTGTGCTCACTGAGTTACGTGGTTGTGAGTGTTGCAGGTCCATGGAGGTGTGTGTGTGAGCAGGAAAACAACACAGTCCGGTGGCACCTACACTTCTCCAACCTACATGGACAAAGCACTGTGACTTAGTCATGCATGTGCTGGGATCCAGTGCTGAAAGGCTAAAATCAGAGGGGCAGGATAGGTCAGTACTCATTTTTAAGCATTTAGCTCTCATCTTCAAGATAACTTCTGATAACATCAAGAAAAAGTTAATAGCAGAGCTGCACATTCATTGCAGTTAAAAGTGCTGGTGAGTTACTGCATGGCAGTGATTAGTAATAGTTTCAGGGAATTGTGGATATCAGACTGCTGTAATGGAACAGTTGTTTAGTTCACATGGCCCTGACATTTAGATCTGAAGATAGATTTTCAGAAACCTTGGTGAAGTCCCGGTTTTCATTATGCAGTCATGTGGGAGGCAGGAGTGCCAGGGCCTTGAGTCAGCTGAAAAATTTCAAATAATCATCTGGGGATTAGGATGGAAATGCTGGAATGACTGAGAGGGCATCCGCCCTGCAAGGAGTGGGGCTATTTTAGGATTCAGTGAGAAGGCTACTGCAGAAATACTGTCTCCAGTACCCCTGGGGGACAGACTTGTCTGATCCAGGAAAAACTGTGTCATCCCTTGACCTATGCTAAGGCTTTGCATTGTCTGGGGCGTCAGAGGAGGGCACAGTGGGGGAGCTAGCAATCTGGAGCTGTACAAGGACACAGAGAGATTTTCACCTGCTGGACGTTTTCCTGAAGAAGGTTCCCCAGTATCTCCACCAGGTCGGAGAAAGTTGGTCTCTCCTTGGGATCACCATGCCAGCAGCTCAGCATGATACGGTAACTGCCGAGAAGAAAGACTGGTTTTACACCACATAAATCCCCTCCTACCCAGCTCTGCAGCTCCTACCCATGCCTGCTGGCACAGTGTGTACTTGCAGTGTGAAGAAAAGCTTGCTACCCAGCACATTTTGTGCCATGGACCTACTGGAAGGGGGTTGCAATAGGGCTGGTTCATTTTATGTTGAATATAGCTGTTATCTCAGACAGAGACAGTTTGGACACCTCAGATACCATCCAGAGCAGCACAGCACATTGCCCGCTTACAAAACCATCCCTGTGTGGGTATGCAAGGGATTTGGTGTTCCTAGATAGCTCCATCCTGCATTCAAACCCAGGAGAGGAGATATTGGCTCAAACCCTGTCTGAAAGGTCTCTGCATCCCACAAAGGGGCCTGCCCTGCCCTACACTGGGATCCATGAGGTATCTGACTCACATTTCTGCTGTGGCGTACTCTGGGGCTCTCATCCTGGTACCATCTTTGAGCCTCTGGCAGAACTCCTCGTTGATCTGGACTCCAGGGTACGGAGATGCTCCTAAAGGAGGTTTGAAGAGTGGTGAGAAGTGGGAACATGAAGCGTGGCATCAGGAAACAGTCCATGTCCCGAGACTGCCCTTCCTCCCAAAACGCACGGGAGCTGTGGTCACTTCTCATGCACAGCCCACGTCTTTGGTGTGGCTTGAGTGGGGAGGAGGCTGCCTCCCATCACCCTGTTCACAGGTGGATATGACATTCATGTTTCTTTTGCTCACACTTATGTCTTTTCTGTCACTCCTCAGACGTGCTGCGGAGTGTCAGGGCCTCCTGCACAGACTCACCCAAGGTACTATGTGGGAGGAAAGTCTTGCCTCCCTCAGCAGCATGTGGCCCTTGTTAGGACTCACCTAGCGAGAAGATCTCCCAGAGGAGGACCCCAAAGGACCAGACGTCACTCTGGGTAGTGTAGACCTTGTCGAAGATGCTTTCTGGAGCCATCCACTTCAGGGGGAGGCGGGCCTGCAGGAGGGAGACAAGGGGCACAATTGCTCATTCAGGAACCAGAGCCAATAGCCCTGATCCTCCCTCCATGGAGGAATGAAGGCTTGGTTAGGTCAGAGGGAGGGAAGAAGACACTGAAAGAGTATAAGAGATAGAATAGTGCTGAAGGGCTGAGGGGCAGAAGGAAGGAGACGGATGTCTGGTGGTGGTGGTGGACTGCACGTCCATCACTGGGCCAATGGTCCCTGGTCCCAGCCACACAAGTAGTTCCACTCCTCCCTTTTTATCTTTTCCTCAGTTTATTCTATCCCCAGAGTAGTTTATGAACACCTCAACAGAGGTATAGTAATGGCACTCACACTGCCCTTTCTGACGTAGTCGGGGTCCTTGTAGATGTCCCGGGCCAGGCCAAAGTCACAGATCTTTACCACGTTGTTCTCTGACAGAAGGATATTGCGAGCTGCCAGGTCTCTGTGGATGCACTGAAGGCACATGAAGAAGAAGGGGCAAAATCAGAGGTACAGGAACCACCATCATCAAGAGCAAAGCACTCCCCTTCCCTATTCTTCCCTTGCTAGCCTGATCTGCAATGGGGAAATAGTGGAAGCAGGGAGGAGCTCAAGACACAAAATTTAAAAGGAGATAATTAAGGAGAGGACTAAGTTCCCATCTCTGCATTGCCTGAGACTTCTTGAGGGGCATGAGGCAGATCACTGAATCTTTTTGTGTGTCACCTGCAAAGTGGCTGCAGGCAGTCCCCCTGGGTGCAGGGTTTTGTAGAGATAAATCACAAAACAAGTTCACACTGCAATACTAGAGACTGGACACAGCCAGTCAAAGAGACTGGCTATTCATGGGAGAGGCTCTGTGATTACACGGACGGACCACACCAGGCCTTTTCTAGTCAGGCATGCACAAAAGAAGAAAGGAGCAGGGGGGAAATGGTGAACTCACCTTCCGGGATGCCAGGAACTCCATGCCACGCGCCACCTGGAAGCTGTAGCAGATCAGGTCTTCCATAGTCAAGGGACTTTGCCACAAATCATCCACTGCCCAGGAGTACAAGAAAATGGTTAGACAGTGAGTGGTCTCTTGCCTCTCTCTAGGGCTGCAGGATTCAAATGGCCCCTAGCTGAGATACAGCTAGTCCTTGGTGCTAACTGGAGAAACTGGCTCCCATCTAGGATTTTCTGCCTAGGTGGCAGAAAGCACACAGCAGGAACCTGTTCAAGTATGAGGAGAATGACTCCAACTTCCAGCATACTTCAGTAAAACAGAGCTGGGAGGAACAGGGGTGGAGGAGACTTTGAAGGTCAGCTCATCATTCCTGCCCTAGGTAGGACCCACTGAGGAAACCCTTAGATTCTTCATTCCCAAGTTAGGCAAGTCTGGCATTTCCTTGGCGGACTAGGTGAGGAGCCACTGCCAAGGCTGGGGTATTACCTTCCTGGATCGGCTGTGCTGTCTGGCTCTTGTGCATCAGAAAGCGGTTGAAGATGGCACTGTCACTAGTCCTGGAACGACTCCTCCTGTCTGCTCTCACTGCCTCCACGATGGACTGGACCTGAATACGCAGCCTGGGTGACTTCTCCTAGCAAGAAGACCAAAACAAAAACCTCAGCAGGCAACACACACTGCAGTTCCCGCGCCCATGAGCTACACCTCCTGCTCTTAGATTGTAATTCTGGTCTGGAAGCACCTATTCCCCACTTCAGACAGAAATTTCTTCCCTGATGTTACCCATGAACCAACATCACTGTGTAAAGGTGCTAGACAGAGGGTGTCTTTGTCTCATTGTCGGGTTATGCTCCTGGCTAGGGAGGTTACTTACCCTGTAAGGACTGAACCCTTCCCGCTTGGTCCGCAGGTAGTTGGACAGGTTGCCATACTTGCAGAACTCAACAATAACCATGAGTGGACCTGATGAGAAGAAACCAAAGGTCAGAGGAAGAGGCAAGGATTTGAAATAGTCAGAATTTGCCCCAATTCACATTATTTGCAGTGCTGTTATGCTGCGGCACCAAGGCTAAGCACACATACACACTGATAACGTCCCCACATGTCCCTGCAGTCACTCTCATGGCCAGCAGAAATGGCACAGGGGACGAGCACTGATCTCTAGGAGCAGGGCCAGCCTGTTGCCCTGGGATACTTACCATTGGGTTTGGTACAGGCACCCAGCAAATTCACCACGTTGAGGTGATTCCCGATGTGAATGAGGATCTTCAGCTCTGACATCAGTGCCTTGTGCTCACTTGCGGTAGCTCCCTCTGGAAACACACAAACCATGTCACGATGGTGCCTCCTTGCAGCTTTTTCTTGCCTCCTCTTAGCATGGTGTTAATGTGAGTCTTGCTGGGGAGGTTGTGACCCCAAAGACTTTTGTTATTGCATGTTTCCAAATGAAATGGCAGAGCCTCCTAGGATCCCTGCTGTAATGCACAGGGTTCATCCTGCAAGTGCAGGGACCAAGTAAACACAACCTATGTCCAACAATCTTTTCCTTATGATAATTGTGCAGGAAAAAAGATTCCTCGAGGCTTACATACAGATGCACAAGTTTGAATCTCTGCCCTTTTAGCCTCCAAGCAGAGATAATGAGCTATAAAACTGTTTGAAGGAAAATTAAAAACAAAAAGACTTTTGAGTCTTTTGATTGTGACTGAAGATAGGAGATGCCTCAGAAGATCTTTTTATAATTCCTCTCCATCAGCAAACACAGCATTGTGCCCCTGCCAGCTCTCTGTACTGCATTGTCTCTCCGACTGCCTAATTTGCAGAAATTCTTGCTCCTCTGTTATACTCTAAAGGTGCGTTCTCTGTTTTTGTGCACATTTTTCATACTTCTCTGCCTTCCCCATATGCATTTTGCCTTACTTGGGAGTTTGCAAATTTAGTTTGAGAGAGAGAAGCATCCTCCTGAGCTGCAGCTGATGGGCCAGGTGAGAACCATGCCTCAAAGGACTGTAAAACAGCCTTGTATGGCCAGGCTTCCCTCTGCAATTGTCATGTGGATCACCTGTCCAGCTGCAGTGCTAAGTGCTGCCGAGCCAAGCCATGGTTCAGTTTCTATGTGCAGACCACTGCTGACTGGGAACTGCCTTGATATTTTGCTGGTTGCCAAATCACAGGATAATGTTCTGGATGCCTGTTTGAAAGTGCGGCTTAAAATCTCACTGGGGATTGACCAGGCTTTGGATGCAAAGTCTATTCAGCCCTCCTAAGCTCCAGAGCTGTAGCATGTTTTACCCAGCTCTGAACCTGGCCCATAAACATGAAATACGGGAACATTTTGAGGAAGGCAATTAGGAGCAACATTTTCTTTGGTGACCTGCCAGAGAGGGGCTCTGGATTCTTGTTCTTCCTTTGAGACAGATCTTGGTCTTTGCCTTTGCAGACAGTTAAATTTCCTTGAAAGCTGAGTTCCCCAGGTTCCCACTGTCTGCTCTACCACTTGCCTCCCAGTGCAGCTGAGTGGGGCTAAAGTATGCACAAAGGAAGGCCAAGAGGATCAAATGTGTAGAGGCCAAAAAGCCATAAATTAAAAGACTGGCTCCAGCTCCTCTCCCCTAGCTCAGCGCTGGCTCAGAAGCAGAAGCACCCAGGAGTGCTTAAGGGAGATAAGGCGTTTGTTAAGGCCCTGGAAAATGTTTTATGCAGCAGTCAGTCATTTACAAGGTAGACTGTCTCTGGCACCCTTTATATCCACAAGGACTTTATATCCTGCTTCGCTGTCCACATACCTTTCAGCATTTTGACTGCTACGGTCTCACAGCTGTTACTTTTATTGATTCCAAATGCTGATGCTTCCACCACCTTCCCAAATGCGCCATGACCCAGGACTTTACCTATGGGCAAAGAGGGAGGCAGTGTGAAAGAAGGCAGGTGCAGCGCATGGAGAATGGGATGAAAAAACAAAAAACCCTACAGGAAACCATGGAATGAAGAAAGAAAAAGGATTATAGAGGAAAAGGAAGGAGTGCAACATATGCCCTTTCCAGGTGGCTGCTTGCTTTGGTGGTGAGAATAAGAGAAAGGATGAGGGGAGGAACTGAGACAGAGCTGGCATGGACAAAGTGGAGGAAGGAAATGGCCCTGCAGAAGTGAGAGGCTGTTTGTTGCCCTCAAACAGGCCGTGTGGGAAAGGTAACTGTGACACCTTGCAGCAGAACAGCCAGGGCTAACGTCACTGCTCAGTGCATCAAAGGCAGTCTGCAGCCCTTTTAACCCTCCCAGACAGAGGGAAGAGACTGCAGGTGGGTGTCTCAGCACGAGGAGGATAGTGGCTGCGTTCCTGGTCCTGAACTCAGGTTACCTCCTGTGAACTGGGCTGTTGTGTCCTGATTGCCAGCTGGAGAATATAGGGGTGTATTTTAAAGCATGCCCAGAGGTCTCATGGTCTCGGTGATGCCTGTGTGGGTATGCTGGGAGAGTCTGGGCTTACAGTTGGCTCAGACCTGCCCACAGTCAGACCCGAAGAGATTTTCCCAGGCACAAGTGGGCTTTAGGGACAATACGGAGAAGATGGGAAGCCTGAGACAGAGAGGAGGCATTAAATACACAAAACTGTGTAAGAAACCTGGAGGGTGAGTTTGAAGGGCTGGTGGAAAGGCCCGGGTGCAGCATGCAATGGTGGGGATGGGGCTCAGCTCACCGAGGCGCAAGCGGTCTCGTGGGAATTCCCACTTGCTGGAATCATAGGGCAGGTACTCGCACTGTTCCTCCAAGGGCACCTCGCCAGGGTCCATGATGATGGAGAGGTAGCCAGTCTTGATGTCTGCATGGGCAGGCTGTGGGGATCAACCAACACAGCGGGTCAGGAGATGCCTCCTTTGCCTGCCTCAACCTGCTTTCCCCTGGCAAAGGCCATTCCCTGTCCCCGTCTTTACTACAGCCCTTACATGCCCTGGGACAGAGACAACCACATACCCTTTTGATGTTACAGAAGATGAGGATAAGGAGGATCCAGAAGAAAACAGCGATGACCCCAGTCCCAATCAGGATGACAATCTCCACATTGGTCCTGTCATCAGAGCCTGTGGGACAGGAGTGAAATTGCAGATTGAGGGATGCCCATTCCCTGCCCCAGCTCGGCTGTCCCATTCTTTAGGATGTGGAGGGACCAGGGAGGTGTTTCCCCTCGTGCTAAGGCTGTCAGAGCAGGCTGACTTTGAGAAGGGCAGAGTCGCTTGACACTTCCCAAGCTAAACATGCTCTGGACTACAGATGCTCTAAGGGGCTCTCACTGCCCCCCTGCTGCCTGGGATCCCAGGGAAGAGGCATGGGACCTGTCAGCTGGTTTCATCCCCAAGGGGTGTTGTGGCTGCTGGTACCTTCTACGGAGACACTGGCCGAGGAGTTCACACAGCCCTTGGCGTTGCAGACGCTGCAGAGATAGAGCCCAGCATCTTCCTCCCTGACCCTCTGAATGCTCAGCCTCTGGTTGAAGTCCGCCAGGTCGATCCCTGTAAGGCACGGAGGGTTATGGTGGTCACTCACAGGAAAGGGGGATTCGTATATTGCACTCATTCAGACTAAAAATAAAGCTTCTATTTTTTAGCTATTTTATTTTTGATGGCAGAATGAAATCGCGCCAGCTGGCAGAGGATCTCCTCTGGGGCCTTACAGCTCCAGAACAACCCTGGAGGGGCCTTCCTCAGGCAGTTTATGGAGGGAACAAAATCCCTACAGACACTGCTGGATGGCAACAGTGCTCAGGCCATCCAGATGGTGTGTCAAGCTCTGCTTCACCTCCAGGGCCTGTTCCTTTCCTTCTGCAATGTGCCTGGATAATTCCCATATTCCTTCCATGGGTTATGTGTCGATCTCTGCCTTAGCAGAGATGCCCAGCACTGAGCTGAGGGTAAGAAGAAAAATGATGCATCTCTCTTTGCTCTCCATCTGAATGTACACGTGCACAGACAGTGCTGAGTCAGGCTCTAGGGCAAAGACTCAGACAGTGAGCATGCATCAAACCAGGGCAGAACGTGATTAAAAACAGAGCTCAAACAATTCAGAGAACCAGGTGCCTTTGCCTGGGCACAGCAACACCCAGAACCCAGCAGTGCTGAGTTCTCTGGCCACCGGACACGAAGCCGTGCCTTTGATTCATCCCCACCTCACTGTACCTGACACTTCTTCCACCAGTTTCTCGTCTTTGTACCAGCTGATGTCAGGAACGTGGTTGCCGTCCACCTTGCAGCGCATCTCTATGGAGTCGCTGACATTCACCCAAATGTCTGTCAGGTTCTGCTTGAGGCGGGGGATCTCCAGGGCTGGAGGAGCAGCACAAAGAGGAGGGGAAAATGGGAAACGGATTGATCAAAAGAATTCGTAGTGGGCTTTGTGTCTCTAACCCCTGCTTTCACGGCTTCTCCCAGGGATGGACTGGGAAGCTGACTGCAGCAAGAGCACCAGCTCTTCTCTGTCACTCCCACCTGCCCTGCTGACCCTCACCCTGCACAGAGATGTACTTCTTGTGGCAGTGCTTCTCCCGGGTCTTGCGGTTCTGCACCTCACACACGTAGTCTCCCTCCTCGCCCAGGGAGATGTTGGGGATGGTGAGCAGCAAGGTCGCGTCGTTGGAGTCAGGCTGAAAGCGCAGCTCCCCTTGCATCTTGGTGGCATAGTGGTGGACGTTCTTGCAGTCCAGCACGAGGGGATTGCCCTCCTCATCGTGGAGCTTGGAGAGGTTCAGCCGATACCACTGCAGATTCTCGTAGGTGTAGTTGTCTGCATTGCAGCTCAGCTGTAGGTCCTGTCCCTCTATGGGCTCTTCCGAGGGCTGAGATTCAATCTCGAACCCATCTGGAATAGCTTTCAGGAAGGAAATGAACATGTGGATGAGTTTTCTTGGCTCAACTACCAGGCACATTGAATTTGTCTCCTTGGGCTCAGCTCTCTAAGACCCTGCTGTCCTCACTGGTTGCAGGTATTCACCTGCCCCCACAAAGGCTGGTGGCTGCTGACAGCATGGGTACTGCCTACGAGGCTTCTCGGGTCTGTCTAAACAGGTCTGAAGATAAACCTCTGCCCACTGCTGTGCCCCTGTTGGGTTCCCTGTCCCCAGCAGGCACGAACAGGCTCCTGCCAGCACAGGGTACTGCTGACAGGAAGCTTATGTGGCCCCACATGAGCCAAGACCCCAGCCCATGCTTCTGGGCTGCAGCTCCTACAAACTTGGCTTTCTCCCACCACCAAAACCCTGTGGGGACCGTGCCAAGGGCTGGGGCCAGAAGGCCCCTGCCTGGGAGTGGTTCTGGCAGTGCCACTAGAGGATGCTCTTGGACCAGGCACATCCGCTAACCATAGCCACACCGGCTCATCTCCAGATCCGATTGCGTTATCTGCTGCCAGGGCTCCAAGCTTTTGCTACTTAGCAGAGATGTGGGGCACCCCTGCTTTCCCGCTGCCTTCCTGGTCACCGTGTAAGGTGCTACGTGTGAACGAGAGGATCTGGCATGTTTAGGGACCTGCCTATTCCAGGCAGAGAGCCCAGCTGACTCGCGTGGAGGGGACGTCCACGGTACTCACTGGTCACGTAGAAGTAGATCAGCCGCTCGTCTCGACCCACTTTGTTAGAGGCGATACACTTGTACATGGCTGAGACATTGGCCTCCTGGATGGCCAGTTTGCTGACTGTCTGGTGGGGGAAGAGAGCATCAGAAGAAGTCAGGAAGGATGAGGGGGAAAAGTAGGATCAGTGCTGCTCTCTGGCAGACAGCAAAACACACAACAAGCCTGGCCCCGGAGGGGAACTGTGCGTGGAAAAGGGTTATGCAAAAATAGGCCTTTATTCAACACCACTTTGTGTATTTCAAGCCTCACGTGCAGGCTGTAGTGGTTTTATCCCTGATTTCTGCTCCTTTTCACAGAGCCCAGCCAGTGTGGATGCACCTCCATGGGAGCTGACTGCTTGCTAAACCCCTCTGGTCGCCACAGGGACAGGCCTGTGCCCCGCACTGGAGACATGAATGCGAGGAGGGGATGGCTAAGCTCCTGCCAACCTTTCTAACAGTGGGGAGAAGGGGAAGGAACACAGAGACTCTGATTCCCTGAGCCCTCTGCAGTTAGTTATGTGGCTGCTCACAGAGTTCAGTGGGATTTACAGGTACTTACAGACCCGTTAGTCCTCCTTTTATCCACAAGTGGAAATCAGCCCTCTGGAAGCGTCCCAGCTCTCACCACTATCATCTTCTCCCTTTACATTCCAAGTGTGTATGGACACGATCCTAAAAGCTTCCTCATCTGTCCTTCCAGCAAGACATGACTAAGGCTGGGCAAACAGCCTGGCTGCTGTCCTGGGAACTCGGTCCCAGGAGATGCTGCCTCCGAAGGAGCCAGGAAAGGCAGAGGGGGAGCAGGGCAGCTCTCCTCCTCCCAGCTCACACTGCAAACCCGTGAGCTGCCAAGTGTGTTACAAGCACTCCCCTCAGAGGAGATCTGCAGTTCCAGGCACAGGTTTCTCCTCTCCCCCAGTTAAATGACAAGGTAATTACATGCAAAGATCCCTCTAATGAGGCAATGCTTAAACTGCAGAAGATTTAGTTCCTATAGAGAAAGTACTTTGTCTTTACTATCCATCCCATACACTTTGGAAAGCATTTTTATTCTAAGTGGCAATATATTAGCTTGTGTAAATCAGCAGGAACAGTCATTCACTCAGTGCACATCCATTACAGCTGAAGTGACCTTATTACTAGCACTTCCGTATGCTGTCTTTTCTCTTTTCCTGGGAATATTCAATATAGCTGAAGTGACCCCACTGGTGGCACTTCTGAGTGCAGCCTTTCCTGCTTCTTGGAGATTTTTTAGGGTACTGTTACATTTAAACTGGGTTTGTCTGCGTTTGACATTATCCTGCCATCCAGAGCGCATGGCCATGCACTGCACGCATGGTGGCTCATTCTGGCCTTTGTGGGCAGAATAAAAAACAGAGGAAGATGGTGAAAGAAGGCAGTCAGAACGGAGGAGGAGAGGGAGAGAACGCAGATCTAGGGATATGGTGGAAGAGCTCTCCTCTCCTGGAGCCCTTGCACGTCCCTGGGCTGCACAACCTGAGTGGGATCTGCAGGGCAGTTAGCACCTAACAGACAGGGAATGAGGACACCGCTGCGGAACAGGAGGAAGAGGAAAAAAAAAGAGCAAAAATGAATTCGGGAAACAGCAAAAGATCTAGAGAGACATAAGAACCAAGATGAGAGCCACATCGGGAGGGGGACACAAGGTCATCTCACCCAGGAGCTCCCAGCACCCCTGCTCCCTTCCCCAGGGGACGCTGACCGCTGCCTTTCCCTTCGGGTGCTCTGGGAGGAGCAGCGTCTGCCCCTGCCACCCTTTTGGCAGAGTGATGAACTCCCGGCCAGGCCGGGGAACGGGAAGTGCCTTTGGAGGTGTGTAGGAAAACAGGAAGTGACTTTCGGAAACGGGGGCCCATTTGTTTGTTCTGCATCCCTCTGCGAGCAGCCGGTGCCCGACACCAGCGGGAACAGGAACCCTGCCGCGGAGCAGGGCGCAGACCTGACACTTGTGGCTACCAGAGAGACAGAAAGAAACAGGCAACGAGCACTGTCCAGCTGTTTGCAGGTCACACACTGCGACAAGGGAGAGATATTCCCTCCAGAGAGGAAACGCTGTGATGGAGAAGTGGGTTCTGCAGGGCACAGAGCTCTCCCTCACAAACCTGCAGCGGGTGGACACCAGCATCTCCAAACCACCCTCACCCCACGAGGAAGGGGACAGCTGGATGAAATGCCCTGCCACACACACGAATGTTCCAGAGGCTAGAGATTTCCTGGTCAGTGTGTGGCTCCTGCTCTCCCTTCCCAGTGACACAGGCTGCTCTTTGGGTCTGGCTCTCCCTAACCAACTCAAGCAGGAGGACTCAGAAAATGCCCCCGGGAGCCCCCCCAGCCTCACCCCCATGCCTTCCCCAGCTGGATGCCCCGAGTTCAGCAGTGATCGGTGTGATCTCTCCTGTGCAGTCAGCCCCAGTGGGAGCCTCTCTGGATGCAGGGAAATTTCTCAAAGACAACAGCTCTCCCTCGCCCTGGGGCTGCCTGGTACCGCACAGCCCCAGAGCCGGGGTTGGCTGCTGCTGGTTTACTTTAGAAGCAGAGGTGTGAAGTACTCCCCAAATCCATCTCTGCCAGGTTCATTTCCAGGCCACTTTTGCTGGCTGATAGCGATGGTTGCCACCAAGGCTGCCTGACTCCCGCTCCCTGCTCTAGGATGGGGCCCGGGCTGTGGCTTCACCTTGTTCCGTCCCTCCACGAACTCCACCCAGGTGTCGATGCTCTCGATGGGGTTTACTGCATCGTGCTGCGACACGTCTTTCCAGTCCTTGCACTCGGGCATCCGGTCTCTCTGGTGGCGTCTTGCTGCCCGGTGCCTGCTATTGCTAATCCAGCAGCCAGGGAGGAACAGGAGAAAGAGAAGAAAAATGGAGAGAAGGTCAGCTGGGAAGAAGGCAACAAGATAGCTTTGTGTCTGAGAACCAATGCTCCTATTCTCTGACTGCAAAATTTCCTGTGTCTCTTAATTACGTGGTCCTAATGTGTGTTATAAGAGTGCTCTGCAGTCACTAGTGAGGCAAACTTTATCTACAGGTATGAAAATTGATGCAGGGACCAGATAATGGTGTCCCAGGCAGTGTCTTCACCCTTGGGCCTGTGGTTTCAAAATTCACTGCTAAGGATGGAGATAGGAAGGAGAGAAAACTGTTTGTGTGTGCCTGGGGCAGTTCCTGATGCCGCTTTGCTCAGCAATGAGACTTAAGGCCTGGCTGGGACTGTGAGGCAGGGATGTCACAGCCTGGCTGGGTGCTGGCCTGGAGAGCCGAGCGTGCAGCACCTGACAGTGCACCTGCTACTGCTGATCCCACAAAAGCTGGGAGGGAAACATCCCAAGGAGAGATGCTGCTGGCATCTCCTGGGGACATGGTGACACCTCTTTGGGGCTGAGGTAGGCGAGCAGGGAAAAGAGCCCAAATCTGTCAAAGACCCAAGATGCTGCAGCTTGTAGGGTACTTCTGCTTCAGGTGGAGAAGGGAGATGGAAGGGTCTGCCCCAAATCCAGGGAGAGAGGTGAGGAGGGAGAGGGCTCGCAGTGGCAGAGAGGCAGGGGAGGAGTTGAACACCCAGGAGCAGGGGCAAGGGCGCGTTGCTGGCAGTGCCGGCAGAGTGCTCAGCGGGGCGAGCACACCGGTGAGTTGTGTAAACAACAGGAAGCCAGAAAGAAGCCTCCTGCATCCTCTGGAGCTAAGCTAGGCAGAAACACGGCGGCCTTGGGAGACACTGCTCATAATTCATGGGCCCCTCTGCTTCCTGACAGGGCCACGGTGCGCTTGCATGCAATGGGGAGCACTCTGGTGTCCCTGGCTCGACAACAGCCTGCACAGGGCTGCAGGACCCGGCTTCCTCCAGGCAACCTGATGTCCTCTGCCCTGACTGCTCTGACAACAACTCTCCGGCATCCCTTTTCCCTCTTTCTGCAAGGCCACAGCTAAAAAATACCACCGCAGCCCTGCCTCGTGCTGCCCCCGCTTCCTGGGGAATAGGCAGCGGGCACGCACCCTTCCTGCCTAGCTATCGGTGCTGCTGGCACCGCCACCCTCCGGGCAAGCTGTCTGGCAGCTGGCAGAGCTGGCACTTCCCCTGGATTCTGTACTCTTACAGCAGAATTCCCCTGGATTCTGCAGCAGCTCTGTCCCCCTGCCCCCCAGACCTTTTGCTTCCATCACCCAGCAGAAGGTGAAGGACCAAAAAACCAACAGGGACCTCAGCGCAGGAATGGGGCAAGCCCCAGCTGCTGTCTCAGGGTCTCACCTAGGGGCTGTGACCATTTCTCCTACAATCTGCCTCAGTTTCCCTGTTCACACAGCCCTTTACAGACAGCCTGAGGGGACTACAATCTTTGTCACCAGTCAGTGCGTGTTACTGCAGGTGCTGTGAGGTGTGGCTGGGCCATGGACATCCCCTGCTGGACACAGATGGCTGAGAGGGCAAGGGAAGCTGCGGAAACACTTGGTGCCTGGGACCAGCCAGGCTGGGCAGAAGTCCCACGGGCAGCACAGGAAGCATCTCCAGTGTGTCCATTCCACCTCTCTATGGGGCAAGTGGGTGTATGGCACTCTGAGCCATCAGCTGCTGCTATCCTCCTCTTGCCACATCATGGCTGGAAGGACAATACTGAGATGGGGTCTAGGACACAGCCAGGGTCACAGGGAGCCCATCACTGGTGCTGGTGGCCTGGCAGGATGAGGGTTCTGGGAGAAATGGCACTTACAGGCTGCGTCGAGAGAACATCCGACAGGGCATCCATGGCCTCCACTGCCACTGGATCACCTCCGGTGCTGGGATGCCATAGACCGTACAGGTGAGGGCCTGGGGGCTCCTCCGGGAGTAGATGCTCGGGGAAGAGGCTTCCTTCTCATGGATGCGTGGAGGCACTGCAAGCAGAGTGACACAGTGAGGGGCCCCGGGCTCAGCTGCTGCATCCCCAGGCTGGGCACAGCCCTCCCCAGGCCTATCTGTAGAGAGACCAGGCACTAAAGGACCGTGGCTCTCAGGGCAGCTCCTGAGGAGCTCAGACCTGTAAGGCAGAGTGGGTTATACTTAGGCAGATTCAAATGATGGCATTTCTCCTTCCTCTGCGGGGCATGACTGTCTGGATACTGCAGCACTCCCAGTGCTGCCTAGCAGCCCCCAGCACAAGGTCACAGAGCCTGCTGGAGACAAATCCTCAGGCAGCAGTGTCCTTCTACTGCTTTTTGTGCTGGCCCCTGATTCCTGCATGACAGCAACCAGTTTCCACCAGAAGAAAGCTCCCCAGGAGCCATGGGACACCCAGGGAAACTGTTCCAGCTGCAGGCTCCATGTGTGTTGCAGCTGCCCTGCTCTCAAGTCCCCATCAGTTAGGATCACCTTCAGCAGCAGCCCCAGCTGCAGTTGTAAACATGCCCTGAGCAAGGACATATCCTGCCCAGAGCAATGCAGCCAGGAACAAAACTGCAGTGTCCTGATTCCCACTCCTGTGCTGCATCACCTAGGCCACAAGGAAGCAGCCCTGCTGTAAACAGAGCATCCCTCAGGAACTGGCACAAGGAGATGATGTAGGTACCAACTGCTTTAGAAAAGCAGCAGGGACTTGGTCTCAGAGCACCCCAAGGGCCAGGGCCATGGGCTCAGAGCTCTCCCCCTGGCCCCGGCCCCCTCCCTTACCGTTGACGATTAACTGGAGGCTGATGCGCTTCTCCAGCCCTGCCAGCCTGTTCCTCAGGACCAGCGTGTATGTCCCAGCGTGCTGCTCCGACACATCCTTGATCTGCATTGAAGATTGAGATTGCTTGGGAATTAGCTTCCCGTCCTTGTACCTGCGGGGAGGCAGAGAGAAAATGCAGCCACGGAGAGGAATTGTCCCACCGGCAGCCAGGCAGGGGCTTGCTGGTCCCCACGAAAACACGGTCCTCTCTGGAGGGTCCCCTGGGCCTTCCTTAGACTTGAGTTACGGGTCTGCACATTGTCCTTTGTGGATGTGTGTGAGGTTGGCAGTGTTGTGACTCAGCCTCAAGCAGGGCTTGGGTGCAAAGCTCCCAGCTAACTCTGGAGGAAGCACAGCGTGATGCAGGACACAGCCTGTCTCTCTCTTGCTCCTCTGTGCAGTTGTGATTCCTGCATGAGGGTGCAGCTCCTGTGGGAGCTCCACTTGGCCTCTCCAGACAGCACAGAGCTGCCAAACCAGGCCAATACCTTAGCTGATTCTCCCCCATACCTCACATCCTCACCCCTCAAGCTGTGCTGCTGAGAGCCAGGGCAAGTGAGCCATGGGAAAATACCCCAGAAATACCGGCAGCCTCTCCATGGGTGGAAAAAGGTGACATTTGGGACAACCTTGGCCTCAGAGAGACCTAGCAATGAAGCCAGGCTAGGGTTTCCTCCTGAGCAGAGGGAAGGAGAAGAGAAGAGGAGAGGAGAAGGTGTGTTGGGCCAAGAAATGTGCGTTACCACTGGAAGTCTGGTGGGGGGTAAGCCACGACTTTCACTGGCAGCTTCACAGCTTCGTCTCCTGCAGTGGCTTCTATCACCGGGCCCTTCCTCCACTCCACGTTGATGAAGGGCTTTTCTGCAAGAGAAGAGGTGAGTATGGAGGAGGAGGCACAAAGAGTCAGGCTGTCACCAAGCTGTGTGCTTCCCACAGGATCAAACAGCAAGGACCAAGGCCAGCTGGGGCACTGTAGCAGAACAGGCAGAACTGACTTTTGCTGCTGTGCTGTGATGATGAAGTCAAAATAACTGAAATCTGCTATAGTTCCCTCCTCCCCATTTCTGTTCCCAGCAGAGCCCCCATTCCTGGAGCAGAAGGGAACAGAGGGTGCCAGGCAGGGCAATGCTGCAGCTCCAGCAGCTGACGAGCTGCCTCTGCCCCTCTGCTGGAAGCCATCAGGGCTGCAGGGAGGCTGGGCTGACCCCAACATTTCCACTGCCAGGAGCAGGCTGCCCAGTGCTGATGGTGCCTTGTGTGCCTGGGAGGTGACACACAGTCTGTGTGCCATACCTTCCCACTCTCATTTGGTCCAATTTGGTGATTGCATTCCTCTCTTTATCATTACTGGGGCATCTTGCTGAGTGTGTGTGCTCCCAGTATGGTGCTAGAGCGCAGGAGGGCTGAGGAACTGGGAGAAAGCTGGGTCTCACTAAAGCAGAGTGGGATGGAAATGCAGGAGCCCCACTACTAAGCACTGGGCCAAGCCCTTCCTAAGAGATCTGGGGATTACTCTGCCTGTGGCTTGGCTCTGGGCATGGTTCTGCGACAGAGCAGAAGGCACCTTACCGTGCACAATGACATCGGTGCTCTCCTCCAGCATCTGGGCGCCGTTGGTGGCAGTGCACGTGTACTTGCCCAGGTCCTGCTGGGTGACATTGTGGAGGGTCAGGATACTGGAGAGCTCTGTGTGCGTCTGCAGGGACCGGCGCTCCGGCTCTATCACTGCTCGCTGTGTCTGAAGATTGAAGAGAACAGGGCGTGAAAGATATCAAAGGGATAGGGTTGTGCAGGTGGGATCCTCACATCTGCATTTCTTGCTGTCCAGTGTTTGCCTCTCCCCAGGAAGGCATCTCCACCACTGACTGCAGATGGAAAGGCAGTGAGCCCTGTGAGACTGACCGGGTAAGAGTTTAGCACAGGTTTTGCTCTGATCCGCAGCCCAGGAACTAGGTTGGAGCCATGTAAGTATTTGAACACCATAATGCCCCTGGGGAACTCCCTTGTTTCACTGTTTACAAGAGCCAGACTCTGCCACAGAGGGAAACACAGGGGGAAGGGATCCCCTTGCAGGTTTCTTGGGCTGTGAGGCTAGAATAGCTCCTTTCAAGCCAGGGATGCTTGGTTTGTATATACACTGGTGGAAATAAAGCCAGTATTTGCCCTGCCAATGATGCCAAGAAGAACAGTGAATGTGCAGGGTGGGACAACTCAGAGGGAAGTGTTTCAGTGCACGGGGAGCCCCTCTGTTTGCCAGTACCTGTTTGCCAGGGTAAGTCCACTGGAAGCGGACACCAGAGTTGAACTCAGCCCACACTGTGCAGTTCAAGACCAGCTTCTCTCCCACGAGCAGCTCCATGGCTTTCTTGGGGTACAGCTGGATGTCATACAGTTCACTCCCTGATGCAGAAGAGGCAAGGAAAAGACATTTCTGATCTACCGATTCTTTGAAGTTGGGATCTGGCTCTCAGAAAAGCAGTGCAAAACTGAAAAGCAACCTGGGAATCTGCAGCTCAGACTGTGCAGTTACAGAAGGCTTGGGCATGAACTCGTGCTGCTGAGTGTATCTCAGCATGGCACACAGCAGATGAGATATAAGCACACTGCAGAGCCTGTGGAGCTAGGTAGGGCCCTAACAACCCCATGAACTACACCGGATGACTGCAGACTGTCCCCCTGCACTTCCCCAAACCCTCACCTGCTATGTGGATGATGAAGAAGTTGGATTTGAAGACCTTCTTGTCGATGACAGTCTCGCACTGGACGAACAAGGAGTCCCTGATCAAGTGAGTGGGTACCTGCACACCTTTCTTGTTGTCCCAGAAAACGCTTTTCCTGTCAGGGTGGATGAGGGAATTTTGCTGGAAAAAAACCAACATGTTTGCCAAGTGAAATGAAAGGGTAACAACATTCCCACCCCACCTCTTCCAGGCTTCATGCTGGCTAACACCTCTCTTTGGTGGAGCGAAATTATGCAGCATCATGTTACGCTGGCCTCCTGCTCTCTCCCCCAGAGGGTTTGTCATCTAGGAATCACAGCCTCCCCTAAACCCCAAGCGGCTGTATCCTGCACTGCGAGCCTCCCCATCCGCAGAGCGGGCCAGAAACTTCCAGGAATGGAAACTGATAGTGATAGCTAAGGAAACTGGTGCTGATGTCCCAAACATCAGCCCAATTGGGATGAGGGCTGACCTTGGGTAGTGTCCTTCCCGGGCAAGGGAAAGGCCCCTGGCCCCTGGAGTGTCCCTGGAGGCCTTTGTACAATAGTAACACTCATCCTGGAAGGATGTATTTGCATTGTAAAAAAAAAAAAAAAAAAGGTATAAGCAAGCTGATAATAGAATTGTTTTTAGTCAATAGCCCCAGAGAGCTGCAGCCTCCTCCCCATGGGGATGCTGACCACCTAGAGGGTTTACAGATCACAGAGACCAGAGCAAAGAAGCAATGCTATGGGATTAAAACAAAGTCCTGTTTTGTTTCATAGAGCTCCAGGGAAGAGAAGCAAGGTTGGCAGGAAATTCACAGGATCTGCCCAAGGGAGCTGGACAACACGGCTTCAACCAGCAAATAAAATGAGGAAGCCACTGGCTTGTACTTTCCATGGAAAATGTATGCCATGCATTTTCCATTCCTGGCAGTGCCTGTCCTGCTTCCACTCAGGCAGTTACAAATGCACAACAAATGCAATGCATGTCAGTCCCCAGGCTCCCATTAACGGAGCTCTCACCGAGGTCAGAGTGACGTTAAGGTCTGGGATGGACACCAGGCACGGTACCCAAGTGTTCTCCTTCTTGCTGATGAGGAGTGTTTCCGGCTTGTTGATAAATGGCTGTTCAAAATCTAAAAGATAAAAGGAAGAGAAAACTAAAAAGAGGCAAGAGAAGTGGGAAGAGGGAGGAACCAGAAGAACAGAAGGCTTTCTGGCTTTCTTTAACGCAGCATGAGCTTGCCAGAGGGAGTGTTGCTGAGCGGGTCAGCCACATCTGTGATGTGCAACAGCCAGCAGAGACACCCTGAACGCAAAGGGAGCAGCCTGGGTGGGTGCCTGGCCTGGCCGATTCCCCCACACCAAACACCGTTCTGGTGGAGCAGCACTTCTCTGCCATTTGGGCAGTGCTGGAAACGACCTCCCCTTTCCTGGCCCCTTCGAGGTCTCTGCCTGGGTCTGACCCTTTGCAAAAGCGGCGGCGCTCAGCGCCTGCCCAGCTGGGGCCTGCGCGTGGCCCCGCGCTGGGGCCAGGCGTGGGGCTGTGCCGCCTTGGCGCGGCGGCAGGCAGCGCGACCTTCCAGGGCGAGGAAGTGATCCGCAGCTAAATGGTATGCAGATGTCATCCTGCAGCCATCCCGGCCGGCAGATAAACAGATGAGCTGAGATTTCCAGGGCTGCCACCCCGCTGCCTCCTAACTGCTGCAAGCACAAATATTGACAGGAAGAGCAAAACCACCCGAATTAATCAGCAAAGTGACTTGGTGAGTCCAGGGGCGTCACGCTGAACTCCTCCACGTGGAGCCAGCGCCGAGAAGGAATGTGTTTGCAGAGGGGTCTGTCCTGGCCCGCTCAGCACGTTGCCTGTGTGGGGCTGCACTTGGGTTGACAACAGCATAGAGATCTCCCATGGCCCTGAGCCATCGTGCCAGGCACAAACCAGCCACGGAGCACCAAGAGCTGGCAAGCTAACAGGGCAGCACGGACCCTGTTTTGGGTTCTTCCTTGCTGGAAAGGGCTGGTAAAACCAAGATGCAAAATACGCTTCTGTCCTAAACTGCGGGTTGGAGACAGAGGGTTGGAAGGGTGAGGTTTGTCTTGCAGTACCTCCTGCTGAGGCACTTGCTCACCTGTCTGGCAGCGCTTTTCTTTAAAAATTATACTTCACTTTGAAGGGTTTTCTACTCTTTGGACCCTCCCAAATAGGGCACAGAAGCAGCAGCAGCCCCTGAGGTTGACTAAGCGGGATGAAGACAAAATTGGAAGAGAGACTGAATTACAAGAGTGCTTCGTGTCCCCTGGCAGTGGCTCACTGATGGATGATTTCTTCTGAAATCGCAGCCACCGCCTGCCCACTTCGACAGGGACACATGCATCAAGGGATGCTCTGAACACAGACTGGTCCCTCGTGTCTCTGATGCCTGCTCTGGCCAGTGTCTTCTGTAACAGTAATGTCTGTGGAAGCATCCACCCAGCATGTGGTCATGTCTGGCTTTGTTAAAGGAAACCATCCCCTGACGGTGAGGGGGGTGCACAAGGAAGTGGTGGGTCCCCACCTGGGAGACGAGGGGTTCCCCCAGGGGGCTGCTTCTGGTATGCTGGAATCAGATTAAATGACCCCAGCAGCCTTAAAGGCTCTTTATTCACCTGAACTGCAGCTAAACCATTGTTTTCAAGGGACTGCAGCTTGAAGAGGGCTCCTTGTCCAGCCTGAGACTCTTTTCCTGTGCTAGCCAACCCCTAAAGCTGCCCACCTAAAATGACAAGTCAAAGATGAAAGCAGTGATCATCCCTGTTGGGGGATTCTGCTGCTCAAGTCACGTTTGGTCCAACTCAATCCAACCCAGTGCTCCCACTGTTAAGTGCATAAAGGAATTTATTTCATTTTTTGGTCTATAAAACTGCTGCATCAGTCATCGTCATGCTGCAAAAACCTGCTCTGGGTGGCACGTGCTTTTCTACAGCTTAGGGGAAGCAAACCACACACAGGAAACGTATTGGTCAGCTCTTAGTGAAAATAGGGGTGCCCACAGAATCCTTGTATTTATTTCCTGGGGTTTTGTACTAGTGCAGCATTGCTGTCTTCTGAAATCACAGATTTGTTTCAAAGTGTGAACATGTTCCTCATTCCTCTCCCAAGCCCTGGGCACGTGAGAGGGAGGAGGCACACAGCTGCCAGAGGTGAGAGGCTCCGAGGTCCTCTCCAAGCTCAGAGGGTAGCCAAGAGCTAACTGATTTACTGGGCAGGTCTTGCTGCCAACAAGCTCGTGATTCATGCACTACCTCCCCTTCTGATCACAGCACATATTTTCTATAAGGCTGTCTTAATGGGTCGGATGGGAACAATTTAGTGTCGTCTTCATTAATATATGCTAAGCCTTAAGAGATGGGGGCTGTACATATCCTATTCCACCCTGATGAGGCATTTGGTATGGTTACAGCACTATCTGTAGGTGCAATAAAATACACACCTAGCCAGATATGTGGGAAATGAGACATGAGTTCATTTGAAAACTGAGTTGCAGGTAAAATACAGAAGAGCCCATGTTTCCAGCCAAACACAGATATTTTGTTCCTGGCAATTTCACCAAGCTCTTAACATGAGAAATGAGGCTGGTGGATAAATTCGAGGTCTGATCGTGCTGTCTCCGAACATCCCCAACACTTACATCAGCCCTTCCAAACTCTCCAGGGACAGTTTCACATTGCAGTCTGGTTCAGCAGGAACAGGCAAGGTTTTATCTGGATGCTCTGCAATGGCTGCGGTTCCCATATGCCTGGGTTTTCCTGGACATGTCACTTCTCCTGCCTGGGAAGTCTGTCCAGACGGACCCTGAGGTTTGCTGGATGTTTGATAGCCTTAACAGGACACAGCCTGATCGGGATGAGTATGAACATGTGTTTTGTAGCCATGTGCAAAGCAACACTGGGAGGTGTTGGCTGGATCTGTTGCTCAAATGCTGTCCACAGGCACCCTGTGAGTCCCATGCACACTTACTGTTCTCTGGTAAACAGGAGAGCCATTACTGAGCTGCAGATGAGGATGGAGGTGAGAAAAGGCGGACAAGGGGACAAAGGAAGTGGCATTTGTTGGACTGCACATCCACACCTGACTTGAAACACGTGAAGATTTGAAATCCAAAATTTTAAAAAGGGAAATCCACATCCATAGAGAAACCAGGGTCTTGCAAAAGCACACCATGCATGCAAGCCTGTTAGGTTGTACTTATTTTCAGCTACATGCATAAGCATCTCTCTGCCTCCATCCTCATGCAATGCTCCAGAACATCTGAACACCCCTGTCCAACTCACAGATGTCTCCTCACAACATTCCCGGGATCCAAGGAAGCTCTGTCCTGTTCTAGGATGAGTAGCAGAGCCACCAGTAAGACAAAGCAATGCCCAAACAGACTCCAATTCCTGTCCAGCAGCTGCCCAGCTTTTTCTGATGTGCCCCTATGTTTTTCTATGCATAGTTGCAGAGGCAAATTTGGCTTTGCCCTGGGACTTCTGAAAAACGCCTCTTGTGTGTCATGACCTGCCTGGCTCGTGACAACTGCACCAACTAATAAACAGGGGTGGAAAGAGAAATAGCTCGGCCAACTGTTTCCAGGGGACAGAGCTCATTTATCTTTCTGGAGCGTGCTGCAAGCGGTGGGGAAGACAGCGAAGGGGGAGCCCCGGGGCATAGGGAAGCCAAGAATCAGCCCTGCAGCCTCTTGCTGAGCTGAGGTCTGGGCTCCAAGCTTGGCAGAGAGCCCTCCTCCTTAAAAACACATCGCTTAACCCTGTCTACATGGGCAGCTCCTGTGCAGACAGCATGGAGAGGAGCGTGTGGGGCTGCCATGGGGGAGCAGCTCCAGAGCCATTCCAGCCTGGGGACAGGAGGAGGCTGCATACAGCAAGTTTGTGCTGCTCCTCCTCTCAGTCTCAGCTTTATGAAGCATTATCATCCCTAGTCCTGTTCTGCCTCTAGCATCTCTGAGAGCCCCCAGCTGCCCAGAAGCTAACTCTTGTGCTTTTTTTAGCGGCAGAGCGTCTCTGAGGCCTGGCTCTCGCTCCTTAAATTCCTGCATTCCAGCCTGGCTGGAGTGATGCCCCCAGGCCGGGACATAATTGAATCGCAGGCGCTGCAGCCATCCCCCAGAAGTGGACGGATATTGCTTTCTTCTCAGCGTGAGGAGCCAGCCCTTGGCCCCTTCCCCAAGCCTGCTGCATCCCCACTCTGCCCTGGGAGGTTGGAAGGCACATTGGGCTTTTTAAGCTTTCGGATTTTGTGCTGGTGCCTAGGCTGCACTTGCACTCCCCCAGCACACGCCGCCGGACGGCTCTTACCTCTCACGAAGACGTAGGCGCTGACCGCTGTGGTGCCCTCGATTTTGGCATCGATGTACTTGTAATAGCAGCGGTAGTAACCTGTGTCATTCGCCTGGGTCTCCGTCAGCACCAGGACTTTGCAGTACGGCTTCGTGCCGGTCCCCTCGCAGTCTTCTTCCCGGATTGCCCGGCCAGCACTGGGGGCTGCCGAGGCCATGAGCTCAGTCTCCTTCTCCTTCCCGGTGGGGTCCACCTTGCCCCCAGGCCACGACCACTCCAAAGGATGCTGTCCTCTGGACATGGGCAAAAAGGAGAGTTAGCTTTGGGGCAAGCAGAGTGAACGTGGTGGGGGTTTAATGGCCCCACATTCCCCTCCCACACACATGCACGGCTCTGCTCATAACCCAAATACCTCCTGCTCTTGGGCTGTGGCATGGAGGAACAGCCCTCCTCCATGGAGAAAAGCAGGTGCGAGGAGGTGGCAAGCAGCTTCACTCAGCACCAGGCAAGCAGAGGCTGGTCCCCTTCCCCGGGTCACCTCCTGGGTATGCAAGGTAACAGCCTGCCCAAAAGCAAGTCTCCTGCTCCCAAGACTTTGTCCTACTGATACTGAAAATGGTATAGGGAGCCATACAGGGCCCTGAGGGAAAGGATCCATTTATTCTCTATTCTCGCTCATTATTAAAAGGGTCCAAAGCTATTAAGGAAACACACGGATGTGATGAGTTCCCTTGGCTCAGTGCAGCTGCTGGCTGGGACTCGCGGGGTGATGAATGGAGTGGGAAGCAGAATGAGGGAAGGAGAGCAGACTGGAAAGAAAACGAGGAAAAGAAAAGCAGGGGGGAGTCAGGAATAAAGGAGGGCGATGAGGAAACAAAGGGAGGCTCAGCTGATTGCCTTCTGTTCAGCTGCCGGCTGCGTTTCCTCCCCTGCTGCCACGGGAGGGGGTTCCCTGCCCTGCCCAGCTCTGTGCAGCCCCCCGACCCCATCCCGCTCGCAGCTGGCTGGAGCTGCTGCCCCTTCCCTCCTCCGCAGACTCCAGGACAGGCACCCAGCTGCAGGGCACGACCGCACAGCCTGTTCCCCAGCCTCGTGCCCAGAGGGGCCCAAAGACAAACAGCAAAGTCCAGGAATTGCAAGAAACCTCCAGACAGAGCGTGCGTCTGTGTATTTACATACGGCCAAGGATCTCCAGTGCAGGAGGTTTGTATACGCACATGTATGCACAGGCGCCCTGCTACAGCTTGCTACAACTGCACTTGTTTACTACAAACAAAACAAGCTTTTATTCCGTGCTGGAAGTTTCCTCCTGTGAAATCAGAGCCCCTTTCAGAAGATGGCCCAGTCCACGCTTGAAAGTTTGCCAGTGTAGCTGAGAGTCACTTAAGAATGCGCAGAAAAGAAATGGAAAACAAGCAGACGTCGCAAGAGACAGCTGTGGGGGCAAAAAATGGCTTTTTGTCGCACTGTTTGCTCTATTAGGGGAAACTGGGTTCATCTTTTATGCAAGTTGGGAATGGGCGTGTTGGCACAGGCAGCTCCTCTGCCAGGGGACTGCCAGGGCAGGTCTGGGACAGATGCTTTTAAGCACAGCCAGACCGTGACTGTCATCAATAGCTGGATCCAGACTGCAAGGGACAGTGAGGAGGAAGCGAGATAAGGTGCCATTGGAGGGCACAATGGCTCAGACGCAGTCAGCACAGGATTTCTGTCCAAGCGTGGGGGAAAGACGTGCCCCTTTGTGTTTGTCTTCAGCAGCTGATTTGTCTTCCTGCAGATTTTGCCCTTTCAGCTCGTGCTGCCTGGCTTACCGCAGATGAGTTCAGAGGTAGCGTGCTGCAAAGTCCCTGTGCCACCAGCTACAAGGGCTCTGGAGGCCCGACGTGCTCCTGGGGACAGCCCCTCTAACACAGCTCAAACTTCTGCAGTCATTAAAAATGCCATCAGTGCTTGAGACAGGATGAGAACTACAGCCCTGGCAGTTTGTCCCCACGAACCACAGCAGGCTTTTCCAAGGGATCAGCCTCACAAACACTTCAATAAAAACAGAACTGTTGAATTTTGAGTTTTTCCCCTCCATTAGTTTTTCCATGCACATGGAAAATAATAGTAAATCTCATTTCCAAACCAGTAACACCCAGCAGCATCTGTGCGTGCCCATTGCTCCTGTGCCCATGTCCCCACCGCATCGGGTGCAGAGCGCATCCTGGTCCCGCTCTCACAGCAGAGCTGAGAGCTCCAGGTCCCAGTGGTGCAAAGGAGCCCCAAAGCCCTTTGCGTTTGCTCAAGCATTTTTGGCACTCCGCGTGGAGCAGGGTAATTGTACAAGTCTCCAACGTTTCCGCTTTCTGTTTGTTTACCCACTGGGATTTTCACTCATTATCAGATCCACTTGTTTTATTAACCATCAAGGCCAGCAGTAGCTGAGTGACACGTAGCTATATAAACAATAAACACGGATGGGCCAGTACAAACAGACCTGACAACCAGCCTGCGGGTGGCTCTGAACCGAGGCATTCCTTGCATCATTTGCTGCTCAACCAGATCCAGTGGGGACACAACGCATAGACGTTAGAGTCCAAGTTAGTGTCACTGGTGTGTTAAGAGGACTGGAAGAAGGCAGCGATGAGGGCAGGCCAGGCTCACCTGGATTTTTCTCTGAATCTACCTTCTGCATTTGGGAAAAGGTCCAGGCAACAGTTTTGGACTGTTCCCTCCCTCCTATTTGTCACCTTTGAAGATTTTTTTTTCCCTAAGTTGTTTTCTTTCAGCTCAGTGATAACATGTCTCTGGGCGACGGAGCCTGCTGATGCCAGCTGGAAACAGTTGCACCATAGGCTTCTCTACAGCTGTTTTCCTAAATCTTTTCGGGACAGATGCTCTTCAAAGGAGACGTTGCAGTTGGCACCACTTTTCTTCAATCCTCTTTGAAGCTCCCGAGCATGGTATGATGGGCAAAGCTGGCTGTGGCTTAGCTGGGATAAGACAGATCCCCTCCTCAGCACCACAGAGGATGCTCACGGCAGCCACACGTATGTAGGAGAGAGCAGCAGGTGGTATGTGTCCCTGCACACCGCTCCAGAGCAGCCATGGCGAAGCATTGCCTTGTCCTCAGGCTCCTACAGCCTCGCCGCAGTGCTCATTTCCTCTGCAGGAGCCAAGAGGGCTCTAGGGTCAAATACTTCCTCTCTGCTAAAGTAGGGTTTGTGCATCCACAAGCGTCTGCGAGTCGTCTCCATTAACAAGTCATTGGGCAGCAAAGGACACCCTTGCCCTTCCCTTTCTAACTACCATGGCTGTGTGATGCTCTCTCCACCCAAGTGCCCAGCACCTGCAGGAAAGGATGGGATGGCTGGGGCTGGGCTGGCACAGCCAGGACTGAGACAATCCCTCCAGAGGTTTCTGTTTTTGTGCAGCCAGCTCCTGTGGGCTCTGCTCCAATATTCATGAGGCAGAACGGCACAGGCTCTCTGCTTCTCCCCAGCACAGGCTGCCGAGGGCATGAATGCAGAGATTCACAATATGCTTTCCTTCCTTCTCAGGATGGGAGCTAATAAAAGACACACTGTCCATCGACTCCTTCACCCTGCTGTGCCACATGCCTAGATCAAGACATCACCGTGGCTCTCAGCCAGCCCTGGCTTGATCTGTATTTCAGGGAATGTTCCTACACAGGTCCCCTGCTCTGTCCAGACTTCTCAAGAGTGCGTTGGACTGGGTGATGGGGGAATGTGCCTGCATGCAGGGCCATTTGAAAAACCAGAGCCTCAGCATCCAGTGACTGTGGGTATGCTGCATCTTTGGGTATGCGGCGTCTTTGGGCCTCTGTTAAACATGCTGAGCTCCAGAAGGATCGCTTATCCCATGGCCTGGCATGGACTCCAGTCACTGATGGGGTGAGGCGGGCTGTGGGTCAGGAGAGGGGCTGCAGAGCCACGGGTGTGTGAGATCCAGGCTGAGCTGCAGGGGAGCCTGAGAGTGCAGCCGGCTGCGGGACTCTCACGCTCGGTGGGTGAAGCTTGAGAGGTCTCAGGGGAGTCTCACACGGTGGGGGTTTGAGCTCAGCTTTCTGCTGCAGCACTGCTTCGAGCGGGCCCATGCTCCTGGCTCCAGGGCAGCTTGAAGAGCAGCCAGAGGACATTGTTCTCAAGGGAAGAGCAGGGTTGAACTGAAGCCACCTCCAACGTGATGCTCAGTAAAGAATCCCTGGATCCTGGATCTGATTTTGTATTTGTTTCTGCCCTACCCTGCCCCATCACCCTCTCCTTTGCCTGTTCTCTTGGTGGTCTGCGTGTTTTTCCCTTTAGCTCCCATTAACACAAGCCAGGTTTTCCCAGGGTGGGCCATGGTCCAGGGAAGAGGTTGGATTAGCAGCTGGGTGTAATTAGAGATCCAGGGACCAGGAAAGATTTACTTTCATTCAAATGAAGTAACTGTGTCCCACAGGCAAAATCCTCTCCTTAAGACATTAGACAAATTCAGGCTTGACGGCTCACAGGGAGACGGGGAATCTCTGAGCTGTGCAGGAGGTGCTGAGACTTGTCACCTGTGGATGGTGTAAAGGACACTGTACAACCCCAGAAGAGCACATCTGGAGTAGCAGAGGCAGGGGACTGCCAGGGAGCACGTGGACAGAGGGTGTGTGAGTTTTAGTACTGTTTGCAGATGGCCCTGCTGCTCTTCAGTTGTCCAGTTCAGTTGCACATAGCATCTGTGAGCCAAGGGCAGGAATGTTCCTTGTTTATCTCAGCTGTGTCCATGCCAGCACACTCTGTGGATGCTGCCTATTGAGCCCGAAAGAGAAACCTTGGCACTTTAGCAGGAAACTGGGAGCTTGCTGCCACTTGGACAACCTCTGCAGTTTGTATGATGTTCCCTGAAAGGGCAGGCCATGTAGAGTCAGTGCTGGAAACAGTTTTTGTTTTTTTTTTCACTTCATGTGATTTTCCTTCACACTAATTGATACCTAATGAGTGCACAAGGAAAGGGCAATCTTGTCCTTCTCAGTCCAGGAGGGTTGCCTGAAAAGAAAGGCTTTCCGATTCATATTGCTAAATAGTTCATGTATATTCATGCCTGACTGCTAAAGACACTTTCTTTAACATCACCTTGAACTTCAGTGTATCTTTTAGCCTTGGGTCAACCTGCAATCAACAGGGCTGTCCCTGTTATGGATGTCAACAGGTCATCCCTCGGCTTCCCTGCCTGAAGCTGCATTAACAACACAGGTGTGTTTCATTGTGCACAATACATATGGTGAATGCGCAGTGGGTGATGGTGGCCAGAAGTGTCTAGGGTGATCTGGGCTTGCTGGCGCACAGGATCTCCCTAGGTCTAGTACCACACATGAAGTACAACTTGAGAGGACTGCCAATATCTCTCTGGGGCTATACGCACATGGGGGAAGCAGAGGTGGTCTTGTCTGCTTGGGCAGCTACCAGGCAGCATGCACAAGCACCCTGCTCTGTGGGAATCAGAGGGGTCACCCTCTTCAGGTCACCATATAAATAAGTCCACAAATGCTTAGCTTCCCAGACCAGGTGGAATCAGTTCAGTATGGACATAACAGTCTTTTCTCTGTCCCTATTCCCTGGCTATGAATGGATTCACAAAGTAAGAGTAATGCCATCTGTTCCAGGAAAAGTTAAATATGTTTGTGACAAGACATGAACACAATACAAGCCAAGTGTCTGTAGTAATTGCTCTGTGGTTATATATAACACTGAGAAATACCCATTTGAGGCCCTGCTGAATTTACACCCCCATGGAGCCTTAGCACTCAGATCCCAAGCAGAGATCTACTTTCAGCTGCTGGAGGGAAACTCCAGCTTTGTCAGAAGAACTGATACCCCCCCCTTTTATTTCTGTGTGTGTGTTCTTTTCAAGATAGGTAGTGGTGAGAACACATACAACCAAATGCTCAGCATGGGACAAATCAGTTTAGACACAACACCTCAGACCCACAGTCTCCAAAGTGTGGAGGGATTCTCCTGGTGCTTTCAAAGAGATATTCACCTGGCCTGGCTGGGGCTTCTCTTCACCCGAGTGTACAAGGCAAAGCATGAAATCCCAGAAAAGTTGTCAGCCTCTCACAGCAACCACTAAGTGTAGCCTTGCCTTCTCGCAAGGATGTTTTTCCATGTCCCCCAAATGACCTGCCAGATTTAGAAACCAGAACTCCAACCCTAGCAGCCCCTGATGAGGTGTGAGCCAGCAATGTCACAAAAAAGACTAGAAGAGTTAGGAAGCCAGTTTCCCTAAAAAAATACAAGGAAGCTGTCAGATCATGTGAGTGTTTCTCTATCTTCCTACTGCCTGCAAGACTACAGCATAGGTTATCACCATCTCCTTTGAGACACCTTCAGCTTCTTTTTCAATTAATTAATTAGATGAATTCACACTGGGTTAATGTGGCAGATTTCTAGCCAGCCATGCTAATTTTCAGGTATGCTGCAGCTAAAATCTCTCTGATGGGCTTGCCTGGTCCTCCAACACCTACCAGGTATGAGCAGTCTAGACAGAGCCGTGTATGTTTGCAGCTTACCTGCAGGTTATGGTCAGCGTGTCCTTGGCGTTGATGACGTGTTCCTCCTCGGTGATGCTAAGAGTGGGGGGGGTCATAGAATAGCTGCTCGCCAGATCTGTGGAGGAAAAGAAAAGGGATGATGCAAACATCTGCTAGTCTTGACCCACCACTTTGGGCAGCAGCTAGCTGGGCATCACAAGCCCAGGCAGGAGCAAAGCCTCTTGATGGAAACATCTCCTACGAGACTGCTCCTACAAGATAATTTAATGCTGGCTCACCGGGACATAAGTGATTCATTTGCAGCCCTCCTGGCTCTAACAAGCAGCTCTTCCACAACATCTTGAGAGCCAGGGACTGACAGCTCATGTGTCCAGATGGACAGACTAGCACAAATGAAGGCCAGAAAAAGAATGGAAGACCAGAAATCAGGGAGTCCAGTGTTGGTTGTTTCTTACCAGGTGACTTAGGCTGAGCTCCCTTGGACTACTGTTCTGAAATGATCGTGTCTGCTAACCGGAGAGAGTCTTGCAGGCAATTTTTCTATACATATGTAGTTTGCTGTAATCAGGAGGCACAAAAAAATCAGCTGCACAGATACCACAAATACAAAACTCTTGTATTTGTACAGAAAGGCTCTCAGGAAACAGCAGACCCTTCTCCTGCCAGGCCACGTAGTCACCTGAAGGGGACTGCACCTTTGGGGATTACAGCAGCTTTACAGCAGTTCCTTTGCACCACAGGGGACAGGAATTTCAGGAGTGAAATTATCCAGGCTTACAGAACGCATAGATAAACACATCACACACTTCTTCTCCCAGCTTTTGTCTGGGAGGGTCCCACTTCTAGTGTGTTTGCATCTCCGGCATGCAAGACACGCACCCTATGTGAGCTCCTCATGGACAAAACATCCTGAAGTACCGGTTACTCTCAGGGACGTACCCGTTGTTTTTCATTAGCATGGTGCTTCTGACCGTCTTTACTTCATGATCTTTATCTTAAAATTCCAGCTTCTGGAGACGCAAGATAATTTAAAAGAAAAACCTGAGTGACTGCAAAAGCAAGCAAGCAAACTAACCAGAAATAGCGGGGGAAAAAAAAAAAAGTTGTGAAATGTGAAAATGTGACTCAGGTAGATGCTACATGCTAATGAAGAAAAGATGGCAAAAATATGTTGCTAGCTTGATTTTCTATGGAAGTGTGAGGTTTTTGAAACCGTGGTCTGCTCATGTCTGTCTCCTTCATATCCTTTAAACCCATTTATCAATTACAGAGAAGCCTGGCAGAGATCTCAGGCACACGATGTTTCCAGGGGTTTCACAACCAGCAGGAACACCGTATGACACCTTGAAACCATGGCCTGAGGATGCAGGCCTCGAAAAGGCAGAGCCATGCCTGCGGGGAAGGATCCAAACCTGTCCCCAGCTCCTAGAGACACCAAATGGCTGCCAGGCCCTCCGGCACCAAGCCTTCGAGGGGTGACGTGAGGAGCCAGGCCGGTGGGGAAGCCAGGGTTGCCGGGAGAGGCCGCTGAGGGGGACGCGGAGAGACGTGCCGAGCAGCACTGCTGGCATGGCCAGGCTGGGGCCGCCGGCCTTGTTCTCCCCAATTGTTCTCCATTTCCTTCCCGCCCTCACGCGGCTCCACAGCGGCCATCCCCGCGGCTGCCCCCATGGCAACAAAGGGGAGCAGGCCATGTTCCCCCCCTCCCGCCATCTCCTGCCAGGCACAGGGGCATCCCTTGCGTGCACGTGAGGCGGCGTCAGCCCAGCAGCTGCCCTGGCCCTCCTCTGCCTGTATGGAGTCCCCATGGCATGTCCTACAGACACCATCTGTCGCAGCAATGAGTCAGCCACGACAGCAGCCATTGCTTGGTGTTCAACCAGAGAGTCGGTGCTGGCAGCCCCTGTGGAGGACACCCTGCCTCATGCCTCCACCTCCCCTTCCCTGAGGGAGGGTTTGGGATGTCACACACAAAAATGTGACCCGTGGCTGTGAAAATAAACAAGCACATTTTTGGTAAAATCCCTTCAAAATGTAACGAGGTTTATTAAAAAAGGCGGGGAGAAATCTGACCGCTAAGCTGCATTTCCTATTAATGCCGGACATGCTTATCCCCATGCAAACACAGCTCTCCAGATGGTCTGTGAGTCCATCACCCCAGCGAGCAGGGGAAAGACCCAAGCTCGCCATGGGTCTGTCCAGGGCCAGCAAGCTCACTCATCTATCTGGTTCCCCTGGGCAACAAGCAGCAAGCTGATTCCTAAACCCTGGCACCACTTGAACCACTAAACCCATGGCCAGAGGTGGTAGGAACCTCTTGGCTGATGCTGTGCAAGCGCCTGCACTGCTGCTGGGCCCCGGGGTGGCAGGATGGTCGCGGAAACAACCCCCTGCCTCCCTTCACGTGCCGCTCGGTGACCTGCTGCAAACAGCGTTGGGGGGTGGAGGGGAAGAAAGAAAAACTACGATCTGTGCAGGTTGAGGCAGTGGGATTCCTGCAGATGCATCCTGTCTGTGGCCCTCCGCAAGTACAACAGGAAAAGGAACTGCGGCTCACTCCGAAAGCACCGCGGTGCAGGGTTAGGGACGCTCCGGCGGCTGGCGGCCAGCTCCAGACCAGCCCTGGTGGCCATCCTGCCCTTTCACTGGTCTCAGACTGATGGCAGCTTTGAGGACTCCCCACACTGGAGACCCACAGTGGTGCTGGCACCTTGCTGTGTCAGTGCCCATAGCCACCTGTAGCATCCAGGCAAGGCAAGGGATGCACAGGGCCATCTGCAGCCTGCAAAAGCATCTTCAAGGCCATCAGCTTTCCCCAAAAACAGTCTCAATCCCTCTCTGCTTACTAGCTGTATCCATCCCCCTGCTGCCCCTTCCCTCCCCGTGGGAGTGACTGCCCCACCATGGCTCTCTCCGGTGCCTCTCCCCAGCACTGATCTGGGCCATTAAATCTCCGCTAAGCAATGTACAGATGGTTTGTGTCTCCAGCAAATCCCAGGGCACGAAGGAGATGTCTCCAGAGCATGGAACGTCCCCTCTCCTCTGAGTCCCTCCTTCCCCACCTCCAGCCCCAGCAAAGCTTTAGATAAAGCAGCCCACCGAGCAGACCTGGCTTGCTTGTGCACACCAAACTGCGTCCTTGTGCAGGGAGAGCATTAATGTAATTAAAAAGGCATGCGGCAGCCCCGGCAAGCTTTGTTTTTTCAAGATGGTTTCCAAGCAAGTTGGCAGCAGGATATTAAAATAAACAGAAGGGGATTGATGGGATGCAGGGAGAGGAAGCAGGATCCCACAGCCACTCACACCTTGTCTATTTTCAGAGAAGTGTGTTTCCCAGCAGTTTTCCTAGCCTTGATCTCTCAGCACACGGCTCTGAAAGGGGCCAAGCTGCACCTTCTCCTTATCACCACTGGCTCCATCATTTTCTCCAGCCCCCTCCATCCCTCTTTCTGCACCCCAATACCACTGCAGCTCTCAGCACGGCAGCAGGGCTGTCCGCTTGGTGCACAGCCATGTCCCACACCCTGGGGTTCTGCCTGTCTAGCTAGGAAGCCAATGCTCCCCTGGGAAGTGTTACACACCCCAGGGTGCCTCACAAAGACCAAGCAGCCTGCAGGCTGCTGCTCCAGCCTTGCGCCTGGCCTCATCACTTTCCACCCCTGAGCACATGCTGAGTTTTCCCCTGCGATGGCTGCAGATGCCTAAATCACCACGGAGCAAGGCCTGCACCAGAGCCAACCCTGCTCCAGCAAGTGATGGCTTTGGCAACACACGCAAAGTTGAGGGGAGGTGCAGGCATGGCACGGCATGGCACAGCTCCTGCTCCCTGTCTGCTCCTGCTTGCAGGAAGCCCTGTGCCGGATCCTGCCTCTGAGCCCCACGCACCACCTCAGCCCCTCTCCGTTTCCCCTTCCCTCCCTCTCTCTGCTGAGTCGGCCCTGCTGACTGATTAACGGGGTGCCTTTCCGGAGAGGGATTTTGTTCACACTCTGTCCTTCTCGCTGACTTCCTTCCCTAGTGCTAGGCTGGATCACTCTGGCTGTGGCTACCGCATGTCCCCAGCTAAACCAACACACCATGTTCCTGCCAGCAAAGTTAATGCCTTGGGGTTTTGTGACCAGAACTGCATGGAGCAAAGTGCCTCAGGACCTGCTCTTGATGTCTCTGTTCAATGTCTGCATTCAGGCAGAAATTCCCAATCAGTGAACATTCCTACTAACCAAGGCAGGAATTCAAGATCTGGGCAACATTTTCTATTAATAATAATAATGGCAGATTTGTATTAGCTAATCAAATCCCCACACCAAAACTCCAGGATGACCCCCTGAATTTAGCCATATGCTGAGACTGCAACACAAGGCACCACGGATGAGCCTTTTTTTGGCCTTGCTGGACTCAGGCAGCTGCTCTGGGCCATCCCTGACCAGGGCTCAACATCACTCCAGGAGCCCTGGGATTTTTCAAGACCTGGTGCTAGTGGATAACCCATCATGGCTCCTCTTGCACAGTGTCTCTCATTTCTCTTGGGTCTCACCCCCAGCCTGAACCCCTGACTGCCCCAACTTGCCCCTGCAGGCTGCAGACCCAGTGAGGAGACTTTTCCTTCACAAGCAGGGCAAGGCAAACAGTTGGACATGCCACCACACACCATAGTTACCACATGAGCAAAGACCTGCTCCTGGCAAGCCAACAATAAAATACTGGTACCTCTCAGGCAGCTGGGGAAACAGGGACTGAGGCTCCCACGTGGAACAGCTCCTGTTCACACACGGGGCAGGCATCCAGCTGCGGGCTGGAGCAGCAAAGCACAGACATCACGCACACAGGCAGAGCAGTGGGGGGAATTTGGACGCACGGTTGTCATCTCCTCCTCTTCCTCCTCCCATTGATCACCAGCACGGAGGAAGGCTTGTTTTGCAGGGAGGTGAGATATCGCACGAGGATGAGAAATGAATGGCATGCTCCAGCTGCCGTGTGGATGAAACACGGGGTGTTTTCTCTCCAGCCTGCCAGTGGACATGGTGACACATGGTAGGAAAGGACACCGAAAGAGTCAGCTCTGCCAGGGGCTGCAAGGAAGGGCGGCAACCACCCATGCTCACCATGGGGCCAGGGGAAAGATGGGGAGGTGTTGTGCTAAAGGTTTCCATGTTGCCTGCAGAGTCCTGCCAAGGCGTGAGCAATGAATAAATTTAAAAGGATAACAACAGAAGGGCAGACAACCCCCCCCTCCAGGATTTGCAGAAAAGGCAAAGGAAGCAGGTCCCTTCTTTCACGAACTTCATTAGTGTTCCTTTTTCTGCAACCCACCATTGACTAGAGCTTCAGACCTGACCCAGAAGGGCTTAATCTCAGAGGCTGTGTCCTCCATGCAGGATCAGCCCCTCTGCACCCCTTGTTGTGCTAGGACCAGCATTGCTGTCCCTGGCACACGACTGACCCTGTGCACTAGGAGTTCCTTTGGTTCTGAGGCCTCTCTCCCAGCAGGCGATACTGGGAGAGACAACGCTTCCCTGGCCGGGGAGATTTCCATCCATGGACCTCAAATCCCCAAAATGTCCCCAAAAAAATCCCCAAAATCATCAAATGCAAGTGTGGTAGAGCTGTGCCCTCACCATTTTGTGGATATTCACAAAGCATTAGGTGCTCCCTTGCTCCAAACAAGGCTGGCTGTCCTCCTTCAGGGGAGGTAAGGGATTAATAATTACAGGAATTCAATCAATACTCACAAAACGTAAAGGGTGTTCGAGCCCTGCTGTCCAACGCAAAATCATAACAGCCTCGAAAGGCTGCTCTGGCCTCAGTGCATACATCCCAGGGGCTCTTTTGCCTCTCAGTACTTGTAGACTTAACTGTTTTTTTTCTGGCAAGGCACAAAAATCTCATAACCCCTGCAATAATAGGGAATGAAGCGTGAACCCTCTGGGCTCCTTTAGCTTTTGGACTTTCAAGCTGGTGACTTCATCAGGGGACAGAAATGGAGGAGCCCATCTCCAGAGCCCCTTTTTATACAGCTGGGCATGTCCTCAGGAGTAAAGTTACCTGGTATCCAGCCCTGGGTGCCTCCAGGTGGGGATTTAAACCAGGATGTCTCACAGCCCAGCTGCCCAAGGCAGCATGGTGTGCCTACACCCAAAGCCAACCGTGCTGCTGTAGGGACAGCACTGGCACAGCCACCCCCACCCTGGGGACCTGCCACCACGTCCCGCGGACCTGCAGCATCCGAAAGGCTGCTGCTGAGCACCCGTCTGGGGGTGTTTATCTGTCTGCCTTTCTCCCTGTCCCCCCGCAGGAAGCACTATCTCACCATCGCCCTGCTCGCTCCGGCCCGGTTTCCTGCTCCATCCTGCCAGGTTTACCCTGCTTTTTCCTCCTCCCCTCCCCCTGCCCCATGCTCTCAGGCCATGTTTGCGTTTCTGTCTCCTGCCGCCTTTCCTCTCCCTCCCCCCGGTGCTCGCTCCCTACTCCATCCTCCCCGAGAGGCTGCGTCCTGAGCCAAAGTTAGCCTCTGTCAGGTACCACATGTCCGGCCTGGGGCAGCGGGTCAGCCGGGGCCACCCTGCAGACCTCCTCCAGGATCTCTGCTGTCAGCAGCCTCCCCGCGCCCCGGGGGAGCGGCTGTTTGCTGCTCTGCCTCGGCCAGGGATGCTCCTGCACATCAGAGAGCCCGTTTCCCCTCGCAGCCGCCGGCCCACCCTTTCTGCTGCTGGCCAGAGGCTGGCCAGACGCTGCTTTGTTTGGTCCTTCGTTCCCTGGATCGCTCCGGGTTTGTTGGCTGCCTGCTCCTGCCCGGAGAATCCTTTTCCTGCCTTTGAGATAGAGGATGCTCAAGCCATCTGTGTGTTTTATTTCCTTGTAGAAACTAACAAGCCGAGGATTGCTTCCTCTCCCTGACATTTCGGAGGGCAGCTCCAGCACAGCGGGATGCGTGGGGAGGGAAGGGGGACCCCAGCACCTCCAGACAGGAACAGGACCTATTCTGCCCACAGGACTCGCTCCCCAAGGGTCAGAAGTCCTCAAAACTCCCAAAACATCTGTGGCAGCTCCCACCCTGCTACCACCTCTATGGGAGCCCAGGACAGAGCCACCCCTCTTCCAGTGGCCCCCTATTGGGTGCGTGGCTAAACTATGGGGGTTTTAGGGGACTGGTAACAGCATTACCACCATTCATTACACCTTCTACCTGAAGGGATGCCATGGATGGTCCCCAGCTCATGTGAAACAAGTGGGTCCAGATCTGGCGCCTGGGGGACAGGCATTGCCAGCACAAGTGGATGCTCAGGATGGGCTGGGGACATTGTGGGGGTTTGGGGTCAGCTTGCACCACTGCCACCTCCAATTAACCCACCTGCAACTTCTCAGCAGGATTCAGAGTTTACTTCCAACCCATCTCTATCCAAGCAGGACCCTCACTGGGCTGAATTACATCTGGCTGCAGTGGGTACAGACCCATGGGACACTACAGAGAGATCTTCAGCCACCGAGAAGAAATGATAGCCTATATAACAACAACGGGTAAGCCACTAAAAAAAATAAAAATTATTCTTTGCTCCTCACGCTGTAGCTGATGAAGTTGTGAGGAGCAACATTTTTATGCAACTCAGCTAAACTGCGGGTTTTGCCACTGTGGGATAGCCACGAAGAGATTGCCAAGGAGATGGATAAGCTCCCAGAGGACAAATCACCACCAACTAGACCCAGTGACCTGGGTGTTTCACCCAGGAGGTCTTAAACTGCCCATTGCTAAACAGAGTGGGTGCATCAGCAGGAGACCCCTGCCATGCTGAGGCTGGTGACAACCTGAGCAGAGCCCCAGCCCAGCCCCAGCACACAGGCAGGGTGGGCACAGGGAAGGGGAGAGCCTGAGAAATGGTGCTGAGACCAGGGTCTCTGTGCATCCTCAGTTTTGACATCATTAATGATATCTCCACCACCAGCTGATCCCTGAGCTGTGCCCTGGTGCAGTGCCCTTCGAAGTGAGCCAGAGATGTGCCAGCAGGGAAGAGAGGGTTCAGGCTAAGAGAAGCCTTGGCATCTACCTGTCGGTGGGAGATGCAGAGGCAGCCGACTGGGGAGTCAGGAAGAGCCCAGCGGTCAGCACTGAGCACAGAGAGAAAAGGGCAGCGGCATTTCGAAAGAAAAAAATCATGTTGCGGGTTTGCTTTTTCCTTGATGTGTGTGGGCTTAATTGCTGGCTTTTGAAGTCTGGCTCTTCCCAAGCCTGACTGCTTATGGATGGGCTGAGCAGGACACCGGAGCAAGCCCCAAACACCATCAGGGCCAGCTGCCCCCTGCAACCTCTGCCGGCCCCCTGGCCAGGCTGCTGCAGTCTGGCACACCGTGCTGGGCTTCTCTGGGGGCCTGCAAGCCATGCAGCTGGACTGGGGGGCACCACGCCAAGCGGAAAAGACCTACTCCTCTGTCTCCCCATCCCTGGAGTTTGCATCCAGATGTTTGCTACTTAGCTGTGAATAGAAATCAATGCAAAGCCCTCAAACCACGCAGCTGCCCCGGGGCTGGCAGTGCCTGTTCTCCACAGCATGACCCGTCCTCAAGCTGATCTCCGGCTGCTGAGTGCAGGAGAAGCTGATGAACAGGGCGAGTGGGGAACAAAAAAACAACACAAAACTGTTTTGCAATTAGATGATTATCTTGGCCCTGGAAAACCTGGATTCAATCCTCCATCTGCTCCAGGCTCCCTGAGAGCCCATCACGCAGCCTCTTTGCACCTCCATCCCTACCCTCTAGAGAGGGTAGGGCATCAGGAACTGAGCTGCTTTAGCTTGGGAAAAAAAAAGAAAAAAAAAGAAAAAAGAAGGAATCCTTGCAGCTCCTGATGAAAGATAACATGGAACAAAGAAAATAGATTTATCCCAGAGCCAATGTGACATTAAAAAGCTACATTAGATGAAGACGGGTCCAGAAAGGAGGAAGCGCAAGCAAAGGGCAGGAGGAATTTTAACTTCCTGATCATCAAAGCTGGGTTTTCAAGCATCAAGTATAATCTAAAAATAATAATAATAATAATAAAAAAAAGCAAAGGGAAGAGCAGTCACGGGTATGAGAGAGCCCTGCTGCCTGGGGAGCTCGAGCGCACGGGCCCCCCTCCACGTGCAGCTCCTCACATGCACGCCCGCACGTGCGCAGCTGCACGACCCCTCTGCCTCCTCTGACGGGGTGGGCACGAGGGGAGGCAGGAAGATCACAGGCACATGCTTCAAAGGAGAATTAGTCATCAGAGGTAGCGGCAGAGGAAGGAAACCTCAGGTACGAGGTCAGACGTGCACAAGCAGCAAGGCTGCTGGAAGAGCTCTGAGCACTCGCTGCAGATCTAAAAGCCCTCCTGGCATCCACGTGAGCAGGACGGGAGGTGCTGGTCCCTGGGGTGAATGCTTCTACAGCCATGGAGGAGATAAGACATTTCAGCCTGCCTGAAAAACACTACACAATGGGCTTTCTGCCATGCTTGAAAGCAGCTGGAGCTGGCCAAACCCAGAGTCTTCCCTGATGTGGGTAATAAAAATCTTACTCTGCTCTCTGCAGGGTCCCCAAGAGGAAAGGGCTCTGCAGGAGAGTGTGGCGAGGCTCTGCCTGCACATAGGGTTCTGCTGGGTTGCTCCTCACCCTGGGTCAGTGACTCCACCTGCTCCCTGCCAGGCTGAGAGACACGAAGACGGAGAAACTCGGGGTGCTGCGAGGACAGCCAGCCCTGTGGGGCTGCTCGCGGCGCCGAGGGCACAGTGCAAACATGCACGCACCCAGTTTCTCTTGGCGCACGGCTTCGACCACAAGCCAGGACCCGCTGCAGCAAGAGATGATAATCATCAGCTCCGAGAGCCAAAGTGTATTGGGGCATTCGCGTCACTTGAGATTAGCTGGCTGTTCAACATCTGCACAGATTTCTCTCTCCACCTCCTCCTAACACCCCTCATGCAGATATGAAACTCATTTCATTCCCTTCCAAGAAAGGCTGAGTTTGAAATGTCACACTCCGTATATCATAGCAAGATTCTGACAATGAAACACCCAGCCTAAATGGCAGTATTGGACCCTGGCGCTATTTGGAGGCCAGCAAGCTAAAACACCTTCTGCTGCCTTTTTTTTTTTTTTAAAAAAAAAAAAAAAAAACAAAAAAAAAACTTACAAGAGGGTGACTAGGTTTCAAAAACACCCAGTTGCTCCCTTGCTCATACCCAGAGGCTGACTTGTTTTCCCGTTCAAAGGTGTTTCCCTTGCCGTGCAGCTCAGCGGGGAGAGCACGCAAGCAGCCGCGATGGGAAGGAAGCGTTTACACATGCTAATGACTTCCACCAAAGGAGCACGAGGACTAACAGGGGGGGAATTGTGCTAAAGAGCCTACACGCCACTTCCTCGGCTGTCCCTGTTTGGTCGCCGCGCCGTGCCCGGGGCTGAGGGTGAGGCTGGGGCAGCCTCACCGAATGAGGGGAAGACGTGTTGGCTTGGACGAAGGCAGGAGGAGTAGCTTGGCAGGAGGCAGCAGGGCCATTTCAGCAATACAACAGACCAAGGGGCTGAGGACAGGCGTGGGTCAGGGGACCAGAGACTCTCCAGGTGCCATTCAGGCCGTTTCAACATGGACACCTCTCATTGAGCTAACACAAGTTTCCACATGGGGCCCTGTTTAATTTTCTTTCTTATTTTTTTTAACCTACTATTGTATTAAGAAGTGTTTTTCTTTTGGCAAAGGTTACTGCGGGGCCAGTGCCGCGCGGAGTCTCCTGCCTTCCATCACTGCCGTAACCCCTGAGCAGGAGCTTAGCCCAGCCAACGCTGCTTATCTTTGATGAAGGCGGGTTTGTATTTCCACCGTCTTATAAAAGAGAGATCCCCCTGCTTCCCCTCTGCCCCGGTACATTCTTTGAAATGCCACCCAGGCCTTGTTATTGCTGGGAGGCTGGGGAGCCAGGGATTAACAGCCTCAGGCTGCATTAGGCTTTATTTGACTAAGCAGCGAGGGGTGAGAAGGGGCCATAAATATTGTGAAACGCTGAGTGTTGCGGAGCAGCAAGGTTGGGCATTGTGCCTTGAGGTAGGCACAGTTCGGGAGTGACCAATGACATGGGAAAGGTTCTTGCCTCCCTCCGACATGGGAGGTTTGGGGACACCAAAACCCACCCAACTGTGTTTGAGCCAGGAACTCCATGCTACTCCCCATCCTTCTGGCTGTCCCCATTAGTGCTCATAGCACATGAGAGAACAAAAGCAGTCACTGACCTGACCAAAGGGCTCTCCCAGCCCGCCCGCTGGGACATTACAGCATACGGAAGAGCGGAAGGACAGCGTATACCCCAAATTTATCCCAATGCTGTGTCCTCAGGCACACCACCTTAGCTCAGCTGCTCTACACAAGCATCGCTGGGTATTTCCATGTCATCCCAGCACAATCACCCTGAACTGCACAGATTTCCATGGTGTGAACGCATGCACCTCCTGCGGGAGCATCCCACACTGCAGCCGGCCCCCTGCCCTGGGGACGTGCCGTTAAACTTCTGCCCTTTGCTTCCCGAGGGCCGATTGCTGCAGCGCCGTGACGGGATGATGGCCACTTAGACCAAATTACGCCTCCCTGGGGACTGCTCTGGCCGGGCCAACCCACAGCGAGAGTGATGGATTTCTGTGGGCGCTCGATGCCGTCACCCCTGCTGGATGCCATTTTGCTCGCTGCCATCACTCTGAGCTGGCAGCTCCCAAATCCAAGTATAAACCACAACTCGTGGCCAAACTTCCTGCTTCGGTAAATACCAAGATTTACTGTTGTCATCCAAAGAAACTATTGACTTTACCCTTACTTTTGTTTTTCCCTCTGTATATTTAGGTCACTACATCGAACATCCATCTCAGTAGATGCCAGTAGTTCAGAAACAGGGAAAACAAGTCACAGGTGGGGAGCTGAGCCCCAGAGCCAGCCCTTGCAGTCAGCACACATGTGTCTGCACGGACACACACACATTAGTTACCCCAGCTGATGTGGCGCCCACACTCCTTTCCCATATGGGGAAACCCCTGGGGGGTTTCCCAGGCCCTGCTCTGCAGCCCTGTGCTTTTTATAGCTGTTTGCGGGGGGACACACGAGAGCAGCAAGTCTTTAATGACCTGCTGATGCATGAAGAGCCCACACAGACCTAACTCAGAGATCCAACAGAGGACCCTAAAACCCTCTGTGGGTCTGCAGGATGTGCAGACTGCCCTTAACGCACACATCCAAGCCCCATGGGCTCTGCCATCCTGCCAGCAGCCGAAATGGCTGACCGGCCAGGGGGACTGGTGCTTTGCAGCCCCGGCAAGGATGGGGACGGTGACCCAGGCAGGAGGCCCAGCTGCCATCAGCCCTAGCGCCAGCCCCACAGGAAAGCCATCATGAGCTTGCAAATTCTTTATAAGCTTCCCACGTGACACAATTACCCAGGGGCCAGATCCTGAAGCCCTTTTTCTCTCTTTACTCAGACCGGTCTCCTCTGAAATCATCACCGAGGCACTGGCCTAAATGAAACTGAAGGACTTCAGGATTTGGCCCAGCAATAAAAACTTCCTTCCTTTGTCTACCGCTCGCTCTGCACAATCCCACCGCCTCCTGGCCCCGTCTCCCGAGATAGGGGCCATCGGTTATTTTGGTGCAGGAGGCTCTTTCACTTCACCCCCTGCCAGAGCCTGCCCATCCCTGGCACGGAGGAGCTGGACCACTGCGCAAGAGGGGCACAGGCGGTGCCGTCCCCGGGCACCTCCCCAGGGGCAAATCCTTTGCCACCGCTTTGAGGATGGAGCAGACCAAAAAAAAGCTTCACTCATCCCACAGACTGCAGGGCAAGGGGATCAGACTGCGCGTTAAACTTTGAAGTGGCTGTGGCCGGGCGCGGTGACGCCTGTGCCAGGAAGGTGCAGGGGGAAGTGAGCTCACTTCGCTGTGCTGGGGACTGCGCATCACGCTAGGAAGTGACGCCACGAGAAGCGTGCGTAATTTTAAACAAATAACTCACACTATGAGTTATGCTGCTTTTTCTGCCCTGGAATAGCCAGGGAGGATGCCAGGCCCTGTTATATCCCACAGGGATCGAGCTGTGCCCTGGTTTTGGGGCAGAAGGCTGGGTCCCCCACTGCTTTTCCATGGCACCCCCGGCACCGCTGCAGGCAGCCAGTACAGCAGCACACCCGGCCTGGGAGAGCAGCTCCATGCACACCCGTCTCCCTGCCATATGATCACAGGAAGATAACAAAAAGTGAGTTTGAGCTGAGCTGAAGAGAGAAGCATTTCGTACCAGCATGATGACCAGATCCTCGATCCTACAGCTCACAGATGGGTGAGCTGGTCAGGTAGAGGTTGCTCAGAGGGCACAGAAATTACTCCTGTGAGGTCCAGCCAAGGTCTGCAGTCTCACAGGAAGACTTTTAACATTGTTGAGCTGAACATGAAGCGGTCAGACACACACCTTGGAGTACGCAGCTCTCACCACCCCAGGGAACACAAAACTCCCCAGGCAGCAGAGGGCTGCTCCCAGCGCTGCAGGGCCGTGGTGGGCTCTTTGCATGGGTCCATGCGAGCCCCCTGCTACCCTGCCCAGCCAGCTCGCCCTGCCCAGTGTCCCAGCACACGGCACAGCATCGCTGATCTGTGCACTGCACAGAGTCGAACCCAGGGCCAGCGTCCAGTCCGGGGGGTAAGGGCTGCTTTGCTTAGGGCTTGCTCTTTAAAAAAAATAGTCTCTCTGTACATTCTGCCCTTTTAAAATACATTAATTGCCATGGAAACAATGCTCTTATTGGTATGGGAGCAGCCTGGTGGCCTCCACAGATGCGAGATAAAAATCAATGGATACATTGAAATACAGGCTGCATTTCGGGACCTTTTGTGGTTTTGGGGCTGGTCACCATGGGCACATATATGAAAATGGCTCAGACACTAACGAGATGCCATCTTCTATGGAGAGAAAGCAGGGGACAGCACACCAGGCAGTAACATCTTTGCAATGTTTATCCGCTCAGCTGGAGCATCCTCGTGGGGAGCTAGTCCCAGTACCGATGGGTGTGCTCGGCCACGGCTCCTGGCGCTGCTCAAACCCAGCTCCTGCTGATGCCCCCCTGGCTGCCACGTGCATCCTCATTGCCTGCAAGCAGAAAATTGTTCCTGGCCTTGGACCCTGGCCACTGGGTTCATTCCGTGCCTCCACTCTCCCCATCCACCAGCTCTAACGTCTCACCAAAAATAAGAAAAACCTGCATATATAATATTATATATATATATATATGTACATCTTCTTGGTCTCGAGAGTCTTTTGAGGAGCACCGAGGGGGTCTGCACACACAGCAGCCGAAAGGGGAGGGCTGCAAGTGCCCTGCCCTCCCTACCCGCAGCCAACCCCCAAACCAGGGTGCAAAGGGCAGCCCCGGCTGCCCGGCTCTGCCTGCCCGGCAAGGCCAAGCGCTGCCCTGCTCCCTGCCGTGCCGCCCATCATAAAGAGGTCCCTGAGCTGTTATCAGGCAGTGACAGTTTCCGCCATCGGATTCCTCCTGTCCGTCAGGAAAGCTAAATAAGGAACATCGTTCAGGCGGCTGCAGGAAGAGGGGAAATGCAGGGACATCCGGCCCAGCTGCCAATTTTTCCTTTCCCATGAACCACCGCTGACCTCCGCCAGGGAGAACCTGGACACCGAGCCTGGCACCGGCACCGCTCATCTTGGCTTAACCCTTCCCCGTGGAGCTGCCCCAGGTGTGCCCGTGTGGGCAGCCGTGAGGGGACAAGGTGGGCACAGTCACCATCACCATCACCGCATGCCGATGCCGGCTGGCTCCTCTTCAGCCATGGCCAGGAGGAGGCTTACCCCCTATGCACGAGGTTTGGCCTCTCTGATGGGTCTTGAGAGCATCACTGAGCTGCTTTGGTTCCTTACACGCGCCTGCTTGCTTCCCCCTGCGTGCGCTGAGGATGGTTGCAGGGTTGAGCTTATTCCCTTGCCCAGCCTTCTGCCACCAGGCTGTGGTTTCAGTGGTTTTCCAGGCTCTGCGGAGAGTTTTAAGCAGCCCTGGGCTGGCTGCAGGCAGGTAAAAATCTCACCTGTCCCCTTCATCTCTGCTCACACCAGGGCTCTGCCCATTGGTACCTGAGGACGAAGACCAGGAGGGTCTGCAGCCCTTTTACTTGGGGATACCCCTGGGGTCCTTGCTGCCTTTCCTGCACAGAAAGGCTTTTTTTCTTTTTTTTTTTTTTTCTTTTTTTAAATTTTATTTTATGCTCAGCCAGAGAAACACTTGCTCAAAATATCTGACTGCCTTTCCCCACCACCCCATCCAGTACGTCCGGAGTCTTTTCATGACCCCCTAAGCTGATCCTCCCTCATTAGCGCGTGACGTCCGTCCCACGGCACCTCCAGGCTTGGCCCGCGAAGGCAGCGCTGGAGATGCTCGCCGAGGGGAGGCGGGGGCAGAAACGCAGCAAGAAAAACAATTAGCACGTGGGAGAAGTTGTAAGGTGAAATACAAGTCACTGGCTGAAACCTGTTTCTGCTACCTCAGCATGGAAACGGCTCCAGGAGAGACTCCCTGGTTAATATTCTCAGCTTATAAAACTCGGTAGGAGTTTCGCCACCGGCTGCCACGGGGCCAAGCTTTCACCCTCCCCGTGCTGAACTCGCACCTCGAGCCCGAGCGCTCTGCCCGCGGCTGTTCCACAAACAAGTGACCAAACCGGGCTGCGGGGCCCTCGCCTCCTCGCCGACTTGACCGTGGGCCATCTCCGCTTCCACTATTTCACGTTAACAATGAGGCACCGCAGATGGGCAATAATACTTTGTGCCGAAAACATCAGAACTGTTTTGACCGGAGTGAAAGAGCCCCCTGGGACCCGGAGAACCCTCCCTTGTAACAACGTGAAACGAGAAACAAAGGTCTGGGGTAGCCAGAGGCAATAAAACCCTAGAATTAATTTAACCAGGCACTAGATGCCAGTGCAGCTGCAGCAGGATTTATTTTGCTAATGAAGGGCTAAAGATAAGCCCAGCCCTGGCACAGGGCAAGGCACAGCCCCGGCCCTGCACCAGGTTGGGGGTTTCTCTGTGGGACCCTTCTGGGGCCGCGTGCCCAGCTCCCCCTGGGTGGGGAGATGCAGGAGCTTGAGGCGAGACATGTCCCAGGCACCTCTGTCCCACACGGTGCCACGCTCCTCATCCTCTGACCGCAGTGACCCACCAGGAGCTGCTTTCTCCCGATGAGCAGTGATTTTTGCAGCCCTCCATGCTGTGCCCAGCCCGCCCTGCCCAGCGGAAGAGCCCTGTGGTGTTTAGTCACTCCTCCCACGGAAACCTCAACCGCTCTCCTCCACTCCTGGGCAGTGGGATCCGGCCATCGCAGGGCTCTCTGCTTATCCCTGACCCTGCAGGACCCCCTGGGATCCCCATTGCCATGGGTTTGTTGCAGCTGTGGTTGGAATAAAGCCCCAAAACTGGGGGCTTCCACCTTGCCCCCATCGCTGTTTCAGCCCAACAGCCCAAATTCACAGACGGAGGTGATGTTTTTTGGAAACACCTCCGTAGGGTGAACCTTGCTGGGCTCACACCACTCCCCAAAGCCACCAAGAGCTGGGCAGACCCTGGCACCCATCAAATCCCCCCAATTCTTCAGCAGCCGTTCTGCAAAACAACACCCCAGGCACCACGGATGCCTCTCACGGCACTGGAGAAGCGGCTGCCAGGCCACGGCCCCCTCCTGCTGCCGTTCCCGTGGGATCCCGCTCTCCCTTTCCCTCCCCAGGAACTGCCCCGGGATGCCGGGAACAGCGTGTTCCCTCCCGGCCGGGAGCACCTGCCCTTCCCACGCCTGCCCTGGAAAATGCTGCGTCGCTGCGGGACGGAGATCTCGCGTGGAGCTGAGCGCACGGGCGAGGGGCGGCACGGTGGCATGGGCCACGCTGCAGGGAGCCCCCTCCCACCTGGCCCACGCTGGCCGGGGACATCGCGCTGCTGGGGGTGCGTAACCCCAGCCAGACGTCAAATCGAGCTCAGCAACAAACATCCTCGTGGCTGTTTGTGCAGGCAGCGAGCCGCGGGCTCGCGTGCCCAAGCCAGATCCCAGGGCAGTAATAGCAGCCCATTCGTCCAAAATTACGCTTAAGCGAGTGGTGAGGCGCTGCCCGGTGCCCCCTCCCCAAGCCCCACGGGCTGCAGCCATCCCATCGCCCACTTCCCCCTGCGAGGCCCCGGCTCTGCTTCACCACCACCGAGCGACTGGATTAAAGCAGAGCGGGGCTCGCTGTGCACGCTTGGGCTTTTGCGTGAAAGGGTGTTGCTGGAACGGGCCGTGTTTAGTGCTCACAGTAAAGCAACCGCTTCGGATCCCAGCTGCGAACGCAAATGTTGCTGCTGGCAGGGCCAGGCGGGGCTGTCGGAGCACCCGGCCGGGGAGGTCCGCGTGCTGGAGGAGGAGGGCAGGCAGCAGCCGCCAGTGCAGTCGGCTCGGGTCCTACGCAAACAGGGCCCCTTCCCTCACACCGAGGGGATACGGTGCTCCACGCGAGAGCTGGAGCCTGCGGCGGGGTTGTTTGGCTGTGGGGTGGCCGGAGCTCCTCTGCGTGCACAGCATCGTGGCTGGAGCCCCAGGGATGCATGCCCGGGATGCTCCCCCCATCACGCTGCCTGCAAAGGGCAGCACCCCAGCTCCGCTCCATCCCGGGGGCACCACGGAGCTGGGGTGCAGCAAGCGCCTGTTCCCTCCCCATTTAACAGGGTGACGGGGTGCAGGAACAGGCAGGATGCACAAAGCAGAGCCAGAGCAGACCCTTCACGGCCCCTGATGAACTATTTCATCCTTCCCAGGTGGAAAAATCTCACTCCCATGTCCCTTTTCCTAAGAGGAGTAGATATTTGCACCCAGTCAGGACGACGTGGGTATACGCACTGAAAATTGGTCTCAGGTAAAGCTGAAAAAAAGGCAGAGAAAGGGGCTTCAGTCCCCCTTGAGCTCCACGTTGTCCTTCACCGCTGCACTGATCGGGCAGTGCTGGAGAGCTTCAAAGCCCCGCACAGCCCCGTGCTGATGAGACCCACACCTCCCACAGCCACACGCCAGCCACAGCCTCCCAGGCACTGCTCCCTGCACCTCTGGGAGATGAAAGGACCCGAGACAGCCACACGCTGCTTTACAAATTGCTAACAGGAGAGCTCTGAACAGCTGCAGCTCCCGCCGCGATGCCACCAGCAGCGGGTCCCTGCCTGCTCTGCCTCCGGGAGCTCCCTGAGCTCCTGCAGCCCACCGTGGCACGAGAACCAGCTGTGTTGTTCTGGGCAGAGCAGGATCACGGTCCCAATTTCAGCGAGGCTGCCCATACCACCCCTCTGCACCACTGCGGCCAGACCTGCAGCCCGCCCGCGAGCTCATCTCGACGACAGCAGCAAACGCCACTGGTGACAGTGAGTCACTGAGCTGAGGGGAGAGAAAATTCCGTTTATGCTCCCCAAATCTATTTCTCCAGGTTCTTCCTGCATTGCTAACTTTCTCCTCCTGCGAGTTCTTTACCCACACGAGCCCACCCGGCTCGGCTCTGCCCCACGGCCCCCGCTCTCAACAAGGGCTCCGCAGCCCTGTCTGTGCCGCAGTCCAGCAGCCACCTGAGCCACGCACAGCCCAGGGATTCAGCTCGCTGCCCACCAGCCTTTCCCCCCAGCCCTGTAGGGAAGCGTTTCACCAGCCACTTGCTCTGGGGGGCTTCCCAGAGGGAGCAGAGCCACCAGCGAGTGGCTTGGGGGGGGGGAGGGGGGGGACGGGACAGCGGGGAGATCGGAAGGCGCGCACGGACCACTGCCTCCCGGTGCCTTCCTCCCCTGCGCGCTGCCCGGCGCTCCCAAGCGATGCCTCTACGTGGAAAATAAATAAACAGGGCAGGGAAACGGCCTCTGGGTGCTTCCCCACGCGGAGAAATCCCTGCTGTGGGAGTCCCAAGCGGTTACTCCGCGCGGGGCCGGTGCGGGGAGGTGACGGCGTCCCCCCGTTCCCTCTGTCGGGGCCACCGGGCGGGCACCGGGCGCGTCCCGTCGGGGCTGGCGGCCACCGAGGCGGGACTCGGCGTGGCTCGGGGACCCCGAGGAGGGCAGCGCCTCTCCCTGCCGGCTCCGGGGGACACCTGAGGGGGACAACCCCGGCGCCCGTCCCGTCGGGGCAACCCCGTCCCCGGTTCCCCGGCTCCACCGCAGGTGCCGGGCGGGCAGCCCGCATCCCCCGGCCGGAGCACGGAGCCCTCGCAGCTCCCGCAGCGCTGCTCACCTGCCTCCGAGACAATGCCGAGCCAGAGCCAGAGGGGCAGCGTGCAAACTCTCTTCATCTCCGGGGCTGCGGGCAGGCGGTGCGGTGCGGAGCGGTGCGGAGCGCCCCGCGCCCGAGCTCTGCTCCCGCCGCGCCCCAGCTGCGGCGACGCGCGGCGGCGGGCGGGGAGGGAGCACCGGGGCCGTTTCCTTTTCCTCCGCCCGCCCGGGCCGCCCGCCGCCCTCCGCCGAGCCCGCGGGGCGCCGGGCGGGCGGCGGGGCGGAGCGGGGCGGGGCGGGGCGGGAGGCGGCGAGGGGGGGGCGCACCTGCGGCTCCGGGCACCGGTGGGGCCGTGGGAGGGGGTGCGGGGGCTGCGGGGGTGAGAGCATCCCCCCTGCTCCGTGAGCATCCCCTCTGTGTGCACACACACCTGCGTGGGTGCGAGCATCTCCCTGTGTGCATCCCATCTGTGTGCACCCTGTGTGTATCTACACCTGTGAGCATCCCCTGTGTGCATCCCACCTGTGTGCACCCTGTGAGTATCTACACCTGTGAGCATCCCCTGCGTGTATCCACACCTGTGAGCATCCCCCATGTGCACCCACACCTCCACGGCTGCGTTCATCCCACTTGCCCCTGCATGCAGACACCCCCGTGCTGCCCTCTTCCGTGTGTGCACCTGGGTGTGCTCCCCGAGCTCTCAGACCCGGGGGGAGGCGCACACATGCCCTCTCCCATCAGCAAACACACGCCACGTGTGTCTCGTCTTCATGCCTGCCTGCACGCTCCCCAGAAGCCCACAGCTGTGTGCGCACACCCAGGCACGCAGTCCTGCACACCCCGGGGGGCACCCAAAGATGTCCGCATGCTTTCTCACACCTGTGTGCACGCTTGCACTTCTGCTCATGTGGGACAGCATTAGGGACCCCCACTCGTGATGTCCACCCACAGGCACTGCCACCAGCCTCAGGTGGTTCTCCCCGGCACAACTACATGCCACAAACCTCAGTGCCAGGGCTCCCCCACCCCCAAACACACAACCCCCCAGCCGGACATCCACCCAAATCCACGCACCCCCAGAGACTCTTTTCTCTCCTTTTCCCCTTCCAACCCATCCTTCACACCCCGGGACGTGCTCATCTCCCTGCGAGAGCACGGCGGCAGCGGTGGGATGCCAGCTGGGCCTGGAGGCGCTGGGCGCCGCGGTGCTGCCAGCGGGACGGCGTGGCTCCCCGTGTGCCAGCGGCGCTGCCCCCGCACCGCCAGCAGCTCCGGCTGGCTGCGAAATGGCTGTGAATGCCCTGCGGTTGGGAGCCGTGGCAGATATCTGGGAGCGTGCCGGCACGGTGGGCACAGCCCCGGCACGGTGGGCACAGCCCTGGCATGGTGGGCACAGCCCCGGCCGCCTGCCCATGCACCCACCGAGCGCTGAGTAGATAAATAAACACGGCCCCACGCTGCGCCCCGGAGGGTTATTGATTAGGCACGCTTGTAGACACGAACACAAAAAAGGGAGGCTGAATGAGAACCATGTGCTCGTGGCTTCTAAAAGGCAGGAAAACTTGTTGTGCGCTCATCTGCTCCTGCTGCCAAACCTGTGGAAGGGATCATCCTGTCTCTCTCCTGGCGCTGTCAGAGAGAATCCAAGCCACAGCGGTTATTTTACCCAGCTCCCCCCGGCCCAATTAATGAGTTTTTAACCCTGAGAGAGCTGGATGAGCTGCTCTCCAGCACGCTCATCTTGAACCACCCACCTCCTCGATCCTGAAGGAGTGGAAAGTGTCAGTGTCCCTCCATCCCAGGTGCTAAAGCCCATGAATTTTTTATTAAAAAGGGATTTTTAAAGTTCCTCGGTGGAATTGGCGATGGGGCTACGGGGCAGAGCTGAGGGGCAGCACCACCGCGGGGTGAAGAGCTGAGATTGTGGGATCAGGTCGCTGAGGCTGCAATAAGAGATGGGGCAGCACCCGCTCTGGGGACCACAGCGAGCACCCGGCAGCGGCGTGTGCCTGAGGCACGAGCAGGGAGCGGGGAGGCAGCGAGGTGTGCGTGGTGACGGGGGGATGAATCACATTGCTCCTCTGTAGCTGCAAGATGCCAGATGAAACACACAGCCCAAGGGCTGCCTGGAGAACTTGAGTGTAAGAAGAGTCTGAGCTGGGGCCGGGGGGATCCTCTGCCACCCCAAAAACCATTGGATTTGGGCACCCAGCTCCTCCGTCCATTGCAGTCCGAATGTGGCACCGTGCCGCGCTGGGAGCAGCCCGTCCATGCTGCCATCTAACGGCAGGACGCGGGGGAGGGCTCACCCCCGCCGCAACAGGGAATTTTCCATCACAAACACAGGGTGACTGTGGGACCGATGGGACCTTTCCATTGTTGCCGCCCTGGGAAACAAAAGGATCTTATTTTAACATCTCGCCCCCCCTCCCTGCACAGGGGGATGGGGCACCCAAGGGAGCAATGGCTTCCCCAAAGCACAGGATAAAGGACACGGACACGTTGCACGGACATGTCACAGCCCGAGACACGGCTGTGCGAAAGGCAAACCGGGGTGGCTCTGAGCACACCCAGGGACAGAATGACAAGGTGACCTGTGAGGGAAACACAGCAGGTTCCTGGGGCAGCGGGTGCTGGAGCAGAGGTGGGTGCTTCATCCCTGTAGCACCCGGTTTGCCCAGAGCCATCCCCATCACGAGCCCCTCCTGCCCAAACCCAGGGCCAGGCCCCGCGGTCACTGCCCTCACTCCAAGCCTGGGGTTTCTGCTTCATTTATTAGCGCAAAGTGTTTCTGAGATAGCACCGAGGGGCAGGCAGTATTTACACGCCAGGCTAGGGCTGCACGTAGAGCAGCTCCGAGCAGAGGTCTCCCTGCACGTACGAGCACAGCGCCCGTGCTCCGTGCCGGGAGAGGCTCTCCAGCCCCCGGCCTCCCTGCCAGAGCCTCTCCCCTCCTGGCAGGGCCAGGCAATGACTTTACACCCCAAAATGGGGCTGGGAGCAGCACGCTGTGGTCACTGGAGGAGGAGGAGGAGGAGGAAGGACGTGCTTCCTCGGGAGCTGCTCAGCCCAGGAGTTGGAGAGAAGCAGTTTTGCTGCTCGCCAGCTCTGCCGTTGGCACCGGGAAGGTGTAGGAGGTGGCAGCGATGGCACACGTCCCCGCGAGCTGCTCGCAGCCCGTGCCACCGCAGCTACGCACGGGAAGGATGGGAAAGGGTGAGCAGCAGAGCCGGCTGCTTCCTCCTCCTCTTCCTCCTCCTCCCTGCCGGCTGTGCTTGTCTCCTGCCAGCGCCACTGTCACGGCGCCCCAAGGGCCAGCTGCCACTTCGCCTGTGCAGCTCAGGGACGGGCTGGGTTTCGGCAGCACATCTGCCTGAGCATCTGGGGACTCATCCTGCATGGGCCGTGCCCTGTTCTCTCCAGCTGAGCGCCCTCCTGCCCTGGGATGGCCATTAGGCTACCCCAAAGCCTGGTACATTCCCCCTCCAGGAGCCCGAGGCTGCCCTCTACCAGGGCCAGTGCTTCCAGCACGGGACTCAGGCGAAGCTGATCACAGGGCTGCAGAGTGCTGGTTGCTGCTGCCTGCACTGCTCGCACCCGGCTTACGGAGCTGCACAAAGCTGAGAGCCTCAGCGAGGTGCCTGGGGAGCGCTCCGAGGGACTGCCCAGGCAGTGGCACCCACTGCTCCTCAGGCCAAGCCCCTCGCTGGGATCAGAAAAGCCCCCAAACCCCCCAGCTGCTTGAATGCAGAACCCCCCCTGCCTCCAGCGCTAGCCCCAGCCCAAACACTGCCGCACCCTCGCCCCCACCCTGAGCCCCCCCAGGGCTTTGTGCCCCCCGTGCCGCAGGCTGGAGCAGAGCTGCCCCGTGCCCCCGGTTGTGCCGCACCCCAGCAGGGCAGGACCCTGCAGACCCCGAGCCACCAGCAGGCACAGCGGGAGCCTTTTAATGAGCGTTAATGATCAGGAAAGCGCTGTGCGCCGAGCTCCCCCTGCCGCCAGCCCGCAGCCCGTCCCCCGCGCGCGGTGCCGGCAGGCACAGAGCCCCGGGGGCACCCCATAACATCGCCCCCCCCCGCTCTGAAACCACCTCCCTCGGCCTTTGCCGGGTTTACACACGAGAACAGAAGCAGGGAAGAGCTGGCAGCCCAAATCCAACGTTGAGAGGGATTTTATGGGGCACATAAAATCAGGCGCACGCAGGGGGTGGCAGTGGCCCCGTGCTCCTGTCCTGTTCCCCGGGCATCCAGAAGCCTTTCTGGCACAGCTTCACCTTCACAGTTTCGGCAGCCACCCCCAGGTCCCACTTGGTCCTGCCTCCCACTCACACCTCCCGGGAGCGCTGGCCACAGTCAGAAGTGTGCAGCCCAGGATGCTGACACACTGCTGGAAGCGCTGGGGGCTCCCGGGGACAGGCTGGGCTTGCTCCCGCTCCATCACTGCCATCAGGTCCCTGGAGAAAAGCAGCCTGGGGCAGGCTGACCCAGGGTCAAAGGTGAGTGGGGCCGGAGCTGTGAAATCAAGCGCAGTGGTTACGGGTTGTGAATTCCCTCTGCAGAGCATCCCCAGCCCCTCTGCTGCATCCCGCTGCCCCAGCGCACCCACCCTTGGCACCCACCAGGGCAGATGGGCTGCAGCACCTGCCCCCAGAAGATGTAGCACACGGGGCTGCCGTGGCTGTCCCGGTAGTGCTGCAGGTCAAAGGCTGGCATGGTCTCACCATGCACGTTCTCCAGGGACCAGCCCCCAGCTGGCACAGCACCAGCTGTTTGTGATGCAGTTTGTGATGCTTTTAAAACTCCAGATAAGATCCCTCTCCCACACAGTCCCAGCCAGGGACAGAGATAAGCTCCTGAAAAGGGAACCAGCTTCTTTCATGCCAGGCATGTACCTGATATCCAGGCTCTCCACCTGCAGGGAGGAGCAGAGGGAATTAGCAGTCACTGTCTGCAATTCATGCAGCTGCACAAATAAACTCCTTGTCCTGTCTCCTGCTGTCACAGAGCGGAACCAAGCCCCCAGGACCCAGCCACCCTGGGGGAAACTGGCTGGGCACTGAAGTCAAGGTGATTTCACGGGGGTGACAGAAGGAGGAAAGCTCCCAAGACTTGTTACACCTATGTCACTGCATCCCTTGTGGCTAAAGCCTCCAGACTCAAAGGGGTCATGCAGATAGTCCAGAGGGATGGCAGCAAGAGCATCTTCCAGGTACAGCCTCATGCTCATTGAGGACTCCCCCCATCCCAGATTTAGGTCCAAAGACACCCTGCCTCATGGTCAGTCATGCACGCTCGCCTCCAACAGTGACACCTCTTCCATTTTTTGCTCTATGTACCCAATGTCCCTGCGCAGCGCTGACATCCCTTCCTCCAGCCGTACCGGTGACTGCTCCTCCTCTTCACCCAGCTCTGCCAGCACAGCTCTCTCCTCTTCCTCCAGGATACGATGAAGGCAAGCGAACTCTGCTCAGATCCTGAAGTTCAGCTCCCCAGACGCTTTCTGAGCAGAGGCAGAAGATGAGCCCGGCAGCTAACACACATGGATGTGTGATACGGCTGTGCCTGTTACTCTGCTCACGGAGTCCTGAAAATTAGAGTTTCAGACATACCACGATTTTTTGGAAGAACTGGACAACATCTGAGGCTGTACAGACATGGGGAAAACCAGACTCTACCAACAGCTTGGTCACCTTAACAAAGAAATCCTTGTACTCAGATGTGCTGGGAGCTCACAGCTCCTACAGCACCAGTAACTTGTGTGCAGTACTGGAGCTCTTACTTCTCCAGAGTTTTATTTTTATTTTTATTCAACCTCTAAGAGCAATCTTAGCCCTCATTACTTCCTTGAGGAGTGCTTGCTGAAATGCACCTCCCTTTCTAACGTCAGGAAAACAATCTCCCCCAGAGCACACCTCCAACTTTACCAGCCGTGGCACCCCAGCCTCTTTTTGCTCTAGCAGATGCTGGTGCTGACGCACCAGATCAGACAGCCATCTACCCTCAGTTTTATCTCACCTACAAACCACTTGTGCTTTCCTTAAACCCTCCCTTTCTTGGCTTTCAACACTTCTGTGTCACTCAAGAAGGAAGCTCAGTTTGTGGCTGTTCTCGCTTCAGAGATCAGTGATAAGTAGGCAGCCTGATACTACGAGCCCGGGGAGAAACACTTGGGCTCATCACATCCCCTCCGAGCTTCGTGATGAATCCAAATACAGTCCTTGTGGCAAGGCCACTGCTTTCTCCCAGCTCCCTCTGCTTTTCTGCCTGCCCTTCAGACACACCAGAGGTTTTTACAGCTGTCAGGAACTGACTGTCCTCCCAAAGAAGCAGCCTGCAGGGTGAAAGCTGCTCAGCCTGCAGCTCTGCTCCAGCACCGTGCCCAGCACCGTGCTGCATTACCAGTGCTCAGTGCTTCCTCTCAAAGCCTGCTCCGAATATTCGGTGTCAGCAGGTTCTTGCATATGTGGCTCGGCACGGCATGACACAGCATTGTGTATCATTGCATGGCACGGCACGGCACGGCGTGGCATGGCACAGGCACAGCACTGACCGCTGCTTGGCATGGCACGGCATGGCCCAGCACTGCAGAGACACCCTACTGCCACCATGGCACGGCACCGCATTGCACAGACACACCACTGCCACCCTTGGCATGGCACGGCACGGCATTGCATGGCACAGACACACCACGGCCCTGCACCGCCCTGCCCCAGCGGTGTGCCACTGCACTGCACTGTGCTGCTTGCACTGCTTGCACTGCTTGCGCTACTTGCACTGCTTGCGCTGCTTGCGCTGCTCCCAGTGCCCTGTTGCTGCCTGCAGCAGTGAGAGCATGGAGACGGGCACCGGGCAGGCTGTCCCGCCTCAGCTCCTTCCCCTTCCCTGTGTTCCCTTTGCCAAGGTGCAGTGGTTTCACTCGGGTGGGCGGCCAAGCCCCACCTCAGCCCCTCTCTCACTCCTCTCCTCAAAGGGGGAGAAAACATGGCACAAAGGGCTCAGGTGTTGGGATAAGGACGAGGAGATCGCTCAGCAATTACTGTGACAGGCAAATCAGACTCAGAGTAGGGATATTAATAAAATTTATTACCTACAATAAATAGCACAGGGGAATGGGGGCTGCGGTCAGTCCATAGCACTTCATCTCTGCCGCTCCTTCTCGATCACTCCCTGTCCCTGCTCCATGTGGGGTCCCTCCCACGTCCTTCCCAAACTGAGCCTGTGGGGGCTTCCCCATCCGTATGGCCCCCCGGTACCAAAGCCTTGCCACTACTCAGGGCTTTGTAGCTTTGTAGCTGCTGCCAGGCCCTGGGGTGTTGTGGTGTGCAGTAAACACGGGCGGACACGTGAGAAAAATCACAAGATCTGGTGATACTGGGCCTAAAAGCAAATAAACCCCAAAATGCTGTGCCCAAAAATGCTGCTGGCCCCAGCCTGGTTAGTCTTGGGGCTCAGGACCTGCTGCGGCTGGCTGAGCCAGGCTGTCCCCTCCTGCTCCCGTCCCCATGGTGGCAGTGGGACAGGGATGCCCAGCACCACGTGTGCCCCAGGCTCTTAGGGTTAGGAAGCACTTCTGGGCAGGGATAGTTTCCCACAGGCTGAATCCGTCCCTGTCGCTGTCTTTTTCCTGTCACCACTGTGCAGTTTGGCCAGGTCCCCATGGGAATGTCACTGGGATGGTGACACTGGGATGACACAGGGATCCAGGGATGACCGAGCAACCTCTGCTTAGCCGTGGCAACGCAGCCAAAACCTCGCTTGCTACACTCAGAGAGTTTTGTGCTTCCCGCAGGCTGGATCTCACCATGTGAATGGGCTGGGGTGTGCTGGGAACGTTGACCACCAGCACAGCAGGCACAGCAGGCACAAGATGTAGCACAAGAGTGGCTGGCAGTGCGTGTCCTCCTTCTGCCACGCGGTCCCTGAGAAATAGCCAGCTTTGAACCGGTGCATTTTGGATGGGGCTGAATCATCTGCTTGGCTGCTTCCTTTTTAAGAGGGAAATGGCTTCGTCATCCATGTCCAGCCTCTGAACTCCTGCCTTTGTTACCGTTTCTCGGGGAGGTTTGGTGATTATGCCCAGGCGCACACACGCAGCCCAGCAGCCCAGACGCCCAGCCCTGCACACGCAGCCCGGGGCGAGCTGGGGTGCTGCTCCCTGACCTGCTACAGCTTGCAGCGACACGCTCCATTATTTATACGTCTCTGCACAGTGGTAAAAGCATCGCTAATTGCCTTTTGGCTGGGATCCGGAACGTGCCGTGCTAGGTTCCCCCAGCAGCGCCAGGAGATGTCCCTGTGCCTGCGGTGCTGGCAGTGTGCGGTCCTGCCATGGGGCTGCTTCCAGAGCCCAGGGAGGGAACAGCCCCCAGCCCACGTCTCTGCACCCCAAGGCAGCTGCAGGCCCCCCTGTACCCAGATAATTTAAGCTTTACCCTTATCCAGCAGAATTTGCGATAGCTCAGCTGATGTGCAGCAGGAGTAGGTCTGAGCTGCACACGCAGGCTTCGGAGCCAAAGGAGGAGCGGCGCCTTATTCCCTAATCCATCAAGCCCAGATGAAAGCCGTGATACAGGTGGGGATGTCCTCTTCACGGCCGTTTGGCTTCCTGGGCCATCAGCTCCGAGATCTGAAGCTAACAGCGAGCGGCAGTCATTTCCCAGTGAGCACGGCTCCCATCTGCCAATTGGAAACACACGCCCGAGCGTCCCCTGGTCTCGAATTCTTGTTTAAGTGCTCCTGGCATCTCCCTCCTGTCAGCACTCACTTCAGCTGGCAGCAAGACGTTTTTATTTCTTTTTTTAGCGCGCTCCTCTCAGGAGGCTCCGTGCTCCGGGCTGGCACCTGAGAGCGCTGTTTGGAGAGCCCGGCAATGCACTGGGGAGATGAAGGATGTCATGAACTGGGACGGGGCTGGCAGAAAGCTCCTGGGCTGGGTCCAAAACCCTTCGCAGTCTCCTCTCTGTGCAATGAACCTGCTTTTGTGACGCTCAGTCCCGCAGGGACCGGCGTCAGCAGCGCTGCTTGGCCTCAGGGATGGAGGGAGGTGAAGGGTTGAGGTGGATTTGGATTTTACGTTTGGCTTTCCCCGTTTGTACCAAAGCAGAGAACAGATAAACACCGAGCACATGCACTCCTCTGCATCCCCTGCAGCCACCAGCCCCTTCCCTGGGGTCCTCCAGCCCCTGGCCTCAGGTGAGGGGTGGCCGTGGTGGGGCTGTAGGGAACGGAGAGTGGTAGCACCCCGTTGTTCCCAGTTCAGCTGCCTGCTTGAAAGCCTAGAGGTGGGAATTTGTTTTAAATACAGCCGAGAAGGCGATCAGTCCTAGTCCTCTATCCTTACCTTGGGCACTCCTCAGTCGTCCTTATTTCCACATTTCAGACCGTGAGCTGCATTAAATCTGGTCTTCTCTGCGTGCTCCCCTAGGGATGAGCTCGTTGGGGCGGGGATGGGGACGCTTTGCCCAACCTGGAGCCAGCTCTTCCCAACCGGTGGAGCTGCTGGCCTGGGAGAAGTCCCCAACCTGTGACATCCCCGGGTGGCTGCACCTCGGGGGGCTGCTGCCAGCCCTGTCCTGTGCTCTGGGGCCAGGAGGGAAGAAGACAAGGGAGCAGAAAGGAAAAAATGAAGAAGAGGAGATGAGGTGAGCCGAGGTAACGGCTGCATCACCATTAACAGATCTTGTGCATCCCTCCATGGCCTCGGCTGTGGGGATGCGATTTAAAGGGCTTGCTTAGAGAAGCAAGCAGGAAATGAAGCAATGCTCCGTGATAAGATATCTTTGGATAAATAGTAGGAGGAGAAGGGTGACCAAGGGGGAGGCCGTTATTTGCCAATATTTTCTCTTCCCAGGCCCCCAAATGACACCGCGCTTTTGCCAAGCCGGCATCCTCGTGCTCTGGAGACGTTTGGGCCCCAGGCACCACTGAACTGGCCACCACAGTCCAGGTGAGCTCCAGATGGAGATGGTAAGAGGTGTTGAGCAGGCTCAAACCATCCCTACCATGCCATGAAAGCAACGTCGGTGTCATTTTCTCCTTCCTGTGACCAGCAGCTCATGGAGGAGGGTTGGGGTCAGCGTGGAGCAGCCCATCCCAATACTTCTGGGAGGGATTTTGCACCATGGGACTCGGGCTCCTGTGAGCTTTTGAGCCCTGGGGAGGGCTGAACACAGCCCACTGGCAATGGCATGTAGGAAACAGGACAGGAGCAGGCAAAGCAAGATGAACGCTGCTTAATGATGTTTTTATCCAGGAATGCTCAAATAGCTGGGGGCTGCTGAACTTCATAGCCCGGCCTCTTTCCCCAGGACTCCTCGTGTAAACCATCCCGAGCCGGCCTGCCAGGCACCCCGACAGGCTGAGACATGAGATTCCCCACGCCGCCCCTCCGGCAGCCAGGAATCCTCTCCTGCATTCCACCCGCGTCCTGCAGCTCCCTGCACCCAGGCGCCAAAACCAGGAGATTTCTGCAAATATTAGCATTTCTGGCTGCTGCTTGTTTGCCTGTTTGTTCTGGGCTGTGCACGAAACCCCTCTGATGTTCCACACACAGCACAGGTTTGGCCAAAACAGATTTGTCTGCTCAGCTTTCTCTGGATGGGCCATGCCTGAGCCCGGTACCCAGTCCCTGGGTGAAGGATGCTCAGCGATGCTCCCCTGCTGCACCCAGATGCCTGCTTCATGGTGAGGTTTCTGGGCATTCACAGACACCTCGAGCTGCCTCTGCAGGGCCCGAAGCATGAGGACATTTGGTTTTGGGGTTTTGGACTTCAGGGATGTGGGAAAGGTCATCATCAGCTTGGCTGGACAGGCTTGGCTGCTCAAGGTGCTCGAGTCTTTCGTGGGTTATCACCCATATCCCACGGTCAGCACACAGCAGCTTTAAATCCAGCCCTGTGGTCCCATCACATCCTCGGATTGCTTTTCCCCGGCTGGTTCCAGGCTGTTTGCTCTATTCATTGCTTGCATTAAAGATGGTCACAGAGCCCGGTTTGTTACAGCACCCCCGGATGTCACATATGAAAATCTTCAAATCATTCAGTGGAGATGAAGAGAACTCAATTACCATCATGCAGCCTTCAAAATCCATGGAATTTTTCTGTAGAAGACCCTGCAAGAAGAAGACCTCTCAGTGCAGCATTTCACGTAAAGTGTGACTTTCTGGGTATAAACTATCCATCTTGGCATTTTCCTTGGGCTTTGCTATCCCAGAAAGATGCAGCTGTGTTCCAAAACTCTCATTTTGGAGAAAAGTGGGCTCATCAGCACCTGCAGCTCAGTGGCCTCAGCCCTGAGGCACCGTCCTGTGAGCCCAGGCAGGATTTAAAAGCATCCCGTGGCACTTTGCTCCACCTTTCTCCTTCCAATTTCTGCCTGCTGCCCAGTGAAAGCCGAACCAGCACTTCACAGACCCAAGGGATTCAGAGCAAGGCAGCCATCCCTGCTACATGGTTCTGTCCCCAGCAGCCCCGTGGGCTGAAGCCCTTCGGGAGCTGCATCTTCTCCAGGGGAAGGAGCCAGGGCACAGCCTCGCAGGGGACATGTGTCACCCCAGGGAATAACCCACCCCAAACACAGCGCCAGGGCCCCGCCACCCTTCCTTTCACTCCCCCTACCAGGTCTGGCTCTGCAGATAACCACGTGCCGCTTGGTTTCTCAGACCAGGGCGCCCTGGAGGCTGCGTGTCCCCTGCCCACAGTAATGTCACCCTGCAGGAGCAGGGCTTTCCCCCTGGGAAGCTACGTGCCACGCGCTGCAGCGATGGGAAGTGCTGTGCACAGCTCCATTCCCCCTGGCACCTTAAATACCTCTAATGCCTGGGGAGAAGTACGCCTCCTCTCTCTCCAGCATGAAGTGGCTTTCCGAGTGGATTTGCAAGCTCCAGACTCACCTCCCTCTCGTGTCTGGTCTGAGCTCTTCAGCGGAGGCAGAGAGGAAACACTGCTCGTCGAATAATGAATTGCAGGCACGCGCTCCCCTGAGCGGCTGCTTGGAAAGCGTCCCGTGCTCCTTGTGCCAAATGTGCTGGCCAAGGAAGCTCAGCGGTATTAGCGTGTCCCAGCTAATTAGGGTTGTGAGCTGTCCTTTTCATCGCCTGGAAGAGCTGAAAGAAGGACGAACCCGGAGCTCTGCCTTTATAAGGCTTTCTCAACACGGTCCCACTCAGCGTGTGCGTGCTCCGCTTGTGCCCTGGGGACACCGCTGTTGCTCAGGGGAGGGGTTTGGTGTCAGAAGGTGGCTCGCGAGTCACGTTTCTGGGGGACACGGAGCCAAGAGGCCTCGTGGACAACCTCTCGGTGCTGCACCAGGCGTGGACCCGTCCCTTGTGCAGCAGCACGCTGAGTGAACAGCTCTGGCTCACAGCGATGTGGTCCCCAAAGGAGCAGGAGTGATGCGCACCAGGTAGAGAAGCAGCACCAGGTAGAGATCCTGCTCCTGCCAAGCTGGTGCTGTTTGACAGCACCAAACCCACAGAAAGCATGCCGTACACCGATCTTTTGCCTTCACACTTGCATCGCCTTCAGCCTTACACTGAGGGGGAGCTCACGCTGGGGCTGCCATCAGCGCACCCGGCTCTGACCGCTCCTGCTGTCACAGCCACGATGGCAATCGCGGTTTGCCATCTCAGCAGTGCCAGGCTGCTGCAGATCTGTGACTCCACCGTGGCACTATGAAGCGGGATCATCCAGCCCAGGAGGGCAAGGCCCTGACTGCAGCACACACGGCTCTCATCACTGCCGAAGTGACGTGGGTGACTCGGAAAGAAATCCCACAGGGCAGCAGGAGCATCTCACAGCTGTCCTGCCGCACCTCCGAGCACCCAGCCCCCTGGCGCACGTAATCCCCTATTATCACCTCTTGAACTTGCAGGGAGCTGAGAGACAGCCCGATTTGCCCAAAGTCAGGCAGGGAGCCTGTGACAGGCCAGCAAACACACTCCCACCCCGAAACTCAGCTAGACTTCTGGTTTATCTGGACAACTGCTGGTGTACCATGTATCATATTTTTGCAATCCCGGCTCCGAAGAGCTTATCTGACTGCAATTATCCTCTCCTGCAGAAGCTGTTTTCTAGCTGGCTCAGTACACAAACAACAAGCAACATCCCTCTAATAAATTAGCCAAGCTTTGAGCGCAGTGACTTGCAGAAACGGCAGCTGAAGGAAGGTACCCGTGGTGCCTGGAGGCACTGGGGTCTGCGTGGACGTGGGGACACTCGGGGTGGGAAGGGCTGGACGGGACAGACCCTCCCCAGCATTAGGCAGCCCCATCAAATGAGCCCTGTCTCCATCTGCTGCCAGGACCTGAAGTGTGTTCTCCTCGGTGGGACACGGGCCCTGTTAATCACTTTATTTTTGGGCTGTTCTTGCTCATCTCCCTGCCCTCGTCCTGAAGCCACCTCAATGTCCCTGTCCCCTCCTGCCCTGGAGCAGGCAGGGCTGTGACAGTCCCGGGCCAGCCCGCACAGCTCAGTGCTCCCCTGCCTCTCTGCTGCCTGCCATCCCAGTATCAGATCACTCAGGTATTTCAGCACAACCTTGCTCCTGGTGCTGCCTCTGCTCCTCCACTAATTCCAGAAATGTTCACATGGGGACAAAAAGCGGTTACGAAATGAGAACCTGCTTTTAAATTCAGAGAGGGTGCAGACAGCTTTCTATCCTCCCTCCCACCTCTGAGCTGCTTTGTGGCTGATTTAGCTCCCCAAAGCATCACAGGCTCCCAAATCCACTGCATCCGTGAACTCCGGGGCTCAAATGGAAAAGTGGATTTCGTGTTACCACAACATGCTGATGCTTCCGAGGCTCTTCTGCAAAACACAGGCTTGACACCACAGGAAGGAGCAGGGGAAATATTTTGGTTACATGCAGGTGGAACTAGACAGATGTTTGAAAAATGAAAAGCTGCTTCTTTAAGTATGTCGGTGTTGCTGCTCCAGATGAAGCAGGATGAACTGGAGCATCTGGAAGCCTTGGTAACAGATTTCTTAGCGATTTCTCCCTGGGAGTGATCAGATAATGTGCCTTTCATGACAGAAGTGGAGCTACAGAGTACAGCTCGCTGCTGCAAGGTGTGCAGACCCAGGGCCTGCCTGCTCTCAGAGGTGCATCAGATCATGGGCCGATGAAAAGCCAGCCCTCTCCTCTGCCCCATTTCTCAGCCTTTTGACATCATCTTTGCTCCCTGAAGCACAAAATTCATTGTTGAGCTCTCAAAAGAGAGGCCGAGTGGGCTCACTTTTGCCTAATCAAAGCCCAACCCCTGGGAAAGGCTTTGGGGCTGCAGAGATTGTTTGAACAATTCTCACTCGAGAGGACACGAGGCTCCTGGGGCACTTGCGCCAGCATCTGCGTGTCCCCAGATTATGTCTGCAAACCCCCGGGGTACGAGGCCGAGCAGTGCATGCAGCGGTCCTGGCACCTCTGCTCGGGGTGACAGAGCCTTTTTTAGCCTGGGGCAGTACAAGGGAGCATCATCCTATATCCCCATCCTCTCGCTTCGGGGCACAGTTGCTGTTTGAGGCTGGGAAGCCCTGGGGCTGTGTTGCGAGCGCTTGCCGCTGGCAGTAATTATGTTGTAGCTGGGTGAGATTAGGCAGGCTGGCAAGCAGCCCACGTCTGCGGTGCTGTGGGAAGAGCCTGGCTCCTGGGGAAAGGGCTGGGGAGCTCAGAGAGGTCTGAGCTTTGGCTCGGTAGCTGCAGGTTGGGTGAAAACCCAGGTTTGCTGAGTGCTCAACCTTCCCTTCCTGCATGGCTCTGTGCTGGAAATGGCTCGCAGGGGGACGTTTTGTGGTTGTGTGCATTGCTGGGGGTCACTGGCAGCTCCCCCTGCACACGTTCTGTTTGTTCAGCCAAGCACATGGGGGCTCTCGTGCTGACAAAGTTAACTACATCCTGGTTAAAGAGGTGATGCTGGGGAGCAGCAGTTTTTGGTGCTAAATCCTCCGCTGGACCTCTGAGATCGTGGGAGAGGACAGGGCTGGGGACTTTCACTAATCCATGATTTAAGACTTTGTCTTTGCTGTCATCCAGCAAATGCCACGTGCCAAAAATGACTGGAATTCACCCCCTGGTCCTGATGGAGGCTCACAGCTCCGAGCTGTGCAGTTTCTCTCCCGTCAGTCATTGCTTTTCCCCAGGCACCTTAGAGCAGCCCAGGGAAGGGAAGAGCAGGGAGCTGTAGCAAAGGGCTCAGGGGAATGGACAAGAAAAATCTTGTGCCACAAGAGGAAGGAGGAAAAAAGTCTCCCACGCACATGTAGAAGTCAGCCGTGCGCTGCTGAGGACCCAGGAGAGGAGGAAATCCATCCACCAGGAGCAGGGGGATTGCGTGCACCATGCTAGCTGTGCTGCGCCTCTCCCTGCGGACTGCGGGGCCACGGCCTGGGAGCAGCTCAGGCGTCCAAGCAGTTTGGCTGTCCTCTCCCCTTCACCCTCAGCCTTCCAGAGCAGCTCAATCAAAAGCTGCAAGGAAAAGGAAGGGGGAGAAGGCACCGAACTCCCAGGCAAGGACTCACAGGGACCGTCGTCTGAATTTAAGGTCCAAGCACCACTTTCAGAGGGACTTGTTTCAGAAATGCTCTCAACCTCCTTTTTCTGCTGAGCCATCAGAGCTTTTTCCTGCCATATCCCAACTTTTGTGGCAGAGGAAGTCGGCTTGAATCCCTCCTGGTTTTCGTTCTCATAAAGAAAAGGAAAATAAAGCTCACTGCAGGGGTGAACAGCAAAACTCCAATGAACTTCCAGCTGTGGTTAGTGGAAATGAGGAGAGGTGTCCTCCTCCCTAACCTCCAGGAGCAGCTCCTAGCCTGGCTAGGTGGGGAGTTTTGTTTCTCCTGCTTCCCCTTGCTGGCTGCAGGATGCTTTCCTGGGCTCCTGCGAGCTTGGCTTTGGCAGATTTGGACACACAGCTGCTGCTTTTGCCTTTCTTTGCTCCAGGTGTGTGGGCAGTGCTGAGCACCCTAAAATAGAAGCTCACTCCATTTCCTAGCTCCACGCTGAATCTGGCTCTGGAACAGCCCCGTCCTGTGCCAAAGTGGCTAAAACTTCTCTCTATGACTTTTATTTGCATCAAAAAAGTAAGTAAAGGCTTGCCCCAAGAAGCAGCCCGCTCCTCTGGGTGCCGTACAAGTACGGAGCAGGGGTGGCTGCGGGGAGGCTGGTGGTGGCTCTGCTCAGCTGTGGGACCTGCAGCCCCCCTGCCACATGGGGGGCACCCACCCCAGACACGACCGTGCCAGTCCCAGGCAGGGGCACAGCCCAGGGGAGCTGCAGCATGGGGTGGATGGATGCTTGCCCCGGTCAGCGGTACCACCAGGAGCCCGCAGACCTCCACCTCCCACCACGTCTCCCCGGAGAGGGAGCTGGATGTGGTGGAAAAGCTCCTCTCTCCTCGATGCAAGAAGCCCCTCAGTGGCTGAGCACTGTATAAACAGCAGCAGCAGGCTCCCTCCCCCTTTCCATTTCTGTTTGTTAAACACACGCTCCCTGCCTTCCTCTCATTCAGGAGCTAACAGAGCATCCAGCTTGGTGAGACGGGGGCTGTCACTCACCCCGCAGGAGGCTGCTCGGGGCAGGGTGCCGATGCTTCCCCTGGCGATGGAGCACCCTCCCGCAGCCCGGATCCTCTCCTGACTTCCTTGCCTTTCTGAGGACAGTCGCAGAAAAGTGCTTTTCGCCCCCTTGCCACAGGTTGACTCCCAGAGAGGATGAAGAGGGGCGTCCCAGAAATGAGACCCTAAGTCGAGGGAGGAACGAGGAGGACGCTCCGGCCTTTGCAGGTGGGTCGGGGAGGGCTGAGACGGGGCCAGCTCTTGGCCACGCTGCGTGGTTCAAGCGACAGCATCCCTGGGAGACTGGATCCAGGGACTGACAACCCTGAGGGCTGGGACAGAGAGAAAGTGAACCACAAACACCCACGGGAGAGTTTCCGAGCAGAAGCAGGGAGCGTGGGAAGGGGGAGGCTTCTCCGGGGGGGGTGCTGACACCAGGTAGGTACGGCTACAGAGTGCTGCAGGTGTGGGGCTGAGGTGCACGGCTCGGAAACCCTCCTCCCCCCTGCACTCTGCCTCCTCGTGGCTCCCTGCAAACCTCCAGCAGCTCCTGGGTGCTGCTGCTGGGGCCACACGCACTGCCGGCCCTCGGCTCGCTGCCAGGGGTCCCGGCCCTCAGGGGCAAGGAGACAGGGGGCTGCAGGGGGAAATCGGTGCTGGTTTGCTTTCGGCACTCCTTGCATGCTGACTGCTGAACAGAGCTCCTCCCGGTCCTGCTAGAGCCTGCGTTTCACCAGCAAACTGAGTTTCTGGCCCGTCCCAAAGCAGGATAAGGGATTTGATCCCTGGTTGCTCTGTTAGTGGGGTTGTTGTGTCCCTCCTGTCCCTTGTCTCATCTACCCCAGGCTCCCCAAGTTTCCAGAGGCACCAGGCTCCCCACATTAACCAGGTTCCTCCTTCCAGGCTGTCTCTGCCCTTCTGCAGCCCTGACAAGCCGCGGGGCTCCCTTGTGGTGTCACCCAGCACATGGCACGTCCTGCAGGACAGAGGCCCCCGCGCTGTCCCCCCCTGCGTTCTGTGGGGGGCATTTCCAGGAGAAAGTGTGCATCCCTGCCAAACGCCTCTCATCACCTCTTTTTCTGTCCATCCTGAGCTGTGTCTAAAGCATCCTCCTTGCCTCGTCGCCTTCAGAGTCTTTCATTGCTCCAGCCCCAGCAGGGGCACACAAATATTTGGCAAGGAACCACACAGGTGCATCTCCCCATCCCTGCCCTCTGCCAGGGCCAGTCCTACCCCAGGGTCTGCTGGCAGCAGGGGTGGCAGTGCCTGTCTGATGCCATAAGGTTTCTGCACCACTGGGTGCAGAAATGGGCCCACTCTGGAGCAATAATTTTTGACACTGCAGCAGATGAGGGCCAGGTGAGAGGGTCTTCCCTTCTGCCAGAACATCACAGTGGGGCAACTTCGCCTTCTCTGGGGATGGAAGGGCCCAGGATGATTTCTATCCCTTCTTTGGCTTCAGGATATCATTTCAGAGTTGCCACTTGCCCTGAAACCAGCAAGTCACACAGAGGAGGCAAAACCCCTTCCCCTCCATCACTCGCACTCTTCACACAGCTCCTGCAGTCTGTGTTCAGCCACGCCAGTTATCCCCAGGGACTCCGAGCTCTTTCTGGCAGTGAGCGCAGGAGGACGAAGTTACTGAACCTGGGCTCCATGCCCAGCCCTGCTGTGGGCTTGCTGTGAGGCCTCGGGCAGGCTGCTTGGCCTCTCCACGTCTCAGTTTATTGTGGTTTCCTCCCTCGTGTGTGTGCTGTGGGCACAGGGCTGGATACGGCTGCCTCTCGAGCGCTGTAGTGGCAGGAGGTGACTTCCCCAGGGGGTGACCAGGTTCTGGTAACGAGGACTGGTCTCAGACCTCCTTGCCACAGGCGCTGACTGCTGCTGGATGCTGGAAGAGATGAGCCCATGCTCCAGACAGGGCTGCTGGAGATGGGGGGCTTCATGGAGCTGAGCTGCTTTGGAGAAAGGGCCCAGCATGGAGCAGAGCGGTGAGCCAGGCCGTGAAAACATCCATCAGCCTGAGGCCTCGTGTTCCAGCGCTGCTGGAGAAGGAGATTGAGGCTGTCACCAGCCAGGTTTGGAGCAGAGAGCAGAGGCTGCCTGACTCCTTCCACTCCCTCCTTCCCTACCAGTGATAACCGTGGCAGGATCACGGCCGTGCTCTGATCCACCTCTGTCCTTTTTTCCACACCGTGCCCCCACGCTGCGTGCCTGCTGCCTTCAGTGACCCCAATCCCACGGCTTGGAAGAGAAAGAGGAATTTAAATTAGCGAGCTCTGGTTTAGGTGGCATTTCTGCCGCCTCCTGGTCTTGCTCTGCTGCTCTGCTCTCCCACAAGCACTTGGCTCTCAGCTCCACAGATTTTCCACCCAGGCTGGCAGGCCTGCCGAGCATGGGAGCGTGTGCCTGGCAGCAGCCTACACGTCCATCACTGGCTGGAACAGACCTTCGTCCGCTCCGGCAGCATCCCTGTGACCGCCAGGCAGCCCCCGGAGGAGGAACACTTATTATTACCATTTTGCTTCTTAATTAAAATGCCTTAATTGATTTTTAATAGTTCCCCTTTGGAAAAAAAAAAAAAGAAGAAAAAGGAAAAAAAACAACAACAAAGGAAACCAAATCAAATAATAACTCCATTAAGGCCATTTTGTTAGGAAGCGAAACAGCTCCATTAATCATGATGTTCCTGGCTCCTCGCAGATGGTGGGTAGCTGCCAGTCTCCAGTGGAAGGAAATAGCCCGAGATGTGGCCGCGGGAGCTGGAAGCCCGATGGGGACAGAGGGAAGGGAGTTCCCAAGATGTGGGTACCAGAGATAAACGGGACAGGCAAGACACAGAAAAGAGGATAAGAAGTGACCGATAAAGTGAGGCTAGGCAATCTGGGAGGCATAGAAATCCAGCCTGAGAGTGAGCAGGGAAAGTACACCCACTGAAACACGCCCAGCACTTGTTCTGCTTCCTTCACCAGCCCTGTGGCCCTCTTGCTCCTGCAGCTCAAAGCCTCCTTCCTACCCTGCTGGCATCTGTACGGGCTCTGTTACCACGGTGTCTGAGCTGATAAATTCACTCCCAGGAACTGCTGGCACAAAGTGGGCAGCTGGTGCCAGAGCTAGGCAAGGCTGGCAAGCCAGGGGACACAGTGAGGGCATGAGAAGGGCGGCGTGTGGGCAGGGACAGGCTACTGCAGGCAGCTTCCAGGAGCAGCTCCCGGGGGATCGCAGCCCTGTGCGGAGGAACGAGGAGAGAACACACAGCCATTTATTGTTCTTTGCGATGTAATTGCCGCCTCCTTTGCCATCTTGCCACCATTATTTTGTGCTATTTGCTTAAAGAACTAGCTAAAATGTGATGTGCTCTGCACAGAGCATGGTAAAGCATCCTCCCTTCCCACAGACAGGTTGTCCTCAAATATTTGGCTTGCAGGGCACAGATCTGAGGGAAGCCCACCAGCACCCAGTCAGCAGCACTCCCGTCTGCCCTGGGACAAACCCAGAGCAGTTCATTCCTCAGGAAAACTAAGAAGGTGACCAGGACCCTAGTTCCCAGCTTTGTTTAAGCCCTGTGCCTCCCTGCCTTCCTCAGGGAAAGGGCATTGCCCCCTTCCCACTCCAGGCCACAGAAAGCACGATGCCCTGCGGGCAGCCCTGGTTGGGCATGGTGCAACTTCTGACTTGGTGCGAATGAGGGGAAGGTGCAGGGGGCCGTGCCCACCACTCCCCACACACCCCAGCAGCAATTCTGAGATGTGGAGGCTGGAAGGAGCTGGTGGCAGAGCTGGCTTCTGTCCTGCTGTGTTTGCACTGAGCCAAAGCCCTGCCACGACCATGCTGCGCTGCTACGGCAGCACCAAGCACCAGCTGTGGGCTCCAGGCTGAGTCACCCCTGGCTCCCAAAGCCGTGTTCACACAGGCGTTTGTGCACGGTGTGGCGAGAGACTGGCTGGCTTTGGCTCTGGGGCACGTTTGTGCCTGGACACTCAGCAGCAGCTCTGCGGGAGGCTTGTTCACAGCTCCAGCTGCTTGCCCCATGTGGCTCTGCAGCTCCTGTGCTTCCCTGCAAAAGCTCACCACCCGCTGCCTGTGTCGGCTTGGGTGGCAGGAGCAGTGCGGGATGCTTGTGTGGAAATGGGGCAACAGGTATTGTCAGCTGGAGAGAGGAGAAATAAGAAACTGAACCAAACTGGGTGCACAGTCCGCACGGAGAGCAATTTGGAGAGGAGGAGAGCACCCTGAATTTGAAAGTGTCTGGTTTTCTTCCCTGCTTCTTAAGGAATTAGGGCTCAGGGCGTTTTTATAGGGAAGTAAATCTCATCAAAGATGACTGGCACCATCATTGATTTCTTCTGTCAGCCCCGGGAGGTCCCAGATTTTTGATGTGTTTGAATCAGCTCTCTGTTTTGCAGCCTGAGGGAGCAGGAGATGTGTGGAGGGGCTCCATGAGCAGGACACCTTTCTAGGACCCACCAGTCTGGCCCTGGATCATTTGGGCTTTTTTTCCCCTGTTCAATCCAAATACACAGCATCCCAGAAACTCGTGACAAGTAGTGTGAGCCCTGACTTTTCCTTGGGGAACTGGCATCCATCTGATGGTAGTCTCTAACAGAAGGTGTCAGAGAGGTGTAAGGCCATTCAGTGTGAGGAAGGATATGGGGTAAGCATCAGGCAGGAGGATGTCACTGCTCTGTGACATGCCAAAATACTGTATGGGACATGTCCTTCGAGTCTCAGCTCACGTGTGATGCTCTGCTGTCTCCCCTGCTCTCATTTCTGCTATGTCTATGTTCCAGCCCCCCTTCTCCTGACTGAAGGGCCCAGGCCAGGCATGGGACTGCTGGAGGGAGCCAACAGCACCCTCGCCATGGAGAAGACAGCATTAGAGGAGAAGCTCCCTCAGGGCTGGCACGCCAAGGACTTTGTCACTCCTAGCCAGGATCTCTCCGGGTCCCGCAGCGTTATGATGGACAGCACCAAGATCCTGGGGGTCCAGGTGGTTCTGATTGCTGCCTACTCCCTCATCATCCTGCTGGGCTTCATCGGCAACTCCTTGGTCATCTACATCATAGTGAAGTACAAGACCATGAGGACTGTCACCAACTTCTTCATAGCGAACCTGGCCCTAGCAGACCTGATGGTGGACACCCTCTGTCTGCCGTTCACCCTGGTGTACACGCTGCTGGACGAGTGGAAGTTTGGAGCAGTTCTTTGCCACCTGGTCCCTTACGCTCAAGCCCTGAGCGTGCACGTGTCCACTCTCACTCTCACTGTGATTGCCCTGGACAGGTATCGGTGTATTGTTTTCCACCTGGACAGCAGGATCTCCAAGAGGCTCAGCTTCACCATTATAGCCATCATGTGGCTGGCAGCAGCGGTCCTAGCAGGTCCTCTGGCCATCTTCAGGGAGTACCGGTATGAGGAAATCCCATCCATCAACCTCAAAATGGCAGTCTGCTCAGAAAAATGGCCTTCTGGCAACAACAGAGACGCCACCATCTACAGCCTGTCCATGCTCCTCCTGCAGTATGTTCTCCCTCTTGCAGTTATTTGCTATGCCTACACCAGGATCTGGTTCAAGCTGAAAAACCACGTCAGCCCCACTTCTCGGAATGAAAACCAGTGCCGGAGGAGGAAGACCACCAAAATGCTAGTGATGGTAGTCGTGGTATTTGCTGTCTGCTGGCTCCCCTTCCACATGTTCCAGCTCGCCATTGATCTTGATCTGGTTCTTATCTTCCACGAATACAAACTCCTGTACACTGTCTTCCACGTGGGGGCCATGTGCTCTACGTTTGTCAACCCCCTGCTCTACGGATGGATGAACAAGAACTACAGGAATGGCTTCCTCACCTTTTTCCGCTGCCAGGACAAGCCAGAAAGCCTCCACACCGAGGGCTCAGTAAGAGGCAGGTCATACATCTTCAGGGCCAACACCCTAAACGGGAGCATCAAACAGTCTGCTGGCAACGGGCCACTGCCCACAGAGGTTTAGGGATGGGATGTGTACCCCCGGGACTGATGCTGGCTGAGCCCAGAGACGTTCTTGATGAATGCCTTTTTTTGGGGAACAATATGCTGCCAAAACTTTATAGCTACTGCAGCCACGTGGAAATACCCCCCCTGTATCTCTCAGTACAATAAATCTGGTGTATTTCTGTCTGACCAAACAAATGACTTTTTCCTTTCTCTGTGTTTAAGTGATGCATGCAGAAGCATGAAAAATCAGAGGGAGCTTCCATTTAGCCAGCAAAATACACCCTTTTAGCCACTTCCATTTGCCAAAGTGGGCTGTTCAACCTTTTACCCCCTGACACATTATGATGGAGAATCATTATCGTGTATGCTTGTTTGTCTGTACGTCTCCCAACCTCAAGCCGTATTGATCCATCTTTAGCTAATGCCTCTGAGGGGAGGGAGACCTGCTCTCCCCGGGACACATGGGTTGCTTGGGGCCACCGCTGCCAGGGCCGTGGCAGGGGAGCAGGCAGGTGCAGGATGAAGCTGGGCCATCGAGGATCCATGCACAGCACCTGCACAAATCCTCCCTGCAGCCCAGGGGAGGAGCTCTTGTCCCCAGCGAGCCCTGTAGGTGGCTGTGCTGCTGCTTACCGCAGCTTCTTTTGCAATGCCGAAGCAAGGGTTTGGGGACAGCTCTGGGTGACAGCTCACGACATACAAGCTGATTTTCATTAGCCAGTGCCCATGTGCAGAACAGGCAGAGGGGCAGATAGGAAAGGAAAACAAAAACAAAAACAACATCAATGACAGTGTCTTACAAAGTGCTCAGAGGGCTTTAAAGCTTTTCTCTTTCCAGGGTTGGAGGTGCTATGGGTCTTACATGGGTGCTTCTGTTCTTGTTGCAGAGGTGGTGTCCTCTTGCAGAAGATGGTTTGGAGACTGAGGAAGATGTGTTCTTTCAAACCAAACTGTATGTTCTCCTCCCTGAGGCTCTGTCAGCTGGGGAGCATATTTTTAGCTCTGCCATCAAAGGAGGCTTGATTGCTACTGTGATCTCAGCAGCTCGTCACTGGTGTCGCCTCTAAAGTCAGCGCTCATCAGATCGGAAAGTAACTCCCAGATGCAGGATAGGGACTCAACAGACCTCCTCATTACAGATAAAAAGCAAAGAAAAACTTGGATTTCAGGTCTTCAGTGGAGCAAGGACAGGAGGTAGGAGGACTTGCAGTACCAAGTGCACCAGCCTGGATCAGGCTGCTGGGCTGTCTCGTCTGGAGTCCTCGAGAGATGAGCTGTCAATGGGCTTGTTTGCAAACCCTGCTTTCCTGCTTCCTTCCCAGCCTGGCCTGCCTCTGGCTCTTGTTCTCCAGCTTAGCTTCCTGCGGCCACACTAGATGAATTTAATCTCTTTGCTTATTTTTTTGTCTCATTCCCTGCTCCATTTTCCTAAATAGGTACAAGAAAGAGGTCTTTGCTTCCTTCCGGGGAGACTGCTGCCAGGCAGGGTCTGCAGCGTGTCCTGCTTGGGCATGCAGATGGCAAATAACCCGGCACCTGGTTCTGCACATCACAGCACGTTTTTCTTTTCAGGGGCTTTTAGGATCTCTGAAAATCCTGCCAGGAAGTCAGTGTTGTTCCACTAAGAGAGTTGCCTGATTCCTGACAGGCCAGATACAGACACGATGGAAGAACTGAGACAGAAGGAAACTTTCCCCATGTGCAGTGCCATGGGGTGGTGCTGGGAGCTGCTGTTTCACCCTGATGAGTGGTGGGGATATTCTCCTCCACAGCACTGGTAAATTCTGTCCCCACTTCAGGAACTGGTCAGTCTACAACCCAGTCTCCCAAGCAACTCTCCCTGTGTTTCCATCAAACTCCAAGGTACAAGGAAATGTTTATTTTTTCAAAAGCAGCTTAAATGAGTGGAAAGAATTCAACTATTACCAATAAACACTCCAGAAAGTGATTTAACGCTCAATGATATATGTCAGAGCTAAACAACACATTCAGCAATGCGAGCTTGGGAGCCAATCACGCTGCCAGACGGAGATGGATGAGGAGCTAAATTGCTCTTGGAGGGCCTTGCCAAAGGTTTTGTCCTGTGACACCACACACGGTATCTGACTGGAGCAGGGCAGATAATGACATTATGAATGGCTGTTTAATTTTGAGCCCAGGCCTTTCAACTAAATATGGATAAATAAATAAACAGATCCCAGCTCTTCTCAAATAAATATTGGCAATGGCGTTTATAGAACAGAGGGATTTTTATGCTGGAGAAAACTGAGAAGGAGAAACTATTTATTGGAGTATAACTGCAAAGATCTGTTTGCTTTATTTTATACACTCATTCAGCTTCACTAATGGATTTCTGCCTGTGAGCTTGCTGTTTTTTTCCCCGCGATTTGAAGAAGATACATCCCTCCACACCCACTGCAGGCAGGGCAGTCAGCTCGAGGCTGTGTACGGGTGTCCCTATGGAGAGCCGCGATGCCCTGGTGAAGGGAGGCAGCCCTACTGTCCACTGTCAGATTGGGAACAAGGGGGTGGTGGAGAGAAAGGGAGCAAAGCTTCTTTCCAAAGGCTGGTGTGGGCAAATAAATAGACTTAAGATAGAAGAGAGGAATGAATTTGTTCCATGAAACAAAAATCTGTTGGAGACGAAGCTTCCCCAAATGTTTTCTCCCTGCTAAAGATGTCCTTGCTGCCAAGAGAACACTTCCATGAAACCAAAGGCTGGCAGCACTGTAAGTTTTTGAACTATTTAGAGCTGAGGACAGGCTATGACCCTGCTCTATTGGTGTCAAGGGCAGATCCTCTAGCAGTTACAGATATTCTTGGAGTCAAAGGGATCTTCCCACTGCCGGCTCCCAGCCAAAGGCACATCAGTGAGTTCCTGCTGAGCCAGGCTCCTCGCTGCAGGGCTGTGTCTCATCAAAGCTTGTCTGGAGCCAGTGTGGGTGACCAAATGAATCTCCTGTAGGGCTCCTCCTGACTGTCACCGTCACCCTTCTGGAAATGCTGCTGGGCTGAGCTGGCCTGGGGACACTTCACAGCCTTTAGGAGAGGTGCTAAACTCCCCGTGAAACACCCTGCTTCTCATGCCAGACGACCCTCTCTCCTGACGTCATACAATCCTTGAATTATAAAAATATTTATTTCTGAATATTTTTTTTAATTGCCAAGTGGCCGCTAGTGGATGATTAACTTGGAATCGACACCACAGGTCGGGGTGCCTCCAGCCATCCCACGCAATGGTCACTCACGTGCCAGAGGAACATGAGAGCAGCTGGGACACAGCAAATATTGCCATTTAAAAACAGCACCATCGGTAACCTGTTCCTTATTACAGGCTGCTCTGAGAGCTCTTGGGAGTCCCTAGGTCTCTTATCAAGCTTCCAGGCTTGACAAAGCACGCTGACATTTGCAGAGCAGCGGCTGCGCTTGAGGCTCTGAGAGCTGGAAATTTCACCTCTGAAACTCTTAAGTTTGCTCTGAGAATCCCTTCCCAGCTGATTTCCCAAGCAGATATGTCGGTAACGAGCTAAAGCTCGTACAGAGAGCACAGGTGTGGGGTTTTTATTTCTCCTTGTCTTGAGGCGATACATACAGCAGGCATTGACAAAGCACCCATCAATGTGGGGTGAGTGGGGTTGTTCTGCCAGGGCTCTGTCGGTGTCACAGACGTGGCACACTCCTGCACAACCCCGTGCTTCATCCTGCTGGATAAAGGCCAGATCCATCCCCTGGTGGCTTTCTGTCCTGCCGTAACGCGTCCTTACCCACGGAAGCCCAAGCGAACAATGTCAAATGGCACATGTTTTATTCAACGTGCCCACAAGTGTATTGGCAGAAACATTGCTCTGAGCCTTTCACAAGGGCTCTGTGGGGAAATACGGCCAGACAGGGGGAAGAAGCAGCTCCTCTGACATGTGCTGATACAAGAGGGGCTGGAGAGCCCTTCTGCTGAAGGAGGTCACAGACAGCTCAGCGTTTCCCTTGGTATCAGGTGTTAATCTTACTGTTGTTACGGCTAACCCGGTCTGAAACCAAATTAGCCTTTTGTTTGGGCAGGAGCTGTAGAGTTGGCGCTTTCTTTGTACGCCTTTGTCTTTCAGCCCTGTTATTGTGTGATTTCGCCAGGTCTCTGAATGTGCTGGATTTTAAATAAGGCCTCAGGATCAGCCAACGTGGTGAAAGTCAGAAATTACTGCAATAATCCAGAAAAGGAAAGGATTCTGGGTTCGAATGGGTGAGCAGAATTTGGTCCCTTGCATTGGAAAAAGCAAAGCTTTGTCTTCCTTTCAGTTTTCCCTTATCTAGCTTGAGATTCTTCAAGTGCCAAAAATAATATTGCATATTACTGCCAGAACATTTATCTTCTCGTTGAGCTCATTTCAGTGGAGGGATTTGTTCAGGAGGGCCTGGGAGGGGAAGCAGGATAGGTTTTTAATGCTCGTCGTTATCTCTAGTCTCAGTGTTTTGCAAGTTAAAAGGCAAATCAGAAAAAGACAAAGTCACTCACACACACCAAGGGAGGTACCAATTTATCTTCAGACAACACAACCTCTATTTAATTTTCTATCCAGACACCCCAGCACCTTTTGCCAAAGTGTTACATGAATATGGGGCTGAATGAGGCTGTGGGAGGAAAGCATTTTTCTGCTGCTAATGGCAATACCTTAGTGTCACTCATGATTTATAGCCAGCAAAGAATGCTTTTTCTGGTCTATGTTCTGCTCAGTGTAATGAGTATAGGAGGAATAGTGCGGATGCCTCATGGAGCTCACAGGAGGAGACCTTCATTAGTTCAGTCCTCTCCAGTGTGGCAGCAAAGACTGTGAACATTAGAGGAGAAACCCTTTTGTTTCTAACTAGCTTATTGAAGTGCATGACCATGGAGTTGTCACCGTGTCACTCTGTTAATGTGTCAGCCACTCTGCTAATGTGCCACAAACTTCAGATACTGCTTGTCTGAAGCATTTGGAACATAACGGGAGGGCAGCTCAGCTGCAAGGTGTGTCTCGCTGCGGTGTGGAAGGCAGAAGGGTGATCGGTCAAAGAACGAGCTTTCAAGCTATTAAGGAGAGGATGTGCCCCTGGATGAAATTGTGTGGTTAATATGCCTTTCTCTATGAAACGTGGGGTAGATTATTGGCTCGGCTGGGACCAGGCTGAGTAACATCAAAAGGGGACTGAACTCTGCCATGGTGCAGGAAGAACAGGGCCTCTACTAAAAGAGAGAAAAGACAGAAAGAACAGCAAATACAGATCCATCATGCCCTATATTCTGTCCTAGACCATGGCAATAACAGATGTTTAGAGAACGGGTGCCAACTTTGTCCCTTTGGTGGTCCATTACCCCATATTCCTAGCAGCAGCCACAACTGTTGTATTAGAGATCTTAGGGGGAACGGCCCTGCCCAGACCATTTGTTGTCCATTTCTAGGCTTTTCATTCACAATTTTGTCTGATCCCTCCCTGACCATTCTGGCTGTTTCCTCAGCCTCCCATGGCAGCCCGTTCCAGAAGCTCACTCCCCTCTTTGTAAAGAAGCACTGCTTTTATCTGTCAAATCCAGTCCCTACTAGTTTCAGCAAATGCCCTCTCGTTCTAGCACGGTGCTGAACAGCAGCTGGACATTGAGCTTCTCCACTGCTTTCTTCATGTTGTACAGCTTGATGCTATCTTCCTTCTCCAGACTTCTCCTCTTCCAGCTCAAGTCCCATCTCCTCCTAAGGCAGCTTCTTTATTCCTGATCTTCTTATTTGCCCTTCTGTGGACCTTGTCCAGTCCCGCAAATATCAGGAAGGGCTAAATATCAGAATCAATATCAGAAAGGGCTGAATTTTGCTCCTAAATCCCGTGAAAGAGTGGGATCTACCAGCTTCAAATGAAGGCTTTTCTTAGTACCTTTGCCTGAGATCAGCTTGATGAGGGCTTTTAAGTCTGTGTGGGGGAAGGACACCTCCTGGTGAGACGTCAGGCAGCCTCTCTGCGGCAGCAGCATCGCCGTGTTCCTACTGAAATCGGATTACACTGGTCACCGAGTCAGCTCAGTGAGGCAAGAAGTGCATCCCCAGTTCTGTTTATGAAGGTCAGAGCCACAAGGGCAGTCAGGTCCCTACCTCTCCTTGAACTCTGGATCCGAAGGATTTATCCAGGGGCAAGGCTGAGATCCAAGCAACCCTGATCCCTGACTAGTGTCTAAACCGCAGCTTCATCTGTCCATTCTACAAAGCAGAAATGTGAGGAATTGTGCATTTCAGGAAAGGAGCGACAAGTTTTTGTTGCACGGCAACTGTCGCTCCCACATATTTTGGAAGAAATTGAGAACATCCTGCACCTCGGAGAAATCAATAGCTTAGCTGAGGAGGAAGAGAACTGGCAGCAAGTCCCCAAAACTTTGAGCTGGGAAGAGCTCTTGGGGCTGATGGAAGGAAAAAGTGCTTTATGTCTGCATGCTCCTCAGCTTGTCTCCTCAACGTGACTGTCTGCATCACTTTCTGGGCTCTTCATGGTGAAATAATCCATTGTTCTGCCATTTCTGTCTCACAGAGGCATTTCACAGCCATCTGAATGTGCTCTAATCCACCTGCCAGCTGCAATCGGCACACAGCATGGTTGCATTCCTGTCAGCCAAGATTGGAGCACCAGAAACAAAAACCTTCAAAAGAGGAATCGACAAGAGATCTGCCTGTGAAAACCGGGGAGGAGGCACTCGGTCCTGGGGGCTTGGTGGAGGTACACATGGTGAACCTTCAGAGCAAAGCCTGGCGGTGAGGCCAGGGCAAAATTTGTCTTGCTTTCTGCTGTGGTGGCTGACTTCAGACAGGAATTCAGATGTGATTACTAAAACAATAATTTAGGGCTTCAGTTGCTGGGAGCTAATCTCCAGGGCTGAACTCAGCAGATGGCTGAGTAAGTGGACCCCAGCTAATGCATTTACGCAGTGGTTCAGCGGTTTTGGTCCAGTTTTGTTACTGACAACTTTGCTATGTGAAATCCCATTTCTGTTTCCTAGGTTAGATAAAAGAATTGGGTGGTTTCAAAGGGCAGATCTCAACTCTCCAAGACAACCCTGCAGTACCCAATTAAGCAAAGCTAACGTAGCAAAACTAGCATGGCAAGAACTGACTGAATCTGACTGTTGCTTGAAGGAGAGCAGGAACACAAGAACGCTGCGGCGACAAAGACGTCTTACTAGAGCACAGGGCTCGTTGGTCTATGGAAAATCTGCCTGGCACTGCAGGCCTTCATTGTGTGAAATTCCAATTGGCTTCAAGCAAAATCAGTGGGAGCTGCGTCTTTAATACCCAGTAGTTTTTTGGAAGTCCTGGTCTTTGCAATTATGTCATTAAAAGAATGTGAGCTGATCTGCGCAACCCGAGCAGCTAGAGCAGCCTGGAAGGAATTTCTCTCTCTGAAATGCAGCTATTGAAGTATTTCTTGTAGATTTCTCAGACAGTGGGGAAACGTTCAGGGGTATTTTTGTCAGGTGCATGCTGTAAGAATAGTATAAGAAAAGATCATAGGAAATAAATGGAGGAGACCTGGAACTCCTCTGCCTAAACCATTTCTGATTGCAGGGTGCCTCATCTCCTCTGAGGCTCCTGTGACGGAGATTTCATGTGCTCCCTGCACAGTCTGTTCTGAGCCCTTCCCAATATCTAACCAATAAACCTCCCTTACTGAAACCCATTACTTCTTGTCTCCTAGTAGACTAGGTTAGGAATTTATTACCTCCTCTACCACACCTTTACATTTTTAAAGGGTATTATCATGCATCTTTTCCACCATCTCAAGCCATTTTTTGTGCTTCCTCATAGGGCTCATCTGCTGCACCTCTGCTTGCTCTTGCTGCTCTCCTCTGGACTTTCTGTGCTCAATAGCCAGTAGTTTTACAGGCAAACAAAATGATTGAAGGAGGTAAAAGGGTTCTGCAGAAACGTTTGGCTCCCGGAGCAATCATGTATACTGGAATGCATAATTGTGAACTGCTCTGTTCCAAACACAGTGGCTGCCTCTACACTGTGGCAGGAGCCCAGGGTCTTTGTTTCGCTGACAGCAGAGCTATTTCCACGTTCTGACTCATCAGTGGCTGTTTCTACATGGGTGAAAGCAGCAGCACTTTGCAGCACCACTCTAACCCTGCCAGGTGAAACCCACCGTGAAGCGAACGTTACCCTGCGAGTGGCACCAGTCCTGCCGAGCTCTGCCCCTTGTGAGCCTTGCCTTGTGTGTGGAGCTCTCGGTACGACCATAGCATGAGCACACACGTGGCTCCAGGATGCGGTGACACAGCTGATGGAACACCACGGATGGTCACCGTGTCCAAACTTGCCTTTCCCAAGGAAGATGGTCTCTCTCTCCGAGTCAACCTCAGGGCTATTTCTTGTGCTGCTCGGTGGCTTTCTGTACTCTCCATCCCCATTTTGAGTGCCCCAGTGACTTCCTTACCCCCTTTCATCTACAAACAGGCCCAGAGAAAAAAACTTCAGGCAGTACTTGGAGCCCTGCTCTTGGATCCAGAGGCACTGGTGGAAGAGGTTGCAGCCTAAGCTCCACCACGGTGCTTGGGCAAACAGCTCTTCCTGCAGACCAGCAAAACGCGGGCAGTGCTGGCTTCTCACTGTCCCAATATGCCCGTGCAGGGCAGCTTTAATTGCTGTTTCTTCCACTTTCCCTCAAAGTACAGCTCTTATATTGTACTTCCTTGTACTGTATTGTATTGCATTTCCTCGTATTGTGGATAGAAATTTAAAAAAAAAAAAAATCAGCTGGTTCTCTCTCCCAGCTTTATCAAATCCTAGATGAACTGATCATAAACTGCTGAGGCTTTCTTTCCTCTTCTGTGAAACAAGGCAACTATAGCACCCGGAGGCTTGTAAAACATGTCATATATGCTAGCTGAATAGTGCTACTGCGGTAAAAAGCATTATAATTGAACACATTATAATTACATTTCCATCACTCGTGTACTAAGAAGACAGACCTTACTTGGAAAGTGCGGCTAAATACTCACAGAAAAACAAATTTTGAATTCTCGGGGATAAATATTTATTCCAGATAATCAAAAAATGAATGATTTGTGAATCCAGGTGTGGGAAGGTTATTAATGGCCACAGTGCCTGGAATTTTTCAGCAGCATCTGCTGCTTTTAATGTGGACCATGAATAGTTACTGAAGGATGACCAGAGGCTTTGCTCCACTGCTCATAAACATTTCTGAATTGTCTGGACAAGAATAATTCTAAACAAACCCCGACACTGTTATTTTATGTTCCAAGGAAGCTAATTTAAAAAGTGCAATTTTTAGCTAATTTGTATTGTTTTCTTATGCTGTTTTTTATTCCTCTCCCTCATGACTGCTCAAATGTGCAGTTGGAAGAAGTGGCCTCCTCTGCTGAAAGCACCGTGGAAGATGACAGTCTCCATGCATCAGTGGGCAACCTGAAGAGAAGCATGGGGCAGCCCTGCCACAGAGCAAATTTACAATATCTCGTGCATACCCCAGCAATCATCAAAACAAAAAATTAAATCTTGGAACAGTGTGGAGGTGACCTCCTGGGACAGCACATCTATCACAGCCAGATTGGGAAGCTACAAAGCAGCCCGTTGTCATGGCTTTTTTGATCGGGTCCTGTCTTCACTGACCTGCGGTCTGTATTGCATCAATTATTGGTGGAGACATTTATGTCTCTTTCTCTCTCTCTCTCTTTTAAGAAAAATCTTTTTTTCCCCACCTGTGACCCTTTTATTCAAGGGTCTCAAAGTGTCTCATGTTCCCCCAGAGGCTGGAGTCTCTCTTGGGAAGTGTTTGAGCGTATCTTTGTGGAAGTGTGACTTGCAGCTCAGAGCACATGTAGTAGCAAGTAGTTTGGTGAATCTCAGAAACAGGAAAGTCGGGTTTCCTAAAGGCCTTACATTGGTTGCCTCTTGCTCGGGTGTGTACTGATGTGTGAGCTCACACACGTGCTGCTCTCTACTTGCTGTGTTCTTGCACAAAACTTCTGGAACATAACAGGTCTGAGCTCTGGTTCACTTCTCGTTAGCAAACACTAACGGGCATGGCACCAACTGCACGGGAGTCCTGTCACAGGGCAGAATCTCCTCCTTCTCTTCAGTGTGTTCGCTCCTGCTTTGTCTCTTCAAGCATTGTTTCCCAGAGCCCAAGGCATGGGTTCCCCTGGGTTCCTCACTGGGCTGCTACACAAATGAATAGATCCTGCTGTGGCAAGCTGCTTTCTGATTCTCAGCATGTATTTCCCCTTTGTTACAGTCTTCTTATCATGTCTGGTCATACCCCCATATTTCTAGTACCACTCCATCCTAGGAGAAATAAATCAATTAGCTGCTTCCTCCCGTGCACACCTTTCACTGTGCCAGCTCAGAAAACAGAATGCCAACCCTGCAGCAAAAATTCTTCATTTATGCATTCACACGACTTAAAAATGATTTACAAAAGCAAGTTAAGAATGTAGTTCCTAAACAAAATTTAATATACCTTTGTTGTTCAGTAGTTGTAACTCTGTGCAGATCTGATGTTCGCAATCTAGAATCGAAGGATATGCTCTCTTTTTATCAGTCTATTTTGATTTAAAAATTCTTATCTCTACTGAACTGCTGGCACTGGGCTAGCAGAACGTGCTGTATTAACAAACTCTCTTGGATATTTGTGGCCCTTTTATAATGGCCAGGACTTCTTGAGCTTTAGAGCTATCACAATGCTACATAGAGTTTATTTCTTCTGCCCCTGTGTGGTTGTGCTAATCCATGTGAGACGGATGCCTTCTGGCATTAACAAACAGGTGCAGCCCCCCCAGTGTGACAAAGAAATGACTTCGCCTGGCACTGTCTCATGGTATATTTTCAGAAGAGACCGTATAAACAAGCCAGCACTTGTTATAACAAGCTTGGGGGTGTGACTTCATTCCTGGATATCGTCCTACTTTACAGACTACAAAACCTCTTTAGGCACCGGAGCTTTGACGGCTGGAGGCAGCTTGACTGCATCTCTCCATGTGCGCTGCGCTGCTAGGGGTCTGCTCAGGAGCCCTCCAGAGGGACGAATGTGCCAAGTCCCCGTGAGGTGCTACAGGAAAAGAGGCCCTGGCACCGACTGCTGCTTGCCAGGGACTTGCAGACATTTAGAAATGTTGTGCAAGCTGAGCCACGGACCGATGTTTTTTTAATTCCTGTAATCAAGAGACAACTGCTGAATGCGATAAGGCGAGTGTCTGAGCTTGAAATGGAGCAGGGAACCGGGGAGGGGAGGGGAGAGAGACAGCAGGCAGATACCAGGTAGGAGGTGCAGATGTTAAAGCTTTGATGTTCTCCTCTTCAGTGGAAACAGCGAGGAGAAGATAAACAATATTGCACTCAGCAGTGGCATTATCCTGTCCAAAACACCAGGAGAAGCAGTTGTTCTGAATGTCATTGTGAGAACACGAACCATCGGGGTACTTGTTTCTTCTCTCAGCTGCTCTGTTTGAAAACAGATTAACATCACAGAGACCAGGATTGCACCTTTTGTATTTGACAGTGAGAGCTGCTTTTTGTGCTCAAGAAAATTGCGGCCCTCCTCTTGGGTGTGTGACACTTCAGCGCTCGTCATTCCGCCAGCGTGGGGCAAGCCATCAGCTCCCACTGAAGGGGAAGGTGACAGATTTCTTTCCTGGTCATGCTGCTCAAAGTCCTGCAGCTCTGCACACTGTCAGCATCCCAAACGTGACATCAGAGAACAAACTAGACCCTCATCATTTTCATACACACTGCAGAGAAGAATGAACACGACTCTGGAGGGATTCCCATGTACTCTGTGTATCTCGAACTGGCTGTACTGGTGGTATCTGAGTTCTTTGTGATACAGCACTAAGGGATTCACATTCTTCCATTGTCTCTCCAGGGCAAGATGTGAGCGCAAGAAGTGCCTTGTTCTGGTGGTTATCTTTTAAAAAATATGTATTTCATTATCTTGCAGGAGGCAAGATTAAAAATAAAAATAAACCAACAGGTCCTCACTACTTTGGGACCAGAAATCAATGGAGTTTGTCATGGCTCCCAGGTCCTGAGGGAGCTCAGTTTGCAATCCCAGCCCAGCTCTCAGAAGGCTCTGCTGTCTCCTACCCAGGCAAGTTTTACCCTTTATTGCAGGCCACCAGCTGTGCCGTGCCAGAAGAGAAGCTGCTGGGGCTTGCCTTCACCGCTGGCACTGCACAGCCTTTTACAGCATATCCACACTGCGGTGAGGGTAACTTCTGTCAGCCTTCGCAAATCACCTTTAATCCAGCCGTGGTAAGGACCAGCACTGCCATGACACAGTGGGGCTTGGTCCTCGGTCTTCCCAAGGAACACTTACCCAGCTCCTCCAGAGGAGCCTGCTGCCGTAGCTCCGCAGCTACCAAATCCCTACCCATGCCAACTAATTTACAGCTGTGTGCCTGCCACGTGGGTCTTTTGTCTGCGCTGTAGGCAAAGACTTTAAATACTCTCAGCCAGAAAACATGGGCCAAGAACTTGACTAGGATTTGGATATTCTTTTTTCTTGCTGTCTGAGTGTTTCTGAAAAAGAAGTGATGCAGGGACACCCTGGAGTCCTGCTGTTCTGGTGACAGCTGTGGCTATGGGCAGCAGTGCTAAACGCTGCGGTTCCACAGGGGCTGGAATAGATGTTTGTCCGCTTCACCGGTTGTGGGGTGGGAATATTTTAGGACATCTTACATGTTACACAACATTGTTCTGAACTCTCAGAGATGCAGGTATGCTGAAAGCTGTTAGATGTAGGTGGAGAAAGTCTACAACTTCAATTATTGTATGGTGGTTAACCTAGGACTGGTTCCTTCGCAACCCTCCCCCGAAAAACTGAGATAGGGTTAGAATCAACTATCTGTGTCAACCATGGGATATTGATCTTCAGGTGTTCTTCATCTCTTCATGATTCAGGTTTTTTTCATCATTAAAATGGGGAGTGAGAAGCGGTGTTTACCTGCCTCACATGACGTATCTAATTACTGCTGCAGGGTAAGTTTCACTACTTTTGCTGCTAAAGTGCCACATTAGAGCTGCAACCCCAAAATGCCAAGTCTTCAAGTAGCTGTTCCTTCATGGACCACATAGACCAAGTCGAGCTTATCACATTTAACAGGCTCGGCACCAACGACACTAATTTCCCAAGGTGATGACTTTGTAAGTGGCAGCTCCTCCCTAATGAATGTATTTACCACTCTATGAAACCCATTTCTGTACTTTACAAGCTGTGAAAGGATCTGGGCAAACACTTTGCTCTGAGGAAAAAAAAAAAAAAAAAAAAAAAAAAAAAAAAAAAAACATGGATCAAACTCATTACCATGTTCAGTAAAGAATGGAGGCAGTTATCTTGACTAATTTCGGAAAAGTGTTACATGCTACTTAACTAAATTGTAAAAATATAAGGCAATACGTCCTGTCAGAGAGAGCAGCACAGCGTGAATACTGCAAAATAATAACACTTCACAGCTGTGAACTACAAGAAGGACAGAATTCATGTGCCTTCTGGGGGATGAGCTGTCAGGCCCTGTGCTGGCTCTGTCTCGTACTCTCATTTATGACCCGAAAATAACGACACCCTCCTCTCGCATGGGCACGGCTGCTGTCAGAGAGCATTGTCTGCACAGCCTGCCCCGTCCTGGCCAGCAGTACTGCTCTGGAAGGAGCTGCTCTGCTTTCTGCACGACTACTTCTGCAGTTCTGCTGGGCCTGGATGCTGTTGTGAGTGTGCAGGGTGTCAGGGCTCCACCGGGTGTTTTGGATGTAAGCAGTGAACACAAGGTAGTGGGAGAAAACTCAGAATCCATTTCTTGAGGCGACTTTTTTTTTTTTTTTTTTTTTTTTTTGTGTGGTTCTCCAGGAAGAATGCCAGCAAAACCAGGGACAAGGACACACTATTCTCAATGTTCCTGGGGAAATAAGTAGAATAAAAAAGTTTATTTAAAGAAAAAATTGTCAAGGCCCTACAGAGACAGTGTCATAGTCACAACTCTGCCTCTAAGAGCCACCAGCACTGTATTCCACCCTCTGTAATGTATTCTTGTGGTGATGTGCGGCTTTGGGGAACTTTTCCTAGTCTTTTAAATAGTGGTAAGTTTATTCTTAAACAGGAAGTCATTATATTTGTTTATCCTGATGCATTTTCCTAGATGGCTGCATTCTCCATATGAAGCTTTACTGGTTTTTGGATACTTGCAGAGGTGTTGTGCTCCTCTGTGACGAAATGGCAGCAAAGCTGGTGGTATTTCTTCATGACAGTTGTGAATGGTTACTCTTCAATTTCACTTTCCAAATCTGAGTGGAATTAAAAATTTCAATTTTCATTTGCATCTCAAAAGCTCCCCCTTTTCCTTTAACTGTAATAAAGAAGGAACAGGAATGTCTGACTAGCCTTCTTTGTACTGTTCATTATCTTACACAAATGTATCACAACCTCAGCTAGGTTTCCTCATAAACCCTCTAGATAATATTAGTCTTTTTAACTGTGCCTCTTCTCATAGCTTTTATTATTTTCGTCACCTAACATATAATATTTCCATACCTCATTTGATAGAAAAATGGGCAGAGATCATATTTTACTTTGAAATATGAAGGGCACTTCTAAGCCTTGGTAACAATTTTACTGAAATAGCTGGAATAGAGAAGTAATGTGAATCATTGTTCCTATTTTATTGTTTAGGAAAATTTAAATGAAAGTCTTGAAAATGTTTTATATAACCTCTTTGAAAGAAATGCATTTCACTTATTGTAAAATATGTGCTAGTTTGACTACGGTTGAATAGATTTGGTTAAATGGCAACTTGGAAACTGAACCCATTTCAAAGAAGAGAGGCGGATCCTGCTTTAAAAAATACAGGAACCCCGAGCACTATGTGAGGCTATAGCAACCTAGCTGAGAAATTGAAATTTTTATGATCCTGCAAGACTAAATGAGAGGTTGGCACAATAACTCTCTTGATTTAACAGTTATTTCATTATGGATAAAACAAGAAGATACTTTTTGCTACCTGATTTAAATCAAGCATACCACTTTTGGTATCTTTTCTTGTTTGATAATTTTGTGCTGTGAGTTACCTGTTCAATACGACACATTTAAGAGCCAGAAACTTGTGTATATAATTAGTAACTTTGAAAATGTTAACATTTCTGAGATCCCTGGTGTTTGTTCTTGCAAACAGTTCCCAAACATACCAGAATTCATCAGAAATATAACAAATCCCTTTGTGCTTTTATACTGGTGCCTTTTTAAAAATAGTAACATCTTAATTGCAACATTTATGAGGGAAAATGGGCTCCTTTAACCTTCTGCAGGCAGACTGATGCTCACTCTTTGTCTCCATTCCTCCGACTGCTGCTCTATCATGCCGTTGCAGTTATGGTCAGCACAAAAACGATGAGTGGCAGTGAGATGGGAGCTACAGCAGACGTGTGCAGAGCCACGGTGGAACTAGTTCTCTGTGTGTTTCTGCTCAAGTGGCTGCAGGACCCCATGGTCACCACCTTGGAAAGTGTTTCTGCTTGAGGGCTAATGCAGAGATGATGTCCAATTGCATGCCACTCACTGGGAAAAGGTGCCTCGGCCCCACCTGAACAACATGATGTTGATTGAACAGGAGGCAGGATTGAGCCTTGCAAGGCTTCAAAGAAGAGGGAGGTCTGGATGGATGACGGTAATAATAATCTGATACAACATCTCATTTATTTAAGCAGACTCTGAAGTCAACTCTCTCTGAAGTCAACTCAAAAAGAAATGCTGGTAGCTGCTGTAGGTCAGCAGTTGTCTTTTGAACTCCTTCAAAATGGCCCTTGTATTTTATCAGTGAGATGAAGGGGGAGAGCCCTGTTTAATCTCCACTGTTTTCTTTTGCAAGGCAACAGTGCTCAGAGCATCCTGGGAGCAAAGCATCACTTCTCTCCTGAAGCAGCAGGCGCTCCTTCGCAGCACTCCTCGGTTTTACAACAGATATTGCTGCACAGCAGCTTCCCCTGTTCCTCAAAATACTATTACGGCATAGTAAAATTAATTTACGTGCTGCCAATATCAGTTTTCTGAGATAAAGCAGTGTGTCCATGGAAGAGTCAAAACGCCCAAGTAAGGAAACAGCTTGAGTTTCTGACACAATGGACAACGTTCATGCAGTGAGAAGCTCCTCTGTGAAAAATGAGGGAAGCAGGGCTGCTTCTTTTTTTTTTTTTTTTTTTTTTTCTTTCTTTCTTTTTTTTTCTTTCTTTTTTTTTTTTTTCTCAAATTATTTGTTCAGTTTGTTAGTCCTTTGAAGCCAATCAGCCTTTTCTTCCAAACATTTGGCTAGGTAGTAATTCCAACAAAATTCTAGCAGTCGCATATTGATCTGGATAAAATATGGAGCTTTCGAAAAGCACATGGTCTGGATTAAGCTGCATAGGGCTTGATGCAGAACAGACAGTTTGCACCAATTATCTGTGCATAAACACAAGCAGACCACATAAACGGCTGCAGAACTTCAGGAGAATAAATAACTGGTTGCAGATTTAATACTGGCTGTCATATCACTACTTTGTGGGTTTTACTAATGACTTACTAGACAAGAGGAGCCCTTATTCTGCTTCTCTGAGATCTGAGAAGGCAGAAGATAGATGTGGTTTACATTTCTCTAAAGTTAGAACTCATGATGTAAAACACAGAAATAGACATGAATAGAAAAAAAAGCCAAAATGTGTAATTTAAAAAACGTGTTGAATAGCTGCACGATATCCCGCTTTCCAGAGGGTTCAAAGAATTGGCTACGTGTATATAGCCCTATAAGGCTATTTGTTCCCCGGAGAGCAAAATGATAATTTTCAATGCTTGTGAACAGCAAGAAAACCATTACTGTATTTTGTACGGCAACTTTTGTTCTTCAAAACTGAGGGAGAAATGTTGTTAGAGAGACGCTGGGACTCAAAGATCCCATGGGCGTTTGGGTTGGCTGCACTCGGGGCGACACCACGCTTCGTGCCAGTAAAGTCTTCACCACCAGCTGGCTCTGGACCAGCCACCGCCTTGGCCATTGTGTTTTCAAGGCTGTTTGGCTGGGTTTTGGGGTTGCCACCTCACTTGCCTCGCAGCAGGGACGGGAGAGGGACTGATGGTGTTGGTAGGCCGGGGAGCCAAGGAGCAGCGCTCTGCCCTGGTGCCTTCCCATTACAGGAGGGGAAGGGGCCAGGTCTGGGCACTGCTTGGGGACAGCCAGGAGGGAGAGGGACGCGTGGGGCTTTATGAGGGGCTGTGGGCGGCCTGCCCGTTGGTGCCACTGGGGAACACAATATGGCGCTGCTTGTGTCGTGTGGTGCTGGGAGAGCGGCTGCACATGGCCTGGCCTGCTCGGTGCCACTGAACAAGCCCGTGTGGTTCTGTGCACACTTGTCCCTTCCAGCTGCCGGTGACAGACACCCAGCTCTAGTTTTACCCAACGGATTTTACTTAACAGATTTTTCACTCAACAACATTGTCCCCTCCCGGCCACCGTCCCCGTCCCCGCCACTCCCGGCGCTTCCGCCCTTCGCCGGGCAGGCGGCTGAGCCTCGCCGCCGCTCCGCCACCCGGAAGCGGTTACCGGCAGCGCTTCCGGCGGCGGCGGGAGGCCGCTGAGGGTCCGGTGCGGCTCCGCCTCGCCCCCGGCCCCGGTCCCCGGTCCCCGGTCCCCGGTCCCGGTCCCGGTCCCAGTCCCAGCATGCGGGGCCCTCCCGCCCCGCCCCGCCGCCGGCCCGCAGCCCCGCCGCCTCCTCCCGCTCCCCCGGCTGCGATGTGACCGCGGCTCGCCGCCCGCCGCCGCCCGGTGAGCGCCGGCCTTGCCCCGGTGGGGCCCGGGGAGGGATCCGAGGGGCCGCCGTGGGGCCCCGCCGCTCATCGCAGAGCTCCCCGGGGCCTGTGGCGGGGTACCGGGGGGGGACAGTGGGGTGAGGTGAGGCGCCCCTGGATCGCCAGACTTCGCTTCAGGGCTTCCAGGGGGCCTGCAGCCCTTACGTGGGCTCACCGCGCGCTGGGACGCTGTAAAGTCACGCTAACAAAGGGGTTTTCTTCCGAAAATAAATAAGCAGGTAGCTCGTAGTTCTCCTGGCTGGTTAAAGTCGGGCGGGCCTGCAAGCGACGCTGTCGGTTTGCAAGGGATGGATAGGAGCAGCCTGTAGGGAGAGAGGTGTGCCGTAACGCCGTGTGCTTGGTGTGCTTCTAGCAATGGAGGCTCCCTACGATGGCACCGAGGTAACCGTGGTGATGGAGGAAATAGAGGGCGCCTACACATACGCCTCGCCAGTGCCTTCAAAGAAGAAAAAGAAATACAAAAGTCCTGGCGATCATGGAGAAAAAGCCAAAAAGCCCAGGTGAGTTCTTCCTGCCTTCGTTCATTTTCTGTCTTGAGTGTGGGGGCAATTTTCCTTGCATCAGTTTATAAGAACAAATGTTGCAGTACACGTGGAACACTTGATAGCATAGAAAACATTTTAAAAAAACATAGTGTGACAGTTTGGGCTCACTCTGGCATGCCTTAGTGAGTGCTAGCAGTGCTTGATCTACGCTCTGTGTCCTCTAGAACAACTTGCCTTAGACTCTTTTGCCTTACTGCAGAGGTTCTCTTCACAATCTTAGTTTCTATTTGGTTTAAAAAATGCCTTTGCAAATATAAATGAATATAACATGCTTATAATTTGTCTTCAAAACCAGTGTAAATACTAGGAAGTTCTTTTTCCAGAGGGGTTGTTGTAGAATGACGTTAACGCTCGTCGCTGGTTGCGTTTCAGATCTGCTTACCTCCTGTACTACTATGATATTTACTTGAAAGTACAGCAAGAGCTGCCCCACCTCCCTCAGTCTGAAATCAACAAAAAGATCAGCGAGAGCTGGAGGTTGCTCAGTGTGGCTGAAAAAAGCTATTATTTGGAGAAAGCCAAGCTAGAGAAAGAGGGACTGGACCCGGTAAGTCTCCTTTCCTGCAGTTCTTTCTCGTGTGAAGAGCGGGAGAAGCTGGCAGCTGTAACTGTTGTGGCACGTAACTGCTTGCACAGCGCTGGCTGTGGCAGTCGTTCAGCTGCAGATTCCAGTTTGTGCTTCTGCTTTACGACCGCCGGTACAGAAGCGGTGCGTGAGGCGGTGGGTTCCTTTCTTTTGCCTTCCGTTCAATCAAGGGATCGTGTTTTGAAATTCAGGATGGGGATGTCTGGTACCCCCTGATGGGAGCGGTAGTTTTTTGTGTCATGTCATCAGGGTGCTGGGTGGTAAAGTGGGTGATAAAAGCAGCGCTGAGAGGGACTGTGGGCTGTCACGTGGAGAACTTCCTAGCAGACTATTTCAGGAAGCCATTTGAGCTTTAAGATCTAAAATACTGAAAAGAAGGATAGAGAACTGACTCCCTTCCTTTTCCCTCTTTCATTTATTCTGTGCTCTGTCCTTGCCAACAGAACTCCAAGGTGTCCACTCGCACTACAGTAGTTCCAGACATTCCAGGTTTCCGTAAGATTCTTCCCCGCTCAGATTATATAATTATTCCCAAAACCACTCTTCAGGAGGACAGGAGCCGGCAGCCGCTGGAACTGTGTGTGACGCAGGGTCAGGCGGCCCCCGAAGGCGTGACGGCTTCCACCAATATCACAAACGTCCCCCGCGATGCTGTGCAGAACATCCTTTCCGTGGACTCGAGCCATGTTGGCATTTCTGAGCAGTGCATCGCCATCGAAGGGCTATCAGAAGAGACTGCTGCCTTTGGTCAGTCGGAGGCGGTGGAAGAAGTGGTGGCATCGGAGGTTCTCTCTCACTACGTTGGGCCCGTGACAGATAAAGTGGCTGGAGACGTCCTCTTGGATGAGGCTTCTTTGGAAATAGAAGGGCAGCCGTACCAGACGACTCGGGTCGTTATTGAAGAGACTCTAGTCAGCAGCTCCACGGACATCCCCAACGGGAGCATCGCTGTGGCCCGGCCCCAGGTTTCAGACGGCGTGTCTGTGGTGACCGTGGTGACCGGGAGGGTGAGTTACTCTAGGGACCCTCGGAATCCTGTCAGCTTCTCGTGAGAGATGTCCGACTGCTGTTTAACAGGTTTTTCTTGAGATTCTGGGTGGCTGCAGGAGGTGCTGTGCAGTAGTGGGGCAAACAGCAGCATTTTTATCTTGGTGATTGCTGCGTCTCTGCCTCCAGATTCTCTGCTGTATGCTGCCATTGCTTATGTCTTAATTTGACTCCTAGAGTTTTTACAAACTACTTCTTTTAACAATAATTGGGGTGGCTTCCACAGCTGGACTACAAGATTTTTAGATGAAGAATTAGATTGCCGCTGTGCTCCTGAGAGCTGTTTTCTTGGCTGCAGACAGAAGGGAGTTTTAAATTGAGGTGTTACAGAAATAATTATGCTATGAAGTTTTGGGTCTGCTGATTTTAATTTCAAGGTGAGAAGAGTTTGATAATTTCCAGAGCAGACTTGGTAAGGCTTTTGAAATGATCACTCTTCTTTCCTGCTTTCTGGTCTCATCAGTCCTCAGGATACACACTCAGCAGTGTTTGTGAAAGGGTGGGCCACGGGCTGCTTTCTGTCTTGTTTTTTACGTGTAATTTCCCTTTAACTTCGCTTTAGGACACTGAAGAGAGCACTTCCTCCACACCTGCTACACAGTTTATTATGTTACCTTTACCAGCTCATTCTGTTGTGGAGAACCCGACGTCAATTAAATTGGTAAGAAATTCAGTCTCGTGGCATTTCAAGATCTGGATGTATTATCATAGGATTGTCTTAAAGGTGGTAGAGTAGGAAGGGTTTGATCATGGTCCAGTTCTTAAAGGTAGTCCAGTGTGAAGCCATCAGATCAGTCAGTGTATTTCTTGTCCCTGCCTTTATGCCTTGTGTATGCTAGGGGAGGTCTTGGAGTTATATTCCTGCTGCCTTCTCCCTCAAGGAGTTCTTGGAAGCAGATGGGAGTACATAACACTACCACAACCCCTCTGGCTACCAGCAGTTCCTTTGTTGCCTTTTTCAAGGTCTGTGTTGCCTTGCATGGCCTCTACTTGGAGGCATATCTGTTTCATAAAATGCCAGTGTCTATCCCTTCGAGGGCAAGAATCTGCTCTTGTGACAGGAACACGTGAGCTCCCCAGTCATGTGGTGCCTGTCGCTTTCCCCACGTGATGGGAGAGGAGCAGTAACCTAAGATTTTGAGAACCCCTGGAGAAAAGTTCATGCGGCTTGTTGCACGAGGAGCAGTGCTGTTATTTCTCTAATACCGCTGCTCTGACCATAATCATTGTGAGACTTCCCCGTGCAGGCAGCACGGCAGCTCCCTGTGGGGTGTAAGGTCGCGTGAAGTCCTGTTTTCTGGGCTCTGTGCTCCCAGCTGGTGGAACACTGAAAGTATTTGTAGTGGTACCTAGCATGGTGTTTGTTCAGGTGTCTTAGGATGGATGGAGATGCATCAGGTTTTTGCTCCTGAGGAGAAGTACCAACTTCAGTTGTCTTCCTTAATGGTAGCACCTGCATTTCTAGGAAAAACAGCCCTAGTTAGGGACTTGTGGCACAACAGCTCCCTCAGGAGTAGCAGGTACAGAATCTTGAGAAGTGCTGCGCTGACAAAAACTCTGTGTGTAGGTGTAGCAGTCCTGGCAGAGACTCTGGTTTAGTTGTCTTTAGGAGCAGTGCTGCTGCTGCTGCTGTTGCAGCAGTTTGTAGTGAACTACGGTAAAGCACCAGGGAGTACTTTAGCACTACACAGAACAACAAATTACTGATGAAAAATACCTCCACATCACGAGTGTTTGTCTTCACGTATTGTCACTCTGACATAAACATATTAATCAAACGTTGCCTTACTGTGGACTGCTGTTTGAATCGTTTTTGTGTTGTCTTCTTGAGGCTGTCAAGTTCATAAGAGAGCTCTTATGTGATTGAAAGCATAAGGTTAGCTTCTCCTGCAGGTTACATGCATTGTTCATCTCTGCTCTGCAGTTTGATCCAGATTCTGGTACTACTGAAGGTTTGTGTATACACTGAACACTTGAATTCAGCGTAACCACGGCGCTGAGTCACTGATACAGCTGTGTGTTGGCTGAGGGGTGAAATGAATAATAGCAAAGGGCTGGCAGAGCTGCTAGATCATGTTGGTGAAGTGCTTACCGGGGAAGGGAGCGATGAGCGCAGCTCGGTGGTTTTTTCAGCTCTGTAGAGAAATTCTTGACGACTCTTGTTTCAGACAACCACCTATACTCGCAGGGGACATGGGAATTGTACCAATCCTGGCTGCTCCTTCACGTATGTCACCAGACATAAGCCACCAAAATGCCCAGCATGTGGGAACTTCCTGGGGGGGAAATGGATCCCGAAGGTAAACTCGCTTTTCCTTCTCTTTCTCTTCAGACAAAAAGTGCTGGTTTTATGAATGCCTGTGAAATTTCTAGGCCTGTGTTTGAAGTTATTCTACAAATTGAGATTTTTTGGGGTGGTCTTTCAACAGAAATGAAGGATAAATCTGAGCAACGATAGGTGTGTGATCATTTGGGAGCCATATGATAGCTGGTCTAGTGGAAGCTGAAACGTTGGGTATTGTTGGTTCGTGGCTGTGTCTGATCGTTCTCGATATTCTGACCTTTGGAAGGAGATTTCCAGAGGCTGGTGTAGTTGTGGACATGGTTGTTGAATGGAAAACTTTTTCTCCACGTGATACCTGCGATACTTAAGTTACTGGAATCTGCACTAGCTGTGTACAGCAAGTAGTTGCTCCTTAAACCTTGGCAATGTGAAGGTAATTACTGAGCTCTGAACAGACGTGTTCATGAAATTTATCTGCAGCACAGCCCCTCAGGCCCAAATTGTAGGATGTTCTCAGTGTGAAAATTTGTTCTGGCTGTTAAAATTTCAGTGATTTGGTGTGCATTTGTCCTGAACCGATGTGTCTAGATTCATTAAGCATTGAGAGGGAAGAACTTTCTCATCACACAAACTGTAGAGTCTGACCTGATCGCTGAGCTTACTGTGTGCTGGGGTACAAGCAGCAACGACATCTTTTGTGCTGGAAACCTGCTGAAGTAGATAGGTGGCTAACTGCAAAAAGGTGTTTCTGCCTGAATATGGCATGCCTGCTCTGTTAAATCCCACACTGATTTGAACTGAAACATTCTAGGGGGAAGGTTTTCCTTCTACCAGTTACATGCTGCTCTTCTGGGAACATGCTTGCATAAACAGTTTCATTTATTCTTATGGTGTCGTGCCTTGGAGAAAAACACGCAGCAGCATTTTTTTTTTTTACTGGTAGTAACATCAGTAGGACTGAAACTTAGTACATACATACCTTCCTGTTCCTTAAAAAAGGGATTACGTTAGAAGATGTCTGTTTTTAGAAACCTAGAATATTCTGCCGAGCATAAATTCTTGAGAAAGCTTAGAACCCATGTGTTTATCACGCCAGAAACTCTTGACTACTTCTCTGATAGGATTTGTTTATTACCCCTCAGTGCTCCATCTTACCTTCTTTGACCTCAGCACACAGCTCTTGTAGCATTAGTCTTGAAGGTAAAGCTTTGCTTTAAGCTGGAAAAGCCTCCTGAGTAATTCTGTATCTCCCGAGTCCCTCAGATGCATGCTTTTCTGAGTGCTCCTTTGCACTACACTGCAATTTAAGCCAAAAGATGCAAGTTCTGTAGCTAGCTCCCTTTGGTTCCTCAGTAGCATGGAAGAACAGACAGCATCAGAGAGCTGAAGGTAGGAAAGGGGAGTGTAGGAGGTGGGCCCTTGTTACAAAAGGTGGCCGATGAGTTTGTGATGTTGCTGCTAATGGTGATATTTAAGAGAGTTTAAGGAAGACTGATTTTTCAAAGTAGAACTGTCAGGAAGCTAGCTAAAATGTTAACAGGGACTTTCCTGTTGTAGAAGATGATATTTCTGCTCTCACGTGCAATTCATTGCTTAAACGCTCAGGATTTGGCTGTTTTGATTGAGCATTGAATAGGCCGTGGCAAACCAGGCTATGTGAACCTCTGAAATGTGTTCATCTTGTTTCCAGGAAAAGCAACCAAAAGTCAAATCTGAGCCAAATTCAGGCACTTCTCTGAAAACTCCGGCAACTAAAAGAGGTCAACAGGCAGTGCTCACAGAACCAGCAGCTGTGTGTGAGAGCACCTCGAAGTCTGCCCTGGAAAGCTCTGAAGCGGTCAGCCAGCTGCTGAATGCTGTGCCTGCTGCAGGGCAGATGCAGGAGACGGAGTGGGAGGAAGTGATCATCTCGGAGGCTCACATTCTTGCAAACAGCGTGCTTGCTGAAGACAGAGGGACTGCTGCCGGAGTAATGGTTGGTCAGGAGAGCCAGCCGCAAGGAGACTCTTCTACAGAGCAGGCAGAAAAAGATAGCGTAGGGCTGGGGATGCCGCCGTCTTCTGAGGTGCTGAGTCCAAATACCTCTGCAAAAAAGCCAGTGGGGTGAGTTACAGAAGCGTGTGATGTCTGATGTGTGCTGATGGAACAAATCCAAGAAATGGAAGGCTGTTGGCAGTGCTTCGTGCAAGACCTTCTGTGTCCTGTCTTCTTTCTGCCACTTCAAGATTGTTCTTTTGAGATGATTTTGTCCATCAAAGTTATTTTTTTAAGTGACAATGAAATTGTTGTGGTAGTCACAGGGCAGATGTATCTTTAGCACTGCTTCGCCTTCCTACTGCAATAGCTATGATTATTGCACTAATAAAGCACAGGAGAGAGGAGAAAATTGAGGGTGAGAGGGAAACCATGGAATTTCTTTCCAATTGTAGCTCTTGTCTTTTAGAATTGATGCTCCAGCTGCTGCACACAAAGGGCAAGAAGTAAAGAGTAAACCAAGACCGAAGCCCTCCTTGCTGGCTGCAGCAAGGCCCATGCGAGCAATTCTGCCCGCACCAGCCAGCGTGGGGAGAGAAGCCAGCACTGAGCAGGCTAGCAAGAGACAGGCGTTTGCAAATACTGGTAAAAATACTGGTTCTCTGGTATGCTTTGGGAGTGGTTGTCTTTCCTCTCTATATTGAAGTGGTCTCTGTCAAATACTAGGATGTGTCTGAAGGGAGATAGTGAGCTATCCTAGGTTTAAAACAAAAACAAACAAACAAAAAACCACCCTCGATTTCTTTCTAATCAGAAGGGCAGGTAAATGGGACGTGAGACACCTGCTCGTGTCACTTCAAGTTCAGAGGAAAAAAATCTCATGTGAGTCTGGTTTCATTTACCAAAGAAGAAAACAGGACTTGCTTTTTCTTACCTAACCTGCTGTGTTCTTTTCCTTCTCCAAGACAAGCATCCCCCTGTGAGAACATCAGGCTTGAAGCCCAGTACGCTGAAACAGTTGGGTCAGGCAGTTCTGCAGCCACCAAGTGCTGAGGACCAAAAGGTACCTATGGCTTGTTCTTCAAATGCACAATCCTTTCCTTGGGATTATTTTCCCCAAATGAGGGGTATGAGCTGAGTGCTGAGGAATAGAATATGAGAATGTAGCACCCTTGTGATGATGGAAGTTGTGACCGACAGATTTTATGAGATGGCTCTGAAGTAGTGTGAGTGCTAGATGGCCAAGAGTAGGAACTCAGCTGAGAGATTCTGGGGGACAGTCCTTCGGCTGGCTGCTTTGAAAACCTTCTGGTTACTTCCAGAAGATATTTGAGGATCTGGTGGTCTTTTGGGAATCTGACATGTAATACTGACTGCTGAGGGACTCTGTTTTACCTGTGAAAGATGATTGAGTGGGAAGCAAAGCTTGCTAAGATGCTGGAATACTTCTACTTGAATTGTAAAGCCTTAATATGCAAAACAGCACGTTGTAGTCCCCCGACATTAAATGAACAGTACCAGATTTCCTGAGGGGAAGAAAATGCTAATAGGTATTTGCTTACAGGATGTGTGTATTCAGTAGTAGGTGTCTCATGGGTGTTCTTTTTTATTTTTTTTTTGTCTTCTGCTTTCAATCTCTAGCTCCACAGCACTTTGCCCAACAGGGCTTCGCAGGTTAAAGTAGTGGAGGTCAAGCCAGATGTGTTCCCTTCCTACAAGTACAGCTGCACTGTAACTTTGGTGAGAATTTTTTAGATGGTCTGGGGGGATTGTCGTCTCTGGGATGAGGTTGTTCCGTGGCTTTTGTTTTACTGACTTGCAGAAACATTATCCTGTATTTAACGTGACCATTTGTGCTGTGTATGTCATCTGTTGACCTAATCTGGGCTGTCTGTGCCGTGTTGCAGTCATGTTTGGGACCTTGTTACGAAATGGATTTTTCTTCATACTCTGGTATAATTTCCATCGCCTCTTTGAGTTAAGTGGGGAGGTTCAGTGGTTTCTGAATGAGTTTATTATGTGGAGTGTCTGTGGGATATTTCTCAAAACGTTTGAATGCTGGTTAAAATGTTATGTACAGAGTGATAAGGTCTGCTATTTAATCTTTACTCTAGGTGTTAAAACTGGGGAAAAGCATATAATATTCAAGTAGACTACTCTACAGTCTTGTTAGCATGTAGTAGTCATGGTCAACAAACATCATTTTCATGTCGTTCCAGGATTTGGGGCTGGCAACATCACGTGGCAGAGGGAAATGCAAGAACCCCTCGTGTAGTTACGTGTATACGAACAGGCACAAGCCACGCATCTGTCCAAGCTGTGGCTACAATCTTGCCAAAGACAGAGCTGAGAAAACAGCAAAATCCCTGGTAAGGTTCAGAATGGTTTGTGTTTCAAACCAATAATGTGGGTGGGGAAGTATCTTAGTTTGCAGGTTCCCATGGGAACGTGTTAATTTTCTTTTTCCATTATGGTAAGTCTGTTTCCAACAATAATGTCCTACTGAAAATACGTGTGATGATGTTCTTACCGTTCAGCTTCTGCAATGGTGGGGTTTCAGGCTCACAATGAGACAGACAACGCTCAGTTCTACCACTGGATGTCTCTGTAGCTTAAAAATGCTTACGATGTGTTACTTCGTGCTGGGGAAATCACCCCTCAGGTCACATTTGTTGTGTCAGCTTTGTGGAACTTCAGACTTCATCAAAAAACTTCCAAGCGTGCTCTACTTTGTGACCAGTTTGTGGCAAATGTCAACCGAGTTAGTACATCTTGTATTCGAGCTTCCTATATTTAGGGGTTTGTAGCGCGACTTACTTCCAGCCTGAATTTATTTCTGGATGTAGTATTTTCTTTCTGTTGTTGAACGATGTTGTTCAAGATTTCTTCTGCTCTTGTGCTTGGATATAAATAGTGTATTGTGGATTTTGTTTGGTTTGCTTCTGGGGTGATCCTTTTTTTTTTCCCCCCAAATTTCAAAGTTTAGCTTTTCTTCTACAGAATTGTTTTGCCTTTTTTTTTTCTTTTTTTTTTAAAAAAAAGCTGTCCTGTTCTTAGCTGGAATGCCCACTCAGCATATAGACAGACAACTGCATTGTAGTCTGTGCAGTTGTTTTACTCTTTCACTTTATTATTTGCATTTTATTTTAAAGTACATAACTTTGTATATGAAAAACATAAAGCAAAAAACAACCTGAAATGGCCTGTGAGAAATCCACATGTAAGCAGATGTGTAGGGAACAGCAGTCTGCTTAGCTCAGCTTGCATTTTGAGAGACATGTGGCTTGTCTCTTCCTCATTTTTTTTTTTAATTTTCTGGTTTAATTGTGATTAACATTCCTATCACACAGCTTGTTGTTGTCTCTGCTTTTGGACTGATCTTTTATCTCATTGCTAGACTAGACAGAAAAACAGGTTGAAATGTTAGCAGAAGGGTTTACGTGATCAAACAGCTTAGCCTGTTTGTGTTCTCTCTGTTCTTCTGAGCCACCTGGAGTTCGATTCTCCTGTGCTTGTGCATCTGTAGGAAAGAACTGTGGCTGATCAATTGTAATCGATCAGTGTATTCCATACATTGCAACCCCCGTTCTAGAATAAACAAGTGTTAAACTAGTTCCTGGAGAGTTAAGCAGGCTGCTGTGGCTACCTGAGCATGGTGTACAGGACAATGTGCCTGATAACCTATGGAGAAAGGCAGTGATGTTTGCCAAGTGTATTGAAATGTTTGTATGCTTGTTGGTGGTTGTCCTCCCCTTCCTAATCCTCAATGCCTGCAATAACAATCCGGTACAGTGATAAATCTGTGATGGTCTAGCAGCATAATAGGGGTTCCTGAAAAGGCTGGGCTGTAACGAATAATTTTAGGTGAAGTAACGTAAGCTTGAAGCTACTGTCTGCGATCACTGATTGAGCAGAGAAGTAGGAGTCAGTCCTACTGGGTACAAAGGTTACTGTGATTCTCCTACCTCTTATGACTTTTCTGGACTTCTTTATATTTCATTCCCACACATGCCTCACTGAAAATATGTTTTGTTTGCTCTCTAGGAGGTCAGTCCAGGCCAGTCTGATGTGCTGAACCCCAGTGAGCCTTTAACCCCATCCCAGAAAGAGATCCAGCGCCAATCCACCCTGCAGTTGCTGCGCAAAGTAATGCAGATCCCAGAGAATGAATCAGAACTGGCCGAGGTCTTCACACTCATCCACGAACTGAACAGCTCGCGGCTCATCCTGTCCAACGTGAGTGAGGAGACAGTCACCATAGAGCAGACCTCCTGGTCAAACTACTATGAGTCTCCATCTGCGCAGTGCCTCCTCTGTAACAGCCCATTGTTCAAAGGGGGACAGAAGTAAGATTCTGTTTTAGACTTGTGACTCTTTCACCCTTGTGCTGATATTCTGTGTTATGAGTATGCCTGAAACAATACTTAGTTTAGCTCCAATATTGAAGCTGGTGTAAGTGACAGTGAATGAGCTACGTGTCTGTGGAAAAGGCGTAGCTGGATAGCTGTAAGCAGTTTCTGTTTCTCTTGTACTGTTTGGTTTGTCATAGTTACCAATTCCATACAGCAGGAGAGCTTGATCAAAGACTGGCTGCTAAGTCTAGATGTAATTTTTTCTTTGAAATTGAGTCTTCATTACTCATCCCCTCTTTGTTTTCTATTCTGATGTTTTTGAGGCTGACAGGCAAAATTGTGGGATTAGAGATGTGTGTTGTGTGATTTCCCTTTTCTCTCTTCCCAATCTGAATGTTTGCTGTGTGGATCTTTTTGCTTATGATGTTTTCATTCTTTTTATGGTTTAGCGTGGGCCTGAGTGAATCCTTTTTGGAACCTATACCCAAATTGAAACCTGAAAGATGCTCCCAAACTACTAGTGTAGAGGCTGGATTACTTTACCTAGTTTTGTGTAAAAGCCCATAGGATATCTCCTCACTGAGTCTGCCAAACATCTTCCTGTTGCCTAAAGCCTGAGCTCAAACATTTCCAAAACAAAATGTCATGTAGTTTACTACTGTGTTTCTTTTCTGGAACCAAAAAGATTTTCTTGGTACCAGTTAAGGATGTTTGATTTGGTTGGGCTGGTACTAACTGAGAATCTTCTAGCAGAGATGCTTTTTGTATGTAGTCATTTTTGCAGGTGAGTGCCATGTTGTACCCTGTCCCTGACCTTATCGCTTCCAAACTGTGTGCTCTAAAGCCTTGCTTCTGTGTTGCTCTGCTCTGCAGTGCTCAGAGTGTAGGACTCTCACACGTGCCCGCAGAGGATCTAATTAAGCTGCTGCCAGTGGGAAGGAACTAGCTTTGGATTTAATTCCCATTTTCTCAGGTGGACAGTTAACATTTCTGCCACTAGGGCACAACTGGCATTTTCCTGTCTGAACTTCCCCCTTGGCAGCCTTGTTGTAAGGGAGGTGGCCTTTCAGAATGTGTGTGTGCAGGGACAGACTTGGGCAGAATGTGTTACTAGTCACGGTTTGTGGCTCTATAGCAACAGGGCTGCTACTGCTCTCAGACCAGCTGAGGCTGTAGCTTTTCTTCACCTAGCACTCAATACGTGGAGCTGGAGAGATTCTGTAGTGCTGTTAACAGAATATGAACAGTGACCTGACTGCCAGGGGAATCCCTTTAAAAATGAAACATTTTTTGGGTGTTGTGAATTGATTTGAACTGTCTTTGACTGACATACTAATGAACTGATCTGAACTAGAACAACGTAAGTTACTGCGGTCCTGGACTGAAAAATCTGTTGTCTTAACTCTGAGCTGTCTTTTGCTTGTGTGTTACAGTTCCCTTGCTGGTCCTCAGGAGTGCTGGCTGCTGACAGCAAATAGGTTACAGGTGGTTACAGCTCAGGTCAAAGTGTGCTTGAACCTGCAGTGTCTGGCCCTCCATAGCTTCACAGATATTTACACAGGTAGGAAAAATGTGAGCGTACCAACTTACAGCATGAGTACAGACTAAACCCTTCAGAAGCCTTGGGACTGTATCAGGACATTGTCATTGCACAGAAAAGTCTCTTGCATACCTCACTGTATTAAACTTGAATTATTTTTTTCCATTAATTATTCTGCTGTTTCTGTAAGTAAAGCTATATGCGTGAGAAAACCATGCATGAATACTTTGAGGAGCACCATGCCTTGCTTCATAGTTGTAGGTCTCCTCTGTCTAAGTGCAAAATGTTGGGTTCTGTGAGGCAGTTCATAGTCAAAGACATCTCTGCAGTGCTTTATTTTTTGGCGTTGACTGGTGAGAGCTAAGCAGCAGTCACTGTGGGCTTCCTGCAAGGCGGCATGGAGCCAAGGAGATAGATTAGCTGTTGTTCCTTGTAGCCTTTTTAATTTAAAGACAAGGCTAGAAAATAATTAAATATTGCTAACGTGCAAAAGGAACAGTCATGTAAGCTCCTTTGAGCTGTTTTCATTGATCCTCTGAACTGTACTCATAAAAGTGTTTTGCATATCATTAAGGAAGGAATACATTTCGTTGTGAGGAATATCTGAAACCCTACAGACAATAACTGTCTTGTTTTAACTGCAGGCCTTTTCAATGTGGGTAACAAGTTGCTAGTGAGCCTGGATCTTCTGTTTGCAATCCGAAACCACATTAAACTTGGAGAGGATCCCAGAGTGGCTGTTGGCAATATTCTGGACTCTGTTCAGGAGCAAACTGGTGGGTTTTCCCTCTTATTTTTTTTTTCCTAACCATAACACACCAAACTTTGTGACCTGCTAATGATTGTTAGGTTGTAAAAAATGGAAAACCCACCTCTTCTGGTGTGGTGTTTTTCTGTTAAATCACTTCCTAAACCTAACAGTACCTCTGTGACCAGTTCTCTGTAGCAACTCTCTGGAGGAGAGGATTGTTTTTATTCTGCACAGGAGAGGTTCTGCTACCTCTCTACTGTCTTCAGGAAGTGAAAGCTGTAACAGAGACATGTTCTCCTTTCAGAAAAAAGCCTGAGCTCTGATGAGCAGGCTCAGCTCCAGGAACTGCTGTGCAATGGCTACTGGGCCTTTGAATGCCTCACTGTCCGGGATTACAACGATATGATCTGTGGAATCTGTGGCATAACCCCCAAGGTGGAAATAGCCCAGAGGAACGTGGAAAATGTCCTGGCATTGAAAAACATAGAGGTAAGCTTTTCACAAACTTTGCATCCTGTTCAAAGAAGATCATAATGACTTTTGCTGAGTCTGGTCTTTGTCATGCATGATAATTACACGAAGTCTTTGTGACCAGTTTTCTGCTGATGCTTGACAAGAGGATGTGGCTGGAGTGGTGATGCCTGCACTTCCTCTTAGAGGTGTTAGGGGAAAACAAGATCTTCAGTCTCTGGACCACAGCTTTGGTCCAGTAGCCTCTGACAGGAGGGATCTTTGATGAAATTTGCTGGACTTGGCATTCGTTCTTTGATATGAAGGAATCTTTTTGTTTGTTTGGTTTCCCCCAACAGCAGTTTCCTTGAGGTGCTGTTTTCCCTAATGGCAAAAAATGCCCTAGTAGTAGTATGTAGCACATCCGGCTTTTATGTCAAATAAACGGTTTGGACTTTCACTCAAAGAAAAGTGATTGTGGGGAATTCCAAGACAGAAAAGGAGCCTGATGTCATCCTGTTATGCTTGGGTTGAGCATGCTTCTGGGTAGTCCTCATGCCTTGAGTGAGCCTGATTAAAAAATCTCAAATTAGCTGTGTTTTGTATTATTTGTGTTTGTATTATTTGTGTTTGACCAGTGTGCTTCTTGCTCTTTCTAGTTTACTTGGCCAGAATTCTTGGCATCAAGTGAAGTGAATGTGGAAGACTTCTGGTCCACAATGGAGACAGAGGTGATTGAGCAGGTGGCTTTTCCTTCTAGCATCCCCATCACAAAGTTTGATGCCTCTATTGTTGCTCCTTTCTTCCCTCCACTGATGAGAGGAGCAGTGGTGGTCAATACTGAGAAGGACAAGAACCTGGATGCACAGCCAGTCCCAGGTAACTGCTGAGGTGCTTATTAAGAGCTACTTGATGTGGTGGTGACTTCAGTATTTTGGTGATGTTTAGAGGTGCATGACTCTATAAAAGGTTCGTCTGCTGAGATCAGAGAAGATTGCTGGGAGCAGTCCACCTGTTCTCAGGCTACTTAGCAGCTTGAGCTTTGACCTGCAAAGTGGATCTTGAATACACTGCTGTGCTCTGATGCATTTTAGATATGGGGGACATGAGAACACTGCATCCCAAATGAAATAACATGGTCTCAGTGCAGAAGGAAGCAAGCACGACTTGAATGCCAGTCAGTATTGTTTCATGTTAGGCTGATTCTTGCTGTGGTAAAAGCTGTAGGCAGTGCTTGGTATCAGTCTCAGAAGGGGAATAAGTCTTCAACAGGATGTGAAAAAAAGCCTAGGAGATGGATGTGTTAGTCCTGATCAGTGTTGTCAGCATTCAATATATTCAGGGCATGGACTGAATGTAACAAGAAGCCCTGAGATGAATAAACTCAGATTAACAAGAGCTAAATTCAGTCAGCACCTGGTTCCCTTAGCATTTTAGGTATTAGATATTCTGATATTTGTGAAAAGAAAACTGGCTTTGTAAGTTTAACAAGACTGCGAGTTGGCTTTGCAGCCAGGGTTACGGCTGTCTGTAGAGAGCTGAGCTGCAGAAGGGCTACGTGGGCTTTTGTGGGAGTGGAGCTACACAGAAAGAACCAGGGAGGAGATGTGAATGGCAAGTGTGGAGCTGCTCAGTCCAAAAGCAGCAGTCACGCTTCTCTGTGATCTGCTGTCACTTGTTTTATACTCACATCAGTCCAACCGGTTATTTAAAGGTTATGAGCAACAGGCTGAACAAGTGCTCCTGGAGCCTGCTGGGCTGTCTGCTCAGAGGCAACCTCACTAGCAAAGGGTTAGAGCAAAGTGTGGGCTGTGGCTCGCTTTGGAATTAACACTGTTCACAGCTTTCTCTTGCTGGCAGTTGACTGTGCAGTCCCTGCTTCTGCAGTCTTCAGAAGAAATTACTTTGACTTCCCTTCCTGAGAACAAATGCTTAGACTTGTTTCCTGCCTTTGCAGGTAATGGGAGTGCCCTGGTGAGGCTGCTTCAGGAAGAAAACTTCAGGCTCGAGCTGATAAGCTCCTACAGCGAGGAAGAGCTGCAAAGCTTTTTGACACAGTGTGACATCCCCTGGGAGGCTTCAGATACAAAGGTAATGGCTTGTTTACCCACAGACCACTATTTAGGAATGGAACTGTTTGTCACTATCTTCCCTTAGTTTACACTTGTCATCCTAGATAATAAACTTCTCATCTGACTGTTCTGGGGCACGAGTGGGTTAGAAATGAGTGCCTGCAGATTACAGGATTACTAACACATTGTGTATGAAGTTGAACTTTTGTAGGCTGGGGGAAATAAAGGAAGCCTGTAATTACCTTGTCCGTATCACGTAACTGCTTGTCATCCTCGTGGTGCTGACTGTGGGATTAGGAGGTTATTGGACAATGTGCAAGTTAAAATTTGGAAGTTCTTGTCTGCAGCCTGCTCCCTCTTTTGGAGAGTCTGTTAGTTTGTCATGTATGGACTTTTCTCTGGGGCCTGTCTTTTCTAGGACCAGCTCTGTTACTCCCTCCTGGCTCTCTATGACTTTGTCCAGAATGGGACAAGCATCAAACAAGCTTCTGCTCATCACACAGGAGGAAAAATCTACAAAGTATGCCCACATCAGGTGAGAAAGGTTGGGGTCAACAGTAGTCCTTCTTACCTTGCTGTTAGCTATCAGCTGACTTAGGAGCTCCCTCATGAAACAGAAACAGTGAGGTGGGTCTCTCTCAGCCTGGGATGAAACACGCTGCCTTGGGGGCTTGGAGTATGAGCAGTCCTGCAAGATATCTCAGTATTGAACAGTGGTCAGAAACCTGTGTGATGTTGCTGCTGAGGTGAAGTTCTGCACAGGATGAAGTGAATGTGTTTGATGAGTAAACAGTATCTTTAGAAAAAGTGGTTGTCTGGTCACTGCATTGTCCGGAATACCCAAAAGGAACCTGAATTTATTTTTCTTAGATTTCTTTTTTGTTCGGTGTTGCACTAATCCCTTTTTTTCCAGGTTGTGTGTGGCTCAAAGTACATAGTAAGAGGAGAAAATGCCCGGGATCACGTGGACCTGTTGGTTTCCTCACGTCATTGGCCTCCAGTGTATGTTGTCGATACGGCCTCTTCGGTGGCGCTGTGTGCAGACATCTGCTGTCCTGACCTGGCTTCCCAGATGTGGGGCAAAAACCAGGGCTGCTTCTCTGACCCTATGGATCCCCCAATGGTTAGTTGTGTCCACCTACGTTACGATTTGCAGTTTTGCCAGTGTATAGCTCCTGAGCAGAGCTGAAGGTGTCGTGCTGCCTGTGTGTTGTATTAGGTTCGCGCTCTTTAATGGGCAGAGCTGTGCTGGAAGTGCATTGTAGCAGTTCAACTTGTGAATTTTGGAGCGTGTAGCTTATTTTGTCACAGCAGCTCCTTGCAAACTGCTGCTGTTTCTTGAGAAATGGGAGAGGAAGAGGGCTGCTAGTGCCCTGGGATTATCTCTGAGGGCGTAAGAGTGGGGAACGTATAGAACCACCTTTGTGGCATTCAGGGGAAGCATGACTTGGCCCTCCCTCTGTCCCAAGCTGTAGATCTGGTTGGAGTCGAGCTGAACAGTAGTTTTATATTGTGCTTCTTAACTGTGGAGAAAGTTATTGTTGTTCTACCTGGTGTGCATCTCTCTCTCCCCCAGTACGTGTCCTGCCCTGAACTGTTAGACCAGCACTACAGCGTAGACATGACTGTGGCTGAGCACTCTGTTCAGCACCCAATCACCAAGTCAGCAGCACGCCGAATTGTTCACACTGGTTTGGAGGAGAACAGTCACCAAGATCCAACGGCTCGGCACCACTGCATCTCCCTGTGCCGGGAGCTGGAGCCTTACAATGCCATCATTGCCGCTATCAGTGACAGCAAAACTAGCAACATCCGCCAAAGGCCCATCACCTTTGAGAATGCCACACATTATTACCTCTACAACCGCCTCATGGACTTCCTCACCAGCAGGGAAATTGTGAATCGGCAGATCCAGGAGATCGTACAGAGCTGCCAGCCGGGGGAGGTGGTGATTCGGGATGCTCTCTACCGGCTCGGAGTGGCCCAGATTAAAACAGAAACGGAAGAGGACGAAGAAGAGAAGCAGGAGGATGATAAAGACATTGCTGAGTAACAAAACAGCTTGGTGGTTTCTTTCTGGTTGTGTGGACAGGTGGGCTGGGCCAGCTTCTGCTAGGTTTGGGTAGCTGTCTGGCTTGAGAATTTATTTTTACAGGTTGGGGGTGTGATACCGGTGGCTTTGACTGCTGTTAATGACCAAAGAGCTGTGTGCTTCCAGCGTGTCACAAGTGCTGCCGTGAGTGGGTCTGCCACGCTCCTTGCTGAAGGTTGCAATTCCCTCCCAAGGTGTGCAGTGGACCCACTCCTCGGCTGTGTGAAATGTTGTCCTCCCTGCAGCTGGTGAGTGGAGAAGCAAGAGGTGTTTCTGGTAGCAGGGAGTACGCGTGGTCAAGTGCACAGGTTTCTTAATTCTGAATCTTGCTTGCTGATTTCTTTGGGCATATTGGTGGCAGGGCTGGGGGTCTAGAAGCAGGCACGAAAGGCAGACAGCTAAGAATTCTCCTCAAGACGTTCAAAACAGATGAGTTTAGGACACTGATTCCTGCTTGGAAATCCTGCAGAGTTCTCGTGTTGGCTGCAAAGAGTCCTTAATTGAGGAGGAGGAGCCACCATGCAGCTTTAAGATGCCCTCTGTGGGGAGCCTCCCAGGAGGCTGTCCTGTATCCAGGATGGTGAGTACTTTGGCTGCAGGTTTCTGGAATTACATCCCCTCACATGAGCACTAATAATTTAGAAGCTGAAACACATAGTGAGTGAAGGGTGTTCTGTGTGTTAAGGTAAGAGTTGATCTGGTGAGCCCCAGGGAATCAAGTTCATTTGGGGGATGTGTGAGGTGATGGCTGTGGAAACAGGAAGGATACTTTTTCTGTGCTGTCCTCTTGGACACTTTTTTTTTTAGTTGTTTTGTTTTGTTTGAGGACTTGAATTTCTGTTACTCTGCTCTTAGAACTGAATCACAAAGACAGTTTGTGGGATCAAGGAGAAGCAATGAATGCAGGGTCACCAGAGCGAGCAGAGCTCTGTAGTCCTACCTTACAGGAGGCCCTGGGTGAGTTGCATCCACGTGTGCAATCGCAGCACTCTGTCAAGTGTCATATTTGCCTGTGTCCACACAGCACCTGTGGTTTAGAGGAGCCTCTTGCTGCCCAGGTTGTTTTCTCTGCTCCTACAGCATGGCTAACGAACACTTCAGGCTCCGGTTTAAAGCTGTGCGTTGCCTGCTGTGAAGCTGGTGCAGGCAACAAAGCTGAAGAACGCATCTGCTGTGATCTGGAGAGGAGAGGAGGGGGATGTTGGACTGCTAAGTTGCCATCCAGGGAGTTTATTTTGTCTGAGTGAGCAATGGGGAAGATTCAGAGGCTTGTGGTGTGGTTGAAAACTCCCTTCTGTGAAGGGGAACCTATTGAGTACCGTACTGTAAGAGTAAATGTATTAAGTCTGAGCAAATGCAGTAATTACGGCTTGGGGTTTTTCTGTTAAGAATATTAACTTATTATAAGAGATGTTAGTGACTTTTTCAGTCAGTGATAAAATTTAATAAATTATCTCCAATTTTGGGGGTGAAACTGTGGCCAAGTGAGTTGTTTTTTTGCCTTTGACACCTGGAGGACTGCAGTGGGAGAGGGCACAAATACGGTGTGTGTGTAAATTACACTTCCAGTCTGCACTACCATGGTGGTAGTTAAAAAAAAAAAAAAGCCTGGTATTCTCAAAGCAATGTGTCATGAGAGGAGAGGCAGCTCAGGAAATTCCTTGGGCCCTTTCACTGGTACCAACTGCAGGCCTTGCAGAACAGAACGATCCTGTTGGAAGAACTATAATTTGCTATATTTAAGTGGCAAGAAAGCAGTCTCTGCAGTTAGAATGAGCACTTCTAGCACTTAAAACACAATCATAGGTGTCATACCCCCCGACTCTGAATGTGATTTGATGCTCAAATGTTCTTTGTGTAATGCCTGGGGTTTTCTGTGTGTATATTTATTTTTAAGGGGCTTCTCAGTACTGTTGAGGTTTCTTTGGTCTAAGTAGCTTGGAATGGATCTCGAATACGGAGTTTGTTTGAAATTGATCTAAAGTTGTTTTTCCATCTCCAGGCTCAGCAGAGTTCAGATTGAATTAATAAGGGTAGGGGAGCACTGGCAGACCTGTTCTCATTCTGCCATTCCTGCACAGGGCAGCTCCTGGTGACTTTTGGAGGAGAGATTCTGCAGCAGGTGACAGTAACTTCTCTTCGGGGTGTATTTGATAGCCTGAGCTGGAGCTCCTGCTGCCTCTGAGCCATTGCTACAGGCGGTTCTCCTGCAGTAAAGCTGAGTCTCTGCTAGACTTCTGCCTCTGCCCTGCCCTTGGCAGCAGCCTGCCTTTCCCATGTCTCAACTACAGTGAGTGTTGACAGTTGTCCCATCACCATGATTGAAATTACTCCCCCATTATATGTGACTATTTAATTTTTCTGAATTACAGACAGGCCACTCAGAGCAAAGTGCTTTAAAACCTTGCTTTTAATGCTTTTTTTTTTTTGGCATTACATAAGATTAAGTGGTTTTGAGAACTGGTAATGAGAAGTGTGATGAATTGGCGCAGAGCTGTAGGGTATGAGAGGATGGGCCAATGTGTCACGCTAGCTCTGATCCATTTACCTCTGAGAACAGTCCTTAAAGCCCTGGGAAGACTCGTTCTGTTAAACATATTTTATTCTTTATAATGCTGACAGGTCAAAATACATTAGTATTTTATTTAGTAAAGAGGAATGAATCACGTGGTGTTAGCATGAAAACAGGTTTAATATAATCAGAAGTGGCCCACAACATAATTGCTCATGATCTGACGAGGGCCACATACTATACAGTAGTTTTGTCTTGCTGTCATTTTCCTAAGCCATGTCAGTGCTTGTATGTGTAATGCTGATCCTTTACCCACTGAGTCAGGTGAAGCTAAGAAGGTTCGTTAGCTACTTCTGATAGCTACACAGGACCAGGTGGCTGTGGCATTAGTAACCCCAAACAAGGGTGAGATGAGAAACAAGTTTAAGGGCATTAGGCCCTAGCTTATGAAAAAAAAAAATTACCTCAGCTGTACTATTAAAATACACTCATGAAAATATATGTCAGAGCACGTCTGTAATCATGACAAAGGCAGTGAATTGCTACATTTTTAATAATTCAAAGGTTTTGTAGGATATGATGATCAGTTCCAGATCTGTTTAAGCTGCCATTCTTTCCTGGATTGGGATTGTGTTCAGTGCTCCTGTGGAAGGGCACCTGTTGCTCCTGGATTTTGCCTGAGAAATAGCTGCTCCTCGCTCCTGTTACTGGGACAGGTAAAGTTCACAGAGCCCTGGGCTTGTCTCCTGGTTGCACTTCACCCAAATAATCTCTGCAGAAGCATCAGCTGCAGAGAGGTAGATTGTATGAGGAAAGCAAGAGGTTAATACACATTTAATGCTTAGTAGAGGCTTTACCTGTATCTAAACGCTCTGCAACATCCAGGCTCAAAGGGAAGAGAGCAGGACCGCCCTGAAAGAGGGCTGCCTCTGGTGTGAGGCAGTTCCCACCTCAGGATTTACTTCAAGATGTCCTCGTAAGAACAAGGTGCAGTCACGTGAGCGACTTTTGCAAATGTCCTTGTAGGCTGCAACTAGTATTTAAAAAACAAAACCACCCCCTGATCCCCTTCAGGGGTGGTGGTGGGGCAGGTGACAGGGACCTGTACCTTGTAGAGAGTTATTAGGATAAGCACGCTTCATCTCTAGGCTATGCTTCAGACAGGACTCTTGAGACCCCACGGTAAGTCTTAGTTTTGAGTCACCCCAGCACTGTTCTTTCAGCGAGGGAGTCAGGAACACTCATACTTCAGAAAGCACAGAGAGGAGAGCCAAAGCAGAAGGCACCTGTGCGGAATCATGCACTCTGCAGAATGGGGAGAGCAGGGATCCACCCTGGGCAGTGGTACCAGCTAACAGAACTGATAGTTGTTACTCTTGAGGAGGGGCTGGCCGCTCTGCTCTTGTTCACAGGACTCCTCGCAGCAGCCGGAGGTGTCGCAGCCGCTGTCTTCTTCAGCAGTGGATGGGAGGTTGGTTTGGTCCTTGAAAGCAAAAAAGAAAAAAGTGTTTCAGTCCCTGGGGAAATCTGGATGCCTCTCTTTTCACTGTTACTAAGCTACTCCCGTCAGTTAAAGGTAGGGGCTGTCATCACAAACATTTGTGCAGAAGCTACGTTGCTGTAGGGAGAAAGTCTGTCCCCAAAGGTACTCACCTGTTCCTTATGCACTTCCAGTTCTTTCTGAATAAAGCAGCAGATTTGGTCAAAGGTAGGTCTTTGTGTGGGCTCCAGGCTCCAGCATGCTTGCATGATGGTGTACCTGCACGGCCCAAGAGGAACAGAACTGTTGCAATGCTGCTGAGGAGTCCGCACCTCCAGGCTATTCCCTGCAGCATAGCAGGGAGATTTGCTTTGTATTTCAGGCACACAATACTGAGCAGCCCCTTATCTTTGTTCTGTTTTCCTGTCTGTAAAACCCGTGGTTGGTGTATGGGCAGTGCTCCAGGGGAAGGAGAGCACTGGAGCAGACAGAGCAACCTTTTCCAGTCTCCTCATCTGTCTGCAAGAGGCTTTATGCCTCAGTATTTTTCCTTTAGCGTAAACTTACTTCCCTTCCTGTAACCTACCCAGGGTTGTCTTCTTACAGTCTAGAGTTAAAAGCAACTGACTGAAAAAAGAAAAAAGCTGCCACATTCAGAAAGGTAGAGATTACATGAGCTCAGCCACCGTCCTGTCCAGAAATGGGTGATATTGAGACGAGCATCATAACTGACTGCCCCAGGTCTTGTTCTCCTACAGGAGCAGGGAGAAACCCTGAACCTCAAGGACAGACATGTCTAACCCAGGGCTTGCCTGGGAGCAGCAGACCTGTGACCAAGGTCCCTGTGTTGTCTCATCACATGCTCCCCATCAAGCAGCTCCAGCCCCCCTTTCACCCTTTCAGATGTTGCATGCATCCACTCACATTTCCAAGGGAGCAAAGTCAGGCCTCGCCATCTGGTATCCCTGCTTCACCATGCTGTAGAACTTGCTGTTCACCACCATGCCAGGATACGGACTTTTACCTGTAACAGAAGCCAAGGTGGCACTCAGCTCAGAGGCTCCAACACCCTAGCCATGGGGGGGTGTGGTAAGATGTAGCCTGCAGAATTGACTGAGCCAGTGCTACTCCTTCTCAGGGAGACTGAGTTAGAGCAAATCATCCCTCTGGAAACTAAACACAGTGTTTTATAGCTCTGGTATATCCTAGATTTTTTGCCAACCTTCCTTCTTTCTGGAAAATTGTTATGCAGATACGTTACGTTAGTGGTAAGCTATGGAAAACAAGTGAGTCTTGCAAGCCTCCCTCTTCCTTACCAAGTGAGAAGATCTCCCAGAGAAGGATGCCGTAAGACCACACATCACTCTGCACTGTGTAAATGCAGTCAAAGATGCTCTCTGGGGCCATCCACTTCACCGGCAGTCGGGCCTGGAAAAGCAGAGACCTGCAGACTGGGCCAAGCTAGCAGCTTGTGCTATAGCATGTCCTTCATGTTCCAGTTGCAGCCACCCTTGTACCTTCTCCTGTCCCCATTTCAATTACTTACATTGCCTTTGACAACGTAGTTTGAGTCATTCATGATGTCGCGGGCCAGGCCAAAGTCACAAATCTTGGCTACTCGTCCGTCTGATACGAGCACATTCCTGGCTGCCAAGTCACGGTGGATGCACTGGGGAGAAGAGAGCAGAGCTGAGACCCAGCCTGTGTCCCTCAGCAGTACCAGCTCATTTCCCTACAGCCTGGGGGTGCCACTAAAACAGCTCATACAGAAGCAAGGGGAACACGTACTGCTTGTAAAGCACTTGGAAGAGGCCCTGTGTCCTGGTCAGGGAGCAGTGGCTCTCTTCTTTCAACCACTTCGCTTTTGGCCTTTCATGCACTGTAAGTCATGGGCCCTCATCTTCCCTGTGGGGGCAGACTCAGAAGCAGAGGCTGTTCACAGGGCATCCCCATCTGAAACCATCATACAGTTGCTCTCTGATACTCTAAATGAGCCAGCTCTGGCAGATAGCTCAACGGCCACTTTCAGTTCCCTGTCGCTGTGGGAAGCTGTCAGTGCAAGAGAGCTCTGCGTCAAGGTTCCTGACCTCACATAAAAGCTGTGTGGGGGGGAATACTGGGACCAACTAGCACAGCTCTGGCTTCCCCCTGTCATGGGGGGCAGGCTGCCCTGCCGTGATGACCTGACCGAATCCCACAGGAGGCACAGGCTCTGCAGGAAATACCAGTCACCACAGCCCAGCGTGTCTGGACCCAGCAGGTGGAGGAGAAAGGCCCTTTTTCAGCAGCAGCTTGCTTGGGTTTGGCCGCCTTGTCTAAAAACCTCACGAGCCCTGTGCAGACAGGGTGACTGGCCCATTGCTGGCTGCACTGGTGGTTCCCCGGGGGGGTGCTGGGCACAGCTGTCCTTGTGGTACTCACGTTCTTTGATGCGAGGAATGCCATGCCCTGGGCCACTTGGCTGGAGAACTGGAGCAGGTCGGAGAGATTGAGGGGCCGGAGGTCCTCTCTGGTTTCAACTTCCTCCTCTGAGCTTTTCCCTGAAATTCAAACAGCAGCTTTAGAGTTGCTAAAAACATGGTAAATAACGCAAGCTATGCTGTATCCCAGTTTCCTAAGAGCTAAGCCGGACAAAATGACCAGACTGAAGAAATCATGCAAATATAGAAATGGGCCTTTAACTCACCCCTGGCTTGCGCAGAATCTGATGACGCTGAAGATGATGATGATACAGGCCTCATTTCAACATAGGTTTCCAAACCCTGGCTCGCAAAGCCACTGTCACTGAGTCAGAGAGCAACAGAGAGGGAGGCAGGCTGTTAGCAGCCTTTCAGCAGTACCTTCTGCCTTTCTCCACATCCACGGGGTGCGGAAACCAAATCCCTGCCTGCAGGAAGTGGCTTGGCAAGAGGCTTAGGGGCAGAGGGAAAGTCAGCACTTAGACTGATTCAGAAAGGGGACCTAGGTGCCCTGTGGTGTGGGGCTCCAAGGACTGATCCCCTTTCACAAAGGGACTGCCACAGACTGCTGAGGGGTGCTCAGCCTCTTGTCCTACAAAATCCAGGTGCCCAACAGTGCAGGAAGCCAACAAGTTCTGTTTCCAGACTGCAGGACCCCAGACTGAAAGGAAACCTGTATTTATTTGGGGGTATTCAACAACTGCTGTAAGAGACTGAAAAACTTGGAACGGGAACCAAATGCATGCATCCCCAGTGGCTTTGGCATCCTGGTCTTCTGCAAGTTCCCAGACCTTTGGCCGCAAACCTCTCCCAGCAGACATCCAGCAGACAGTCCCCGTGTTGCTCAGCCCTGAGGCCATCAGAGCTCTGCTCTTACCTGCGGATGTATTTCTTCTCCAGGTCAATGTTTTTGTAATCAGCAGTGCTGTCCAAAGAGGTGTCCAGGGATGAGTCCTGGATAATTATGGATTCAGCCTTCCTCCGCAGGAAATTCAGCAGATCTCCGTAGCGACAGTACTCAGTGATGACAAGAATTGGGCCTGGGAGAGAGGCAGAAGGGGTTTGTTAAGAAGTGACTGTCCTGAAGACTGGTTTCCCTTGGAAACCGGTCCCTAGAGGTGGCTGGGGCCTGGAAGAAGCAGAAAGGGCAGCAAAACCCATACAGCACAAAAGCATCTCTGGAAATGGCCAGCCCACAGACCCTTGCAAGGTTATAGGATCAGAAACCACCACCAGGATCACCAACTATGTCTGGTAACAGCCTTGGAGGAGCAGGCGATCAGAGGGTTTTGGGGGCACAGGTCTGTGGGATCCTACCTCCATAGGTACACGCTCCCAGCAGGTTAACGATGTTCTCATGGTGCCCCAAATGACTCATGATCTTCAGCTCAGACATGAGAGCCTCCTGCTCATCTGTGTCTGCCGATGCTGCAAGACAAGGAGAAGGGCTGTGTGAAGGAGCGAGGGGCAAGGAAGAGACAACGGGGACAACAGAAGAAGGTATCAACAGAGATGGAACAAAAGGAGAGGACATGCAGAGAGGAATTTGTGTCCTCTGCCTGAACCTCTGGCCACATGTCTACAAATAATGGCAGAAGTGTGACTCCAACACCCGGTACTTACCACAGAAACATCTAGAAACCCAGGTTTTGCAGTTTGGGAGCACCAACACGAGAACACACACTACATCCTGCCCAGTCAAACTTGGGGGATTTCAGCCTTTGCAAGTTGGCCCAGACTTACATTTTAGCATCTTCACAGCCACTTTGAGAACTGCATCTTCTTTGCCCAGCCCAAAAGCGGTGGCTTCTACCACTTTTCCAAAGGCTCCGGCTCCAAGAGTTTTCCCTGCAGAGGGAAAGAATGTGCTTATAAGATGCTTTCTAAAAAGAAATTGAGCAGTCATCCTGCACTTGGCTTTGAGGAAGAGGTCTGACAGGTAGGGGTTCCTGCAGGGCCAGACAGGATGAGTAAACCTTTAGTCAGAAGGTGGTGAACGTCTAAGGGGAACTCTCCTGCGAGCAGGGACGGTATGGAAGAGGCCAAGTGCAAATAAGGGCTCACAAACTGTACACATTAAGGGATGAAACCAGATGTACAAGGGGGGACATGATCCTCTCGACATTTAAGCTCTCTGGGGCGCTTCATGCCAGCAGGGAAGGTTTCTTACCAAACTGGAGGTTATTCCTGGGAAACTCCCATTTCTCATTGTATGGCAGCTGAGTGGGATCAATAAAGATGTAGTTATTCCCTTCGCAGGCCTCAATGATCTTCCACCGCACCTGGTATTTAGGTTTCTGTAAGGAAAAGATGCTGGTTATTCAGCGCTGCTCGAGTCCTGAGCATTCCCCAGTCCCTGCAGGAGCTGTAGCTCTCACCCTGCAGGCACAGAGGGAAGACTTTGGTTTAACTCTATCAGATATTTCTTGCTGTGAATCTGGGCTGAGCGGGCAATGTTCAGTCTAGACAGCCTGGTCCCTTGGCTGTTACAAAGTCCCCCCAGTCCTCACCCGTGTCTGAGGGAGGCCCTCTTGCATTTTTCATTTAAAGCAGCCTGTTGCCCTCTCCTGGGACAGCAGAGCTGGGAAAGCCAGCGTGCCCACAGACTGGTGGCTGAGCAGTGCCCAGCTGTGCCAGAGGGAGATGTCCCCACTGCGTCTCCTTCCTCAGTACCCCCGGCTGCTGAGCACTGCAGAACAGCGGAGCTGGCCCAGCCCTGCTTCCCTTGCAGGGGAAAAAATGGAGAAATAGAAGTAAGAATTTCTTCTCTTTTCCATGAATCTCATGGCAGAAGTAATCAAGCGAAGACAGAGAGAAGCAGCACCAGAGCCTGTGGGCAGAAGCAGCTGCCAGCTTGTGCTGGGCGCTGTCATTCATGCTGCGAGGGCTAGGGACCCAGGCTGGAGGCACTAATACAGAGGAAGGCAGTGAAAGAGCTTGGCACGGGAACATTTTGCTTGGCCTTTGCTCTCACAAGGAGGCAGGCCTGCAGCCCAGAGGGGCAACAGTGGTGTCAGGCATGGGGGAGTGTGGGTGGAGTGACCATGGCTGTGATGAATCATGTATGTCCCAGCTACTGGGAGGTGTGTGCGGACATGCTTCTCCTCACCACTTCCCCTGGATAGCTGCAGAGGAGGATGCAACCATGGGTAGATGCTCAAAGCTGAGTTTGCATGAGCATGAGAGGCAAAATCTGAGGCAAACAGATCTCCTGCAGTTTTGATGCAAAGCATCTGGTTCTGTTTTCTCTCCCACGCTTGCTTCTTTTCCCTTTGCCTAAGAACTGAACATGGGAGGCTGCAAGAAGCATAGTTTCTGATGGGAGGCTGCAAGCAGCACAGCTTCTCATGGAGGTCCCTCATAAAAAACACCACATGTACTAGGCGTATGCTCTATTGTCTGCTCCTGGAGGATCAGCATTATTGCTTTCTGCTCTATGATTCCCCTAGCATTGCAATAGGCAGTTCTGGCTTGAGAAGCCTGTATGAAATACAAGATTTATAAACATATTCTGCTTTTCTTGGGCTTGCAAGGCCTGTCTAAAAGCTGTTTCTTCAGAGCTGTGCTTACACATCCATCCATCCCTCTTTCTTTCCAGACTACTGGCCTGTGAAACTGCAGGTGCTTGTTTGGTAGTGGGCTCTGCTGGGTCTTTTGACAACCAGCACCAAACCTCTGCTGCAAAATTTGCAGCCTTTATGAGCTGTCAAAGGGAGAGTGCCAGAGAACCGAAAAAAGGGAGATTTTCACCCACTGATGAAGTAGAAGTGACTATTGATTGGTGGAATTTATAGAGACAACAGAGAAGGAATCCAATGCTAAAGATGAGTCTTGCAGAGAAAACGGAATAAGTTCTTGTATAAAAATAGTGACCAAGTCTTCCTGGAGACAAACGCCTTCTAACATCAGCCTGTATCCCCACAAAGACAGCTTTTTATAAAGCAGGGAGGAGAAAAACTTAGGTGCAAGTTGCAAAACACTTTTTTTTTCCCTAGATAATTAAATCTGTATATTCATGGTGGCTAGAGCAAAACCGGTTGCAACTGACTGCACAGAGTGAGTACCTTTGTCTGACACCAGGCAATGTCTGCATTAATTTCTGGGCTACAGGATTGAGGGACCAGGGTGGGAAAAGCATTAACACACTGTTTTTGGTGCATGGGCCTTGCCCTGTAGCCAGAAACTCCTGGTGGGGTGAGAGGCAGTGGGGTGAGGCAGGTAGCCTGCTTCATCTTGCCTGGTACCACCGAGCTGAATGCTTCCAGCCTGTGGCTGCCAGCCGAGGCAGCGTGAGCTCAGGCTGGGCTGGCCCCACAGCCCTCGCTGGTGCAAAAGGGAGTCTGACCTGGTTGTACTTGTAGAGGAGGAAGAGGAGTAGCAGGAGCAGCAGGATCGATGTGCTCACACAGGTAGAGAGAATGGGACTGAAGAGCTCGTTTGGAGGGGCCGTGACACCTCCTGGAGGATTTTAAAAAATGAAAATGAGGATAAGTAAACTCTCCAGTTTCACTACCTAATGCCCCATCTCTAGGAGCATTTTGCCTAGCTGTTCGCTTAGGCTTCCTGTATGGGCAATGCAATGCAGCACTGGCCTCAGAGACACCCAAAAGAGCTGCTGGAAACCAAATGAAGTTCTTGATACAAAACCCAAGGGTGCACCAGTTCTTGATACAAATCCCCTGCTGCACCTCACTTTCTGCACAAACAGCACCAGGAGCAGGAGAGGTGCTGGTCTGGCTGCACCTAGACCAAAACCTCTGCAGCAAGAACAGACCCAACAAAAGATGTGACTCCTGGACTCCAGGGGGCTGAGCAACAGCAGGCTGTGCTGCTGCAGTTAGAAAGCACTCAAGGCATGTCTCAGCCTTTGGCACCAGGCTCTGCCCAGCCAGCAATTCCCACGTGGCACGTAGGAGTAGCAAATGCCAAAAGCCTCCCACCTCCTGTGAGGACAGAGGGCCTGTGGAATCTATTCCACGTTTCTAACAAGACAGTAAGGATATACATATAGACAGGACCCCAAAAGCCAGATTGTCCCCCCCCTCCACTAAACTGCAAGTTGGTATCTTACTGACGAATGAGTGAAGCATGTTAGAGGTGTTCCCCTCTCTGTTAATGGCCACACAGCAGAAAGTGAAATTGGCACCCAGGTCCTGGAATGGGAGGACGCTCTCCACCTCCACCTCTTGGTAGGACAGCATGCTCACCACCTGGGGACTGGAGTCGTTCAGAAGCAGCTTGTAGTCCTCATTGTATCTGCAGAGACACCAAGCAGGAGAAAAGGAGTGTTTCTCTGCAGTGCAGTGGCTCAGAGTGACTTGGTGCCTGTATCAGGCTAGGGAGGAGACACTTGGCATTAGGGCTGCAGCTCTGTGAGGCATGTTACTCTCATCCCAATTGAAGACCTCTCCATGAACATCAAGTAACATTACTGCTACTGAACAGGACAAACTGCTTGCATACAAGCCCCTGTGGTGCTGCTCAGCAAATGCCAGCATCGCAAGGGCAAGCACACACCTCAGCGTCTCGTGGTGCCCAATATCTTGAGTGTTTCTTACCTGTCGGAGTGAGTGGGGCACTGGTACCACTCGATGCGTGGGGCAGGGTAGCCAATGGCTCTGCAGTGAAGGTTGCCGGAATCATTGGCTGGCACCCTGACGGAGCAGTCCCTTGGAGGAGCTGTGGGGGAAGGCAGAGAAATAGCAAGTGCAACAGCCAGAGGAAGAGTGCATTCCCTGTGCTCCGAGTCACCTTCTGTCTGTGGAACTAGAAAACATCAGGAACCCCTGTGCTCTGCACAGGTTTGGGCTGGGCCCCAGATGCAGGAATTCTCTCCTGTGGGCACTGGGCTGGAGGTGCCCAGGAACCCGACCACTGCTCAAGCTCAAGGCAAGCAGGTTTTAGGAAGGGGCAATGCCAAATACTTACATTTTGCAGAGATACTGAAGTTAACTGATGCTGTGGTCTCTTTGTTGTCAGCATAAAATATATAGAGACCTCTCTCTCCTTCCTGCAGGCGGTTCAGGAACAGTGTGTTGTTATACCTGCTCCCACAGAGAGAACAAACAGCATGAAGAAAGCGGTGCTGAGGCGACTCAGGCACTCAGACAGTTTTTGCTCAGTGAGTTGCAGCTGTTTGCTGTGCCATGGAGTGGGTGAACACTTCCCAACACTTCCCCAGCCCATGAGGGGAATCTGCTGCTTTCTTGCTTCTCCATGGGAAACAGACAGTGTCTGATCCTACAGCCCTGCTGAAAAGCTCTTCCTTGGAGGAAAGGCCTTTTGCCACAATGGGCAGTATTCTTAAAATCTATGGGTGGGTAAATGCTCAGAAAGGAGAGTTTAACATCTACATCCTTGCCTTGGAAAGGCCAGAAGACACTGGTACTCCTGTCTTTGAGAGGATGAGTTATTCACTTTCTTAGCCCATCAAGTTACAGTCCCAAGTGCCTCCTCCTCTCTCCCCAGCACATCTCTCAGACCCCAGTGCAAGTAAGCGTTCACCCTAAAGCCGTTATGCTTGCAGAGTGACAGTTCCTCTAGAGGATTATTTTAGGTTTCTAAAAAAATGAAAGAGAAATTGCCAAAACTCCCCAGTAAGTGGGATAATTCTCTTTTCTTCATTCTTCTTCTGGCCTCAGCTGGCTGTAGGCTTTGGAAGAGCACAGCTATGTCCCCCCACTAGGTCATATCCTCATAATGATGTATCTGGCTTCTCTTGATATGGGGCATATAGTACTTCTTGTCATATACACCCTCTGGAGCACAGTGCATGGGACAGGTCTGAGGAGCAACAAGGGAACTCCGTCTTTTGTTCTGCCTACCCACCCCTGCAATTTCTTCTTGTGGGGAGAGTGCGAACTTGAACAAGACCACAAATACAATAGTGACTTCCACAAAGTTTTCTAAAGAGAAAGCTGTTAAGTTAGACAGAGGTGGTGTCCTTCTTGACCTGATCAGACCTTCTCGCTGTGGTTTGCTAACAATGCTGGAAGCAGAACACAGAAAGGCAAAACAGTTCCCCTCTTTAAAACCAGTCTTCTCTTAGCCAGTAGCAAGGGGTCTGCCTGTCTCACATGGAAAGCATTGTTGGAAACATGCTGCAGCCAGTGTAGAAGAGAGAGAAAGCACGTACCAGTTGTTGCCAGAGATCATTTCGTCCACAAATTTGGTACTCTCTGAGTTCTTGAGGGGGCTTTTGTGCTCCCAGTGCCAGCTGACAAGTTTTGGATAAGCCTCAATCTGGACCTGGAGTTTCAAATCTTCTCCCAAAGCAACTTCTTGGCTGGTGGCTTGCATCGGGGTCATGAGTATATAACCTCTCTCTGCAGGATGGATGAGATCATGACCATCATCAGCAGGCATATCCACAGAGACTTGAAATAAGCTTACACCATTTTCATAAATAGACCATTGTTGGAAAGAGCAGCCTCAGCTGGGAGACTGCAGGAGGGAAGGAGGCATTACACAGATTGCACGTCTCATGTTTTCAAAGAAGTACTTTTAGGAAGTTGTTCCTTTGTCATGATGGCTCATATCACACTCTACCTGAGGAGAGCTGGAGAACTTTCATGGGGCAAGTTTTTGTTTTAAATTTGTTTATAGACACACAGAAATTGAGAAGAGCTTTCTGATTGTTCATCAACTCCAAAAAAAGTCCCCCTGCTCCTCAGGACAAGAAGGGAACACCTTTCCTACCATCTGCACAGTTCTCACTTTAGCCTTCACGCACAAGTTAGGATGGTGTTTCTGGCAACACAACTAGGAACAAACTGGAGGGAGAAGCACCAAATGCTCAAAGTGAGGCATGGTTCAGTCCACACCTTCCTAGTTTGTTGGGGAAGTACCCACCTACTACACGGAGCATTGTTGAGGCATTCTTGAATCCTGCCGAGTTGTTAGCTATGCAAGTGTATTCCCCACTGTCTTCCAAGGTCACTGCTGGAATGGACAGGACAGCACTGATGAAGTAGTTCTCATCTACAAAGGTAGGGATTTTCATAATCCTGACCTGTCAGGCAGAGAGGAAATACCAGTCACTTGGAAGCACAGAGGTTGTTACTGAATTATATGTATAACAAACATACCCACCACCCTCTGTTCTGGGCTACTGAGCTTTGTTATAGAGCTCTTGTCACTGAAAGCCATCTGCGTGGAGACCAAGAGGTGTATTAAACCCAAGTATTCAGGGCAGATATTCTACCACAATTCGGGTCACACCTATTGTCAGCCTTCTGACTCCAAGTTGCCCTTACAGTGTGTGATCCACACATATATATGTTGACTTCAACTCCTTAATAAAGGCATCGCACAGAAGGACATCTAGCAAATCTTATCCTCTGGCTATTAAAAGTCAGCACAGCAGACAATCAGAGATTTTGAAGTGTGTTCCCTTTCTTCACCCTATCTTTTCTCTTGGAAGCCGTTTGTTTTGAATGTTTGCTGCTTTATAAGCCCTGGTGGGGCTGAGTAAAGAAATGTTGCCTTGGTAGGTACTGTGGCTTCTGCTCAAGGAACTCATGTGAAACAACATACTTGCCTTCTCTCTTGCAGTAAGATCCTGACAATGGGCAAGTGTTTTGTAAGCCTACATCACCCGAGGGAAAGGATTTCTACAGCATGATTTAATAGCTACTTTGGCTGGGCAGTTCAAGGCTGTGCTGCAGGTGACTTGGGTCTGGGCTGTTCTTACCTCCCTATGCCTCCTCTTTTCCAGAAAAGTCCTATAACCCCTTGAAGCCGCACACTTTAACTTACATTCTTTGCTGCTGTCACCCACTTGATGTCATACTTGTGGGATGGAGAAATTACTCTGCAAGTGACTTCAAAAGGTTCACCCACAATTCGCACATGGTCTATTGGGTCCATCATCACTGATACAGGCTTCTCTAGTGCTACAAAAAGACAAGCAGGGAAAGATTCAACATCAGCTAGCTCAGTGACACCACGTGCTTTGGAGATTCCCCAGGGCTTGGCTACTGTCTCCTCTCCATCCTCTTCAATTTCTTTACCCATGCCCTCCTCCTACCCTTTGTGCACACGTCTATTGGAAGTAGTACAGGCTGGGAAGAGCACAGCAGCTAGCACTGTGGGTTGGAAGGGAAGGAGATCCTTGTGCCATGGTGACATCCTGAGCATCAAGGCCTGAGGACGTCAGAGAGATGCATGGACTTTGTTCTGTGATAATACAATAATCTGAATACTGCTGACCTCACGGAGAATCACCTAAAGGAGACAATTTGCCAAAAGCTGAAGGAATTTTATCTCCATTAAATACCTTTTAAGGATTGCAGGTTCAGCAAGTCTTTTCCACCACTGGCTAGGAACTTTTCTTTAACTATCTACTGCAACCAACTCAGCTATTGCTGTCCCCCTGAAGACAACAGCAATCCTAATCCTTTACCTTCTTCCACAATCAGTCTTATTCTTGACGACTTCTTTATTTTTCCATTTATGACTGTTTGGCATCGGTAATGGCCCTTCTGATGGCGTTGCACATTGTATAGTGTTATTCCCTTCTGAGTACTGAAAGAATAGTTGGTTCCAGGTGAGAGAGGAGAGGAGTCATCCATTATCAGCGTCACTCCGGATCTGTACTCAGGGGCCGTGATGAGACAGGGGAACTCAGCATTACCACCTCTGGTCACAGAGATCCGGAAAATCGGGGTGTACCACACATTATTGGGATCTGTGGAGGAGACACGGTAAGCCAGAGAACAGGATCAGAAAAAAATGCTTTGAAGCTGAGAGACACATTCCAGCAAAGCTGAGTTTCCAGCTCTGCTGCTCAGTGGGAGTTCAATGTTGGGGCAACTCTGCTCAACGCCTGCCTGATTCAGCCTCCAAAAACTCACATGACGATCCCAATTCCAGCTAAGGCATTTGAGGAGAGCAGAGCAATAAACTCTCAAATGTGCATAGACAAGAGAGACTGAGAAGTATTCTCATCCCTAAATAAACTTCTTGTCACGATGTTAGTTTTGTTAGACCTCCAGCTTCCCTATCCAGGACAGCATCCCTGTGCAAAGGAAGAGGTGAACTCAAATTGTGGAGCTAGCAGAACGTAAATTCAGGGGTAGAGGAACTCTTGGGTTTCAGCTCACATTGTAATGACATGGTTCACGTGACTCTCCCCCTTACTGAAGGTACTAGCAATACAGTTCTCTGCTTTCCAGGTCTCACTGTATATTTACAACACCAAACAGACTTTCATCGCTGCTTTTTCAGGCAGGGGAGACAAAGTAAATGGAGGAAAGTCTCCGGGCCATTCAGAGAAGTGCTTGATAGAGATGCCCTGAACCCTACCCCAGTGCTCCAGCCACATGCCCCATTGCATGTGGGTTTGTATGGTTGTGGGTGAGCCACTGCCCTGCTAGGAGCCTGCACTGCTCCCCCAAACACACACATCCAGCCTCAGATATAGAGGGGGCCTGTGTGATGGCTGTGCTCCCCGAAAGGGGGCCATTCTGCCAGCATGTATGGGAGGAAGGAAGCACGGTTACCTCTCACAAACAGATGCACAGATGCAACGCCCTTGTTGCTGCTGTTGACATAAGCACACTTATAGGTGCCTGTATCCATGTACGTGGCCTTCGGAATACTGAGCGTGCTGCTGGTGTGGTTGGTGGACGTATGCTTTTGGGTGTTCCATTTAACTCGCGACTCTCCCGAGCAGCGCAGGGTGACTGGGTCACCCGTGTTGACGACCAGAGCAGGGAGGTCAGGGTCGATCACTGGGGATGCTGAGCCTGCAAAGGAAAGAGAAGGTGAGGATGAAAAGCTGATGTTGCTCTGCTGGAGTTCACATGGAGTAGCTCAGCATCAGCAAGAAACTGGGCTTGGGATGCATGTTGGCATTTTGTCTCTCATCATTCTTCATCACACCAGTCCAATATGGCCTGATTCTCCAAGGAACAAACCTCAGGGAAGGGAGAAAACTCAGCAACTGAACCATCAGAGCACTGGGAGAGAAATAACAGCCATGTGGAGCTGATTAGGCCAAATGCTAGCTTGAAAATTGTTCCAGTTGGGTTCTGCCTATTTTTGCAACCATTTTCCTTTTGTGGCAGAGCTAGAGCTACTGCATGAATTTGGTCAGCCCCGAACACCATTTGCTGAAGTTCAGACCAAGCCCCACGGATAGGGCTGGTTTTGTTGCATCAGTGCTGTGATGAGCTGGAACAGGCCTGGAGAGCTGCAGAGCAGGAGCTCAGTGCACGCATTTTTGGGAAGTCCGCTTTTTGGTTACTGGATTTTGAAGGACACCTACTTATAATTTATAGAGTCAAACAGTGTGTTTTCCTCCCAGTTTCCACCAAAACATGGTGAAGTGAGTCAACACTATTATTCATATTTGGTGATGGGAAACTGAGGCACAGAAAAGCAAACGTCTCATGCAGGCCCACAGCTGCAGTCGCACACATTGCTCACCATCCCGTGCTGGCACTGGCATTGCAGCCCCGCTGGATTTCTGATGCTATCTCTGCCTTGAAGATGGCTTCCCCGCTGGCTGAACAAAGGGGAACCAGGCTCCCACTCCAGCCAGTAGTGTCAGAGGGAAATATTTTTCCCCATTTTGCCATGTCAGCGAGTTCTTTGAGTCACCACCTATATTTAGGGTGGGGGGAAGTGAGAAATGAATCAGTGCCACAGGGCTGGGGAAGAAGCCGTACCACCACCCCCACGCCAGGCCTTCGGGGAGGACAGGAAACACATTGCAAAGGGCTATCTGTGCTCGGGGGGGCTCTGCACACCCCTCTGGCCCCCTTCCAGGGCTATTCTTCCACTTCTGCTTTCCTTCACGGTTGCTAACCCATCCTAGCATCTTAAAGGAACACACACCAGGGTTCAAATAACAGCAAGCACAAAGATAGCTGCCCAGTTTGTGAGTCTGCTGCCTTTAGTAGAGGAGAGCAGTGCAGGCAGGGCTCCCCTGGAGCAGGAAGAGTGGAAACAAGGGCAGAGTCTAGTCTTGGGATGCATCAAACTCCGTGGCAGACACAGCTCTGGACCCACTGCAGCTCTTTGGTTGCATGATTTGTTGTCCAAACAAATGCAAAGGCCTTAATTGATTACAAAGTGGGAGAGGGCAAACTGCCCTGAAAGGCCACCATTAGTCCAGCTGCACTTACATTTCCTTGAGGGGAATGTGGAGTAGGGTCCCAGTGTTAGAGCCCTCCAACACCTACTATGCTCCAAACCCATTGCAAGGAAGAGAGCAAGGGAAGGCTGCTCATGGGCATACACAGTTAGAGTTCAAGGCACATCTGTTCCCAGGTGCTGCCTTAGATAGAGGATACAATCCCTGTAACACAGCTGGCAGCAGCATGCACCCACCCTCACACAGCTCTGCCTTGGCGAGGAAGGCAGTGTCCGAAGCATAAACATGTGTCCTGTCCTACCAGCTGTGCTCAGGGCTTTAATGCCAGAGCTCAAAGAGCATTATTTAAGCAGTCATGGGCTGATGCCTTCCTCCAGGCAGGGAAGGGCTGACCCCTCGAGGCCCAAGGCCCTGGGGAGCTTTGCTGTTAACGTGACAGTGATGTAGCTGCCCAGGGAAAACCCAGACAAGGTGCAAATCAAACTTGCTGGCCCAGTGGGAAGAAACAGAGGACATGGAACATGGAATATTTGACATTCTTCCCTGCCTTCCCTCCCCCCTTTTTGTGAGTGAGACACTTCTTTCTATGGAAACAGGAAAAAACTCATTTATTTCCAAAGCGGAGAAAAACATATCCCAGATTCCTCTGCAAAGCCACATTTTCCACATATCTGAGCTACAACATTCCTCCCTCTTTGCTAATCTGTTTTCTAGGAGGCTTGACGTGTTTCTGCTGCTTTTACTCTGTCACTGGACACTTTTGCTTCACCTCCTCCCTGCTTTAGCTGTCCCTCCACATCCACAGCTGAGGCGGTCTGATGGGACCGCCAAGCTCTCTGACCCGGAGCTGCATTCCAACCAGCTCATGGACAGACCATGGTGTAACTGGTGCTTGGTGTGACCACAGCAGGAGGACAAGAGTTGTGTCAGTTGCTGTCATCAGCCTCCAGTTACTCCCGAGCTCCTGATGGTACTCTCCATAACACCGTGCAGCGTAGAAGCCAGCAGCCTTCAGGCCATCACCCCAAACTCCTGCCAATGGCACAGCCACCACACAAGCAGAGTAAGGACGGATGGGGCAGACACTAACTGCAGGACACTGCCCGGTGACGGCCACCACAGCGTCCGCTCCTTTGTGTCCACTGGGTGATGAGTCAGACCCGTGGAGCCTTTTCCAGAAAGGGGAAGAAGGGCTGCTGGGGGAGGCTTGCTCCCTGCTGACCAGTGTGCAATCTCGCACGAAGCCCGAGGATGTCTCTCTGCTGCTCCTCGGCAGCTTCCGCAGCACTGACGGTAACTGCTGGCCAAAGGTTTTACCACAGTTCGGTTGTGTAACCATGACCTCCAGTTACAGCTGCAGGCTCCATCCCTGCTTCTCCCATCCCAGGGGAAACATTACATTACTCTCCTGTGGGTGTGGAAATGGTGAGGAAGGAGAAGTGGAGGCTGATAAGACCTAGAGGCTCAGGAACCCTGCCAACAGAGACCTGTCATTAGGACTTGACCTGATCCTGGATGTCTGAGGACCTGGAAGGGGACCCATGTGAGGCCTCAGCTCCCCTTGCCCTCCTCTCAGTGATGGGAGCAGGAGGTGTAGTGCTCAGTCTCTGAGGACACCTTCTCCAGGGTCGTCTACAGTATCTGGGTGAGGGGATACTCAACATATCTCTGCTTTTGGCTTCTACTTCAGAGGCAGAAAATTATCCACAACAAGAAAGCAGAAGAACCTCCAGAAAGATCTCTCAAGCTGGCCAAGAACACATATGATCTGCTTACGTTTCAAATCCTTGCTCTGCTTGATCTGCAGCTGGTAATTGAGCCCATGACATATCTCCAACAAGAACCTAGATCACAGAGGTTGCACCACATCAGTCCTGAGTATGTTCAAAAGATGCACTTGTGATCCACAAGGCAGGAGAAGGAAGTCAGTCAGGCTCCAGCTTGAGGCTGTGGTTTTGGACAGCCTTGGCATGCTTTGTGCTGCAGACAGCCAACAGTCACGGTACTCAGACAAGGGTGTCTAACACCCTGCCATGGCAAACAGGGCCCGATGAGGGTGTCACAGCTGGCGACCTGCATTACCCAGTGCTTCAAGGAACCTTTGGAGACACCCTGACAGATACTATGATCTCACAAACATACATTATACATGCCTAGTTCCTGTGATATTAAAAAAAAGTAATTGCCTCTACAGGCCAGCCTGAGAATGCACTCTTCAAATGCTTTAGTGAGGTGGTGACTGGTGGGAGAGCTGTCTGCTCCCACACCAGCACTTCTGTCCAGTCAGCTAAAATCATAAAAAATGTAAACATTCAGAGCCCTATGCTCAAACCAGGGCACGATAAGAAAATGTTAAAATCCTTCCTCCCAAAATCAGGCTGTTGAGACTCCTGAAAATGAGGCAAGAAGCGTCACTAAAAAATATTTAAACATAACTGCTCCTCAAGAGTCAATCTAGAGCTGCTGGGACTGGAAGAGAAGAGGTCTGAAGCAAGAAACAATTGACAAGTAATTTGGAACAGACTCCCTGAACCAGAATTGTAATAAAATGCTGCAGCTTTGAAAACCCATTTTCCAACACAGCAGACCCAATAAAAGCCTGCACAGCACGTAGAAGATATGACTTGAAGTGCAACAGCAAGAGAGATTCACAGTTGTTGGGCTGAAAATATGAACACAGCAGCAGCTCAGGAGGGATACGCTGCTTGCCTGTTGTGTCCTTAATGCTTTCCTCACAGGCTATTCCCTCCTCTCCCACCAGTCTCACTGCTAGGGGAGCAAACTCAAGAGGAAAATTAAGCAAAGAGCCACACAAGATCTGGGAGGTTATCGGTGCTTAGACACAGGACTAGTAGTACAGGTCTCAGAATAGGGGCCAATTTCTGTTTAGTTGCAAACCTCAAAATAAGCTTGGCGACTTTCTTGAGGTTGATGGGTTATCACCTCTTGGCCATCTCTGTAACCTCAAAACCCAGTCACATTCACCTTCCCCTCCTGGTTGCCTGAGATCTGTTTGTTTCCATCATAAGGTCTAATGCCCAGCTCTACACGTGCCAGCACCTCCAGAGAACAACCTCCAGACATCTCCAGCTAGGCGTGGGGTTGATTGGAAGGTGCTGATTTAGCCAATGTTCCTGACTCTTACCTGCCAATCAAGCACTTCCATCTCTTGCCCAGTTTGGGCAACGGGTTATTTAAGGGAGGGATTCCCTCAGGACACTTTCTGCTGAGCCTCATCTTCCTCCTAGCCCACCCCCAGACTCAAATGGGGGGAAGTTTCCCTTTCCCATCTCCCCACCACCAACACTTTCCCTCCTCTATTTGCACCTTTCCGTACCACGCTGCCATACCTCAGCAGTGCTGCAGGTAGCCACGAGTAAGCTGTCACACAGCTGGGCTCCAGGGCTGCACAGACTAGCAACACACTCTTTTTTCCACAACTGCCTTCAATGGTGCAGCAGCCAGCTCTACGTGGGCCTGCACTAGAGGCCAAGCTGCTGTCTCTTATGAGCCACGGAGCAGACCTGTTCCCTTGCCTGCCATCTGCCCTCGCTGAGGCTCCTTGAGCCAGCCCAGCTTCCAGGAGCAAGGCCCTTCCCATTCCACAGGGAAATGTTGGTAGGTGCAGCCAGGAGCCTGGTTTCACCCTCCGCAGGCAGGAGCTGAGCACCCGTTAGTCCGAACCCAGCATCTCCCCCTCCCCAGCCCCACCGGGGCCATCTCCCCACCCCACCCAAGGACACACAGAGCACCCACAAGAAACCCTAACCACATCCCAAAGCTGCCCCAGAGAGACACGGTGACCCCAGAGGGCTTTGGGCGGTTGATGGACCTACCGTGCCAGATGCTGGCTGCAGTCAGCAGCAGCAGGAGACCAGGGCCCATGTCCCCAGGGACCACGGTGTCCCCACAGGGAGCGGGGAACGGGGCTGAGGGATCCGCTCGAGCAGCAGGCGCCTCTCCTCACAGGCGCCGTCCCCAGTTCTCCCTCAGCAGGAGCTTCTCCTTTCTGAGTTGACCACAAGTTAAGAAATTCCTTTTTTCTTTGGTGTTGCTTGTTTGTTTTTGAAACAGGAGGAAAAAAAAAAAAGCATGGTGTTTTGCGACGTCACCAGTGACAAACCCCCTTCTGCTGCCAGGCTGGACGCCCACAACATGCCCCTGGACCCCTGCCACCACCAGGGCCACCCTCCTGCCACAGACCCTGCCTCAGGGAGTGGGCTCAGCCCCAAACCGCCCCCCAGGGCTCGTAGGGGCTGTGATATCACACAGGGCTTGGGGGCGATCCTGATAAGGTGGCTACAGCTACCCAGACCCCTGGGCAATGCTACACTCTCATCTCTTGCCTGGGGACACAAAGACATATGCTGGGACCACCCTGTGTGCCAGGGGGCTCCATTTTATTTCAAGTCTGGTGGTTCATGATACCTTCAGGCCCACGCAGGAATTTGGTGGATTCCCCCACAACCGTACCACAAAGAGGATTCAGCCTGGTGCAGATTCCAGGTGGAAAAAGACCTGTAAGGACAACAAATTATTTTGTTTTAACCAAAAGCACAACCCATGGTGCAGAGAGGGGTCCTGGGACCACACGGGCTCACCCCCAAGTCCTGCTCACAGCATCATGCTGGTGCAGGATCACCTCCACCATCCTCCCCAGCAGGGAGACAAGTTGAGGTCCAGCCCTACAACCCCTTCCCCTCATCTGAGCTTGGGGACAGAGGCAGGTCCCTGCTGTTGTGCCACCATACCCAGCCCCAGGCTGGAGTACCCAACTCCTCTACCACCAAGCAACACCCACAAGGCTCAGACAAGGACCCCTCCTACCCACAGCCCCCATCCCACCCAGCTGATGAGGAGGCTTTTTGAAGCTTTCTTCCAATTAACCTCCTGACAGGCACCTGGAAGCAGTAATGAGGCACTTTGTTAACCCTCTCCTGGACAGCACACACAAAATAGAGGGGGAGGGTAGGACTGAAGCAAAACAACCCTCCTGGTGATGGTCAAGTCAGCAGGACATTAAGGGATTTGACACGTGGTGCCCCTTGCTCTCTGCTCAAACACCAAATAACCTCGTGCCATACTCCAAGTTCATTTCAGTTCATGGCAGTGCTGGGCTGGGAAGTTACAGCCACCACCTGCCATTGCTGGCTAGCCCAGCTGAGGGAGGTCCTGTGTGGCCACCTCACGGTGCTCCTGTCAGCCAGGAGGTGACAGCGATGCTGGCTGCAAAACGCGGGCACAAAGAGCCAGGCTTTACCAAAGTGCACAGAGCGGCTGTGGAGCCTGGACTTGCCACTCGAAGGTGCCAGGCTGAGTACTCCTCATGCCTCTGAAGACCAGAGGGGAAGGGGTTTGGGGGTCTCTACAATCACAGAGGTACCAGGAAGACAAGGTCTTGGGGCCAAGAGATGAGAGCATGGCTGACTGGGCTGGACATGACTAAGAGTCATGGGAACGTGGAGAAAGCTCTAGGTTTTGGCTGGAGGGATGGCTGGAGAGCACAAGGGAGTCCAGAGAGAAGAAACAGCAGTGCTTGGCCAGAGAAGATTTCCTCTCAGCAGTTTTTCCTGGCAGGACGTGGAGAAGGAGAACATGAAGTGGAGGCACCGTGGTGCGCTGGGGGGGCTCCTGTCCAGGGCTGGGGGCCTGCTGGGTGGCTGAGCTGCAGGAGACGTCTGCCTGATTACTCTTTCCTCCTTCAGAGCCAAAGGGGCTTTTTAAAGGATGTTTATTTCCCTCCTTCTTCTTTTTTTTTTTTTTTTCTCTCTCTCTCTCTTTTTTTTTTTTTTTTCCAAGAACAAATGCCAGCTCAGAGAACTGACTCACCAGTGTGAACAAGTATTAAACCAGACAGGTTTAATTCAGAGAAGGGAAACAATCTCTTAGCCTCCCTTCGTCTCTTGGAGGAGGCTCCTTGTGGAGCCTCTCCAATGGCAGCAGTCTGCAGGTGACCAGGCACAACCTGTGACACAGGTCCCTGAGCTGGGCTGTGCACACCTGGGGATGCTCACCCTGGTGGGACAGGCCATCTGCCAGGGTTCCTCCCTCACTGGTGGCCATCTCTGCCTGCAGCCTGCACCCCAAATCCTGTGATCCAGCAACAGCAGTGCTACAGGGCCTCTTGTGACCAGACTGCTCTGAGCAAGGGGCAGGGATGCTCACAGAGGAGCTGCAGCCTCACATGCCATCACTTGATGCTCAGAGATGTCAGTGGTGACCCCACAGGGATGTGCTGGGAGTTTTGGGGTGGGGAAAATGCCCATGTCCTCATTCCCATCCCTGTGACCCAGTCTTTTTGCATCTCTGCATGCAAAAAGTCCTGCCAAGCAGGGACTGGGTGCTGGGCTCAGGGCTGAGGTCTGCCAGCTCCCTGCCTCCTCCCAAGCCTTTGCTGCATCCTCTGGAGACGAGATGATTTTTTTTATCCTGCTGATTCAGCTTCTGGAAAAAAAAATGCCCTGTCTAGCTGTCACGGCTGAGCTGTGCCAGGTGACTCAGATCATATCTGGGGAGAATCAGCCAGAGCTGGTCAGGCAGCCTGCACACCTCCTCTCTGGCAAGCCAAGCAGAGTCAGGAGCCCAGTGCTGGAAAGGGGAGCCTTGCTGGGACTTGGACGTGCCTCCTGCTCCAGCTGATGCCCGAGGTCTTTGGGTACACAAGGAGTTTCCAGGAGCTGAGGGAAGCATGACAGCTGCCACTAGGGACGTGCACTGTGGCAGCACCATGCAGCCTGAAAACAGGGTCAAAGTCATTATGTTTGAACCTCAAAATCCCTTCTGTGCAGCAGCCCCAGCCTTTCCACAGGTGTAAGTCAGAGCTGGCTGCAAGCAGCTCTGCTCAGCAGCCTGGGGTCATGCTGGGGAGAAACTGTTTGAGTGGAGCCACAGAGAGGAGAAAACTTTGGGATGGACTCAGGAGGTTCCTGTCTCCCGTGGGGCTGGGGGACCGCAGCACTCTTGGGGAGGTGTCTGGGGGAGGTGGAGGGAGCAGGAGGAAAGCAGGGGGGTGTGGGGACCTGAGGGAGTGCTGGCGTGGGAGCCAGTCTCTGGGGTTGCATCTTTAAAGGGTATCAGCTAATTCCTCATCGCAGAAGGTGGGGAGGAGAACCCGGCTTGGAGGAGAGCCTGCTGGTGCCCTGCCCCACTCCTAGCCACTGTCTCTCACTGCCCTGAGCTATTAAATTATGTGGAAAGTTCATGGGCAGTGTGGTGTCTCCCACCCAGCACTGTTTAGAATGGCACCTCCCGTGTCCATCCCTTGATCTGACCCAGCAATGAGCGGTGAGCCCTTGCTGGGGGCTGCAGACCCAAACCCCAGGCACTGGGGATGCAGATGGGACCTGTTCCTCATGTCCTTCCTCCACGTCACCCCCTGCCATGGCAACAGTACCCACAGGCTGGCCAGTTACCAAAGTGCTGGAGCAGATCCTGGCATGTGTGCAGCCCCTGACATGTTTGCAGCCCCTTTTTCTTACCACATCTCTGGGGTCAGCTGCTTTCTTGGTGTGCTTCTCTCTGCCTGGCTCCCAGCTTGGTGTTTGCTAAGCACTGGGGTCATGCACAATGTATTAACATGCTTAGCCTTCACCCACAACGTGGCTAAGCTGTATTCCCAACCCCATCTGAGCAGGAGCAGGTAGCAGCAACCAAAAACAGGCAAAAAATAAAAAATGGCACTTTCCAAAATGAAAAAACATCTTTATTTTTAAACTCTTTCTTTAAAAATGTATTTGTAAAAGTTTACAGCATAAAAATAATATCTCATGGCTATAGAAGTGACATAGTACAAGTCCTACAAATACATCTGTAAACCTAGGAAAACGTTAACTCTTTGGTACCTTAGTCCGAACTCTGTTTTTTTCCCTTGCCATCAGGGTGGTTTCTGACAGGCAGTGCAGGCAGGAGCTGTTTGGGTTCAGGGATGCTGCAGAGTAACAGCGTGATGCCAGCCAGCCAGCACTGCAGGAGGGGGAGAGGGCAGAGAGCATGCTCCGGGCAAGCTTTGCAGGGCTTTACTGTTCCAGTGCCATCCGTGAAGGAGGAAAGGAGGAACAAGGGGACATTGCAGACCTCCTAGCAAGACTTGGCTTACCTGCCTCCTCCCACCCCTGTAAGTCCCATCTCCGAGTGCCACTGGGGCTAAACTGGAGCGGGTCCCTGCCTTTGTGAAAGCCGTCTGGATCCACCTTTGCATGTCCCAGAGACTTCAGCACTGAGGGGAAGGTGAGAGTTACGCTTGGGAGCCCAGCACCCCGTGTGCCAGAGCCCTTCCTCGCACCTGCAGGTGGGAGCATGGGGCTTGCCTCCTTGGCACGTTAGCTGACATGCCATTTTAGAAAAAAGCCCCCAGACGGAGATGTCTGAGAAAGCCCCTTGTGCAGATCCGCCTGGCTCTACACAGGCAGACCTCCAGCTTCCCCGCAGCCCAAACCCACTGCCCAGTACCCTGCTGAGTGGTGCTGCCTGTCCCAGCCCGGAGCCCTGGCAGGGAAGAAGGGGAAGAGCCATTTCTTGCTTCTAGCTGACTTCCCCTGGCCGCACATCTGCACTGTGCTTCTGCCTGCCAGCCCCACAGGGCTCCACCACAGTCCCCTTGACAGGTGAACAGAGACAATTTAGTTACAAGTAAAGTCCGCCGTGCTCTAGATTTCTCAACACAACACAAACAAACACTAAACGGGACACTCTCACTTAGAAAAACAGCAACACGTTCAAACTGAGAAGGACAAAAGGTTTAAAACCTGCGCACACATCGATCTGAGAAGCATCTTAAACACAGAAAGACACCAGAGTGTCGCTTTAGTTTCTGGGATACACGTAGGTATGTATGAAATAGTGACTGGCAGTAGGATTATGCATATACTGGTGCTGATAACGATGCTGCAGAGTAAAATATAATCTACAGATAAAAGATATTGCACTAGAGGTGGGCCCAAGCTGTGGCATGTGTCCCTTTGGGGGGCACTCAGTTTGGGTCCACCTCTAAACATGAAAACACACCCAAACAAAAAATACTGATTATCAAAACTAAAAACCCAGAGAGACTGGTTCCCTTCAGAATCTCACCGGAGAAACCATGGCTGCAAAACTGCTGGGCCCAGAAGAGCCGACCATTTCTGCCCGGTCTTTGAGGAGAGTTTGCCTGGCTTGGGCTGCGGGGGTGTTTAGCAAAACATGTTGGCAGGGCGGTGGGAATAATCGAGTAAGGATGGGAAAGTACCGCAAAGTGCAGGAGCTGGCCCTTGCAATGCCAGGGCCAAGGGCAAATATTTGGTCACACCTCTCTGGAGTGCAGAACAGTACCATACGCAAAGGGATTGGCGTACCTGTTTGGAGAAGGAAGACAAATCTGAACAAGTTTTTTTTGAAGGCAGAACAAGTTTTGATATGAGGAATAATTGGAATAAATGTACAAATGGGATAAAACGCGATAGGCATCCAAGTGTAGCTAATGCCCAGCTAATAGACAGGATACCTGAGCTCCCCCGCCAGGGAAAGGAAATAGATCTCCTCTTTCAGGACTGTGGAATAGTGTTTGATAGTGGGACATTAGTAATTCAGCTGTACAAGATGGAGTTATTATGGGATTTGTGAAGTGAATTAGCAAATGGCCAAAGGGAGGGCAACAAGGAGTTAATTGATGGGGAAATCTTTGGGCTGGACAGAGGTAGTAAATGTAGCTCTCTAGGGTTGCTCTTGATGCCAAAAATATTTAATATTTTTATTAGTCAGTCCAGCCCCCAAAATAACAGTTTCTTAATGAAATGTGCTGATGACCCAATGTCTGGAAGAGCAGGGAGTATCTTGGTTAGAAATACTGGAAGAGTAGAAAGAACTAGGTGCTAAGGTTGGTCAGAGGATGACTCCAAACTACCAGTATGTTGTGGCTGGGAAAAGGCCAGCATTATCCAAAGCAACACAAATCTAGTACAGACCAGAACGTATTAATGCCCTCTGTAAGGTCTAGACTTGACCTTACTGGAGTACTGGATACTTCTGGTCATCCTTGGCAGGGAAGGACAAATTAAAAATGGAGCTGGTGCAGACAGGGGCTATCAGGATCTGATGTGCCACCCCATGGGCTCAAGTTGCAGCTACAGGCATCCTACCAAGCACCTTACATGTCGGAAAAACAAAGTGGTCTGACCCCGAGCATCTCACAAGTTATTGCTTCTCTGCAGTCTGGATCATTTCTTGAACCACAGAAGATGGCTCCTTCATTACAAGCAGGAGGAACTAGCATGGAAAAACAGTTGTCATTCACAGTGTGTTTCCTACAGATGATGGGGAGTCTGACCACGAGGGCTGAAAATACGCTCCACCGGCTGCCAATAAAAGTGCTATGTCTTATGTTCACATTTTAACAAGGACATCAGCCCGTGAAATATCTGCTCCTCTTTTAGTTGCATAAACGGCAGCAGTGCAACGATAGACAACTTAAGTCAGAAGCTGTTTTGCTGGTTGTTTTTTTCCTTCTTTTTTTTTTCTTTTTTTGGCAGAAGTTTCAGATTAAAAAAAAAATAAATCTCAGTGGCTCTGAGGTGGATGAAATCCAAAAGATGCTGACTGATTTTTTAAACCTGCCTGTGTAGGATTTGTAGAGTGCACGGAGAAATATGCATGCATAGGGCAGCAAAGGGGTTAATGGGACTGGGGACATGCCGCAGACAGAGCTCTGTGCAAGGCAAAACTTCTCCTTTTGGGGAAAAAGAGAAAAAAAACCTGCCAGAAAAACCTGCTAGTTTCTCTGGTGTTAGAGCTGTAGTATTTGGGGTCCAGCTTTCATCTCTGCAGAGATGGGGTTCATGACTGATTTCAAAAACCTGGTGTTCCTCCTGCTTTGAGTCTCCTCATTCTAGTACCAGCTGAGAGCACAAGAGGTCCTGAGCCTGCCTGTGAGAAGCAAGGAAGGAGGAAAGAAGCAGGAGGAAGGTCTCTGCCCTTCAAAACACTTCCCAAGGGAGAGGAATCCTCCCTGATTCCTCTTGCTCTGCTTGGCTCCCCACAACACTTCACCAACAGCCCTGGCAAGCTGCAAATGGTGGTGCCTGCCCCCCCCCAAAGTGGCAGGGTGTGAGACACCCTACAGCCATGGCCAAATGGCTTCCCAGCCTCTCTGTCTTCTCTGATGTCCCTGGGCTGGTGTTCTGGCATCCTTATTGCTCCCCGTCTTGCTGTGACTCGGGAGGACTGGTGAGACCTGCCGTCCTGAGAAGGATGGCGTTTGGGTGAACAGTTTACTGTGAGGGAGATCTTGTTTCCCAAAGGTAAGGCAAAAAATTTTGCAGCTGACAGGGTTATAAAATTTCCCAGCAAATGAGCTGGGCTTAGTGGCAGTGGAAGATAATGAATAGCCGTATCGCTTCCTTATACTGGCCCTGGCTAGTGGATTAATATATTTGTTCCCTTTAAATCTTCAGAGGAGAATAATCAGCTTAGTGTCCACGCAGACAACACCACCACTGGACCGCCCTCTTTGCTACTACAACAGAGTCACTGTGAGAGCGTGCTGGGTTCCTGGCGTGCCCCTGGGGCTCCTGGCTGGGCACAGAATGGCTCAGGGTGCGCCAGAGAGCCACGGGTACCTGCAGAGCTTGCCGTGCTCCGTCCTCCATAGGAGAGGTTAGGAAGGTTAGGAAGACGGTGACTCGGTGGCTCCGAGACTGCCTGGTCTGCCCAGGCCTTGGCTGTGCTTGGAGGAGGACCCAACCCCACGTGTTCTTGATCCCCAGCAGCTTGGGTTGGGTATTGTGGCTCCTCTACACCCCAGCAAAGGGCTCCAAGGAAATCGTCTGGCCCGGTGGCTTTTCACAGAACCACGGTGTGGCTGGCGCTGAGACCGTCAGAGAAGTGCTGGTGCAGAGGAGCCGAAACCCATTGCCACCTAAAGAGCAGGGAGGATGGAGCATCCTCTTAGCAATGCAGAAAGTGGTGGCTCTCATGGAGATCCGGCCCACCTCTTCCACTTGAAAAGAAGATATTGGTCTGTGAGATGTCTCCCTCCTGCCGCGGTGTGATCGCCGAGGAGGATGTGGCAGTGATCCCGAGGTTGCTGGCGCTGAGCCACCTCTTTGTAAGGAGGGAAGGGGACAGCAATGGGGGAAACGTCTCTAATCCCCCACCCAGCTCTGGGAGAAGGGAGGGAGGGAGGAAGGCTGGGACAGACGGGGATGTCCCAAAGGACAAGCGCAAAGTGTGGCTCTCTGCGACGTCTGGGTCAGCCGTGGGGGTGCCACCAGCCCAGCTCTGGCTAGAGAAAGCTCTCCTCCACCTCGTGGTGCCCCGTGGTTGGCTCCTGGCAGCCCAGCTGTGGGTCGGATCCCTGCTCCTCGTCCTGCTGGGTGCCCAGGGGGCTGTCACAGGATATCGTAGACGATGTGTTGGCTTCGTTCAGCATTGAGCTGCAGGGAGATGAGGAGAAGATAAATGAGGCCCTCTGGTTTACCTCCATCCCTGGGGGCTCATGCAGTGTCACAGCACTTCAGATGGGGGTGACACAGCCCTCCTTCTCTCCTGGTGAACCCACCCCAGGTCTGTCCTCGAGTGGGGCATCCCTATTTGTTATTAACATCCCCTTTTTCAGTTTTGGGCTATCCTGGGGAAGGACAGCATTCAGAAGTGACTTTACCTGGCACGGCTGATGGAGGCCTCCTGAGGGAGGTCACAGACCGCCTCAGGCTTGGGGTCAGGGAGAGGGATGATATAGTCGTTCTCGCCCCCGTTCTGGTGCACGGCCGTGTAAAGGATGCTGCCAGCGGGGGAGCTGGGGGTGAGCCTGGTGTTGTTCAGCCCAGGGATCGTGGGTCTTGTGCGGACAACAGCGGGGTGGTCGCTCTTCATGAACTCTTCATCCACCTGCTGGTACCTCTGCTCTCGCAGGGCGGGTTAACAAAAAGATGGGAAGGTTTTGTGAGTGGAGAAAGGGCACTGGCGTTGTGTTTGCCTTCCCCAACTGCTAGGCTTCTTCTAAAGGGGCTGACATCTAGCGGGGTTCAGCTACCCTGACTCCACCACAGACGTTTTATGAATGTTTTCTAAATGAGAGATCAGTAGCACAACTCTGCAGCTCCAAAATACCAGTTGGAGGCAGCTTTCTGGTCTCCTGCCAGCCCTGATTTCCGCAGTTGCTGAGATACCAGCTGCCGGTCTGGCGATGGCAGTTGTCTCAGCAACGTCCCCGGGAAGCCCAAAGCACCTCCATTGGCTGCTCAAACTAATGCAGCCCAAATCACAGCAAAATCCTCTGGCACAGCCCCTACTAATCACTAATTAGGGTCTCCAAACCCTAAGCAAGTGACCTAACCAAGGCAGCGTCCTCCCCAGAGCACTGACCCACTCTGTCCCCCCAGTGCTGAGCCCTTGAATGTACCTTCCTGTAGCAATCCACCAAGAGGTTCCCCATGAGCACCACCAGCTGTGAGAAGGACGGTCTGATCTCAAACTTCTCCTCCCAGCACTTCTGCATGATGTCGTAGCTAACAGGAGGGAAGAACAGGCACGCTGGTGGCTTAGCAGGAAACCAGAGGCAGAGATGCTCCTGTCCTTTGTGCAGGGCAGACCCAGGGGAAAGGCATAGAGGCAGCACTTACATTTCATCGGAGGCATGGGTGGGCTTGGACATCCGATAGCCACGTTTGATGGCGTTGTAGAACTGTTCGTTCATGGGCAGTTCAGGGTATGGAGTCCCTCCTGGGTGTAAAGGGAGAGCAGGGAATCAGACTGGTGCACAGCCTGCCGCCCACCGTACCGTCATGCGTTTCACACCAAGGTTTCCTTTTTTATTTTCTTTACCTTTCCTGTTTCATTTCACTTCCAAGCAGCAATGTCAGCATGGGAAAAAAGGAGATACTGAATAAAGTGATTCTGGTAGGGTTTAAAGTGCTTGGGGATTAGAAGGTTAGGATGGATTTCTACCCTCTTGGTTTGGGAAGGGATCCTGCTAACATGTTACCATTCCTATGGACACCATCAGGGTCTCCAGGACACTTACCTAGAGTGAATATCTCCCAGAGGAGAATCCCAAAGGACCACACATCACTCAGGGTGGTGTAGAGGTTGTTGAAGATGCTCTCTGGGGCCATCCACTTAAGGGGCAAGAAGGTCTGAGAGGAAAAATAGATTAAGAAGAGAGTCAGCTGCATCTACAGCATTTGTTTCAACAGGGGAGAGTCTGACACTCAGTTTAAGAGCAAACGAGCCCCCTGGGAGCTGCCTGTCAGCCCAAGACATCTGCTGTCAGCCACTTCTTGAAGGGACCAGTTCTCTCTTTCTTAGCACAGGATGAACCCAGCAGGCAGGGGAGAAGAATGGGTGTGCTACATCCATTATCATCATGGTCAATGGCCTGTCTGACATAGTGAGCTATTGTGGTGTGCATCTCTACTCCCTAGTCCTTGAGATAAATTAACTGACTTACACAACATGACCACGGTGCTCCCAAAGGGAGTCCAGGCCTATTTAGACTTTGGAAACCTGAGACTAGGCTGGAGAGGGCTGTGAGATGACTAGGGAAGAGCTGAAGCTCCAGCTTTTCCTGTTCTTACTCTCAGAAGGAGCCTCACTTGATCAGCTTGTGTGCAGCACTGGCTCTGCTGTTCCAGGGATTTGCTTGCACAATGAATACCAAAATAATCTCCAGGAAGGATTGCAAAGGGGCCTGGTTTCATTTCCCATTTTGGAAGGAAAAGCAGCTATGCCAAGGCTGGACTGCAAAACCTAAGCCCCTCTTCAGGAAGGTCTCCTGGCCAAAATGCTCAGCACTTGGCTGCCGTCCCATGCAAATGGGATAAGCAGGCGAGAAGCTGAGTGGTTCATTGAGTAAATAAAGAATGGGGTTTGAGGGGCCTGGCACCACTCTCAGCTCCCCTAGTCTCAGTTTCCCTGGCTGCCAAACAGGGCCAATTACATGGCCTACTTTGCTTGGGGTTGCATGCTCTTGGGTGCCCAGCTCTGGAGAGGACACGCTGTTGTTGAAAGCATGGGGAAGATTCCAAGGAAGCTCAAAATGAGCTTCATCCTCTTCTGCCTCGAAAGATTGGAGATGTCTTTCTGGAAAGTAGCTGCTCGCAGGAAAACACTTCCTCTTACCCTGTGGTCTAGTGGTTAGAGGAGAAGTCTGTGGAGCTCTTCCCGAGTGGCCAGTGACTCACTGCACCACCGTCAAGCTGCCTAACCTTGCACTCCTCCTTCCTGTAGCTCAAGACTGGGCTCAGCACCACACAGGGAAGGGATGCAGACGTGCTGCCAGTGGTGGGCTGTACAGGGCACAGTTCTGCTGCAGCTGCCCAAGTTCTTCTGTAAGAGCCTGGCGATAAGGGCATGCAGTTCTGCTATTCCACAGTGTGCAGAGCACACCAGCTGCAGGACGGGTGGCTGTTGTTGGTTAACACCATCAGCTGGGAGTGCTGCCCTGGCTGTGCTCCTGGCGCAACGATAGACAGGGGCTCACAGAGGGAGCATGTACATGGTGCCAGACCTGGAGGCCCAGACTGCAGAGCTCTCAGTACTCACACTGCCTTTGGAGATGTAGTTGGAATCCCTCATGATGTCCCTCGCCAGGCCAAAGTCGCAGATCTTCACCAGCTTCCCCTCGCAGATGAGGACGTTCCTGGCAGCCAGGTCGCGATGCACACACTGTGGGGAGAAGCACTGTCACTGCGAGGAGCACCCAGACAGCCCAGGGGACCAGCCCAGCTCCAGCACTAACCAGTTTCTGTGGCTGCAGGGACAGGAGTCACCTCACATCACGGGAGGTGATCATCTCCTCTGCCTCTAGGAATAACAATGGTGCAAAGCAACCAGCTTTGGCCACTAGATGTTACACCACCACTGCAAAGTCTGACTGTGGGAAGCTGGGAGCTCCTCTTCTGTGCTCCATGGGTGAGCACTTTTGCAGATCATACTGTCTGGCTGTAGGCAAGGAGCCAGGAATTTCCCTCAACATGTCATTCATAACATCCCCAGCCTGTCTGTTATTCCTACCCTCTGTGCTGTTTTACATGGAGAGCCTGTATTACTGCCTGCCCTGGGGTAAGCCAGATCTTAGGAAGCCCCCAGAGCCTGGTCCTCTTTGGTGGCTTCGTTTCCACTGAACAAGCACTTCTGATGAGGCCTGGGGGTGCTTAGAGCACGTGGTGCAATAGGGGTGTCCATGGGGAGCTGCAGCTCCGCTCTGGTATGCCTTGTGCCTTAGCACTAGGAGGCCACCGCTGTTCGGGGCTAGACATCCCAGCAGAGGGGGATGATAAAACATCACTGCTGTGCTGCATGGGGATGGGGGGAGCTCACAGTCAGGGAATCGGAGGCCTGAAGCTCAGTCTATGTCAGGGTTAGCTGTCATGCAAATACAGTCAATGATCCCCAGGGCTGTACTTCCAAAGAGAAGTGGTCAGAGGCTCTTCAACTGCATGGCTGCTTCTCCCTTGGGGAGGTCAGCATGGACAGGGGAAGGTAAGCTGGAGCTGACCACAGGCACAGCAGAGCATTCCTCACCTCCACCGCCACAGGCACCGGCCCACATACGTACGTTTTTGGAAGCCAGGAACTCCATCCCATTGGCCACCTGGAAGCTGAAGCCCACCAAGTCCATGTAGCTGAGGAGTGGAGACTCGTTTATCAGTGTCACCCGCTCTGTTCTTTCAGGGGCTGGAGGACAAGCAGAGACATGTGTCGGCGTTAATTGGCACACTCATGGACTGACGCTGGTAAGGGCCCAGCCCTGCGGGGGCTGTTCTACCTCTGCTGACAAAGGAACCGAGCTGGGGGCTCCCAGCATGAGGCATCTGCCACCACTGCAGGACTTGTCCCAGAGGTGACTTTGCAATATGGCCCACCCAGCGCTGCAAGCACAGGCATCCAGCCGTGTCTGAGCTGTTACCTGAAGGGGAATAGCTGTCCAGCTCATATGGGGTGCCGTAGTTAGAGGACTCGATGTCAGCATACTTGACTTCGCCCTTCATATCAGACATGGGCACGTAATCCAGGGAGTCATCCTTGCTCATGTCCATGTAGCCCCCATCGCTCTCGACAGACAAGGAGAGGTGACTGGAAGGGGAGAAAAGAGGCTGTTCAGACCCAGGGGGAGGAGGAGATGCAGGGGATGGAGGAAATGATCCAAAGGACTGCAATGCCTGAACCTTTGTCCCCAGCTCTGAAATGTCCCACAGCAGGGAAGGGAGCCCTGTGTCACGCATCAGAGATGCGCAAATGGCACTGGGGACCTCCTCCCAAGAGGAAGCCTCTGGGGCTCGGGACGCAGCGCTCCGTGCTTAGGGGGATCTTGGCTGCCTTCAAGCAGAAAGCACAGGGGGCAGCTGTGCTGGCGTCCTGACACTGCTCTACTCAACAATTGTTTTGGTGTGCTGGAAGGAAATGCTGCTTTCTAATTTCCCATGGGAACATTTCTCTGCACTGATGTGCCTGCACCTCTTACAGCTGGTGACCGGACGAAGGACTGTTTCCCTTTCCTCTGAGCACCTCTTGTGCAACTGCACTCCTTCTAGCACTTCTCCCTTAGGCACGGTAGCAACACAACCTGCCCTGAAAATGCACAGCTGGGATCTCCAAGGGCTAAGATATGGCTGGGAAACCCTTCTCTGTACTCACTGCGAAGCTACGGTTATGCTAGTAAAGTCAACGGTGCCAGGGAATATTCCCAACTGGCATGGAGCAGCCGGCATGTGTGCTAGCAAACAGCCTCCAGGACACACAGATTGCCTCTGCTAAGTCCCTGCCTGCCAGGAGCCGTTTGGAGGCGGCTGGTTTGGGCTCAGGGTAACAGGGGGGGGCAACTGTGCTCCCGTGCTGGGCCAGCCTTTATTTACAGGTCTGGAGGAAATGCGGGTATCCTTCCTGGCAGTGCCAGCCCCCCTCGTCCCTGGGGGCTAAGATGGGGCAGGCAGTGGGGAGGAGGAGAACATGGCTGTCCAGGCACCTGTGCACGTGGTCCTCCTTGGCCGTGTTCCCGTACGCCTCAGCCTCCCGGCGAGCCTTGTCGCCGTAGGCCTGCAGGAAGGTGTGCTTGTTGCGGTGCAGGTAGTCCACCAGGTCCCCGTAGCGGCAGTACTCGGTGATGATGTAGATGGGCCCTGGGGGGAGACAGCACCCTGATGAATTTTGTCCCTCGGGGACATTACGAGGTTGTGGGACACTTGGTCAGGGCCATGGGGTAAAGCTGTCTTTCTGGTACTGAGCGTTTTGGAGATGTGGAATTTATGTCCGGGAAGGAAGGTGGGGGTTAACATGGCTTCTGTTCCAAGCAGGTTGGAAAGAGAGGCTTCAGAGCCCCACCAGGCTTTCCTAGGGGAAGGACGAGTCATTTTGAACCAGAAATCAGGAATCATTCTCTCTGAGGACAGTTCTCCCCCGTGCTCACTTACCCCCCTTGGTGCAGGCCCCCAGCAGGTTGACGATGTTGAGGTGAGGCCCCAGATGGCTCATGATCTTCAGCTCGGACATGAGGGCCTGCTTCTCGCTGCTGCGGGCCGTGGCTGTTGGGCAGAGCCGGGGTGAGCGGCGGAGCCGGGAGGGAGCTGGCGGGCACCGCTCGGCCCCGCAGCGTTGGGACGGGGGGACAGGGGCGGCAGGGGGAACTCACACTTGAGCATTTTCACCGCCACCTTCATGGTGGACTGCGAGTGGCTCAGGCCGTGGGCTGTCGCCTCCACCACGCGTCCGAAGGCGCCGGAGCCGAGGGTGCGTCCTGCAGAGGGACAGCGAGGAGACTAGGTTGGTGGAGATCCCCGAGGAGAGGTGGGGACAGGAGAGAGCCGTGCAAAAGGCAGGTCCCTGATCTGACATGGAACCAGCCATGGTGCGCATGGCGGTGGTGGAGAGTGATGGTGTTCGGCAGTGAGGCTGGGAAAGGCAGGAGCTGCCAGCCGCAGGGAAGGACAGCCAAGAATCACCCAATGCCTCCTGCCAAAGGGAGCAGCTGGCTTCCCACAGTGGCCCCAGATTGCCCCTCTGCCCCAGGACCACCTCATATCTCCAGGGATTGCAGTGCCCAGCCTGGGTTGCTCTTCTGGAGATCCCAAACCCAGACCCATTGCCCCCAGACTGCCAGGAGCCCAGCGGGACCTGCAGAGCCTTTACCTAACACCAGCTTGTCCCTGGGCACCTCCCAGCTGGAGTCATAGGGGAGCTGCATGGGATCCACGTAGATGTACTCGTGCCCATCGGAGCTGACTGACTCGATCACCTTCCAGCGGATTTCGTAACGAGGTTTCTGGAGAGGGGAGCAGAGAGCCAAGAGAGGTCTGAGAGCTTTGTCAGGGAGTCTTTGTTCCCTGCAGCTGTTGCTGCCTGCCCTGTCTAGCCTACAGATGGTAGTTGTGGAGGCCAAGGGAGACTCATGATCTCCACCATGGGTGGGACATCATCAGGCCAATGCCAGCAGGAGCTCATGGTTTTGCTCTTCCCACCCACCCTGGCATGGGGGTGCCACCAGAGCAGCCTGCAAACACTCCCCTCTTTTACCTTCTGCCACAGGACGATCAGGATGATCAGGGAGATGACGGTGAGGACCAGCAAGGCCAGGATGACGGAGATGATGACCACTTTGAACGGCAGGGCTACAACGATAACCACAAGGACAGCAGTCAGACTCCTCCACACCTGCATGGTCCGGGCACGCTGGAGAAAAGGAGCAGCAGCACAGGGGGCTCCTTGCACCCTTGCCCTTCCCTCCTTTATAAACCATCCCCCTCATGCTATGTCTCCGCCACAGACATCAACCCTGAGGGGTGATGAGGGCTGACATCATGGACTTTAAATCAGATCCACATGCCCAGCCTGGGCTCTCCTCTGGGTGGGCTGGAGTCTGACTGGGGACAGTCCTGTCCTCTCCTCCTGGGCAGACCTTCCAGCACCCCCGGGCTACAGCCCAGGGCTTGCTGCCCTGGGAGAGGTTTGACCACAGGAGGGTGTAAGGAGCCCAGGGGCGTGTTTGCCCCGAGGGAGAGCTGGCAGCTCCAGACCTGGCCTCAGACCATCCTCCTCTCATATTTGGGACAGTACGTGGATGTTTGGGTCCGTGGCACCATCTAGTGACCCTCGGGCTAATAACAAGACACTGGGGACCTGCTCAGGTGTTCTTGCCTCCATGGAGGGATAGCTCTGCTCAGGGGTGGGAGGAGAATGGCCATGGCCAGGGGACAGGGGGCTACAGACTCCTCCTGGGGCAGCCTTTCCTACTCAGCTCAAAGGAGGCTTCATGTTGGGCAGAAACAATGGGCTTTGGGGCAGGCTTCCTGCCTCTGAGGGCTGTAAGAGAACGGAGCTGGCTCCCAGCACCTCCAGGATGGAGGCACAGAGAGGAGAGCCCCACCAACAGCTCAGCCACCTCCCACCGTGCTCACCGTGCGGGACCAGGGTGATGTCCTGGGAGTTGGTGCCCAGGAAGTTTTGCACGGTGCATCTCAGGAGCAGGGGCTCGTCCACCCTGTGCAGCTGCAGGGTGCTGTTCACGCGGTACACCTGCAGCTCCGCGTGGTACGTGGCGTTGGTCTGCAGGCTGATCTCTGCCGAGTCATTCCCCAGCAGCCTGGTGGGCTGCCCCTTGGTGCTGCACCTGGGCCGGGGAAGGATAAAGGCACCTAAGATCAGCTGGACCCATGCACCACCATGGGATTCAACAAAATAATCAGTTATTTTAATAAATGCGAGATCATTGCAGTTCCCATGGGCTCCATCTGCCCACTTACCATTTGATGTCGCTGCAGGTGGACCAGCTGATCTCTGGCTGGGGCATCCCTTCGGCAGAGCATGTTACAGTCTGCTCCCCACTGGTGGCACTGCTGTTCTCCTTGAGATCCACCACTTTGGCTGGCACTGGAACCAAGAGACACTGGTGGGAATTAGTCCTCTGCTTTGAATGCAGATTAGAAAGGGAACTTTGGATCCCCCTGGATCCCTAGTGTGGCCCAGGGCAGACAGGACAGTGAGGTAGGACTCATCACAGCAATTGTGTTTCACTTTTGAAACCTAACAGCAATAACAGAATGGTTTGAGGTGGTCATGGAGGAGACATGCCCCCGTCTAACTTGACTGAAGAGCATGCTGGTGTCTGCACTGCCTCCCTGTCCTCCTTGATATGAGACCCAGTGTGAGATATTTCAAGTGAGCATGCTTCTTACTCTAATGCTCTCTTTTGACCCAAACCACCCTGAAGCTGTAGGGACAGGTGTAAAGGCTGAGAATCCTGCAGCCAAGGATGGAGCCACCCCCTTGGGCCTGCCCCCACACTCCTCGGCCCCATGCCTGTGCGCACATCCTCACCATTTATCTGCAGATGGAAGGACAGCTCCTGCACATCGTCCTCGTTGGCAGCCCGGATGGTGTAAAATCCTCCTTCTTCCTGCTTCACCCGCACCAGCACCAGGGATGTCTGGTACCTGGAGAAGACACAGTAATGAGTGTAGGAAGGTGCCCATGGACTGACAACGCTCAGAAGGGACCAGCTCCCACGCAACTGCACAAAATCCACTCGGAGAAAGGCCAGTGTTCACCCACCACCCCATGCCCATCCAGCTTGCCTTGTGAATTATCCCCTCCCTGCCCCCTGGTGAGGAGTGTCGGGCCCTTACCTGGTTTCGGACAGGTTCCTGTTGGTGATGGTGAACTCGCTGCTGCTCTCCATAGTCAACGCCTTGTTGTTCTTCAGCCACATGATGCTTGGCTGTGGGTAGGCCTCCAGGTCCACCTGGATGGTGTGGCTCTTGTGGACCTCAGCGTACATTGTGCTGGCCAGCTGGGTGTGGAACTTCACAAAGCCACGCTCTGAGAAGGGGCGAGAAGAATACAGGCTTCAGGGAGAGACACGGCCCCCTCTCCACCCCTATGGACAGGCATGGATCTGGGACAAAGCACCAGAGCAACCAGAAGTGATGGAGCAGCTCCAGGTCCATCCCTCAAGGTCTCAATCCTGAGGGAATTTTTCCTTTAGAAAGCCAAGACGTGGGATGCCATGGGGTGAGGGCTGGCTTTTTGCCATGGTTAGTAAGGGCAGAGGGCAGAGAGCAGAGGGTGCCGTGCCGGGGCAGCCTGGCAGGACGCCCCGCGGTGTGCTGGCTCTGAGCTCACGGGCAGCAACGCACCGATCACTTGGACCGTGATGTCTTTGCGATCTGTTTTCTCGTGGTAGCCCTCAGAGACGTTGCAGACGTAGGTCCCGCTGTCCTCCAGCTCTGCGTTCTGGATGATGAGGATGGAGCGGATATCGTGGGAGGATCCCGGCAGGAAGTCGGTCACTGGCTCCACAGCCTTCCCTGCCTGCAAACGGGGACGGGAGATACAGTCTGGGAAGTCAAGAGCGTGTCGTGCCATCAGAGCTGCAGAGCTGGGCTCACGAGGAGGCAGAAGAAGGGGGAGAAGACCCTGGCCTGGCTGCACTGGGGACAGGGAACATACACCCCCAGAAGCCACTGAGACAGGCAGCCTTCATCCAAGGATCTCCCCACCGAGCCTCCCTGAAGGGCAGCAGCATCGCACGTCTGCCACGGCCTGAAGCTTCCTGAGCTTTTCCAGGATAGTGACAGGCGATGGCTGTGACACAAAGGCCGGGGGTGTCGCATGTACCTGCTTGCGGGGGTAATCCCAGTTGAAGTTGACCAGCTCGTTGCCGCTCACGGTGCACATCAGGGTGACGTTCTCTCCCTGACGCACCACGGTCTGCACTGCGCTGATGGAGACGTTCACAGATGAGACTGTGGGGAGGGCCGAAAAAGGGAATAAAGGTTAATCAAGAAAGAGGTGAGTGGGCACCCAGTCCATTGGTTCACTGGGAAGTCTCTTCCCTGAGGGATGACGCTTGCTCTGTAATGGAGGTGGGAGAAATTACATTCTGTAATTCAGCCTCCAAATTGATCGGGAACATCACCAAGGAGAGAGGGGTACAACTGTTCTGTCCCACCCCTGTTGGTTTGAAGGAAAAGCCACAGAAGGTACACAGCTACCAAGATAAGGGCAGCTCACCCTGGATCCTGTAGACATAGAAGGTGTCTGAATCCACCTCCTGGTCATCCACGATTGTCTGGCAGTAGTAGGTCTTGTCCTCAAAGAAGCCTTTGAAGCCCTGCTGTGGGTCATAAGCAGCTGGAATGGGGTTCTCCACTTTCTTCTCATAGAGGGTGACCTGCAGGTGTGGGTCGGTCACACGGCATGGGATGACGGCCTCTTTGTAGCCCGTGATGAAGATGAAGAGCTCTTCGGAGGTGGTTGGAGGGAGAAAGGCCAGGGAGGGATCTGTGGGAGGGACACCGGTTACAGCAAGCAGCCTGAGTCCTCCCTGCTGGCCCCAGCGTGGGACACGTGGGCCTCCCCCATGGCATGGCCCATCAGAGCCATGCCAAAGCCAGATGCCCTGCCACAGGGGCTCTCCTGCAACGGGGGGAAGGATGTGGGGAGGTCGGGTGCTTGGAGACAAAGCCATAATTCAAACCCCTCTTTCTCCTGGTCGCTAAACCCCAGGGAAATGCAGAGGGTGTGCTGTCCCCTACCCGGCACGTAGATGTAAATGGCTTTCCTCTCCGCTTGCTCTGGAGCCTGGTCGGGGCTGTAGGTGCAGGCGTACTCCCCGGTGTGACGGCCCGTCACGTTCCTGAGGGTGAGGTTGCTGACGAAGGCCCCGTCCCTGTGCTCCAGCGAGGCGGTGAGAGGCTGGCCGTCCCACTCCCAGACCAGCGCGCCGTCGCCGTAGCACACGAGGGAGAAGGTGCTGTGGAGGCTGAGGATAAGCTCGGCATTTTCGGGTTCGATGTGCAGCCCGCTGCCTCCCGTCATTACCTCCAGCACACCTGGGAGAGGAGCCAGGTGAGACCACGCTGGGCTCCTCTCAAACCCAAAGAGCCACGCTGGCTCAACGTCATGCCTGTGTGTTTGGCTTTAGTGTCTTAAAGTGATTTTCTTGGATTTGTCCTCCTTGGTGTAGCCACTGACAGACACCTGCTGTCCTCAGGAAAGCCCTGCCAAAGCAGACCTTGGTGGGACACCCTGCAGACTGCTGCTGACCAGCCCAAGGGACATCCTTGGTGAGGACAGGGCTACTGGTGGGGGTGATCTAGGCATATCCCAAACGTTTGCTCAAATTCTTAGCTTTTATGCACCCTATGAGCTCGTCTCAATGGCCTAGGGAGCTGACAGCGGCGCTACTGCCCCAAAATGAGCCTGTCTGTGGGGCAGAGGAAGGTCCAGGCGCACCTCCAGGAGCTCAGGCAGTGAATGAGCGGGGAGAGCAGGAGGTGAGGCACTTCCCTGCTCCGCTGGCTGCCTCCCCACAGGGACGGTATCAGATGTGACACAGACTGGGCTGGAACAATGTCAGTCTGAGGGAAAGTGAAAAAGGACTGAAAGCAAAGCCTTGCAGGAAATCCTATGGAAGCAATAGAGCAGCCGAGGTCTTCCTGAATGGCTGCCCAGGTCTCTCCTGGCCTCCTCACTTTGCCCAGATGTCCCGGTGGGGCTGGGAAAGGGAACGTGCTCCCCAGGGGTGGGCTTAGGGTCAGGGTCAGGTTAGGGTTAGGGTCAAGTTAGGGTTACGTGTCCACCCCTCCGTAGCACTGGATCAGCAGGATCCAGTAGATGCAGGTCCTCAGGGTGCACATGCTGAGCACCCCCATGCCTCCCCGTGCCATAACCCCCCTGCTCCCCATCACCCCAGCACTGGGAGCATCCCGGGACAGCACCCCCAGGCAGGGCCCAGCCCTGCGCACACCTCCCCAGCCGCACCACTCACCGGTGAGGATGAGGAGCCGCAGCGAAGCCTTCAGAGAGGGGCACAGCATGGTGGGCTCCACGGCCCAGTGGCCAAATCCTGCCAAGATCAATACAGGATGAGCACAGCGCTGCAGGGCCGGGGGTTCCTTCTCCACCCCCCTGTGTCTCTCCCCAATTTTCAGCCTTTCCCTCCTGGTGGTGACACGGTTCCCCTCGCCCTGGATCTGCTGAGGGAGCAGATCTAAGGCATCCCCTGCCAGCAACCAGGGCTTGAGCCAGAGGCTGCCGGGGTGGTGTCAGCCCTTGCTCAGCGCCGCTCGACGTGCCGCTCCCCCGCTGCACAGCCCTGCCTCTCTGCCTCCCTCTGCTCGGCCGCTTGCCTTCCTTCCCTCAGTCCCAGGGAGATAAAGCTTGCTAGAAAACAGATCCCCCCCTGCCGTCCTCCAACATTTTCTGCTTCTTTCAACAATACAAAACAAGACCAAAGAAAACACAATAAAAATAAAGTAAAATAATATCTCTCATATTTCACTTTTCCAAATATGTTTTTTTCAGGGAATATTTTCATCCAGAAATGCCTTTTATCAACATTTCTCCCAAAGTCCTTTCCACAGAGCATGTCAAACCCTCCCTGGTGCCAACCAGCAGCCCAATAGCAGCGGGGTCTGGGCCAACTCTGGGTGAGCTGACCCTTGGGGCAAGCAATGGGGACCCCAGAGCCAAAGCTGGGGTTCAGTGCTCCTGAACCTGGGAAAATGGGTGTCTTGGACCTGCTCCCAAGGCAGACCCTGAGGTGAAGCTCTCCCAGGAGCTGCATGCCCAGGGCTGGTGGCAATCGGGGCTTTGACTCAGCCCCAGGCACCGTCCCTGCTGCCTTCTGGCCCTGAAGTGGTGTCTCTGTCTGCTCGATGCTGGGAGGAAATGGTTCTTAAATGACGTGCACTTGTCAGATGTTTTTATTATTCTCTTGCTTTGGCTCAAAAAAGAAAAAGAAAAAAAAGCCCAAGCCACCAGCAAACCCTCACAGGTCTCCAGCTTACTCAGCAGCTTCCCTTTCCATAAACCCCCTCCGTGAGTCCTCAATGCTGTGTTTGCTGGAGGGGGTGAGAGCACTTACGGTAAAGAGCTAGGGGCGGATGGGATGAAAGGACGGAGGGGAAATTCAGGCTGTAAATGAAGGGAGCTCTGCGCCCACCCTCGGACCTGCAGGAGAGGCCAGGAGGACGGACAACCTAATCTCCCTGATGGCCCTAGGCGCTGCCACGAGAACAATTCGCTTTGTTTCCCGATTCTCCTTTGCAGAGATATGTCGTTCATCCATTATTCAGTGGTCAAGGTGGTAAGAACAACTGGCACCGTCTCCTTTCAGCCCTCCCTGCCTGCATGCACGAGCCTGGCTGCGTCAACCCCCCAAATCTCTGCCTGCCCACGGCTGAGGTCTGCCCAAGCTCGTGCTCAGCTCTTGTCCTGCGCCTTGGCTGTGGCCACTGGCCCTGCTTTAGGCTCCCTCTGCCCCCGCGGAGAGGTCTCAGCCCACTCTGAAGCACCACAGCGTGCATAGCTGGTTTTAATAAAACCCCTGTTTTTTGCAGAAAAGCTTTTCTCTTGGAGATGCTTCGCGAGCAGAGCGGGAGAGTGGCAACGTCTCGCAAATAGCAGCGTCCTCTCCCTTGTTTGTCTGCTCTGGCCGGGTGAGAGGCTCAGCCCGTGCTGCAGGAAGCATGCAGAGCCTGCCCAACGGCCGGCCGGACCTTTCTTTCCCTCCTTGTCACACAGCCCTGTGCTCGCATGTGTGCAAACAGGCATTTCACAAGGGAGGTAAATGCACCCCGATCACTGCCAGCCTTGAGAGTACTTGTTTCCCTCCTCAGCTTCAGCTTTTGTCCTCTGCAAGAGGAACCAGATGAACCCTATGCATGCCGGACAAGGAGGAGGTGCCAAAACCAGGCACAAAGACATAATTGCACCCATGGGCACAAACACCTTCACCTACGTGGTGCTCAGCTGCCTCAGATCATGTCCTCCAACCATGGGCTGAAAACAACCCCATGGACCCCCAGATTCCTACATAGTTCCCACGGACCATCAGCTGCACATCTTCAAGCCGTGGGACGTGCCATGGGCAAGGTCCTTGCTGGACACCTCCAGCACTACCTCGCAGGCCCTTGGCACAGCCCTGGTGGCAGTGGCAACCTGCCACCGAGGCCCCCAACCCCTCGCCATCCTCTCCTCCCTGCTGAGGTCCCCGGGCGCAGGCACAGACCCTCCCTCTGCCCCTCTCCAGCACTGTGACACGAGGGCAAGCCGTCCGTTTTCACTCGAGCTGCCTGTTTGTTATTCTAAGAGAGGAATTTGGCTGCAGAGGGGAGGGCGGTCGGGTGGCTGCCCAGGCAATACGGCCCTGTGGCCCCACTCGCCCCCGCGCTGAGCCCAGCACCGAGGGGCTCCCGGAGTCCAGACGAGGCGCAGACACCGGCACCTTCCTCGCCTGGAGATAAAACCCTGCTGTCTGCCCTTATCTCTTGTCTGGAATCACCTCCTCCACACCGAGCCCCTGGAGAGGGGCAGAGCTGTGGGCGAGGCTGGGGCTGAGCCAACGCTGGGGGTCCCAGTGCTGGGGACGGGAACGTGTCCCAAGGACACGTGTTCTGGGGACAGGAACATGTCCCAGGGCTGCCGGGGTGCCTGCTGAAAGCACACTTGCACACCTCTGGCCTCGCACTTTGTCAGCATGGGGCTCCCCGGCTGGTGCCATGCTCCCACGGAGCAGGACGCGGGCTGGAGGGTGGGAGCGGAGCGGTCAAACAGCACGGCCATGGCCACAGAGCTCAGGCCTCGTGATTCCTGGTCTCATGATTTTGTGGCTTCTCCACAGCAGCGTGCGCCACTTTCTCTGCCTCCCAAATGGGATGAGAGCTCGGCTTTCTCCTCTGCCTTCCCTCCTGCTCGTGGCCAAAGGATGATGGACTTGGCCTGGAGTTTCTGCAGCCGGACAGGGCGAGGCCTGGGGTGTTGGGTGTGAGAAAGTTCAAGCGCTGCATCCAGCCTCTGCTAGGGGAGATTCCCAGGCAGGACCATTCCTTCGGCCATCTCTGCCATTCCTCCCCATCACAGCACCCTGCTAAGGCCTTCATGCCTCACCAGACCTACTGATTTGCTCCCGTTTTCCCTGCTCGAGACCTATGACAAGGATGTTACTAAACAAATATGCCTTTGCTAATGCCCAAAACATGCTGTATGGGCTCCGTCTTGAACATTCTGGGGGGAGCAAGGCAGGAACTTTGCTCGGCATGCCCTGCCACACCTCCAAGCCCCCCTCCCTCTGCCTTCAGGGTGTGTTTGGTGTGGTGCCCCAGCATCTCACTGCGTGTAGCAGCCACTGCTGGCTCGAGCATCGCATGGCACTGCCCGTCCCCAGGCGCTGACCACATGGCACGGGTCTGTCTCTAGCCCTACAACATCCTTAAGCCATGGGAGAACGATACTGGTGGGCATCGATGCCAAGGAGGCCGTTCACCCCCAAAGCTGTGGGAGCTGAGAACCAGCCCGTGAAGCCCTGCATGGGGAATTGGAAGGCTCTGGGTGCCAGTGAGGTGCAGAGCAGCCCTGCTGCCCCTCGGATGGAGCTCAGCCCCCTGCAGCCCATCACCAACAAGGGGATGAGCTGGAAATGGGGCTGCGTGGCCCCCTCTCCGCAAATTATGCTGCCCTCGCTCTTCCTCTGGTTTTCCATTTCCAGCCGGGCTGCAGTTCCCGGTGCTCCCACCGCGCTCGCTGGCCCCGCGGTCCTGCCAAGCAGGCGAAGGACATCTGGTGTGAATTAGCGGGAAGTCAAATATCCTTCGTTTCTTCTTTGTCTCAACGCATCTGAGTCATTAAGTGAGATCACGGGTGCCCATGCGCAATAGGAAAGCTCCGCGTGGATCCCATGATCAATGCCATGCACCGCCGGGTTGTGGGGGCTCCTCCTGGCCTGGGGGGCCCCATCCTCATTTTGGAAGGCAAAGAACGCCGCAGGCAAACGCTGCCAGCCCCTGAGAGCCCAGCTTTGCTTGTCCAGCACTGAAACTCCTCGGCTTGCTCCGTTTCCCTCTGCCACCCTCCCCCCTGCCTCTGCGACTGCTTCTTTCCCACCCTTTAATCTAAATAAAACCAAGCTTTTTTTTTCTTTTTCTTTTTTTTTTTTTTCCTTGGCTGGAACCAGCCGGAGTTGCAACATCTCTCCTCTGGGGTCCCTCGGCTCCCATGACACCACGTTTACTCACAGGCCAGATATCATCACAGAGCCCTTTTTCCTTTTCCCAGCGCATGGCTGGAGTTAGGCGGCGTGCACACATGGGGAGCCTGTCGGCCAGCCCCGTAAACAGCCGATGATAAAACGCAGGGGTTGGAAAGCTGAAACCAGGGGGGCTGGGGAGTCCCCGGGGTCCCACAGGCCATCCTTGGGGCCAAAACCTCCTTGCACGGCCATCTGCCAGTGCCAAAGCTGTCCTGACACTTCACCCACGTGCTGGTGAGACCAAAGGATGCTCAGAACCACGGGGCTTGGGGGCTTCTTGTATTCACCTGCAAGGGGGATTTTGCAGACCCTGTCCCTCAGCCACACTCGCAGGCAGCGTTGCGAACACCGGAGCTCTCTGAGCAGTTTTTCTGGCTCTGCTGGCTGTGAATGAGGGATTAAAATGACAGCCACCAGTCCCCAGCTCTGGTGGCACCTGGAGAAGACACACGTGGTGGTGAGGCCGCAGATGAGAGCCGTGCAGGGGTGAGCCCAGCAGCCTCCCCCCTACCCTGGGCAGCTCCGACAGCATCTGCCGGACAGCCAAAAGCCAACACCGTGCTGCCAAGCCGTGGGGGGGGCTGCAGGGGGTGCCTCGGTGGCGTGACTCAGCACCAGTGGGGTCAGGGGCCTTGAGAAGGGCTTGGACTCGGGCACCTACCCCACGCAGCCCCTTTTCGTCTGGGGCCATCACCCTTCCCACCCCATCCAGGTGGTCCGGCAAACCTCCATCACCACACGACGGCGTGGCGAGCCCTCCGTGCGCACGGCAAGGAAGCGGCACGGGGAGACGTGGGAGCACGGCGAGCCCTGCGCTCTCACCCCCGGTCCCCCCGCTTTCCCCCTCTGGTTTAAGCCCATGGGAGACAGAGGAAATGAGCGACCTATTTAGCGTGAGTTCAAAATAAAGCGAAACATCTGTTTGGAGCGGGGCCAGCGTTATAAATAATCCCCCAGCCCCGAGTGTTGGTATTCGTGGCCCTTTTGGCTGCGCATGCTCCCTCGCTTCCACTTGCGGAAGAAAGGCCGGGCACGGGGCTGCTCCCGGGAGCCTGCGAGCCCTGCCCGGGCTGTGGGAAAACCCTGGGGGGAACAAGGGGGCCGGGGCTCACCTGGGGCTGGGAAGGAGGGATGGGTGCTGGCCAGAGGCGCCTGGATGCCTGCTCCTTGCCATGGCCACATCCTGCCCCTTGGTCACCCTGACCGAGCTGTGACATAGCACAACTTGGGATGCTCGAGCTGGAGGTGGGCTATGGGGCTCTGCTCAGCCCTGGATCTCACCCCCTGCAGCACAATGACCCCCCCGGGGGGTGTGAATGGTGCCCTCGGGAGCTTTTTGCGCTTTCTTGGCACCCATCTCCACGAGGCTGCTCTGAAGGATGCGGCAGAGCCCAGCAGGGCTGCCCGTGGTCATCCTCCAACTTCTCATCGTCCCTGGCAGGACAGAGCCTTCGGGGGGCCAGCAGCACGCGGCTTTGTGAGCGTGTGAGCAATGTGAGCAATGAGCGTGGGCACAGGGCACGCACACCACAGGCCGGCACCCACACAGCTCCGGGCAGCACTTTGCTGCTGACCCCAGGAAAAGGCGGCTCCAGCTGGGACTGACTGGAAGCAGCAGAGCAATCTGTCCCCTCTGTCCCCTGGCTGGGGGTCCCTCAGGGACCTTGGTGTCCCCATCCACTCACCCAAAGCTTCTCCTCCCAGCTGCAGCGGAGTGGAGAAGGGCTGGGGGCATGCAGGGATGAGGGCACCCCAGGGCTTTCCTCACTCCCTTCCCGCAGCGGTTAAAGGGGAGCACTTTGCCCAGGTGCTGTGGAGGACAAAACAGCCCCCAGCACCACGGCGGAGTCCCCATCACCACTCACAGCCACCACGTCAGGGTGGCAGGAACAGGGTTGGGGCCAGAGGTCCCGCATGGCTCTAATTAACCGCTAATCAAGGGGAGAGAAAGGAGACGGAGCTGTCTTCCTCTCCTCTGCCCCCCAGCCAAGCTCCAGGAGCAGCCAGCGCGTGGCTGCATCCCCAGCCCCACGTCCCAGCGAACCTGATCCTCGCCAGAAATCGTCCGTGAGACGTGGAGCAGGAGGACGTAATCCGCGGGGGTGCATCGGCCCTTCTCTTCTCGGATGACTGCGAGGAACCTGTGCTTAATCGCTTGGTTCTGGGGCTTTGGGCTCTCGTGGCCGGGATTAGCCACCCGCCAGCTCTGCGGTCAGGGAGGAGCGGGACGGGGAGCGGGACACGGCGAGCAAAAGGCGGCGGCGCACGCGAGGGGACGGAGCCTGACCCGGACTTGCTGCTGCAGGTGCTGGGGGCCGATCCTGTGCCCTCCTCCCCAAACCCGGGAGGAGCGGGGTGGTGGCACCCAGTGCCAGGACAGCTGCTGGCACCCCCTGCCCCATACCCGGCTCCATGTGTCCCCTCTCCGTGCTGCAAACCGGGGACGAAGCCACCAGGTCTGTGGCGTGGCCGTGCTGCAAGCAGGGGGACGACTGCACCCAACGTCCTTATAACAACTTGAGGGCAGCAGCAGGGCTCTCTGGGGTGGCTGATGGGGGCAGCGAGCCAAGCACATCCCCTGAGGGATACCAGAGCAATGCCTCCCTCCTGAAAAACCTCTTCCTACGTGCTCTGGCCAGGCAGCGTGAGCCTTGCTTGCTGTCCTCGCTGCCCTGCCCTGCACACAGGCTCCTTTACAACCCCAAAGGTTCCTCTCCCCTTGTCACGGGGAAAAAAAATCAGCTTCCCTCTGCACTGATGCTCTCCAAGCACCCCCGAAGCCCCGTGGAGGCTGGTGGCTGCCAGCACCCCGTGCCCTCCCCGAGCACAGCTCTAAAATCATCACTGAGTCCTATGCCTGCCAGAATCCGCCTTCCCGAATCAGACCATGTTCTCCCAAACCGCTCCCAGGCTGGAGAGAGAAACTTGGCAGCCACGGAGGGACCCTCTCGAGGTGCCAGGAGCGCCCGGCCCTGAGGAGAGCGGGGTTTCTGTTCGGCAGCCCTTTGCTCGGCAAACACCGAAACCGAGGTGACTTCCAGCGAGCGAGTGGAGAATGCGCTTTCAGAGAGCGGAGCTTGCAATGGTTTATTTTCTGCTGGCCCCAGTTCAGACAAACCCACAAGCAAACATATTTTTTTGTATAAATAAGACAGTGTGTCTCGCCAGTTAAAGCAATTCAAACATGAATGTAGCAATTTAATTGGTGCCAATTGCTGTGTCTCGGTAGCATTAAGATTTCAGTCACAGCCTCTTTTGCAGGGCAGCCGGGCCAGGAGGAAGAAGGCGGAGGGCAGAGCAGGATGGGGCCCTGCGCCTTGCCCATCGCCTGGCTCCGTCCGGAGCCTCGTCCCCTGCATGGGCCGTGGGGATGAGCCGAGAAGTCCTGGTCCTTAGCAGGAGAGGGCTCCTCCTGTTCCCTCTGGCTAGCAGCCCTCTCCAAGCCTTCTCTTCTCATGGACCCCGCTCTCGCCCAGCCCCATGTGGGTGCCAGAGGAGAGCTGGAGGGATGAGGACGCGTCCCCGCAGCCTGCAGGTGTGCCCCGGGGAGGACAAGTCCCACCGAGGATGCAGGAGGATGTGCGCCACCCTCCCCACGACTCCTGCTTGCTGGCAGCAGCCTTTCCGTGGGAGTTCTCACAAGCTCCTGCCCACGTGGGCTCTCCACGCCACGGTCGTCTGACCCTGCAGGTCGGTGGTAGGGTGGAGGAAGGGTGACATACGGACAAGTTGTGCCACAGCCTCTGTCCCGAGGGTGAGAAGAAACCAGGGTTTGAGGGCCAGGACACCACAGGCAGCATCCTCTGTGCCCTGGTAGGGAAGGGACAGACCCGTGGGACCCCCTTGCTCCGCACGTGTCCCATCCCAGTGCCCGTCTGCACATCCCTGGCACGTGTCCCCATCCCTGTCCCACTGGGTCTGGCCTGGGGAAGGGCAGCGCTTCCAGGAAGAGGCGTCCCTGGGGTGGGCAGAGCAGGGCAGAGGTGCGTTGGGCTAACTAGGCAACCCCTAAAACAAGTCTCGTTACGTCCAATCTGCCTGGCAGAGCGGAAGGAGCCTCCTGGAGCCGTTCCAGCCTCTCAGGGAACAATACCCGGTCTATACACTCCCCTCCAGGGGATTTCTTCTCCCTGGTTAAAGCACAAACAAACAAACTCCAAGAAGTGCCTAGCCCCGTCCTCCCTTGCGGCAGCAGGACGCATCCAGCCCGCGGTCCCCAGCGCCCTCCAGCTCTGGGCCAAAGGCGCCGGTGGCCGCAGTCCCACGGGATTCGGCCACCGCTGCCCCTCCGCTCCCTGCCCTTTGCTGCTGCATCCCGGGAAGATGCTGGGCGCCAGAGCCTGAGCCTCCAAACGCCACCCTGCCTTGGCACGGTGCCTGCTGCTGGAGAGCCTTTCTTGACCTCCGTGCTCACTGAGGCACTTTCTTTTCGCCCAAGCCCTGGAGAACGTCGTGATGCTGTTCTCCTCCTTACTGAGTTGTACCAAGCACCGTGGGAGCCCCGTCACAGACCCACACAACTCTGAGGGACAGCATCCATGCGGCAGTGCCCACGCCCCCCTCACCCCGACCCTGCGGGGCTGAAGGCACCCTGCTCACCGGCAGCGAGCCCTCACCCCCCTAAGCGCCAGCCTTTCCCTGTGCACGAAGACCTCCCGCTGCCACCCCACCACCCACCGACCAGCCAGCCCCATCACCTATTCTTTCACCTCCTCTTTCAGTCCTCCACATCCTTTTCTGGGTTCCCGAGCACCCACTGTGCTTCCCCAAACCTTCCTCCCCGTGCGCATCCCCAGGGCACCGCTCCGTGCTGGCTCCGCCGCCAGCCCCGCTCCTCCCAGCGTGTCCCACAGGAATCGCTGCGGGTTTCCCCCTCTGCCTTCTGCTTTGCGTCTGGCGTAGCCCCCCCCAGGGCACCCGCTGCTGGGCCGTTAGCTCCCGAGATCGTGTTCAGCCATTTGGTATTTCAACATGGCAGGTGAGCGCGGCAGCAGGGTGCCCTCTTCCCGCAACACCCCCAAAAAGTCCCGGTGTCACTGTCACCTCCCCGCAGGACACGCAGACCCCTGTCCCCGGCTCCGGTTCCAGCACAGCTTTGCTCCAGACCAGTTGCAGCCCATCAGAGGCCCGTGGGCCAGCAGAGTGGTTGCCCACGTACGTGCCTCATGGGTCTGTACCCAGCTGACAGCGGGGACACTGAGCGAGGCTTGCAGATGTCCCTCCTCGTGTCAGGCCCCTGGGGACAGGAGGGCCACCCAGAGCAGGGACTGAAGGGTTGATGCCCCCGGCTGTGTTTGGATGCTCTGACGCTGCTCTGCCTCGAAGCTGTCAGTGAAAGCCCCGGGGTGAAGCCTGAGCCCCAAGCACCACCGCATGCAGCAGGGACCCCCGTCCCCCCGCTGCAAACCCACCCTGCACCCAGGTGGAGCTCTGCGGGGAGCCCCCTGCCCCGGCACTGCCCTGTCCCAGCCTCCCCGTGGCACCAGCGGGGCCCTGGATGGGGCAGAGTCAGGCCCTGCTGCCTGGAGGCTGCGGGCACCCCGTGACAGATGCCTCTGAGGGACGCTTTGCTGAGGAGCCTGTGACAGCCACCAGGCTGGCAGGGGACACCAGGGCAGCCCCCAGCCCAGCTCGGTGCAGGGAGGGACCGGGGGCTCCCCAGGGAGAAGCAGAGGTCCCCTGGGTCCTGTCATAGCCGCCGGGTCCCCAGGGGCTCACCAAGAGTGGCTTTTCCCACGGGATGCCACCACGCTCAGCTGCCCTCTCCGAACCCCGACCTCCCCAGGGCTGGCAGGACGTTTTGGGGTGCCAGCCCCCAAATTACAGCAGGGCAGCAAAGCCCCTCCTAGGGCTGCTCGGGGCACGTGCCCCACACCACGTCCAGCGCCAGGGCTTACCTTGTGTGGGGTCCCACCGGGGACGTGCTGGTGCTGCGCGTCCGCAGGCGCTGGTTCCCGAATTCCTTTCCCTCCTCCTCCTCGCCCTTTATCTGCTGCCTGCCGAGGCTCCCGCTGCCCTCCCAGCCTTCCCCAGCTGGCAAGGCTCTTCCACTTAAAGGAGAAAGAGGGAAGGGAAGAAACGAAGTAGGGGGAGGAGGGAAAGGAAAGAAAATAGAAAGGGAAGGGAAAGCTGTGCCAGGACTGGGCTGCGGCCAAGCCCCCGGTGCTGCTCCCTTAGCGCATCGCAGCCCCCAGCCCAGCCTGGGGGGGGGCTCGGCCGCTTCGGCCCCCGGTGTGCAGAAAAGCCCGCTGCAGAGGGGTGTGCACGCGTGTGCGTGTGCGTGTATAAATAAACGAGCCCTGGCGAGGAGGAGGAGGAGGAGGAGGAGGAGGAGGAGGAGGAGGAGGAGCGGGAGGCTCCCTCTCCAGCGGAGTCCCTGCGACTTCCTCCCTCCACCCTCTGCGGGACCCTTCGCCGAGCCAAACTTTCGATTAAAGCCCGGCGGAGCGGCGCGATGGGGAGGGATGAAAAAAAAAGTTAAAAAATAAAATAAAATAAAAGGAGGAGAAGGCCAAGAGGCTGCAGAGAGGGGAGGCTGGCCGCAGGCAGCCGAGCAGGGGAGCAGCAGGGCCCAGCTAGCGGAAACAAAAGGAGCCGGGACCAGCCCGGCTCTCGCCTCCTTAAACCAGAAGGAAGGGAGCTGCTCTCCCTCTCCCTGTGTCTGCTTTCAATTCTGGCCTTTTTCCCTGTTTTCTTTTTCTTCTTCTTCTTCTTTTTATTTATTTATTTATTTTCTCTACCCCCCCCTCCCGTTTTTTTTTCTTTTTTTTTTTTTTTTTTTCCTTTCTCAGGATATGAGGGGATGTTTAGAAAATCCGCTGCCCACGCCAGCAGCTGACTCATGTTTTTATTAAAGAAGGCCTGTGCTGAACTGACTCCGCGTATTCCCTCCGGACCTCCTGCCCCGGCTGTGCTGGGATTGCCCCCCCCCCAGCCCCAAAGCCCCCCTCCAGGCGCTCAGACCTTTACCCTGTGCCCTTGGCCGCTTTTACCCCTCCCCATGATGATCCTGGGTGAGAGCATCCTACGGTGGGGGCAACCCAGGATAGTGGGTTTTGACTTTTTTTTAGGAAAAGGGAATAAAAATACCCTACAGCAGGGCTGTGCTGGCACAGGGTGTTGGGGACATGGGGCTGGTGGGGGCAGGGTGGGGGCATTTGGCTGCTGAGGGGCATGGAGCTGCCCTGTGGCCATGCAGAGGGAGTTGAGCCTGGCCCTTGGCACCTGTGTCACCTAAAAGCTCCCAGCTCCTCCTCGGCCATCCCATCGTGTCCGACGTGCTGCACCCCAGGGGTGACCGCCCACGGGGAGCAGGTTAATGGGGCCACTTTAAATACCCCACACTTTTATGAGCTCAAATCAGTTCTCTGGGGATCTCTTGACAGGCACAACGTTATCGTCTGTCCGCACAGGGATTTTTTGCAAGTTTTTTCACCCTTATAACAAGGTGCAGAGACTCTTTGGATGGAAATTGTCTTCTGAGCCATCAGTTCCTATCCCCACGTCTGCCTTGGGGATGTGCTTGAGGCTGATCCAAGTATAAAAAATAAGAGAAAATGCATCATCTGTCCTGAAAGAGAATGTTTCCCTGCAAAGATGTCCTTTTTTTTTTCCTTCCAGGATCAAAAAGCCCTTCCCATAAAGACAACACAGCTGAGATCTGGGGCCAGCTGGTCCGCAAGGCAGTGTCATCCCCTCCATCTTGCGGGGCGAAGGCGCGCATGAAGGGCACAGCTGGTGACTCCCCCGCCGGGGACATCGCCGCTTATCCCCCGGTACCTCGGCACCTGCTGCCAACCGGGGGAATCCAAAGTGGAGAGCTTGTGTTTGGAGAGCTCACCTGGTGGTGGCAGAGGGCACAAGGACAGATCCAGGCTGGTGGCACCCTGCTTAGGGGCACCCGGTGGGGATCCCTGTCCTGTGCTGGCTCAGAGCCCCCGCCGGGGGCCAGGCTGCCCCCCCCCGGGCTGAGATGTTGGGTGTCCGAGAGCTGGGGGCAGGTGGTGGTGGGGATGTGCAGCGCACAGGGCTCTTTGCCAGGCTTTCCCCAAGGGATAAGGACGTGGGTCCCTGCTGGGAATAGCTAGGCAGAGCCATTTCCCGGCACCGTCCCTGTTCCTGAAACAGCAGGAGAGGGAAAAACCCGTCGGTGCAATCCTGCTGGGCCCCCCTTGCACCGGGGATGGTCTCCCGGCACGGTGCAGCCTGATCCCGAGGGTGGGTGGCTCCCCCTCCTCCCTATAACAGGGTGACCCCAACGCCCAGCCCCAAGTGGGAGAAGGGGCAATGGGAGCACACAAAATTCCCAGGAGGAGCGTGATGGGGTTGAGGACGGCTGCTTTGGGATGCCGGGGGGGGGGCTGCAGAGCCCGCGGCACCCGGCGAGCACGCGGCACCGCACGTCCCCAGCCGGCACCCGGGGCCGGCGCTGGTTCGGGGTCACGGCAGCTCCTGGGAAAGGCCAGCGAGGAGGAAGCCCCAGCGCCGGAGGGACTCGCGCCTGCGGGTGTGTGGGCGGGGGGGGAGCAGCTTGGTGACCCCTGCCTCTCCCCCCTGCTTTGCTCACCTCTATTTTGGGCGCCTGCGCTTCCATCCGCGGGGCTTGCGGGACGCAGCAATTCCCCCGGGGCCGGGACAGCTGCAGGGGAGGCTGCCAGAGCTGCTCTCTGCGGAGGTCTCCGGCCTCCAGCAAGGCCAAAGAAGTGGCCTTAGCGCTAACACGGGTTCGGGGCAGCGTGGTGCTGGGTTTCTGGGGGGGGGCACAGCACCCACCGGGATGGGGATGCTCTGGGGTGTTCTGCTCTGGCATCACAGCAGCTCTGTGACTGCCTGTCCCATCCCAGGTTGAGCTGGGGACCCTGGGAAAAAGATATATGTATTTTTAAAGCCACTTTTTTTAAGCTCTTTGAAGCCACCCGAGCCAGGTGAGCCAGGAGGGCAGCGGGAAAGGATGTGCAGGAGTCAGCGACGGGTCCCGTGTGCCAGCCGGGGGGGAGGCAGGTAGGGCAGGAGCAGCAGCTCTCAGCCTGCCCCACTGCTCCGGAGGTTTCACAAGGGTCCCTGGCCTCCCTTCCGAGCCTGTATCAGCCACGAGTCAGCCCGGGAGTTTCGGCATCGCTGTGATGTGGAGCTGAGCCTCAGACCACGAGAGAGGGCAGTGTCCCTACAGACGCTGGCCTGTCACCTCCGTGGGGTTGGGGGCGCTTGGAGGAGGCAGCAGGCAGCAGCAGAGGATGAAATCCCGCTGCCTCCCCCTCCCCGGGGCCTTTCCGCCCCCATCCCACGCGCTCTGCTCACCCCCTCACCAGCCCTGGTATGAAATGTGCTGCGCGGGGCCCCGGGAGGCAGCGGCGGGCTGGGGGGGGGGTGAATACTAACGACGGTGCCGTCCGCTCGCCCCAGACTTTCCCACACATCTGCAGCCACTTAACGTGGGAATCGTCAACCCTCTGCCGCGCCGGCACAAGGGGAGGGAGCGAGGTTCCCCTGCCCCTGCCTCCATCGGGTCCGGGTGAGGCCAGGGGGGATGCAGGGGTCTGGAGCAGGGCCCTGCAGCTGGGCAGGGCGCTGCAAGGGGTTGCACGTGGCCAGAGAGGGGACAGCGAGTGCTCAGGGGGCTTTCGGTGGGGTCAAGGGTGGCTGTGTTTTCTCCAGCTCTCCGGGATGCTGCTCTGGAGGCGGGTGGCAGGACCGAAGCACAGCAGGCAACGCTCTGCTCCCCGCTCTCCTCTGCCTGCAGGACGCTGTCAGGAGGAGCTGGTGGTGCGGGGGCATGCGTGGGGCCACACGATGCTGGGACGGGGCAGCCTCGGGCCACGGGGTGGCTCTGGGGGGGCAGCGGGGAGGTTAGACACCCACGGGGGGTGCTGGGGATCCAGGGGAAAGGGAAGCTCTGCGAGTGTCTCCCCATCCCTCTGAAAGAACCGGGGGGCTCAGAGCAAGGCAGGGACAAGGCAGGGCTTGGGTCTCTGTGCTGAGCGCCTCCTCCGCGGGCACAGGAGGCGGTGAGGCCGTGGCCTGCCCTGCAGAGCTGCTCCGTCTGTGCCAGCTGGCTGCAGCCTGGCCCTGGGGACCTCCCAGGCCTCCGTTCCCTGGCCCTGCGGCTTCCAGGAGATGGCATCACTCGATCACAGATAGCAGCGCCCAGCCCCAGGGACAGCCGGGGAAATCCTGGCCGCCCTGCCCGGCCTCCTCTCGGCTTCCAGCAGGACTTGCAGGGCTGCGGGGCTGGAAGGGGCTCCCCAGGTTGGGGTCGGGGCTGGGGGTCTCTGGGGAGGATGGAGAGGGCATTGCCGCCTCCTCTTGTCCAGACGGGGACCCCCAGGAGCTCTGGCAGCTCCCGACCTGCTCTCCCATGGGACCCCAGCGTGGGCGATACCCTGACAAACTGTGCTGGGCTGAGCACCCACAGGTCCCTGCAGCAACCCTTGGCCCTGGTCTGCTGGGATGCTCCTGGAGGCTGCCTGGGGAAAACCTTTCATTCGGGTGGTGTGGAGATGCCAGGGCTGGGATGGCCCTTGGGGGAAACGTCCCTCCTCGGTCTGTGGCATGGAGACAGCCGTAGCCGAGCCCCCGTGCTGGGGGGCTGGGAGGACACCGGCCGTGGGGGCTCTGCAGGGCCACCTCCACCCCGAGGTGGCGAGGTCTTGGGAGGCAGAGCCTGGGCGATGCCGGCTCAGGAGGTGCTTTCCCACTGCTGGGCTTGTTCTCTGCTCCCTTTTTGCTCCCTTATCTCTTATCACCTCTCCCTCTGGTCTCAGCCCGGATCCCATCTCCCTGCAGGGAGGGGATGTGGCCCCGGGGTCCCCCCCCCCGGTTTGCAGTGCCTTCACCTCGCCCCAGACTGGGGTTTTGGGATGAGGCACACGGGGCTAAAACCACCGGGGATTGTCAGGTGGGCACAGCCAGCTCCTGCAAAATCCTCCTTGAGCAAACGGGACAGCGGAGCTGCACAGGCTCAGGAATGCCCTGACCCCTCCGTGAGCACGGGAGAGCCCGGGATGCTGTGGGGAGAAGGGGCTGGTGGGGAGCGAGCTGGCACCAGCGGCTGGGCACTGTCCCCGACCCTGCTACAGCTGGGGACATCCCGGCCAGCCGCGGGGGGAAAGGCAAGAAGTGGCTGTGCACTGCGTGCACTGAGCCCCTCCAACCACAGCGGCTTTGCCACTTCTGTTGCCATTTTTCTTTTAACCCTGCAAAATCCTGAAACCTCGTCTCAGGTTCATAGCCACAACCAGGAAAAACACAGAGTCTGTTGTTTTATCTCCTCCTCTCACTCGCATCCAAAATCCTTTTTCCTTTTTTTTCTATTTTTCTTTTTCTTTCTTTCAGTTTCTGATTGCCCAAGCCCAGGCTGTTCCAGTCCAGGAGGATGAGGATGGAGCAGCCCTACCCCGCTCCTGTTCCCAGCAGGGATGGGGCTGGTGCGGAGAGGCAGAGCGGGGAGGTGCCGAGTCCTCCTGGCAGCTCCCGTGGGCCTGGGCTTGGGCTGAAAGTGAAAGCCCGAGCCTGCAAACGGCTGTGCCTGGAGGTTTCTCTATCAGAAAATGGATGGTTTTTTTGTTTGTTTGTTTCTTTAAGACAAAAAACAGATGAGAAAATCCTCTTGCTGCAGGGCTGCCAGCCCTCCGGGGCCGTACCCGAGCCCCAGGACTGAGGTTTATGGGTTTCCTTTTTACTTCCCCGTGCAGAACAGCGGGCAGGCCGGGAGGCTGCGCTGGGTGAGGTGTGGAAGCAGCCATGTCCCCTGTCCCAGGGGGGCCAGCAGGGTCTGCTGCCCCCCGGCATTCACCCAGGTCTGTCTGTCTGTCTGTCCAGCTTTGGGGCTGGGCTGTGGGGCAGGAGGGGTGAGCTTGCCCCCCAGTGCTGTAAGTGCAGGGGGACCCAGAGTCGCCCCTTCCCTCCAGCCCATTTCCAAGCCAGGTAGATGCTGATCTGGGCAGGGAAAAGGGGAAAGCACCACCCCACAGCCAGGGTTTGGTGTCCCCAACATGGGTGATGAGGCCAATGCCAACCTGTCCCCTGCCCACAGCCAGGATTTAATTTTCGGGCTCAGCCCACACCACCCCGCTCCTGGGGTCACGAGTGGCTTTATGGACAGGATGAGCTCCTCTGGGGCATCCTCACGTGCGGTGCCAGAGGTGCTGCGTTGTCCCCAGCACCAGCTGCTACAAAGGGACCGTGGGGACACCAGGCTGGTGACCACCGAGGGGACACAGGGCCGGCGGGGTGCAGGCGGGAGGTTTGAATCGCCCCGCCGCCGGGGTTCCTGCACTTTGAAATGCAAACCTGCCTTTCAATGCAAATGCTGTGAGAGGTTGGGCCCAATAAAAGCCTGTGGGCAGGGAGGTGCCTGGCCCCGGGACACAGCTCCCCAAGGCGCCCAGGTGAGCGCGGCGAAGGAGGGGCGGCCGCCACCGCGACACCCGGCCCGGCACGGCGCGGCGCGGCACGGCACGGCACGGCGCAGCATGATCGTGGAGCCAGCCGGGGAAGATGTATGTAGGCTATCTTCTGGATAAGGACACCAACATGTATCCCAGCCCCGTCCGGCACCCCAGCCTCAACCTCAACCCCCAGAACTACGTGCCGGGGCCGCCCCAGTACTCGGACTTCGCCAGCTACCACCATGTGCCGGGGATTAACAGCGACCCGCACCACGGGCAGCCGACGGCCGCCTGGGGCTCTCCCTACACCCCTGCCAAGGAGGACTGGCACTCGTACGGCACCGCTGCCGCCTCGTCCACCGCCAACCCAGGGCAGTTCGGATTCAGCCCCCCGGATTTTAACCCCATGCAGCCGCCGGGCTCTGGACTCCTGCCTCCGTCCATCAGCAGCTCGGTCCCCCAGCTCTCCCCTAACGCACAGAGGCGCACCCCATACGAGTGGATGAGGCGCAGCATTCCCAGCACCAGCAACAGCGGTAAGGAAACCCCCGGCCCCGCACCCTGGCTCCTTCCTCTGCACCGAGGAGCCCTCAGCTTCAAGTCCTGCAGGGTCGGGTCCTGCTGTGGGGTCTGTGGCTGCAAGGGAGGGACAGAGCTTGTGCGGCCACCAAGGTGGCACAGACTGAGGATGGGCATGGAGGATACCAGCAGGCTGCCCTGTCCTTCCTTACTGCCAGCAGCCGGGGTCAGTGGATGGTTTCTGCCTTGCATATGGCTGGAAAGCCCCAGCCAGCCTCTGGCCCTGCATCCCTGCCCTCACCTGCTGCTGCTGGTGAGCTGGAGACCCGCGGGGTTGTGGGGTGCTCCGGCTGCAGGCAGCCCAGCGGGCCCTTTTGGAGGAGCCCTGCCCCACCCTGCACTGCTGGGGCACTCACCCGTGCTTGCCTTGGTGACGGACAGGCTGTCGGTGCGTGCAAGAACGAGCGTGCAAGGCTGCGGCGGTGTGTGCGAGCAGTGAAGTTATGGTGCCAGGGCTGTGTGGTGTGGCGCGCGCAAGGAGAGCGTGAAGCAACATGTGTTGTGCAGGCGTGTGAGTGCATGTGCACGGTGACCTACGTGGTGTGCCTGGCACCTGTAGTGCGTGTGCACAGCCATGCAGGGCGCGTTCGACGCAGGATGTGCGAGGCTCCACTTGCTGCACGGGGTCAGCGAGTGTGCAAGGGCGATGCCGCACGCTCCGTGCGCGTGCAAGGCGCTGGGTGCCATGCGCAGGGTGCGTGTGGGTGCGCGGGGTGCTGCGTGCCGTGCGTGTGGGTGCCCCCTCTCCAGCACCTGGCGCTGGGTGGCCCTGCTGTCCCTGTCCCCTGTCCCCATGGGGTCCTGTCCCCGCTGAACTCCTGACCCGGGGCGGGGGGGGGGGGGAAGGGTCTGGGCTCCGGCAGCCCCCTGCCCGCGGGCCGCCCCGCTGCCCACTTCAAAGGTGGTGGGCAGTCACCCCTCGGGGCCAGCCCAAACTGACAAGGCTTCGCTTTGTCATGGAGATGCTGGCCGGCTCCTTTGGCAGCGAGGTGAGGTGCGGGGCCCTTTGTCCTGCCCTGCCCATGCCCTTTCATGTTCCCCTCTGGGGTTCCCAGCCCAGCCTGGCCAAACCACCACCCTTTCCCTCGCCAGCCCGTGCGTGGCTCCCAGATTAAAAATGCACGTCAAGGTGCAAAATGTCTCCGTTTTAGGCTTCCTTCTTGGTCCCCACAGGCACCATGTGGGACTGGCCCCGTGCACGGTGCTGGGGCTGTGATGGCCAAGATCCATTCAGAGGCTGTGTGATGCCATGGGGCTCAGACCAGGAGGGCTGGGGTCTCCCAGCGTGGAAAACTGCTCCGTGGCTGTGCTGGGTGCCTGGGGGGGGCCGGGGTCGGGGCCGTCCTGAGCATCCCGGGGGGTGCAAACAGCTAGCACCGGTCTGCAAGCAGGAGGGGAGAGGTAGGCTGGTATTTCCTGGCCCGTTTTAAGCTCTGAATATCCCCATTTAGGGAAAATGCCCCCCCTCCTTGTAGGCAGTGAATGGGATCCCACAGCCTCTGCAGGTTCTGTTGGTCTGAATTCATGTTTATTTTTTTTTTTGAGAGAGAGGTGGGAGGGGAGATGAAAAAATGAAAGCGGGGAGAAAGGCATCAGCACACCCGGATCAAGGGACTGAGGTAGACCGGGGGCTTGAAAGTGCCCCTTGATTGAGTTACGTGGCGAGTGAGTGATTGAATTCGGGAAAAATCAGTAGCTGCTCAGTTTGTATCTGTGAGATTAAACACATACAAAGGGACAAATAAACCAGCCGTCGTCCCCGGTGAGCTGGGCGGCAGCAGCGAAATCCCCCTGGGTTGGATGGGCACCTTCTGCAAATGCCCTGCCCCGGGGTTTCTCTCCTGGGCTTCCCTTTACAATACGCGAGCTGCAAATACTGCAGGCACTTCTCTCCATAAAGCTTGAAAATGAGCAGAGCAGAGATGGGATTGACGGAGCTAAGGGCGAGAGTCTGGAATGAATTGTTTTATTGAAATCAATGAACCGGGCATTAATCAGTCTAGATGGATTACCTGCCCCCCCTCACCGCGGTGGGAATAGGAAACGAACACGTCTTCTTGCTTGCTATAAATATCAAGAGTTTCTCTGCGAACGCCGTAAATCACAATACTTCAGGGGGCTGTAAATTGAGGTTCCCTCTCCGTCTTCCCTTGTATAAACAGCCACCAGCTGCAGCGTGAGGGCTCTGGGGAAGGAGCTGCGCCTTGCTGAGAGCCGATCTTACACACGGCCTGAGTGTGCTGGGGGTCCTGCACGCACGAGGCAGAGGAAAGTCGGAGAGAAATCTCCCCGTGACTCACTGCAGTCAGGCTTACGGGGTGCTGATTTGACATACCTCTTGCTAAATACCTGAGCTAGGCACGCTGAGCAAAACCCAGCCCGGGGCTGTGACGCAGGGCTCTCAAAATCAGGAGTTAGAGGGAACAAGACCTCCCCAGGCCTCCTTCCCTTTCCCGAGCATCACCTCTTTTTCTGCTCATAAAATCTTCACGAGCGGAGTGTCAAAGCCTCGCGCTTCCTCCTTATTCACAATTATTTGCAAACTTCCTTGTGAATTGCACCCCTGCTCTATAAAAAGCTCAGGAAGGTGCTGGAAATGGCAGCGCGCTGAACTTTGAAGTTCACCCCCTGCTCGTTAGTTATGTAAATGCCCGGGTGCTGCCGCGGGGCCGGCCTTTAGGTCACTAATGGAGCTGGCTGCAGCCAAATATTGCAAGTGAAAGTGCGCCCAGGGCATCCCCGGGGAGCTGGAGGCGCTTGGGGCAGCATGGTGTGGGTGCCCATGGTGTGAGTACCCCTGGTGTGAGTACCCATGGTGTGAGTACCCCTGGTGTAGCTGCTCGTAGTGTGGGTGCCCTTGGTGTGAGTGCCCGTGGTGTAGGTGCCCATGGTGCCCAGGCAGCTCTCGGGGTGGCAGAGAGCGGATACAGATGCTCTGAGCACGAACAGGGTTCAACCCGCTGGGCGTGCAGTTCTCAGCTCAATTCCAGCTCTGTTTTCTGTTTCCCTCTCTGTTTTCCTTGTTCAGCTCTGGGGAATTCTCTGAGAGCTGGAGACAACACTAAAAGCCCCGTTAACGAGATGCACCAGCCCCACACAGGCAGGATTCGCGTTGGCACAGGGTGTGTTGGGCAAGGGAGGTCCATGCATGGGTTCTCCTGTAGTCCCTCATTTTTGGGATGTGGCTGCTCCCCGTGATATCTTTTGCTCCCCCGTGTCACCCGGTGTGCCTGCATACCAATGGGGGCCCCACCGGTCTTCTCCCCTTGAATTATTAACCCACAACCTGCTCCTGGCCTCTGCTGGGATCTGCTGAATGCTTTGCTGGCCAAGGTACAGGCGGCTCAAACTTTCCTAGAATTGACTTTCCTTGAACAAAAAGGGCTTCCCTTGAGCGCTGGAGGTCCCTACGTGCTGGGCTGGGCTGGCTAATTCCCCGGGATTAGCCGAGGGACACTTAAACCCCCCCGGCCAATGGAGATGTTTCCTGCGGGGGACCCTTCAAGGACGCCCGCTCCGGCGCTGTTAGCTTTGCGATCGCCCGGATAAGGGGACGGATCCTTCCCCGGTGCTGAGGCCGTAAAGGGGAGAGGGTCCAAGGCTGTGTCAGCTGCCCCCTGAAGCTGCGGAGGAGCCGTGCTGGGCTCCGTGCCACGGGGCTGGATGCGGACCCGTGCGGCGGAGGCGATGCTCCGTGCTGGCACCCCGCGCGCCCTCGCGGCGCGGTCTTTGACCTCGCGCAGGAGACTGCCCGGCGGCACTCGGCAAGAGGCGCTCGTAAAACCGAGGAGCAGCCCCAGGAATGCGCCGGTTGCCAAAATAAAGGCGTGAATCACTGCGCTGCTGGGAAGGGCCGGCCCCAACGCCCAGCCTCGGGCTGCTGCTCCGTGGCCGAGGGCTGGGATGGGGACGCGTGGCCACTGCCGGCACCCTGCCCAGCCGGGGCCAGCCCACGCTCCCCTGCTCTGCTCTGAGCTCCACACACCTGGCTCTGCCCCGGCTGCTTCTGCTCCTTCCCAGCAGCAGCCACCTCCAGCTGGCTGTGTCCTGGGCCCTGCTCCTGGCTTTGCCAGCCCCAAATCCCCCTGCATGTGCCCCCCCCCCCCCCCATATTTATAGCGAATCCACAGGGCTTTTTTGGAAGCGCCGAGCTCGATCCTCTGTGTGCACACCATAAAGCCATCGGGATCCGTGCCTGCGGTTTTGTAACCGAAACATTTCCAGTGCTCGACCTATCGAGTCAAATGAGATTTTATTGCCGGCGGGGTGGCCATGGCAGCATTGCTGCTTCCTCTGAAGCCTTTGGCTCCAGGAAGAACTCCGCGGCATGGTTCGGTGTTGGCTCAGGGGGGCTGTGGGCACGGCTGAGCCCTGCCTGCAGCCCAGCAGCTCGGAAATCGGGATCCACGTGGCTGTGTCCTTCACGCTGCTTGTCCCATCTGTCACACCCCGCTTCCCGGGGCTGGGAATACAGCAGGGAAGGGGAAAGCTCGCGAAGCTCCTGCCTGCTGGTCCCAGCACCAGGGGCACTGCTGGCATTTAACCCCCAGGCACCGTGCTCTGGGGGGCTCCTGATCGTGCATGGGGGGCTCAGCCCCTTCTGCAGGTGGTGCAGGTTCTGGAGCTGCTGTTTCCAGCGGTTCTGGGGACAGTGAAATGTGCTGGGTGGCGTGTCCCCAGCGTCAGCATGGAAGGGCTGTGGTCACCTCTGCTCGGCAGAGGGAGCATCGGCCCCTCCGTGCAGCACAGCTGGAGCACAGCTGGAGCACAGCTGGCTGCCGGCCGAGGGTGGCTGCAGCTGGAAGTCCTGAGCATCAGGAGCTGATCCCACACCCTGTTGTGGGGGTCTCATTGCTATGCTGGCTGCCCCCTCTCTGCATTTTCCCCTCTGGAGCTGCAGGAGGATGGAGGCAGGGTTTAGGCTCCCCAGGGGGCTCACAGCTCTGACCCTGGGGCTCCACTCGGCATGGCTTCTGTGCCTCAGTTTCCCCATCCATAGCTCTGCCTTGGCTACATCAGGGCAGAGGGAAAGTTTTCTTTAAGGCTTCCACTGGGGAGAAATGTAGCATGCATTCTAGGACGGGGGGATTTTATCCTCTTTGCTAATAGACGCTGCTCCAGAAAAAACAAAAGCAGCTGGATCATGGAGTGAAAGCTCCTTCCCTGGTGATGGGACTCTCGCCCAAAAGGTTTTCTATGTGTTGCTCCAAGACAGCTCAGGGCAGCCCAATCTTTTTGTGCCAGTCATGCGGTTTCATGCTGGGCAGCAGGGCGTGCAAAACCTCGCGGCGCCGGCTCCGTCCCCGCCAGCACCTCCCGTGCAAAGAGCCCTGAAGGCGCCTGGCACCCGGACCGGCACGTGCCCGTGTCCCCAGGCCTCGGGGACCTCAGCTGGTGTGGCGGTGAGCTCTCATCTCCTCGGCTCCAGCAAGGGGCTGCCGTACCCCTGCTTGCTGCGAGCTGCCCTGATCGGAGCCCTGATGGCTGCGGCGCTGCTCAGCGCAGAGCCAGGGCTCGCAGCCGCTGCAATTTGGAGCTGCTTTGACCTGTGAAATGGAGACCTTTGGGAAACGGTGCAGGACCGCGCTCCTCCCTGGCCTGAGCTCAGCTGTTCCTAGAGTTGCTCCACGCCAGCCTTAAAACACCCCCATCACCCTGCTGCCTCTCCGCTCGGGTGCAGTTTCTTGCTGAAAGCCTTCCCTTGGGCAGGCCGGGGCTGGAGAGTGAATTCCAGCCCCCCCTGACAGCCCCCGCGGTGCCTTCCATCGCCCGGTGGGTGCAGAGCTGGGGATGAACAGTGCGGGGATGGGGCTTGGTTTTCGCTTCCTCTGCCCTTCCTCTGGAGGCAGGGAAGCAACAGCCCCGTGTCACCAGGGCTGCGTGACCCCCTGCTGTGCATCCCAGAGAGGCCCCAGTGCCGCGGCGCAGTGCGGGGACCTCCAGGGCCCCCAACCTGTCCCCAAGGCTGCCCTAAGGACAGGATGAGGGCCGGGGGTCTCCCCCAGCGCGTGTGCGAGTGCATGTGCGTGCACACTCAGGAGTGTGTCCTCCGGGCCCTGTGCAGCGTGTTAAAGCCATTCCCTTATCTAATCGTGGCTCAGGTGAGCGCTATTAGGGTTACACATTAACAGCAGTAACGATGCCCTCTCCCCTCGGAGCCACGGGCCCTGCCTTGATCCCAGAGCCGAAACCCTTCCCACCAGTCCCGTGGATGTCTTGGTTTGGCTGCTCCAGCCGCTCTTCGGGCTGGTCTTTTGGGGACAAGGAGGATGAATGCACGATGGGGCTGGGCGAGCTGGTGGCAGGAGAGGGGAAAACACTTTGCAAGACCTCACGGGGCAATCCGGGCTCCTTGTGCCCCCTGCCCCATCCGTGTGCCCCCTCCAGCAGCCAGGGGCAGTGCCACAGACCCGGGACAACCCCATCCACCTCCACTGGGTCCGCTAGAAAGTCCGGGGCTGCCCCATCCCTGTGCCCCCGGGCTCCCCGTGGTGGCAGTGGGACACGAGGGGTCCCGGTGCGGAGTGGGCTGGCTCAGCCCCAATTTCCTCTTTCCTTTCACAGGGCCATAAAAGGGCCGCCGAGGGAGAGCTAAGTGTAACTCCGCATTGACATTCAAGGGGGCTGCATTATTCATTGTCAACAGTATTTCTTGCAAATCCCTTTCTTTTCCTTGTGAATCACCCACGGTACATTCCTGAACTCTGCAAACATCGCCGAAACCGGCAGTTAGCCAAGGTGAAGAACTCCATCTGTGGCTTGGCCACGAGCCCCCTGCTCGGCTCCTTGCTCCCCGATTTTTGGCACGGGGGCAGGAGTGGGGCAGAGCCGGGAACCCGACGGGGGTGAGCAACCAAGAGAAAATTACAAAAAAAAAACGGGCTGTGATGGATCTATTTACAGCTGCGGCAGGAAATAGTAATTCCTGCTAAAATTTCTGGCATATGTGGTATCCACAAACCACCTTATTTCTGTGGTCTTTATTTTAGCTGTCAGTTCCGTCACTTTTCAGCTGCTTTATTTATATTTTTTTTCACCAAGCCGTGGCATTCAAACAGTAATATCGCAAACAAGACGCTCGCTGTTCAGTTATTATCTCTTCAGAAAAGGTTTTGCTTTCAGAAGGAGAAGAAAAAAAACCCCATCCCTGTGAGAAAGCAGGCGTCTCGTCGGCTCCCCTGAGGCTGGCGCAGTCCGAGAGGGTGCTGGTTCCTCAGGGAGCCGCTCACCCCGTGCAAATTTAATTTACTTGGTAACCTTCCCCGGGAATCGCTGGCAAATTTGGGGTGCAAGAGCCCCGTGCGTGTGCTATGGGGTGGTGGGAGGGCGATGGGCGGCCGCGGTCCCTCACCGCACGTCAGAGCTTGCTCAAATTCGTTTTTTACCCCATTTTACGTGTCTGCGTGCGGTCTGCTGGAGGGGCTGATGGGAAGGCGGCTGTGCCACTTGGCACTGGGATTTTCTTCTAAAAGGCACCTTGGGTGGCACCACGCGATGGACACCTGCGTACACAGATGAGACCTGGGGCTCTCCCCACGCTGCCTTTAAAGACTGCACCAAATGGATAAGCTGCTGTCCGTCTGCGAGCTCGGTGTGGGGAGGAGGGACAAGCTCTCCTGGTGGCAGCGCAATGCTGTCACCCCTGGCTTTTCCCTCTTCTCCCTGTCCTGATCCGTGCGCCTTGAAGTGGTGGCACCGTGGGCTTGGGCTCTGTGGCAAAGAGCTGGGCTCCCCGCAGCCCCCCCCCGGCTGGCCGTGTGCTCTGGGTGCTCAGCCCGGGGCTGCAGTGCCGCTCCCCTTGGGCATGGCACATCGTAGCACATGGCTTTACAGCCAATCTTCCTGGGATGTGGCTGAACCCCTCCTGCCCTTCCCACCGAGCCACTTCCCCTGCCCCCAGGTGCTTTCCGACAAGGAGCAACACCCTCGCATTACCCAGGATGGGTGTCAGAGCTCACAGGAGCCCCCGATTCTCTTGCCCTGTGGTTCTGGGGCATCTCCACGTTCCTCCAGAGCCACCCGTGGGGTTGTGCAGCTCCCCCCGTGCCCTCAGGGATTCTTCTGCCCCCCAGCCCCTCTCGGCTCACCCCGTCTCTGCTTGCTCTGCCAGGGAAGACCCGGACGAAGGACAAGTACCGCGTGGTGTACACGGACCACCAGCGCCTGGAGCTGGAGAAGGAGTTCCACTACAGCCGCTACATCACCATCCGCCGCAAGGCCGAGCTGGCCGCTGCCCTGGGGCTCACCGAGCGGCAGGTCAGTGCTGAAATGGGGAAAACCTGGTGGAATTGGGGCTGGCAGAGGGCAGTGCCGCTCCCACCCAGCTTCCAGCCCCCAGGATTCCCCCCCCCCGACCTTGGGGTACTCATCCTTTTCCGGGCCCCCTTCTCTGCACGGCTGTCGGTGTCTTTCCGCAGGTGAAAATCTGGTTCCAGAACCGGCGGGCGAAGGAGCGGAAGGTGAACAAGAAGAAGATGCAGCAGCAGAGCCAGCCCACCAGCACCACCACGCCGACCCCCCCCGGCCGTGGGCACGCCGGGGCCCATGGGTGCCCTGTGCGGCAGCAGCGCCCCAGGCCTCGTCTCCTCGTCGCCGCTGACCATCAAGGAGGAATTCATGCCTTAGCCCCCTTCGCCAGCTCCGGACGCCGAGAGATAAGCACTACGGGTCGCCGTGCTCCCAGGAGTGACGGTCCCTGCCCAAAGACCCCCTGTCCCCAGCGAGGCTGGGCCAGGTGGCACCGTCACCTTCCCGAGGGGCTGGTGGGCTCTGTGCTACGCACAAACCGTGGGCTGGGGGGTGCTGCTCTCCCGGGGGAAATGCGCTGCCCTGCTCTCTGCTGGCTGTAGCCCCGAGGACGATCACAGAGCCAGCAGGATGGGCGTTAGGTGGTGGTGGAGGACGGCTTTCCTGGGGCACATCGCGTGGAGCTGGTGGGATGCTTCCTTCCCGGTGTCCCCCCCACCATGATCCAGCTGCCTGATGCTCTGGGGGAGGTTCAAGAGACCCTGAACGAGAGGAAAGGTTTGGCTGGACTCAAGGCAGAACAAATCTCGGCTGAGCTGCGGGATCTGCCATGCCAGGGAGGGGGCTGCCCACGGTGGAATGAGATGGACGGCGTGAGCCGAGCAGGACCCTGGGTGGTGGGGCCTGAGGAGGAGCAGGAGCTCCTCCAAACCCGGGTGGTGGCAGCGAGCTGCAGCATGACCTGGGCAAGTGCCCCGCGGGTCCCCCAGCCACCACACCTGCGTCCCCAGCTCCATCCCTGTGGCCACAAAGAGCCACCGGGAGACGTGCCAGATCTCCATCCCGTAACTGGACCGCCCTGCTGGGGTCTGAGACCACCTTCCATGGTGGGAAGGACAAGAAGAAGAAGATTTGCCATCGGGACAGGGCGGAGGAGCCCGCCCCCAGCATCGCAGAGCCTTGCACCGAGCTGCGCTCTCTGCAGCCCCACGGCACGGGAGCAGAGCATCCCCGGGGGAGCCCCGAGAGCCACCGGGCATTCATCTCCCACCAGCGGGGCATCTGATGGCGCTGGGGGGAGAAGCGTGGACGGGACCGAGCCTTCAGACCCTGGCACAGCTCCGTGCTGCTGCACCAAGGTGCTGCAGCAGCTGCATCCACCAGAGACGCTGCTGGGGCTGTTGTGGGGAGAGGAAGGGCTGGTGGTGCGAGGCGAAGGAGAGCTTCCAGGGACAGAGGGGCAGTTTTCTTGTAACCCACAGCACTCGGGGTTTTGTTCTCCCAACTGTATGACTTCTTGTGCCCCATGTGTCCAAGGCCAGTAACCAATGTCCCCTTTTTTTTTTTCCTGCTGGAAAACTGCAGCCAAAATGTCCTTCATCCCCCTGACTCCTGGCACCCTAGCCCTCGCACCCAGCACCGCCACACACCGTGCCCCTTGCCCGCCCCCAGCCCCTCCTGGCCCAGAGCTCCGTGTCCGGGGGTGCTGTGGCTCTTGCAGGACCCCGTGGGTCCCCACGATCCCGCTGTGCCCGCAGCCCCTCTCCAGCACACGTAGGATTTACACCTCCCCTCTGTGGGGACATCTCCCTGGGGCCACCACTGCCAGCCCGGTGGTGAGGACGAACCCCGGCACCGGCTGGGGACTTCGGCTCACGGCTCGTGTATATAAAACAGAACTGCTTTTCCTTTTTATTTTTTAGGCATCGGTAAAAAATAAAAACGAGCAGGAATCCTGCGTGCCGCAGACGCGTTGCTGCTTCCTCACGCCCCGGGCACTGCTGCGGCAGGGCAGGGCCGTGGCTGCGGGGACAAACCCGCAACGACGTCCCCAAATGGGGCCAAACGGGCAGGGAGGACAGGGACACAGGCCTGGAAGCAGCAGCCTGGCCCCACGGGCTGGTCACAGCACGCCGTGTGCCCAACGTGAGGGAGGCACGGGGGGCATGGGGTGGCGTGGGGTGGCCACGTCCCATCCCTCGGCCGCGGCGGGGGGTGGCCGTGCCGGGGGTGTCCGGGGGAAAGGGTGAGGCCGGGCCTCGCTGGTGGAGGCCAAAGAACAAGGCCGGCTGCCCACGGACGTGGCCACCGCCGATTGGCGCCTCCCGGCCTCTAATCTCGTTTTATGGCTGTTGACGGGCTGAATATCCTCCTTGTCCAAGAAGAGCAAACAGAGAACGAGGATGTGAGATAGCGCCTGGGACAGCTGGCATCGGTGCCCGGCCGCGACGGAGCGGGCATGGGTGGGCCCAGCCCGGGCACTGCTGGCTTTGCCATCCTCTCCCTTCCTCGTGCCGTTGTCACCTCTCCATCCCAGCTACATGGCAGCCATCCTGCAGGGCACCGAGCCAGGGGCTGCCCTCAAATCCCTGCCCGAAACGGCTCCTCCAGCCCCAAAACGTGCTGGGGGAGGCAGGGATGTGCACGGAGAGGTGCCCGGGCAGGGAAGGTGGATGTGGAGGGACATCTGGTGCGGGATAAAGTCCTCCTGGGCAGAGCAGATGGAGGAGCAGAGGCAGGATGAGGTGGCTTTGCAGAGAGGACAGAATAAAGGTTTTTTTTTCTTGACTTTGCAGGAGCTGTGGCACCTACTGCTGCGCCCCGCTGAGCTGGGCTCACCGACACGGTGTCTGTGTGCCCGGCACATCCCTCTGTGCACCCGGCTACAAGGGGACACGGGGCTTTGGCAGCTAAAAGGCTGGGGAGGCAACGGGAACGGGGCTGGTGCCACAAGGGAGAAGGGAAGGGAGTGGAAGGGAGTGGACGGGCCGCCTGCCCAAAGGGCTGCACCCTGCCGGGCGCCGGGCTGCCCACGGGAGGGTGCGGGCAGAGGGAAGATGCTCTGCCACCGCCCCGGAGAAGCTCCCGGTACCGTTGACAGGATGAAATTCCAACCGATACCCTAATCAGGTGCCTGCCTGTTTGCACAGCAGGGTAAAAGTCCAGCGAGCCGCGGGGCTGTGCCCTTGGGTTGCCGCTGCCTGTGTGTGCTCAGGGAGCAGGCGCTGGCGGGAAGGGGCCATAAATGCGCCCACACACCCAGCACCCCTTCCCCCAACACACACACACACCCCTCAGCTGCTGACAGAAGGCATCTGCCGTGTCCCCGCTCCCCCATCCTCCCCTGCCTCCCTCCAGCCACCATTTCAGCAGGGCTGTGGGGTCACCATGTCTCCAGTGGTCCCCATGTCCCCACCGGTCCCTGTGTCCCCACCGGCTTTGGCACCCAAAGCTCCTGGCCGTGCATCACCCTGTTGATCGGAGCCCTGGCAGGTGACAAACACATTTTTAGCACCCCAGGCAGCTGCCTTTTGGGTTGCACAGCCCCACACAGCACCACAGCTTTAAGGGGACAGCGGGTGGCACTGCCAAGGGACCCTGGGGACTGTCCCCAGCAAGCCCCCAACGGTTTCTTCCCATTCCTTCCTCTGCTATTCCCACTGGCTCACGCTGCATGGCCGCACCCCTCCTTGGAGAAATCTTGCAATAATCCTCAAAATAAGGCCACGCACAGCAGGTGGCCAGCAGCGCAGCAGCCTCCGGCATGGCACAATTCCCGGCGCTGACGAACGGGAGCACCGTGGTGGCTGCTGCCATCCCCGTGCCCCACAGAGCAGATCTGGGCACAGCCCCATCCTGCTGCCAGGCACTGCTGGGCTGTGAGCAGGGTGGGCAGGGGGCTTCCCCCGGCCAGGGGGCTGCTTTTTCCTTTCCCACAGGTGCCCATCAGGCATGGCACTGAGCTGGAGAGGCGCATGTGCTCCCCAGTGCCAGGTCCCGGGGACTGGGCACAGCAGTGCAGTGCTGCTGCCTCTGCCTGAGCTCCCCCGGGGTTGCTGGGGTCCCCAGAGCAGGCTGCTCCTCCTGGGAGCTTCCCCCGGCTCCTGCTGCCTCTCACAGGTGCTGTGGCCCGGTTTGGGTCTCCAGGTGGCTCTGGGGTGATGCCAGACTCGAGCCAGTTCTGAAATGAGAAGCTGGAGCACCCCGGATGCTCGTAATGGGGTCTACGCCCTGCTGGTCCCAGGGGTTGGAGAGCTGGTGGCCCAGGCACAGCAGCACCGGCCAAACCCCAAAAGCGAGCTCCAGGCACAGAGCATCCCACAGGCAGCAACACCGGTGCTGTTCTGGGGTAACACCAGCCCTGGGTGCCCCTGCCTTAGAGATGAGAAGAAAGAGGCTCAAAGGGTGCCCGTGGGCTGTTTGGGCAGGGTCCGGTCCGTGCCGGCGACACGGGGCTGGGGCAGCTGTACCAAGCTGCCACCAGCCTGCCCCCGCGGGGCACTTCTCCTTAGGTGGATCCAGAGGGAAAAGGCTGCAGGGATGATTCAGATGGCACGGGCGCCAGAGGCAAACAAAGCATCGCTGCCCCGAGCAGGAAGGGCGAGGCTGGGGCAGGGCGATATGGCCCCGCGCCACCAGCCCAGGCAGCTGGGCTCGGCTTTCCCCACGCATCCCAGGAGAAGGAGAAGCAATGGATAAGATCGAGACAAGGAAAACCCAGCTCAGTGACTTCCCAAAAGCCTTTTTTTTTTTTTTTTTTTTTTTTTTTTTAAGAAAATGAAAAAAAAAAGAGATGTTTGTTGGATTATGCAGTTTGCTCCTTCCTCCTTTCCCCCTGGGAAACCCAGGTAAATGTTAGCTCTCAAAGAGCCGCTGTGCAAACGCCGAGGCACTTCACCAGCGTGGGGCTTCGCAGGAATGGCTCTTTATGCTCATGATCTCCTTCCTTTTGGGGAAACTACTCAAATGTGTTGAAAGGGCTGCAGGAACAGGACCTCCAGGAGGTTTTGAGGAGATCTGGGGCCTCAGTTCCAGCCCTGTCCCCCCCGACAGCCCCAGAGCCACCTGCTGAGCCTTAAAGCTGAGCGAAGCCTCTGGGGACGTTTCTCACCATAGCAGTGGGAGAAGGAGCCACAGACCAGCTCCTTGCCTCCTCACTGGGGATTTGACCAAGCACGAGGGGGAAAAGCCCCCACATCCCTGGCTGCCGGGGCTGTAGGATCCCACTGACAGCTCAACAGGAACACCTGAGCCCTGGGGACGGGAGCTGCGCTCCGGTGCTGGGGACAGCACTGGGGACTGCTGTCCCCGCTGGGACCTGCCCCAGGCGCACTGGGATGCGCTGGCCCTGCCCAAAGGGACCCAGGGCTGCTGAGCATCCCCTGCCCCGGGCTGCGGGCTCTGTGACAGCATGGCCACGAGGCACTTTGGAGGCACCCTGCCTGAAGGAAAACCAGCGTGGGGCCGGCCAGAAAGGTGCTGGGAGCTTCTGGCACCTGCTCTGCTGCCACCACCCCCCAGGACATGTGGGAGCACCGGCTGCCCAGCAGCAGGGCACCCGTGGGACCTGGCACATCCATGGCGTGCATGAAGCAGCATCCGCTCCTCTTCGCTGCCCTGGTGGGGGCTGAGGACCCGAATCCCCCCACCCGGCAGGGGCTTGTTTGACAGACAGCCCTTCTCCAGCCTGCCAAGAGCCGTCCCCTCCCTCCCTGCCTGCTCAGCACGCAGCCATCCCCAACTCCTTGCTGCCAGCTCGGCTCCCGCTGGGCAGTGTCCCCCCCCCGTGCCCCCCGCCTCCATCCGCGGTGCCGGGAGGAGCTCAGCACCCCTCCCTGCCCGCCATCGCTTCGCCCTCTCCCTCTTCTCCCTCCCTGCCTCCGGAGAGGCCGTCTGGTCCGCGGAGCCAGAGAACAAGCGTCGGAGCGGGGAGCGCATAGCAACAGGGCTGTGGGATGAAGAAGATTCGGCAGCAGCATCTCCGCAAGGTGAGAGCCGCTCCCGGAGCTCGGGGAGCGCAGGCACCGCACGCGGGCACCCAGGGGTGCATGGCTGGGAGGCTCGGCCCTGGCACCCTCGCAGGGATTGCAAACGGGGAGGATCGGGGGCACCCCGGTTGTTTTGTCAGGACCTGTTGCCTGCTCAGAGGGAAGCTTCTCCCACCCCTGCCCTGCCTGCGGGTGCTGCTGAGGTTGATTCAAGGCCAGGCTGCCCCAGGGGGCTGTGGGGGGGTGCTCAGCACCAGCTCCCCGTGGTGCTGCTCCCGGGGATGCTGCTCCTGACAGCCTGGGGCTGCCTGGCCACGGGGAGGTTGGGGGTGCTCGGGAGGGTTTGGGGTCTCCCCGCTCCATGGGGTGAGTGCACGGGGCTGGGCAGTGCCTCTCCCACCCGCAGCTGGGATCGCCTCCTCCTCCTCCACAGGGTGCAGAGGGGTCAGGGTGGTGCTGGGGCCTGAACTCCCCTCGTGCCCGTTGTGGGCTGGCAGAGATAGAAATCCTGCTGGGAACCCTTTTGAAAGCCAGCTTTCAGGCTTCCCCCATGGAAGGCTATGCCTCCGCTGCTGCTTTGCTCCATGGGTCCCCATCTGCCCCTGCACCAGGGGCCGAGCCCCTCCTTGTCCCCACGTCCCACGCAGGGACACGCGCTGCTGCAGGTCTGTGCTCCCGGGGGGCATCCTGGGTGCCACGAACCCCTCGGGCTCTGCCTTTCTCCTCTGCCAGCTCGTGCCTGCTGGACGCAAAGTGAGGAGGGCCCCAGCCTGTGCCCAGCCTTCAGCTGGAGGGATGAGAACCCGGGGGAGCTGTGTCCCTGCCAGGAAACTCCTAAGGTGCCGGGTCCAGCACTGGCCTGGTGCAAACCAGCAGCTGCTTGATGGCCCTGGCAGCCTCAGGCTGCCTCCCTGTCCCCGGTGCTGTTTGGAAGCAGCTCTTTCCTCTCCTCTTTCCTACAAATTGCTTATTCAGGTCACTTGGCGACTGCAAGATCCACTAAAAGTTCTTTTTGCCCCTTCAATTTTTTCTCTGAGATACTTGAAAGAATTCCTCTGCCGCTGGGCATCCTGTTTAACGTTTTTTCAGGAATTCATTTAGTCCCGCAGCGATCAGCTGGAATGAGGAGCAGATGTCTCCAGTTATTTCCCCCATCCCTGGTGCTGCTCAGGGCCCTGCTGCCCCTCACTCCCCAAGCCCCCTCTTGCTGACAGCGGGCGGGGGGCTCTCATCCCACCACCACCACCGGGCACTGCAGGACGCCGTGTCCGACCCGGACAGGGGCTTCCTGAGCTGATGGAGCCATTTGTGCATCCCCAGGACCCCCACAGCCCCCTTCTCCCTCTCGCCGGTGTCTGCATCCCACCTTGAGCCGGGAGTTTCAAGCCTCTCCAGACATCTTTAGGGCACGTGGAGATTCCTCCTTAACAGAGATCCTTCCCTGGCCCTAAGGGCACCGTGTTTGAGTGGATGCTGTTTTCAGAGAGTGCTTGTTTGCTCGGAGGATCATCTGGTGAGGCTGGGGGACAGGGCAGGAGCCTGGCTTTGGGCTGCCCCATCCCAGCCGGGAGCAGCACCCGAGCCTCTGCCCCCTGCGGGGGTCCTGCGGGGACCGGGGGGCACCCAGTGGGTGTCACCAGAGCTGTGCACGCTCCCCGTGCTCCGGGCATCCCTGCAATGAGCTTGTTTCAGCCTCAGCCATCTGTGGCCACCGCCAGCCAGGCTTGCTGCCTCTCCTGGTTCGCACCGTGACCCTGGAGCGGGGGCAAGCAGGGCTAGCACAGCCCCCCAGGGCTCTTCCCACCGCACAGACTCAGACTTTACTGCGCTTCCTAAGCGATTCTGCATCCAGATTCAGTTTTTTCGGTGGCTTTTATTTCTGTTCTTAAAGAGATTAACAAGCATCTCTAACTAACCCGAAGTGACTCACGCATTACAGACACGCTGTGCTCGCACGGAGCCGCAGGGGAGAAATCTGCCTTCGGGTGGCATCTCTGCCAGCTCGGCGCCGTGGTTCACGCGCACAACGCCGAGCGAGCCGCGGACAGCACAGCCAAGCACGAGCTTAGGCAAAACGCGATGAAAAACCAACTCGAATCTGGCTGGCTTCCTACATCCAGCCTTGTGCCAGCAGAGGTTTCAGTAAATCAGTTTGCAGGTAATAATTAGGGGAAATTTCCTCGTGGAAGCCACCTCTTATCCTCCTGGAGGCTCGAGTGCTCCTTCTCCTCGGTGACCTTTGCTTCGCCGGCTTCGCTGGGAGCATCTCCTGGCGGATGAAGGGAAGCGGTGCTGGGGGAGGACGCAGTTGCCAAGGGAGCTGTTGGTCCCCGTCTGTTCGTAGCCGCGAGACGGGAGCGCGGTCTGGAAGATGGCACCGTGGAAAGTGCTAGAGAGTCAGAAGGAAAATCCCCGTCAGGACACAGGCTGAAAGGGAGCACTGAGCCTAAAGAAAAAAAGGCCTGGAATCAGGGTTTCCACCTGAATCAGCACGGCGTGAGGCTCTCTGTTATTTGGAGCAGAGATGGGCTTAAATACCACGTTGTGTGATTTATCTTAACTCGTGCTGATAGACCAGGTTTCAGCGACGGGGGGGGGGGTGTCTGGCCACCCCTGTCACCCCTCTGCCCGCCTGGCAGGGACCTCGGTGAAGGCAGGGCACGTCCAGGAGGGATGCTGCAGGGCCGCCTGTCCATCTCAGACACGGGGCTCGGCAGGTGCTGGGCTAATTAGCAGCACGGCCACGTTTTGGGGGAGTAGCTAAGTCGGAGAGCCCCGTTAAAGCACTGCAGGAGGGTTGCCGGGTGGCAGGGAGGTTTTGTAGCTCCAGAATTATATTTGGGTCGTGGTTTCACTTTTTCAGCCTGTTTCTGAGCCTTTTCATCCGGCCCTTGCCCTGTGTCGGTGGCATCCAGCAGGGATGGGTGTTTAGGGGTGGCTTCTGCGGCTGGGGTTGGGTTTCGGCGCGAGGCCTTTGCTCGGGCTGAGCGTTTCAGGCTGGCTTTGGGAAGTTTCCTGGCTCGTCCTGCCCCTCGAGGGGTCTGTGAGCGGGGCTGGTGGGAGCACGCAGCCATCGCCATCAGCAGCTCGGCTCCTGTCTCCATGGGAACCGGCAGCAGCATCCTGCGGGCTGGCCGGAGAGCAGCAGCAGCAGGAGGAGGAGGAGGAGGAGGAAGGCGATGTGTCACCTCGCCCTGGGCCTGTGGCAGGGAGCGTGCTGGGCTCTGCTCCCCAGCCACTGCTCATCCCCCAGGGGATGGAGGTCTGCAAGCAGGGGGACCCACAACTCCCGGCTGATCCCTCCAAATCCGTGCCCCTGTCCCTCAGCCTCATCCCATGGGCTCATTCCTCAGGGAACTCGGGGACATGGAGATGGCTGCTTTGTCCCACTGGGACGCCACAAGAAGGAGGAGGCTCCCAGTCAAGCATCCTTCTGCCCTGGCCCTGGTGTCCTTTTGGCAAGGACCCTGGTGTCCTTTTGCTTCATGGAAACCGCACCCAAAGGACCTCCTGGCAGGGGTCAGCCACGTGCAGTGACACAGGGACACAACCTAACCCCACCCGTTTTCTTTTCCCACATGCACAGACCCCAGGGAGCCCTCCCGGGGAGCCCACCCATGCCGTAGGACCCACACCTGAGGCAGCCAGAGGGAGGTTTGGAGTTACTCCTTCCCTCCAGCCCTGGGTGCCCTCTGCCATGCCCTGCACCCTCTCTCACCCAGCCGGTGACACCGGAGCTCCTGGTGAGCCCCAGCAGCCAGGACGGGGACCTGGGCTCCGAGTGCCCTGAGGACAGAGGGAACTGGACGGGCCGGCTGGATTTCCTCCTCTCCTGCATCGGGTACTGCGTGGGGCTCGGCAACGTCTGGAGGTTCCCCTACAGGGCTTACACCAATGGAGGAGGTACTGCTCATCCTTCCGGACGCATCTCCCCCTCGCTGGGCTGGGCTGGCGGGACGTGTCCCCGGATGGATCCCCCCTTCCCCACCTCGGGGCTGGGAAGCAGTGCTGGCTGCTGTGTGCTGAAGGAGGGAGGACACCAGGCATTGCTTCCAGCCGCCTCCTCCTGCCCCTAAGCTTGCTGCAGGGCTGCAGGGTCAGCCTGCACCCAGGCGTGGATGGGGCTCACCTGCGAGTCGCTGCGAGTCGTGGCATGGAGACGTCCCCAGAGCTCCTTGCTGCACGTGAGCACCCACCAGCTGAGCATCCCCTTTGGCTCTGGCGTCTTCCCCTGGTGTCCTGCAGGACCCAAAGGGCCCGGCAAACCCTTCCCAGGCACCAAGGGAGGGGAAGGAGCCCTTCGCAATGCAAGAACCCGGCAGCGACAGCACAAAGTGCCTAGATTATTGAGCAGTTCCCAGAGCAGCTGCTTGTCGCTTGCAATAATAGCTGGAGGATTTCACGGTGGTTGTGAAAGATCCAAGGAGGAAGAAGTGTTTGTGTGGGGGGGGGAAGTGAGGCAAGGTGTGATCACAGCCCCTTCCTCTGCACTAAGGGCAGGTTGCCCTGGGGATGTGGGGCTGGGGTGGGCGACGGTGCGGGGGGCTGCGTGCTGCCCCTTGCTGCCCCGTTAATATTCCTCGCGAGGAAGGCAGTGGGAGGTTGTGGTGAGAACATTTTATTTCCAATGATGGGCTTGAGGTGTTGGCCCTGCGTTAATTTTAGGGTTGGTGTTGTGTTTTTTTTTGTTTTTTTGTTTTTTGTTTTTTTTTTTGTCGCTTGTCGCAGGAGCTTTCCTGGTTCCTTACTTCATCATGCTGGCCATCTGCGGGATCCCCATCTTCTTCATGGAGCTGTCGCTCGGGCAGTTCTCCAGCCTGGGGCCGCTCGCTGTCTGGAAGATCAGCCCTCTCTTTAAAGGTGCGTGCGTGGAACCCAGAGCCTCTGCCGTGCTCCCACCCGAGCCGCTTGATGAGGACGTGGACCAGCAGTGTCGTCCCCAAATCCTCCAAGCTCCCGTTAGCAGCAGAGGTTAAATGCTGGGGGAAGGTGGAGCAGGCTGGTCATTGGGCTGCTCATTGCAGTAGGTGCCAGTTGTGTGTAAGATCTCCCAGTCTGCAGAGGCTCTGGATGTGATGATCAGCTCTAGAAATTACATGAAAGCAATTAAACCAGCCAATGTACAAAATACAGCATCGAAGCTAAGCAGTGGCTGTCGAAGACAAAGGTAAGGGTAAAGCGTTCAAAAAAAAGGTCAGCCCCGACACTTTTACTCCTGACATGGAGCTGGAATAAAACCCTGGGTATAATGCAACAGGTCATCAATCTGTGCGCGTTCAGGGGCATGAAGGGGTTCCCCCAGCAGGGGAACCTCTGGCCTGGAGCTGGTTAACCACCGGGCTGCTGAAACCCTGGTCGTGGAAGCGCTCCGACGTGGAGAGATTGCTCACTCCTTCTTTACCCTCTCCTTCCTCCAGGCGTTGGCATGGGCACGATCCTCATCGTCTCCCTGGTGGCCATTTACTACAATATGATCATTGCTTACGTTCTCTTCTACCTCTTTGCATCCCTCACAAGCGACTTGCCCTGGCAGCACTGCGGCAACTGGTGGAACACCGAGCTGTGCCTGGACCACCACGTCATCAAGGCGGGGAACACCACCTTCCCCGTCAACACCTCCAACACCGTCAGCCCCAGCGAGGAGTACTGGAGGTACAGAGCCTGAGCCCACGTGGGGACGGGGTGGGCATCCCTCTGGGGACAGCGTGGGGACAGGGTGGGGGCCGAGGGGCTGCGCTGAGCATCTCGTGGGGCACCCGCACTTGTGGGCGCAGCGATGGGGTCCCTCTGATATCCCAGTTTATTCATCAGGATCGTGTCTCTGGCACGTGGGGGGTGTCTGCGATTTAGCACTGCTTTGCTGGCCCGGAGGTGTGCTGGAATGAAATGCATCCCATGGGCAGGGTGGCTGGGACTTGCTCTCAACCAGTTTTCCCCTCCGGGCTGTACAGCACACGGAGAAGTCCCACCGAGTGCTCCCGTTCTCCCTGGCACGTAGCTGCCCGTGCCCTGCTGCTCTCTCGCCGCTGGTGTTGCTGGCATGGGCGTTATTTGTAGCAGAAGCATTCCTGGGTTCAGAGGGGGTCTCTGGCAGTCGGTAGGGGAGCCGTGGCCACTCACCAGCAGCTCTCCTTTGGCCCCAGCCGCTATGTTCTGCACATCCAAGGGAGCTCCGGGATCGGGGATCCCGGGAGGATCCGCTGGAACCTGTGTCTGTGCCTGCTCCTCTCGTGGACCATCGTGTACCTGTGCATCTTAAAGGGAGTCAAATCCTCCGGCAAGGTAAGGGCTGGGTGGTCCCTTTGGGGATCTACGGCGATGCCCACCTGTGTCTGCACCTCTGTGCACCTGGGGAAGCGAGACCTGTGAGCAACTCCAGCAGGACACAGCCTGCTTAGGGCATGGCTTGCACACCCAGACGCTGGCGCTGCCGGCCCCGCTGCGTCCCGAGGTCCCTGGCACTGCAGAGGGGTGCTGGGTGCTGGGGTGTCCCATCCCGGGATGAGGTTACGGGGGATGAGGCGTGCTGCGTGCTGCCCCCAGCTCCCCAGCCGCCCCTGCGCTCCCGCAGGTCGTGTACTTCACCGCCACCTTCCCCTACCTCATCCTGGTGATGCTGCTCATTCGCGGCGTGACGCTGGAGGGGGCCTGGAAGGGGATCCGCTTTTACCTCACGCCCCAGTTTGACCACTTGCTGTCTTCCAAGGTGAGCAGGATTTTGTGCAGTTCGCCCAAGGCACAAAACCAAACCTGCCACCTCCAGCACGCGGCAGAGGCGGGTGCCTCACTCGGGTGGCTTTTCTGCCGCCCCCTGACCCGAAGTCCTCAGGGGGCTTCCCCGACCCTGCTCTGCTCAGCTCCGTTTCCCCCCCCCCCAGGTGTGGATTGAGGCAGCCCTGCAGATTTTCTACTCCCTTGGGGTAGGCTTTGGGGGCCTGCTCACCTTCGCCTCGTACAACACCTTCCATCAGAACATCTACAGGTGGGAGCCAGATGCCCTCTGCTAAAAATTGTGGGTGGGGAGCCCCAAAAGCCTCGGCCGGTGGGCTCAAGGGGAGGGTTCAAGGCAAGCAGGAGCTGCACGGGGTCACGCTGCAGCGCTCCTTGCCCGAGTACCTGGCAGAGACCGGGCATCTCACCCAGGCTCCAGGGGGATTAAAGGCTGTGTTGGAAGAAAAATCTCCTGAGCATCAAGACACAGCACCTGGCATGGGAGATTTGGGCTGCCGGTGCTGGTGGCTGGGGCGTGTGAGGCTGCAGCTGCGCCTGCTGGTCCTGTCCCCAGTGCCACCAGAAGAGAGGGGACTTTGGGTGCTGGGCTGGTCCCCTCTCCTGGGGAAAGCAAGCCTGGAAGGAGCCCCATGACACGGTCCATGTCACTAGGCATAGGACCTGCTTCCCCTGGGAAGAACCACCCCGGGGCGGGATAGGAAAAGGCAGGTTCAGAGCGTCTCCTTTCTCCTCCCTAGGGACACCTTCATTGTCACCCTGGGCAACGCCATCACCAGCATCCTGGCAGGGTTTGCCATCTTCTCCGTTTTGGGATACATGTCCCAGGAGCTCGGGGTCCCTGTCAACCAAGTGGCCAAAGCAGGTGAGGCCGACAAAGAGCCTTCCTCCCTCACCCTCTGCCTGGGGCAGCCGGGGCTGGGAAGGGGAGGTGCGGGGCAGCTCCTCCATCTCCATCTTCCTTCTTCTATCCTGCACCTCCAGCTGCCAAAGCAAAGACCCAGGATGGGAAACTCCTTCTCTGCCTGCATTTCCCTCCCGGGCTGCCTTCCTGGAGAAGCCGCAGGCTCCCAGTGCCCTGCCGTGCCCGGGGTTTTGGGTTGGTGCCCAACAAACCCTTATCACCCTCCTGCCCTTTGCCTCCCCTAGGTCCTGGGCTGGCTTTTGTGGTGTACCCCCAGGCCATGACGATGCTCCCCCTGTCTCCGTTCTGGTCCTTCCTCTTCTTCTTCATGCTGCTAACCCTGGGCCTGGACAGCCAGGTGAGAGCAGAGCCCCGCAGCCAGCGGTGGCACCAGGCAGCCCGAGGGGCTCAGGGGACCCTCTTGTCCTTTCCGTGCAGTTTGCCTTCATGGAGACCATTGTGACGGCAGTGACAGACGAATTTCCCTACTACCTGCGGCCAAAGAAAGCTTCTTTCTCGGCTGTCATCTGCATTGCCCTCTTCCTGATGGGGCTGATCCTCACAACAGAGGTGAGGCGTGGGGATGGCTGCATCGGGGACTGATGAGGGGCTCGTTTTAGGGAGTGTGTAGGGCAGCAGCCAAGTTCGCAGAGACACTAGCTAACAAGGTGGGAGAGGGATGACTGATGACCCTGGGAGGCCCCCCAGGGGGTAGCACAGCACAATTCTTGCCCCTGCACCAACCTCAGAAGAGGAGTGGTGTCTCCTGAGGGTACAGGACTGCTGTCGTCCCCAGTGCCACGTGGGGCAGAGCAGACAGGTGTCCCACAACAGGAGGACGTGGGTTTATGGAGATGCTGGTCCTGGCGACGCCGGCCACCGATGCTTTGTTCCACAGGGCGGGATGTACTGGCTGGTCCTACTGGATGACTACAGCGCCGGCTTTGGGCTCATGGTGGTGGTGATCGCTACCTGCCTGGTGGTGACACGTGTCTATGGTAAGGGGTCTGTCCCCAGGGGGGCACAGGGAACGGCGGGCTCTCTGCCACCCTGCTGCAGGCACCCAGCTCCGGGGCAGAGATGGTAGCTGCTGAGCCCTTGTCCCTCTCCCTCCCGCAGGCATAAAGAGGTTCTGCCGAGACATCCACATGATGCTGGGCTTCAAACCGGGGCCCTACTTCAGGGCGTGCTGGATGGTCCTGTCCCCGGCCACGATGATGGTAACCGCTGGGCTCGCGGTGCTGCGTGGTGCCAGCATCCCTGGGTGACCTCCCCTTGCACCAGGTCGCTCTGCTGGCCTCTCCTGCTGGCCTCCACCTGGCCCGGGGACCATCCCGCTTCTGCTGGGAGGTCTCCACGGGTTTGAGACCTCCCGAGGGCTCTGGGCTGACTTTGCCTCCCTGCCACCCTCCCGCAGGCACTGCTGGTGTACAACATCATCAAGTACCAGCCCTCCGAGTACGGCGCCTACCGCTTCCCCGCCTGGGCCGAGGCCTTGGGCATCCTCATGGGGCTCTTCTCCTGCCTGATGATTCCCGCGGGCATGCTGGTGGCCGTGCTCCGAGAAGAAGGGACGCTGTGGGAGGTAGGAGGCCCCGAAGCACCCCAGAAATGTGCGGGGCTGATCCCGAGCCCCTGCCTAGCCTGGGCTCTCTGGTGGTTTGCTGCCTGTGGGGTGCCAAGCATGGGGCCGCTTGTGTGGGGTGGGCACGGGCACATGGGGCTTTGCAGTTGTTTTGCAGGAGCAAACGTGGAACAAGGAGGCAGTAGGGTAGGGAGTACCCCTGGCACTGTCTGTGGGGGGTTTCCTCTGCTGAAAGGCTTTGTCCTGGGATGGATTTTGCCCTTCCCAGCTCAGTGTTGCTTTGCTGCTCTCCCTGGGCTGCTCCCCGCAGTGCCGCAGAGCTTGCTGCCCTCCCCAGGCTGCAGCCCTCCCAAGCAGGAGCCGGGGCACGGTGACACGGCCAGGAGCCACCTAGCCGTATGCTGTCCCCTCACCCAGGGGGATCAATAGCCCCCAGCCCCTCCAAGCCCTCCCCACCACCCCCGCAGACCAGAACATCTCCCCAAACCATGGCAGGGCACAGATACAGAGCTGCCTAACCCAGAATCTCCATCTCACCCGCACCGGGCGCCCTACCCATCCCCTGGGAGGGATGGGGGTGACAGTGGGGAGCACAGTGCCATGCACCCTGCTCCCTCTGCCCGTCCCCTCACAGCGCTTCCAGCAAGCCAGCCGCCCTGCCATGGACTGGGGCCCGTCACTGGAGGAGAACCGTACGGGTGCCTACGTGGCCAGCCTGGCCGGCAGCCAGTCCCCCAAGCCGCTGATGGTCCACATGCGCAAGTACGGGGGCATCACCAGCTACGAGAACACGGCCGTCGAGGTGGACCGGGAGATCGAGGAGGAGGAGGAGGAGTCCATGATGTGAGGGGACCCCCGCGGGATGCGGGGCTATGCCCCTCGCTTTGCACTGGTTGCACTTCGGCACTTCAAGCCGGCTCGGTGCAGCGGGGGGATTTGGGGAGTTGCAGCCCCTGCTGGCCCCCCCCGCCGCCACCCCGGCCTCCCCAGGGTGTTAGTGTCAGTGTCGCGAGCTGTGTAACGAGTCCGTGTGTTCGTGTGATGGTGTCTGTGCAAGTGGCCGGGCTGCCCCCATTCCCCCAGCCCCAGCCCGCAGGATCCTGCCCGGCACCTGGGTGCAGGGATGCTGGGTGCAGGGGCAGCAGCCCACTGAGTGTGTCCGTTCTCTGCTAACTCGTATTTAACTCCAGTATCCCACGAACTAAGGTGTAGGAAAGGATTTTAGTATCCTCCATGCCCTGAGGAAGGCATGTGTCAGTGCTCTCAGAGGTACTCCAGCAAAACTGGGGCGCATCAGTGTCCTGCTGATGAAATCTGACCTAATAAATGAGCAGTCCAAAAAGAGTAAGAACTGAAAAAATGCTTTGTAAACAAACGGGCTGGGGATATTCTGAGCTTGTGGGTCCCCACGGTGGCAGGGCTGGGGCAAGCTGAAGGATGGGAAGAGGCTGCATCCCCACAGGAGACCGTGGACAGGTCTCAGCTAGCCCCAGTGCCAAAGAAGGACCCATGTCCATCCCCAGTGGCATCCAAGGGCTGTCCCCAGCCATGGGTGCTGCCTGGGGCAGGGAGAAGCTGCTGTAGCTCCTCTGCTTCCCAAGGGAAGGTGAAGGGCTGGGTTTTGATGCCCAGGTGGGATTTTGGGGTAGCTGCTGGTCTGGAGGGTGTCGGGGAGCTTGTGGGTGGGCCCAGTGCTTCCAGTCCCTATCACCCCACTGCTGTGTGCGCCTTCCCCGTGTGCCATCAGTTCTGCATTAAAAAGCGGTGTGTGACACAGTCTGTGTGTTATTTGGGGGCAGGAGGGGGGCAGTGGCATGCTGCCTCCCCCAGAGCACCTCCTGCCCAGGAGAGGAGCTCACAAGGGAGCAGGAAGGGCACATCCAGGGGGGCTGCCAGGCATGGGGGGCACAGACACCAGGGCTTTGTCCTGCACATCTCCATCCTGGTCAGTTAAGAGCCAAAACCCAGGATAAACAGAAAAAAAAAAAATAGGGATTATGCCGGGATTATGTCCTGATGCTCTGGGTTACTAACTCCAGGGTGAACCCTGGCACGAGGCTTCTCCAGCATGGCTGTGTCACCATGCCACCCACACAGAGCCACCCATGTCCCCATGCTGAGGATGCTGAGCACACCCCAGAGCCCCTCCTGGCAGGTTCTGACCCTATTTTTCCCCCCTCAGATCCCTTCTCTGGGCCTGGGGAGCTCTGGCAGCACGACCATGCCGCAAAGCACCTCCGCTAGTCCCCGGGTTAATGATTAGCGGCCGGCCATAAAAGCATCGCCGAAGGAAAGTTCAGGCTGTGGCGGCTGGGGAGCGGGGAGGGCCTGCCATAAACATTTATGGCCCCAATGAATCCCTCGCTCTAACCTTGACACTATTTACAGAGCGGGAGGCCTCGGCGGGTCACGGTGCTGCCCAGCCATTGCCGTGGGTGCTGCCTTGGGGAGCCCGGGCTGGGGGGCACGGGTGGGGGTCTGCAGGGTGTGATGGAGCAGGGGATGGGCGTTTTGAGGGGTGACAACGTGTCGCAGGCACCAGAAGAGGCTGACACCCTCGCACGGTATGGATACGGAGGCTCCTGGAGCTGAGCACCCTGCTCTGCCCTCTGCATGGCTCCAGCCTGGTTTCCTCCTCCCTACGGGATCCCCACTCCCCAAATCACCCCTGCGAGCCCTTCGGCCGGCCTCCCCCTTGGTGGCCACCCCCGGACATCATCGGGAAGGACTGGGACAGGGACACCTCCCCTGGCCCACGCGGGACCCTCCCGTGCCCGGGGGAGTGGCAGGGAGCCCCCAGCCCTGCCCTGCCCTTCCTCTGAGGCCAGGGGAGGCCGCGTCCTCCAGCGGCCTTGTGCTGACATCTCGCGGGGCCGCGGCTCCATTGCAGGCTGCCGAGCCGTGCCGAGCCGTGCCCAGAGGTGCCGAGCCGTGTCCCGGCAGCAGGGATGCTCCGGCTTCCTTCAGCCTCCACCCGAGGCTTGCTCCGGGCCTCGAGGCCTCGTAGGCCGGCAGCGCTGCCCCGGAGCGAGGCTGCGGGGCCAGCCGGGGCCGGGGCACCGTAGTGAGGGAGAAGCACCCGTTTCCATGCTCAGAAGTTGTTAGCTATTTATTGCACTTGAACACCAAGAATAAAACCGACAATCGCCCTTCCCTCCCGCACCCGGGTGTTTCCCCCCCCGCCGCCCTCCCCGCCTCCAGCATCCGAGCGGAGCAGTGAGCCTCCTGTTCACAGCCGCAGGTGCCGAAAAGAAAGGAAAAGGAAACAAAAAAACCCATCCCCACCCCGACACCGGCCCGCTGAACCCGACACACGCCGCTCGACGGATCGAGGGCGCGTGCAAAAAGACGAAGGCTTCAGCTGCAGCCACACAGCCCCCAGGCACCAGGGGACAGGCGGCTGCCCCTCCCCGGGGCCTGGGTTTTGTTACTTGACAAAGCCTGGTATACTCTGAATTATAATATATTATTATCTTTTTTTTTTTTTTTTTTTTTTTTTTTCAATCATCTTAAATAAATATTTCCATAGAGAATTCCTGTATGTATATTTATATTATATATATTATATAAGAGAGACAGATCTTGTTTTTCTTTTTTTTTTCTTAAACCACTGTTAACATTTTCCCTGCCCGTCCAAAAAATGTTACAAAAGCCCTAAAGTTGTGCAACAGTTAGAAAAAAAGGGACAACAACCCAAAGAGGGAAGGAGCCACTCCATATAGCCCCCTCCACGCCCCCTCTCCCGCTCCCCATCACCCCGCTGGAGGGAAGGACAGAGCCGAGGGGCAGGGAGCTGCTGGGTGGCCTCTGGGGACAGGCGGCACGGGGGCCACTGTCCCCTCCTCTGAAGTGCCCACAGCCTGTCCAAGTCTGGGTTTTCCTGTATGGTGTGGAGGGGCTGGGACCTGCATCTTTGGGACCGGGCAGTGGCAAGGTGTCTTCAGCTAGTGGGAGCATGATGCTCGCCCCAAAAGAGCTCTGCAGGCCATGAGACGTCCCACGGTGGCCATAAAGGGTTAGCCCAGCTCCTGGGGTGATCAGAGGAGATGGTTATGGGGTTTTCTGCTTGGTCCAAGGGGCTCTCAGACATGATCCCGCTGTTGTCTGGTCCTCCCAGGGAGGCGAGCGCAGCCAGCTCCAACCTGTGGATCTCCATAGGGTCAGGGATTCATGGGGGGCAAAGGGAGAGGAGGCAGGTTTGGGGTCTGGTGGATGGAGCATTTATTCAGGGAGGGGGAAGACAGCTCTGTGCCTGGATGGGGTGTGGAGCAGAGACTTTGCTCCCTCCAGCAAAGAGCAGAGGCCCTGGAGCGGCCTCTCTCCTTCCAGCAAGACCTGAGAAATGAAGATGCCGCAGCTGGGCACGGCGGTCAGGAAGGGAAAAGGGGCAGCTCCCAACCCTACACACAGCTCTGGGAGCCTGAGACCACCGTGTGCTCACACTGATAAATCCTGTGGCCTGTGAGACAGCAGAGTTGATCGTTTTGGAGGACTTCTGAATTTAGGTTGCCCTGGCCGGCCAGGCCCATCAGACTACGTGTATGATGGAGATCACGCAGCACGAGCTTCATCCTTGAGGACGGTGGGGACAGGAGGCCCGCGGTGGTGAACTCCATCTCAGAAGGCGGCCTCATCCTATTGCTTATCGGGAACGTCCCCTGGCTCTTGTCATCGCCCGGTGGCAGAGCAGTGGTGGGACTGCTGGGGCGGCTCCAGGGAGCAAGGCTGGAGCCGGGGATGGTGCCAGCAGCAGCTGCAGCCGCAGCGGCCCTCACTCAGTTGATGAATGTTTATTTTATTTTTTTCAGTTTTTCTGCAAGTTCTGGCAAAATCAGGAAATGCAAAGGAAGACAGACAGGAGGTGTTTCACCATGGCTACTAAAAGAAAGGGGGGCGGTTTGTCAGTGCTCGTTCGGAGATGCTCTGGGGATACAGAAACCTGCTCCGGAGGATCAGGGCAAGGTGGGGAGAGAAACCAGGCAGAACAGACCCCTAAAGTGCAGGTGCTTAACGCTGCCACATCAGGCAGGTTGGGAAGTTGGGTCTTCCTTGGTCAGGCTTCAGCTCGACTGGAAGACTGGAAAGAGTTGAAACCCCAGACTCTGCTTCCCTGTGAAGGATCATTTTGGGTGTTGCAAGGACATCCAGGTGCCTCCAAAGAATCTGTCCCTGGAGAGATGATGGTAGGGAAGCCTCAAGGAGGAGAAACCGTATCCAAGAAGACAGCTCAAAGCCACCCTGGAACATAAGATGCTCTTCTCTAGCAGTGACCACCCAAAGATGGCTCAAAGAAAGGAGATCGTGCCAACCCCAGCATCTCACCCATCACCCCAGCACACCAAGCTGCAGCCCCAGCCCAGCCCTTTTTTCTGCCAGCAGCTCCAAAACCAGGCTGAGCACCACGGCTCCCACGCAGAGCCCTGCTGTGGCCTCCTCCTTCCTCTCACATCCATTCCCAAAATGCTCCCGATGTCAGGAGGTGGACAAGGCACTCACCACACTGGAGAGGAGGAGAGAGGACTGTGAAAGAGCCAAGTCCTTCCTTTTAACAATGAAAAAAAAAATGAGCACTACGTGGCTACAGGAAGAAAAACGGGTTTGTAAAAACAACCAGACTCTACCTTAAAAGCTAGTCCTCTCTCTGAATGGATTTCCCTGCTTCAGGGGGCAACTTGTGCAAGCCAGCCTAGCTCCTAGCACAGGACCACCACGGACATGTGTTTGTGCCCATGGAGGACCTGTGGGATCGCTCCCCCCAGAAGGCATCTCCTCTGCACACTGCCAGCAACGACCGCAGCCCCGGCACGGCGGGACATGGCCAACACCTGTCTCAGCCTCTCACTGCCCCAACGCTTTGGGTTTCTGCCCCTCCATCCAGTGGGAAAATATTTTTGCAGTCTGCAAGGACGTGGCTGCGTTACACAAGGCAGCCGTCCCTGCCTAGACAGAGAGCAAAGCATTCAAAAACACAGAAAAGGCAAAATACACGCTCGGAATTTACATGGAGAAAACATTTCCTTTTTTTTTTTTTTCTTTTTTTCCTTTTTTTTTTTTTTATGTCCAAAACAAGCGTTTGTTGTTGTGTTTTTTTTTTTTCTTTGTTCATTTCTTTGTTTTTCAACACACGCACCGTCTAGAAAGTTAAACGCCATGCAGATGAAGAGAGTGCAGCTACAAAGTCCTGGGGCGGCGGCGCTGCAGGAGCCCCACGCCAATGAGCAAAGAGCTTCCATCGGAAAAAGAGACCCACAAACGGAAGGGTTGCCGGAAAAACCTCCGCCCTCGCGCCCCTCAGACCTGACGGCAGAGGGGCGAGACCAAAATTCCCCTTCCCAGCCCTGCTTTCCATCCTGAAAAACACATCCCGGTGGCTCCGAAGAGCCCCCGACGCCTGGTGTGCCCTGCAGGCAGCCCTGCGGGTGCCCCAGGGATGTGGGTGCCCTGGGGATGTGGGTGCCCCGGTGCTGGCAGCCCCGGTGGGAGCAGCACGGCATTGCAACCCCTCTCCAAATGTAAACGCAACGAAAAACAGCAACCCCCGAAAATCCCCCCCACCCCCCTGCCCTAAACAGTTGAACGTTTCTAGTTATTACATAAAGATCCATTTCAGCAAATACTCCAAATCAAGTTACGAAATACACGGTAGGTCGGTTTTCTTTTTCTCCTATAAAAAGGCATGCGCTCAAAGTAGAAGATAGCTAAAGGCTTGTTTGTTTCTTCGAAGCACGACCAGATTTCTGCAGAGTTTTGTTACTAAAGCTTGCATTCCTCGTCTTCGCTGGAAGGTGTCGTGTGGGCGATGGCGGATTGCGTCTCGAATCGGTGGCCAGCTCGGCTGCCCCGGCCCTTGTGCCGCGGGGAGCTGTGGGTGCTGCATGCGAGGGGCTGGGTAAGGGGTCCGGAGGGATGGGAGGAGGGCGTGGGGGCGATGCGGGTGCCCCAAGCCCGCCGGCAGGGCTGGGAGAGCCAAACCCTGGGGTGCGGTCGCCTTTCTCCTCCCGGCTTCGCTGGTCCCTGCTCTCAGGGGAGAAGGGAGGAAGGAGGGCGAGCAGCCCTGCTCAGCTCGCCGGGGCGCAAACCTACTTACCCTCCTGGGAAGGAGCCGGCCCACGCTCCGTGGGAAGGAAAACGCCGGGTTGCCTTTACTCACCCCTCCACGCACACACAGCCCTCCTCGGGGTGCACGGATGCTGAGCTTTTTGCCGATGGTTTAAACCCAAGTTCCCCGGGCCGAGGCTGCCAGGGGAGAGTGGGAGCCCCGGCAGTAGGCAAGGACCTCGATAGCAGCAAGACAAAATCCACAGGTACATGGGGGGGGGCTGCAGCACGTGGTGGCTCCAAGCTACCCCCGTGCCCTCCTCTTCCTCGGGGAGCTCCCAGCGGAGGCAGGGATGGAGGCGGACGACGAGTCCTATCCCAGTCCAAGGGACGTGCCGGGCTGCGGGGCCGTGGGGGGGCCAGAAATGCCATGCAGCCCGGGGGGGAAGGCTTTTGCCCCGGCAGGCGCCAAATGCTGAGGTTTAGGTTCGCGGTGTCTCGTGTCTTCGTTCATGCAGAGGAAGGGGGCCTGGCGGGTGGGGACGGCGGTGGGGTGCTTGCGGGCGCCGGCGGGGCCATTGCGTGTGTGCGGTGAGAAGCGAGGGGTTGTTCCAGCGGGAACCAAGCAGCAGAGCCAACAGCCAAAGTCCCGTCGGGGAAGTCGGAGGGGTCTCCCCTGGCACTCAGTCAGTGACAAACCCGACACGGGCCGGACCGCGCTTCAGCTGCAAAACACCAAGGGACAGAGCAGGATTTTGCTTCGGCCACCCCTTTTAGCGGAGCATCCCGCTCCCACCTCCCTCTCCACCTCAGCGCCCACCTCCCGCACCCCGTGGGGCGGAATCCCACCCGATTTTCTCCCCGGGTGCCATGGGGACCCCCTGTTTTTTCCCCCTTTTCCCTCCCTGCCCCATCCCCGGAGCCTCACAGGCTTACTGCGGTAGGACGGAGGGCGCGCCGGATCTGTGGAAGTGGACGATTTGCCATTTGCCATCCCGGCGGTGCCAGATGCGGGTCTCCTCGGACTGGGCGGTGCGGGGGATGCCCCCCGCGTCCACGTACTGCGTGATGCGGATGTAGGCGATGCAGGCCGACTCGTCCCCCATCAGGTGGATGTGGGGGTTCAGGATCGTCGTGTGCACGGGCTTGCTGTTCCGGGACCACACTGGAAAGGGGACAAGCGGGGTGGTCTGAGGAAGGGGAAGGGCTTTGGGTGGCTCCTCCATGCGGGAAGGGGAGATCCTGGGGTCAGGCTCTCTGCCTGGGGGGGGCTGAGTAAATGACGGGCTCAGGATGGGTCCGCCTAGAGAGCATCTAATCAAACCGCCCCTCAGCACATCAGCATGGCCCTAGCAGGCTCGATTCACCTCCTGCTGGCATCTCCCAGCTCCGAGGTGCTCCCAGTGCCACCTGTGCCCTCCTCTCCTCAGCAAGCTGCTGGAGATCAAGGCACAGACGGGCCCCGGGAGGTGGGAAGGGTCCCTAGGCAGGCAAGGGGGCTGCTTACGGTTTTCGAAGTAGAATCGGTGGAAATCCAGGCCTTCCACGAGGTTCCCCAGAGCCTCAGGCTCGAAGGCAGTCATCCCGGGGTCACACATCTTCCTGGGGAGGCAGAAGGGGAGAGGGAAGGGAGAGGTTATCGCGCTGCTCCTAGCACGGCAGCCTGCCTGGGTCCTCAGGCAGAAGCTGGACCTGGCCTTGGCCCCGCAGGAAGCCCCCCACCCTCACCTCCAGCCCCACGACTTCACCAGGACCCCAGTGAGGTGAGGAGAATCCTCCCTCGGCCACCACCTCCTGCCAAACCTCCCAGGGTGCTGCCGCCTTCTTGGCAAGGGGCAAGGGAAAAACAGCGGGGAAAAACCGACTCCCTCTATCGAAACATCCCCGCTGCTGCCCGCTGGGGCAGGGCTGAGGCCCTGCACTCGCTCAGAACCAGCTCATTACATTGGCTCTGGACGCAGAAGCAACATCTTGTGAGGAGCATCAGCCCTGCCAGCGGAAAGCAGGTCTGCTTCCAAGCAGCCTGGGGCAGTAGGGCCACATCAGCCCGGTCACCCTGCTCATGGCAGTGGTTGAGCCACGAGATTTGTGCTGTCGTGGGGGGCAGGAGCCCCTCAGCGCCCTCTCCGGGATGCTGAGCCCAGCCCTGAAGCGCGCCAGGCACACTCACGTGTAGGACTCGAAGTCGCCGTTGCTTATTGCTTCGATCAGCTGCTCCGTCACCTTAATGATTTCTTGCTTCCTCACTGTTGGTTTACAGGAAAATAAAAAGGGGAGAAAAGCCACAATACCCACGTTGTATCATCCGTCAGATGGTTTTGCCCCCTAGGAAGGTGGGGATGTGGCCAGCCCGGCTCCCACCCCCCGCACCCCAGCAGACCGGGAGAGACCCCACAAAGGGGGTCCCGGGGGGGCTGCTGCCAGGCCCTGCACCCTGGGCTCCCCGCAATGGGATGCACAGCCCTCAGCTTATTAATGATTCTCTGTTTAATCAATGCCATACCTGATTTAATTTAATTTTTAACTGTGGCTAATGAAAAGATATGCCAAGAGTCGTTCCTGAAGGAGAGGGACCCCGTCCCTGCCCTGCACATCGCCCCTCATGGTGCTGCCCTGCCCCGTGTCCCATTAGCGCACCAGGCCCAAGTCCATCTTGCTTTGTGCTGGGATCACTTTTTTGAGCGACTTTACAAATTAGCACCGATAAATTATTCCCTGGGTTATTCCTGGAAAGCTGGCTTAGGCTGGGGGGGAGGTGACAGGAAAAGCCCCGGAGGCTTTTCCCCAAGGGCCGTTGGCCTGGGAGCAGCCCGGGAGCCCAGCAGGAGCGCAGCAGGTCCCATGGGGACCAGCTGTGCCAGACATTTCCATGCCCGCTTTCAGGGAGCTTGCACATTTTTAGAAGCCTCCCCTGCTCTCCGGCACCGTCCCGACTGCTCCTTGCAGCCAGATGAACCACCTGTGCTGGCATTTCACCCTGAAGGAGAGGAGAAAACCTCTTCTGAATGGCCCCAAGGCTTCCCGGGCTACCGACCCCGGGGTGCCCCTGCCCGCCTCCCTCGTGCCCCCGCCGGTACCTTTGGTGTCTTCATCCTCGATGGTGGTGTTGGTGCTCTCTGACGATTCCTGAGCAAAGAACAGAGAGGAGACGGGGCCGGTGAGCCCGGTCTTCACCCGGCACGAGGAGGAGCTCGTGTGTCCGACAGCCCCCCGAGTCCGACCCCACAGCGCTCGGCTGTGCGCACGGCCGGCGACCGAGGGCAGCGCCAGCAGGTCCAACCCGTCCTCAACCTCAGCTCTATCGCATCAGAGAGCCCCCCCCCGGCCCCCTGCCCTCGTAGCTGAGGGCACGAGGGCTGGGCTGGGGAGGGTCTCGCAGGGACGGCGCTGCCTTTCCTACCGACACCTGCGGGGACAGAGACGGGGCAGGTCCGGGGCGGCCTGGCGGGGTGCTAGGAGGGGCAGGGAGAGGGGCTGTGCAGGGGTGGAAGACACCATGTTGACTGTACGAGAGAGAGAGATGTACGAATTCACAGCGAGGAGGAGCTGGGATGAGAAAGAGGGGGACTGTGCAGGAGTGAGAGAGACCACACTGACCGCAGAGTAGGGAGAGAAATGTACAATACAACAGAGTGCTTCCAAGACCCACATGGACCACCGAAGGCTGAGACACAGCTCTTTCAATCGACAGCTGAGCAAACTACACAGATTTGGGGTGTGTGTGTTGGGGGGGGGGGTACTGACCCCCCGTCTCTCTCCAGGAGCCCCATCAAGGCGACTCTGCTAGCGGAGCTAGAGCAATGGCTCTGCTAGCTCTTCCCAGCAGAGCCTTGCTGATGTATTACCCAGAATATACCCCGATGGAGGTTGGCAAGGTGTCCCATGACCATACAGTCCCCGCAGAGGCATGGAAGGTGTTTCTCCAAGGCTCCTTGGACCGATGCAGCCTGCAGACCTGAGTCAGGAGAACTGGGAGAAACGGCATGAGAACCCATCAGCAAGAACCAGGGCTGGCTTCCCACCAGCTGGTGGCCAGCGAGTGCCTGCACCAACCCTGTTAATGGGGTTTGTGGGTGATACGGCTTTGAGGATGTTCCCTCCAACCCCGGTGTCCCTTCTTCCCTACCCCGAGGTAACTTCCAAAAACGGGGGGAGGCTGGAACATGTGGAGAGGCCCAGCAATATCAGCATTGAGGAAGACGAAGGACACTCACCATTAACTGAACGCTGGAACTGGACTTTCTTTTCTGGAAAAACAAGGAGAAGAGATGGAACAGGAAGAGACACAGAGTGAGAAAGGCAGAGAGCGGCACGTGAGAGGCAGCAGCTCCTGAGCCACCCTCCGTGGTCCTCGTGGAGGGGTGGGCGAGAGGCGCGGGGGCCAACCTGGTGCTCCTGCGGGGACGTGCAAGCACGCCGGCAGTGCCGCACCGGCTCCCACCCGCCTTCCTGCTGGCACCTTCCTCTCCTGGCCTGCCACAGTCTCTGTTGCTGCTCACCCCAAGGACCTGGTTAGTCTGAGGATCTGCTAGGAGCAGGTGGCCGCCCTGGTGGCTCTGTGCCCAGGCCACCACGCTGGTGGGAGCAGCCGGCTGTGCCCAGGGTGAGCACCAAACGGGAGGTTTATGGGCTGGGGCTGCCCTGGGCACGTCTGCCCGTGCCACTGGCTGGTGTGCTCACCCAGTTAGCGCCGTCACTTTGGCCCTAGGATTCCCTGCAGCTCCGAGCTGGCTGCTCTAAAGCCAGCGTGGCTACGGCTGCGTGGCCCTGCAGGGCAGAGTGCCACGCGGGGAGCTGTCCTGGTGCCTCGAGTCGACACGTCTCCTCCAAAGCTCTTACGCATGCACGTTTATCTCGTCCTCAACCACTACCACTAGGCTGAGAGGCTTTGGGTAAGAGCCCGTAGCCACGTTTCTGCTTGCAGTCCCCAACCCCTCCTGGACGCTCTCCTTCCTGTCCGTGCTCCGCTCCCCTCTCCACCAGGGCACCAAGGGCCGTGCGCCCCGGCCTCGTGCCCTTTCTCCTCCTCCAGCTCCCAGGGGACAAATCCCAGCTGGCGACGGGTGGCACCGGGGCAGGGACTAGAAGCCACAATGCCAAATCGGTTTTACCGGCACCTATAAAAGGCACCGCTCCTGCCTGCCCCGCCGGGGGGAAGAGCACTGTGCAAACCTCTCGGAAAAACCCAGGAGCGACCCCTGAGGGCGCACGGATGGGCTGGGGTGTAGGGGCTGCTCGTATCCACCCCCCTCACTGCTCCCCTCGCATCCTGAGGGGCTCCCACCGGCATCATCACCGAGGCTCTCCCCTCCTTCGCTGGGCCCTGCGTTAATGCTCAGCCCTCCTTCTCCAGGAAAACTGATGTCCCACAGGGCAGGGCGAGCTGCCGCGCTTCGGGAGGAACCCCGGGGGGTGGACGGAGGAGCTGCAGGACGGGCTCCCAGCCTCTGCTAACCAAGGACATGACACGGGGCGGTAAACTGCAGAAGTTTGAGACGCAACAGAATGCAACACAAAGCAGCGACCGCGTCGGGTCGGGACATACAGTAACAGGATGCGACACGGGGCAGTGAGCTCATTAATTTCGGACGGGACAGGATGCGACACGGGGCAGTGATTCCATTAGTTTACAATGGGACGAGATGGGACACTACACAGGGCAGTGAAGGTATCGGAGCTGCTGGGACCAGCAGACCTCCCGGAGACCCCGGAGCAGGGGCGGAGAGGAATTTCTGGTCCCGTGAATGCTTTCTGTAGGGGGGAACCTCCCAGGGAGGGTGCTTGGAGGCAGGGAGGTGCCTGCTCCCTCGGGGAAGGCCAGCAGGGCAGGTTTCTCCGGGTGGGGACAACTCTTCCCACATCAAACCATGCGTCACCCTGACCCCAGCCCTGCTCTCCACGCAGGCAGGACCCTTCCCCTTCCCTCCCCACCTGCCCACCCAACCATGCCCGTTTCCAGGCTCCTGCCCAGCTTTCCCAGCAAGGTGGAAAGAAACAAGCAGCACCCGGCGATGCCCTGGCATCCTCCAGGTGCCCACAGCGGCCACCAGAGCTTCACCCGCATCAGCCGGACCCCCTTGGCCCTTTCTGTGCCTGGCAAGCGGGTTACGCTGCAGGTCCCCCCCAGGCTGAGTGGCAAGGTGGGGGTGGTAATGACGGAGGTGCCCGACACCACAGCCTGTGGGGAATGAGGCTTGCTCGGCTTTGTCTTCTCCTCCTCCAGGCTCCGCGGAGCCTCTCCAGCCGCCAATGCTGAAAAAAGCAGCTCGTGGTTGCTGCCCCCTGTGCTCCAGCAGCTCGCATGGAGCCACCTCTGCCCGGGGGATCCCTGCTCAGGGACCACAGAAGCAGCCAGGGCCACCAAACGGCAGAGGAAGGCTGGCAGGGCTGGCAGCTGGCCTGGAAGGCACGTGGCACCCCGGCACCACGGCCCGAGGCAACGTCCCCTCATAGCAATGCAGCCCAGCAGCTTCATGTTGCAGAACGAGGCTGCGGGGCCACAGTGTGTGTGTGTGTGTGTGTGTGTGGAGCTGAGCCACAGGGTTTTGTGTGGTCTCAGACCTTGGAGGCTTGGCCTGTCCCAGCCACTGGGTCTGGAGGGAGTGGGGGCAACAAATCCACGCGCAGAGCTCTGGCTCTGCTGAACTTTTCGGACAAAGGAAGGAAGAAACCAGCTGAGGGCTCTGCTCTCCCCGAACCCTGCACCTCTCACAATCCAACAGCAGGGTCCTGACAAAAGGTACAGAGGGAAAAATCCGGCCGTGCTGCAGTTAGGGTCCTGAAGCTGTGCCTCCCACCTCGCATCCCTGCCCTGGGGATGTGATCGCACAAGTTCTCCTCTGCTGAGTGATAGTTGTGTCCCTGGAGGCACAGGTAAGGAGAGGAGGACCTCCACGGGGGCCATGCCTCCCGCAGAAGGATGGCAGCTGGCTAATCCCAGGTCTCCTCAGTGCCAGCAGGATTCCCCTGCCTCCAGGAGCCACCTGGTCCTGGAGAAGAGCTGTGACAACCCGAGGGCTCTGCAGCCCTCTGAGCACCGGCTGCTTGCCAGCGCATCGCCAAGCTGGAGCGCTCGTTTGCTCTGCCTCATGTGGGCACAGGGGCCTGGAGCAGCACCAGGAGGGTTAAACACACCCGTGTGCCACCTGGGGACAGGACAGAGCTGGGGGACAGCCTTGCTCAGCCCCACCACCCACAGCAGCAGGACCATAATGGGATGGGGGAGATGTGGCCACCATATGGCTGCCACCAGCCTGAAGCCACAGCCTGAAGCCTCTCTCCCTGCTGCTGGCTGCAGTGCCAGCTCCTTCCCTCGCTGCACTGCAAAGCCTCCACGCTGCTCCGCTGGCCCGGGGACACGCTGGTGGCCCGGGGACACACGGGGACAGCTGTGCCAACAACCGCCCTTCAGAGCGCACGGTGCCACGGGGACCCCACCGCCGGCACGGGAGCGGAGGGGCGGGCAGGAGGGGGCTTACCTTCACGCCGTCATTCTTCTTGTTGCCACCGCTCTTGCCTCCTGGAGAGAGGAGGAAGGAGGTCAGCAGAGCCAGGCAGGGCACCAGGACCAGGAGCCCGAGGATCAGCAGCATGGTGCCGGCCGGCAGAGCCCCGCGGGTCTCGTCCTCTCTCCAGCTGCTCTCAGCACAGCCCCAGGAGCTCAGGGGTGACCCCGCCAGCACCGTCCAGTCCCTCCGGGGTGGCTCTCCACGAGGGACATGACCGTCCCCGAACGTCACGCCGAGTCCGTGGGGTGCCTCGCACGGGGAGCCCGCGGGTGGGCTGCTCCCGGGGGTGCTGGCGGCGCGGCGCTGGAATGGGCCGCCCGCCTGCCGCCCTCTAATTTTAGCCCCATGCTGCCGGGATCATGTGCTGCCAGCCTGCCGGCCCGACAGCTGCAGCCCACATTTTGACAATGATGAAAAGCAGACGCCTTCCCCGCTGCCCACCTCCGGCTGCCGGCCGTGCCCCGCTTCCCCCCCGCTCCGGGCTGCGCCCCCCCCCTCACCCCGCGGCACCCACGGGTGGGAGCAGCCCCACGCCGGGTGCTGTCACCCAGCGCCCCAGCTGGGGTGGGTGGTGGGGACAGGCAGCCCCTGGGCCGTGCGGGATGGCAGGGCCGCGAGGGAAGCTTTTGGACTTCCTGCCCTTTGATGCTTTGCGCCTCCGTAACCGGATCCCCCCCCAGCTGCCGGACTCCTCCAGCCCTGCACACGCTGCCCACAAGTGCTAAATGTGTCAGCACGATCCCCCCACGACAAATGCGGATACCAGCCCCGGCCGGGGACCTCTCCCACGGCACCCGGCTGTGCCGGCAGCCCCTGTCTCCCCCTGCCCACCCCGACACCCAGCTCCTGGGGCACCTCAGCCAAGCTCCCCAAAAAGCTGATGCCAAGCCACCCAGCCGGCATGCCGGGCTGTGCCGAGGCCCTGCTGCTGCAGCGGCACCTGGAGACTTGCCCACCACTCGCCCGGTGCAGAGGACGCCGTCTCTGAGGCTCTCTCACCCCACCACAAACATCTCCAGGAGGGCACAAAAGCAGCTGCCTCGATCCCTCGCCGCCCCCAGCACCCACATCACCGCCAGGGCGCAAGCAAGATGTGTGGGTGCACACAAACCCCAAATCCTAAACCTCTGGGGAGCATCAGACAGAGACCTTATCCGCTGCCAGCCCAGCAGCCACCCCGTAGGTGCTGGGTGGCCTGTCCCCGTCCCCACCACCTCCCCCCACCCCACGGAGCACCCCGCTGCACCCCCAGCCCCACTAAGAGCCGGGGATGAAGCCGCTCCCCACGGCCCCCACATGCCTGCCCTGGGCACTGGCACAGGGCGAGGAGAGGAGCCCGGAGACGGCACCTACCGGAGAAGTTCCTGGTGGCCAGCATGGTGGTGAGGATGGCTCCCTGAAACACACGGAAGCAGAAGGGAAGGGGGTGCAGAGCCCTGAACACCAGGTCCCCAAGTCCCCCAGCCCCACGCGTCACCTGTGCCCCGGGGCTAATGTACTCCTCCTGCCACCAGAAGCAGCCCTCGGTGCCCAGCTCCTTATCCCCAACGCTAGGGCATTGTCCAAAACCTCCATCCATCAAAGATTAAAGGGGCATGAAACAACCCAGGGCACATTTCGGCCTCATTCTGCCCCGCTCTCAGCCCAGGCTCCATCAGCCAGGGCTGGCAGCTGGCGGCGAGGGGAGCCACCAGCAGCAGCAAAGGATTTAATTGCACTGAGAGCAGCGGGGCAGGGGGTTCTCAGGGAAGCCGTGCAAAGAAACAACATCCAGAAAAACGTCCCCCCCTTCTGACTCGGCTAACTAGTTGCTCAGCGGATAACGAGATTACTTCGGACTAATTGCCTGCAGTAATGGATTACTATTTTGGAGTGTGCGCCTGAACTAATTCGATTACCTGTCTAGCTGAAAAGTAATAATAGTTTATAGCCAGTTTCTTTCCCTGGTAATCACGTTAGTAGCCTGCAGCTGCCCTGCTCTGTGCCGCGCTGCGCTCAGGCTGGAGCGCTAGCGGGTCTGGTACAGATCCACGCTGTCCCCAGCCGGGGAGGGTGTGGGAAGCGGTCGTGGCTCCGGTCTGGAGGAGATATTTCCTTTTCCAGAGCCACCCGGAGCCCCTTGACACCGTGGTGCTGCCAGCTGGGGCTGGGTGGCACCCAGGGGATGGGAGCCTCGTCGAGGGAGCCGGCCGGGTGGGGACGTGGCGATCTCAGAGCTGTAAGCCTGTGGGGCTGCTGGTCTGGGTGTGCCAGGGGGGTTTGCCCCAAATCTGGGAGAGTTTGCTCCTTGCCTGCAGCGTGGCTTGGCCATTGGGCCCCGAGCTCTCACTACACCCCTGGGATCCCTGCCCTGCCACAAAGAGGGGCTTTTTTTGCCCTGTCTCCAGTGGTGGGAATGTCCTTGTCCTGGTGTCCAGCACAGCCTCACCGTGTGGCTCAGCGCTTTGCTTCACCATGGCTTTCCTCAGAGCCCTGGGGAACCCCAGCCTGGTGCCACCACCCCATCCCACCTCTTGTCTCTCCTTCCCCGCGAGATCCCCAAACCTCCACCAGCACCGTGCTGCCGACCCACAGACCCCACCCAGCCCATCCCCCCTTGGAAAACCCCCCCCGGGACCCTCCCGTGCATTTTGTGACCGACTCGGAGAGGAGAGCACATGAGTTACCTTTAGCTTCCTCCGGGCGTTGAACTTCTTCAGGCAGTCCACCGTCTCCTGCCTGTGCATGCATGAGGCCACGGTGGCACGGTGCTGGGAGGAGAGAGAAGCTGATTAGGACGGGTACGGGGTGCAGGCACGCACACACACACAGGATCCCGCTGCAAACCCCCCTGCCCCAGACCTTCAGCCCCTGGGGGTCAGTGCCACCCGGCTCACCGATATCCAGGGGTGCTTCAGAGCCTCCGCTGCCGTGATGCGCTTGGAGGGGTTTATGGTCAACATCTTGTTGATGAGATCTTTTGCTTCGGGAGTGACCGTGTCCCATTCAGGGGAGGGGAACTGCCGAGCAAAGGGGCCTGGGTGAGAGGCAGCAGAGAGCAGCAGCCCTTTTGCAGTCAGGCTGGTTCTCCCAAAAACCTTTCTCCAAGCCTGTCCCAGGGGCAGGGGCAGGCAGAGGGACTCGTGGCAGCAACTGGAAGGAGCTGCCAGCTGGAGCACTGGGGAGCAGGGGTGGGAGGAGGAAGATTCAGGGCAAGACCTGCAAAGTGGACCTGAAACCCACCGGTGTGTACACCTGGGCATGGCACCCCAGCCAAATCGCTGTGACCAGAGCAAAGAAACTCGCCCCCATCTATCCGAACTCCTCCGTACCGCTCTTCTGGGGCAGCAGAGTGGGGACAGCAGGAGGAAAGAGAGACAGAGAAGGGGGCAGCGAGACAAACGCACTCACATCGTACGCCCCGGCCTTGATCTGCTGGTAGAGGCGGTGCTGGTCTTCATCCCAGAAGGGCGGGTACCCAACCAGCAGGATGTACAGGATGACGCCTGCCCAGGGAGGAGACGTGGGGTCAGTGCCGTGTCACACCAGCGGCCCGCCGCATCCTGCACTGCCCAAATTTTGGCCCCAGTCGGACTTACCACAAGCCCACAGGTCCACGGCTTTGCCATAGGGATCCTTCCGGAGCACCTCGGGGGAGAGGTATCCCGGGGTGCCCGCGAAACCTGGGACAGACAGCCTGTCACGTGCCTCGCAGACAGCCAGCATCCCCGTTCAGACACCACCAGAGCCACGAGCCCAGCCCGCAGCATCCCGGCAGCACAGGAACCCCCCTCCAGAATCACCCCCGGCTCCCGGGAGCAGAGCAAGCAGCAAGAGCACCATCAGCCAGACCCCGGGACGGTGCACAAGCTCGGGGTGCTCCGACGTGCACCGCCAGCACCAGAAAGAGCCTTTCCTCGCCTCTGCCACCGGGCTGTGTGCCTCAGCAGGACACGTCGGTGACGCACCGAGCTGTTTGTGCATTGGCACAGGGCTGCTGCCAGGGGCACAGCGGGAGCCATCGAAGCCCTCCCAGGCTGCCGGGGCTCTCCCTCGCCACCCCCGGGGATGCTCGCCCCTCCTGGAGCAGCCTCGGTGGTCCCACCGACCGAACGCGAGGGAGGGCTGGGGGAAACTCGCGGCCGGCACTCACCGAACCAGGCTTGCTGGTCCCCCTCCACCTCGATGGCGAGGCCGAAGTCAGCCAGCTTGACGGCGGCTCCCTTCAGCTTGGAGGCCAGCAGCAGGTTCTCGGGCTGCAGGAGGAGGGGAAGGTTGCAGAGGAGCAGAAGGGGCCCGGGGGCTCTGCTGTGCCGGGTGGGGGATCCCAGTGCAGCTGGGTGGGGGATGGATGTGCTCCCCAGGGCTTTGGGGAGCTGTGTGTCCTGTTGCACGTGGCTCCTTAGAGGGCCACAGACTACAGGGACCTCTCTGCCCCCTCTCCCTTGCGGTGTTTCACCGCAGAGCTGCTGTTTGCCCTGCAGCTTTCCATTAGCTCCCACATGGCACTCCTCCCCACCCCGGAGGATGCCAGGCGTTGCTCCACGGGGTCCTGCCTCGCACACGGGGTCCCAAGGCCCTCCCACGGGCCCTTCCCCTGCGGCTCGTACCTTCAGGTCCCGATGGACCACCCCCATCTGGTGGCAGTGCAGGACGGCCTCCAGGATCTGCTGGATGCAGTGGCTGCAGAAGAGAGAGGAGAAAGCTCACACAGGTGTCCGGAGAGGCAGCTTTTCCTTAGCTGCACGGCTGCGTTTCCTCCCCATCGCCCCAGTGCCCATCTCCACCACGTGCCACATGCTGGTGGTGACCCAAGGTGCCAGCGGTGACCCAGCCAGGGCCGCTGGCCACCCGGCCATGGCAAGCAGGGTGCTGGGATTACATGTGCACCATGGGCTGCCCCAGAGGTGACACCAGGGAGTTGGGGACCGGCGGCGAGGACACGGCACGTGCCCAGATTCGCTCTCCAGACGGGGGCAGAGCAGACGCGCTCGCCGGCCCCGCAGCCGGTGCTGACTTCAGCCCCATTTCCCCGGCCCCGCCAGAGGCTGGTGGCTCGCTCTGTGTCTGGTCGCTTTATGTCCGGTTCATTAAACCCTGGCTCTGCTGCGTGCGTGAGAAAGGAAGGGGAAAAGGATGAGGCAATGATCGCTTTTGTTCCAAACCAGCTGTCTGCAAGGCAGAAGGTCTTTATTTACATGTATTTTATTTTATTTGCATGACGCTAATAAGAGGATGGGTTGTAAGCGGATTCAGCGCAGGCTGCCCATTTAATAAGATCACTTTCTGCCTAGAAATGGGGAATATTTCCATGCAGGCAGGAGCAGCACAGAGCTCACCCCCCCCCTCGGCCATTTGTGTGGACGATGCCCCATGCATGGGGCATCACCAAGGCTGCACCCGGAGCTCTCCCAGGCCACGAGGGTGACCGCAGCCGGATCAAATCCCCTCGAGGTGAATGCTGGCCCCCTCGCCAAGGTGAGAGGTTCCTGGTTGCCGTTCCCTGCCGGAGCACTGGGTATCTGGGAGCCCTGACTGCTCCTCCTTGTGCTTTCATATGGCGAATGCCAGAGCACCGCTTGCAGATGGCTCTGGTGCAGCTGCGGGGAGGAGGAGGAGGAGGAGGAGGAGGAGGAAGATGCCAGCCCCAGGCTGGGTGCACCAGCCCTGCGGTAACACACACAGCTCTTGGTGCAGGAGCCGAGTTAAAACCAGCTTTTGTTTTTTGGCTCTCCACATCTGGTTTATCAGCAAGCTCTGCAGGGCGGCTGTGGAACAGCTCTCAGCACAGAGGGAGCTCGTCCTGCAGGCAGCAGGGTGCGTACGGCCCTGGGAAGGAGCAGGGATGGGGAAAGGGGACGCCTCCTGTCCCCTCCCTGCCCAAAACATCCTCGCTCACCTGGCATCCGCTTCGCTGTAGTACTCCCTGGCCACGATGTCCTCAAACAGCTCCCCACCGGTGACCCTGCGGGAGGACAGGGGGGTCACAGCGGGCACACGGGGGGCTGGGACGATTTATGGCACGCTCAGCCCTGGTAAAACCTCCCTGAAGTGCTGCTGTCCGGGCACAGGGGGAGGGGGACGGGGGGGGACTCATCTGTCTGGGATGGGATGGGATGGATGGGATGGGATGGGATGGGATGGGATGGGATGGGATGGGATGGGATGGGATGGATGGGATGGGATGGATGGGATGGGATAGGATAAAATAGAATGGCATAGAATGGGATAGGATGGGATAGAATAGGATAGAATGTGATAGAATAGAATAGAATAGAATAGAATAGAATAGAATAGAATAGAATAGAATAGAATAGAATAGAATAGAATAGAACAGAACAGAACAGAATAGAATAGAATAGAATAGAATAGAATAGAATAGAATAGAATAGAATAGAATAGAACAGAACAGAACAGGGGACCCCAAACCTCCCCGTTCCCACCCCATGCACCCCACAGAAGGCCGTGAGCGAGCTGGAGCTCAGCAGAGCTCGGGGGTGAGGGGCAGGGGGCGCAGGGCACACGGCCTCGGGGGGAGCCCTCAGCGGCTGTCGGGTCAGGAGCTGCATGCAAACCGCACTCACAGGTCAAATATCAGGTAGTGGTGGCCCTCCTCGGAGATGCTGTCGTGGAGCCTCACTGCAGCAGAGACAGGGGGGTTACGGCACGCCCGGCTCCCACCCGCACACCCCCCCAGGACCCAGCTGGGAAGGGCAGAGCAGGGATGCTCTTCCTCCCCCTGCTCCTCATCCCATTATGGCTGGCTGGGGGGGCTCCTCTTCAACCAAGGGCCCCCGTGGTGCAAGGCTCAAAGGTCACGTCCAAATCGGGGACAGCGGGGACCTGGCCCGGCTCCCGGGCAGGCTGCGGCCGTGCACCAGGGCTGAGGATTAGGAGAGGTGCCGGGCTGCCAAGCCCTGGCATTAACCTCGCTTTTTATTTATTTTTTCCACTCCTGGTCATGACCTTCCTCGTCTCCTCGGAGGGCTCTCGCTGGGGATGCCCGGGGATCACGCCCTGCCCCGTCCCCCTGCCTGGCTCCCAGCCCTGCTCCGAGGGCCGTCTTGTGCGAGCGCATCCCCCGAATTCTGGGCTGAATTCTGGTTCTTTAGGCTGAGCTCCCTGCTCCCGGCTTCGCAGTCAGACAGGCAGCGAGGGGAAAGGTGCAGAAATAAGTGGGACAGGCAGACAGAAGGTGAGTACATCACAGCGTGGTGTCCTCTGCCCTCAGCACACCTTGCTTTTCCTTGGGGCTGTAAATACGCGACCTCCTCCCGGCTCCCAGACTCTGCTTATGGGGTCTGTATTTGGAAAGCAGGGAGGTTTCATCTTATCTCCCGTTTCATTTCATCTGAGAGGGATTTGGGGGTATTGTGCCTGGGATCCTGCAGAATCCAAGAATGTTCGGAGGGGGAATAGGCACCCTCGGTGCGGATAGGGCCCGAGTAAGCACGAGCAGATGGGCCGGATACGTCCCCTGCTTGGGGAAGTCCCAGCACCCGGGGCTGCCAGGAGCCGAGGGGGTATAACGAGGAGCAGCCGCCCTAAATATAGCCTGGTCCTACGAGCATCTGTTGCTGACCATAGTCAGAAAGAGCACAGCAGCAGCGCCGTGGTGGCCAGATCGCTCCACGTTCGGTGCCAAGAGCCGGGCTTGGGGCACAGCTTGGTACTGAGTCAGACGGTGACGGACACCCAGAGCTAAAGCTCCAGGAGTGGGCATAGCCAAAATTTCCCCCTCCAGCAAGCCTTCCCTCCAGGCAAAAGCAACTCGGGGAAGCTGCAGCTGTCCCTAACTGAGCCCCATGGATGTGCTGTGGGGTCGTGGGCACCCTGCGTGCAGCTTCCCCATACGGGAGCCCATCCCTGCAGCCTCACATCCCTGCAATCCCAGCTGCCCAGCACGGCATTCCCAGGGGAGAGGAGGAATGGAAATGCACTGCGGGAAACCAGAGAGAGCCAGCACAGCCCCTCGGTAGCTCGGGTCTTCTCTCCGGGGGACCACCTCGCTCCAGCTTTCCCGTGCCCCCAGCAGCGCTGGCTCCTCTCCCTCTTGCTAGCGATGCTCTGTGCTGCTCAGCTCGCTCCTGCTCCCAGCTGCAAGGCTGCAGAGCTCCCTTCCTACCCCCGGATGCCTTCCCAAAAGCTCCAGGAGCCCGCCGAGATCTGCACCTCCCGGGCTGCTGCAGGGGGAGAAGGGCCTCGTCCCCAGAGGGGCTCCCAGACCAGCCCTGGGTGCCGGCAGCCTGCATCGGCATCGCTGTCAAGGCTGGGCTTTGGGAATTTTTGCTGCATTTTTTTCCCCTCCCCTCTTTCTCTCCTTCTGGCCTATTTTTGTCTTTTGCAGGGGCTCGGGAGTTTTCCTGAAACAGCTTTTCCGAAGGAGGCTACTCTCAGATGGACGGCCGGTGGGAAAGTCTTCGCATCCCCCCGCCATCGCTCCTCCCACGCCCCGCTCTGCTGCTGCTGCTCGGAGCTGGAGCCGCTTTTTTGGAGCAGGCAGAGGAACGCAGCATCCGAGGGGTAAAAATAGCCCCCTTGCAGCCCCGCTCCTCCCGGAGGGACGTGCGGCCAACTGGGTTAGTTGGGACCTACTTCAATCCCCCCGCGCTCGCTGGGGGCCTTTCTTTGCGTGACCCCGTTTGGGGAAGGAAGCTGGGGAGGAAGAGGAGGGATGGGTTTTCCACCCGGCCCCACGTCCCCGTGCCCCCCCTGTGCCTGGGGAGGGGGCAGCAGGGTGGGCAGCGGCGCGGGGTGCCTGCGGCACGCGCTTACCGATGTTGGGGTGCTTCAGGAGGCGGCAGATCCGAGCCTCTCGTTCCAGCTTCTGGTGATCTGAAAGAAGCAGCGGCCCTGAATTAGAGTCCGGGGAAGGGAACGAGCTGCTGCCAGGTCTCGCCGGTGCTCTCAGAGGAGCTGCCAGCACAGGAAAAGTGTAGGGGGATGGAGCAGCTGGCGAGGAGTGGACCTGCCTCTCCTTTTTGGTTTGTTCTGCGCTGTTTCAAAGGAAGAATGGCCTCAGGGAGGTGTTCTGCAGCAGGACCTGACAGATGTTGTCCCAGCAAGGGGGCAGCACCCAGCCAAGCCCTGGGCACTGCTGCTGCAGTCTTCCTGGGCTTCAGATGGCCCTCGCCCTCTTCTCCCCATCGCCATTCCCTTTGCTGAACAAGCCCCGAGCTCCCTGCAGAGCCCCCGCAGGTGCCTGGGCGGTCGCTGCCCGCAGCCCAGCTGTGTTTGCTCTCATTCAGCCAAACACAAACCATCAGCACGGACCCTTCCGGCCCCCAGATCTAATAGCCAAACTGCTGAAGATGGAGCCAGCCAGAGCAAAATGCCAAGTGGCAACGGGGCCGTCAGCCCCACAAATTCCCCACGCCGCAGCCTCTGGCTGCTCCCCGCACCCCGCGCCGCTCTCCCTGCCCCGCGCTGCCTCCTCCCCGCAGCTCCATCTGAAGGCAGTTGGTGATAGCAGGAACCCAGCAGCCGGGAGAGGCAGGGATATAATTAGGGCTGCTCGTCTCTCGGCACTCTTGCTGCTACCTTGCAAGTTCACACCCCGCAGTCTCGCTCTGCATCGAAGCAAACCTGCAACCGCCGAGACGCGCGGGGCTGGAGCCTTCCCCAGGGCGCCCCGCATGCAGCCCGCCTGCCTTGATGTGCCTGGGCCGTGGGGACATTTCCCCCTTCAGAGACCCTTTCTGGGGTTGTGTTCCCCCCGCTGGTGGTGATCTCCCCGCCGGGAGGTCTGGGGTTGTTGCTGTTTGCTAAAAGCAAATTTGCTTGCTCTAAGAGGCCAGAGGTCAGAGGGAGGGGAGGCAAATGCGATCCACGGCTGCTCTCGGCACCCGGGTGCGCAGCGCACTGCTCCCAGCCGAGCTGTCCCCCGCATCCTGTGCAAACAGGACGGGGTGGGGAGACCAGCAAAAAGCAGGAGAAGTGGAAAATGGATCAGGGGGTTGAAAGCAGGGGGGTCTCTCCAAAGGGACAGGATCCCAGCTGCACCTGGTGACGGGTCCCTGTCCTACCCCACAACCCCAACTGCTGCCTGCACCCCAAGGCCATTTCTCCCCCCAGTTTCTCTCCTGCTGGCTCCCTCCATCAGCAGCCGAGGATGCCTGAAGCTGCCTGGGGGCGTTTTGCAGCTCCCCTCGCCCCTCTCCTCCTGCACCCCCTCCTGCCAGCCCTTCACACGTGGCACCGCCAGTGTCACATCCCCGGGGGTCTCCGTACCCCGGCACTGCCCCGCTGGGGGCTCTCGGAACTGTTTCCAAAAGGAGCTGCTGCTCGGCCAGCAGAGCGAGGTCCCTCCACGTGACAGAGGGACACGGAGCCGTTGCAGGCGTGGCACAAACCCGAGGAGAGGATGGAGAGGGGCAAATTGCAGGGTCAGGCAGGGGACCTCCACCTCCCAAGGGGGGGGGTTGAGGCCAGGCTCCCCCCCTCGGGTGTGTGCCCACAGCGCAATGCTGGGCGTCAGCGCCGCGCTGCTTTGGCAAGCGCTGGCTCAGTTTGAGGTCAGCAAGGAGTCTGTCACCATTTTCTGCGTTTCAGTTCTGCCTTCAGAGGTGAGCAGTGGCGTCAGGGAGAGAAGCAGAGGCAGGGAGTTAATTAAAGCCTCCCGGCAGGGCGCTCGCTCCCAGCACCCATCCTGCGCTCCCTGGAGCGCCCGACGAGGAGGAGCCGCGGAGGGAACGTGGCAGCGGCCATCTGGTCCCCTCCGTCCTTGTCACCCAGCTCCTCTGCCAGACATTTGTGGCACAGGAGCTCCTGCACGGGGGTGAGGGATGGTGGCTGAGCATTTGTTCACTGGATCAGCTCAGCCTGGCCTCAAGGAGCAGCCAGCACGGACCCGATAGAGCCTTGTCCCGGAGCCAGCGCTCCCAAAATTACCCCGCGGGGGGTTTTGTGCCCATCTCCAGACCGAAATAAAGCCAAGCCCCCACCGAAGGACCCATTTCATTTATGTGTGTACATCAGTACGGGACGGGGCCCTCTCCAGGAGGTGATGCTCCTGAGATCACTGCTGCCCAACAGCGAGGCTGCCCGCAGGTTCCTTGCTGCCAGGCTGTAACCACGCTTTGCCATGACACGGTGCGTGGGGTGCTGGGGCTGTTACAGCAGGGAAATGGGGTCCTGAGCCCCGCAGGGGTCCCCAGAAAGCCTGGCCCAGTCCCGAGACGTTCATGCCTTTGGTTCCCATCCAGCGAGGAGCTCAGCATGCACCACGGTGGGGATGGGGTGGGACGAGGGGGTTCCCACCGTGGTGTAAAGGACACAAACTCCCTACTCTGCAGACCCTGCCGACCCCCAAAACACCACCGGCACCCACCTCGGGCAGACAGCTTCTTGGTGTTGATGATTTTGGCCGCATACTCTTGTCCTGCCAACACCTTCACGCATCTCCGGACGATGGAGAAAGCGCCCCTGGGAAGACAGGAGGGAGGTGAAGGGCTCGGTGGGGGCAGGACGTGGCTTAGCCCTAACGTGCTGCGGGGCGAGGGGCAGCAGGGGGGATGGGGAGGGGGATGGGGATGGGACAGGTACCAGCTGAGGAAGGAGCTTTTGAGAGGGGGGGGAAACACGGTGGGTGTGCCATCAACTCCCAGGCACCACTGTCACGGGGACAGGCATACATAGACCTGGGCATGGATGCAGGATTCACCCCTTGGGGCCATCCAGGCACAGCACTGGCACCGTGCACCTTGCCTCCAAGCTCTGCCTTGTCCATCACCTGGGAGAGAACAGGCCACGATTTCCCAGGAGCTCTGGCTCCCCGGGGACACCGGGAAGGGACGCAGCTGTGGCACAGCGCTCAGCCACTTCACCCTGCGTGTGCGTCTCTCTTTGCATGCTTCAGACCCCGCAAACACAGCAGCAATTTGCAGAAGCGGGCACGGGCACTTGCTGTGGCTGCAGGCGGCCGATTTCAGGTCCCTGCGGCTGCCAACCCACCGCAGCAGCAGGGCCGATGCCGGGGCTGCGGCGGTGCGCGCACACTGACACGCAGGCACACGCAGAGCCCCGCCGAGCACAACCTTTGTGCCAGGTTCCCTTTCCTGCCAAACCCCTCCGATCGCTAAAATAACAACTATCAAAGGCAACGCCACCTCCCGCCCCACCTTCCCCCGCTCCTGCTACACGGCGAGGAATAAAAGGCCGCGCTCGCGAGCGCGCTGCCAAGCAGCGGTGGATAATTGATTTTACCCGTGGGGGCGGATGGAGACGGGCAATTTGGGGCTGAGTGTGATCTTTAGCAGAATAGGCGAGCGGCGGGGTGCAGGGGATGGGGCTGGGCACGCAGGAGCCCCGGCGGAGCCGCCAGCCCACGCGCCCCGTGCGGCATCGCCTGCGGCACGTGCCAGGCAGGAGCTGGAGGCAAGGAAGAGGAGAGGAGCCCAGCACTTCCCGACCTCTGAGTCCTGCCGTTCCATCCCGGCCACTGAAAGAGCTGAGTTATTCGTATTCCCACGGCCTGGGTGGGAACTAATTGGAAATCAGGGTGGAAATGCTGCTTATCCTGCCTGGGGAGACCGGATCCGCTGCCGGCCTGGGGCTGGATGCACGGTGCCACTCACCCCGTCCCACCAGGAGCCCCGTGTGCACCAGGGCTGGGGGCTCCTTTCCTCCCCGTGACCCATCTGTGCTCCTTTTTCCCTCAGGACCCCCCGCTGCTTCGGCAGTGCAGGGAATGCCGGCAGCGATGAGCACAGCAGGGAAACCCCAGGGGGCAAGGGGAGCGCTCAGTGCCCCCGGCCTGACCCAGCTCGGGGCACCCAGCCCAGGCACAGGGTTTTGCTGTGTGACCCAAGATGGGCCTGGAGGGATGTGGGTGTCCCCAACGGGACGGGGCAAGGGAAGGACGGGGCTCCCACGGGGCACAGGAATGGGTTCGTGCAGCCCAGGCTGGGTGCTTGACCCCTCCGGGGTGTCTCTCAGCGGCCATGCCATGCCCACGCACACCACGCAGCCATCTCCTGCTGCCGGATCCCAGCCCTGCAACTGCTGCCAGGGGCCCCCAGGCCAGGAGTGACCCCCGGACCCTGTCCCCATGCCCCCCTACAGCCCCCTACAACCCCCACAGCGGCTCTGCCGGGGATGCTCCGCTTCCCCCTTCTTCACACCTTCCCTGCCAGCACCGGGCTGCGCTGCTGCCGCCCTCCCTCTCTTCAACACCTCCTCCTCCTCCGAGGCATTTTATCTCCTTTCTAGAGAGAAGAGTGTGGGCTGGGGATTTTTTGTTCCTCCGTATCTTTTTTTTTCTTCATTTTTTTTTTTTCTCCCTTTTTAATGAAAACCCTCTCCTGCAGCTCAGGGAGCCAAGGGGCTGATCATACCGCTCGGCACGGTAATTGTCGCCAGCCTCTCCCTGAACCTGCTCTGCTGCGGGGGCGGATTCGGAGGCGCCGGAGGAGCTGCACTTTCTGTTTGTCCTGCTCCGCTGGCCGTGGGCAGGATCCTCTCCCCGTCCCCCCCTCCACGCTGCCCCCGCTCCTCGCCCCGGCCCTCGGCTCCTGCGAGCTGTGGGGGCGGTTTTGGAGGAGCAGGGCAGCCCCTTGCTAGCTCGGCTTTTGCCTGGTGTCTGCAGAGCCCCCTCCCCATCGCTGCCCCCCACGAAGCCCCATCACCGCGCTACCATCGGCTGCGTGGCATCATCCTAAATCCCAGCTTGTCTCGGTGCCAGGATGCTCGGCAGCCGAGGAGGCGGCAAAGAAGCAGGTTGGGCGCAGCAGCCTGGCACCCAGCACCCTTCCAAGGCCTTTTGGGGTAGAAAACACCCCTGGGAAATGCAGAAAGCTCTGGAAGGGTGGAGGGGGCACAGGTAAGGGCTGGCAGCCAGCTCCGTGGCCAGCAGCCGTGCGCTGGGGGTGCCCCCGCTGAGCCTGCGGGCAGCGGCTGCGGCAGCAGAGCGAGGCGTGCAGCGCCTCGTCCTGGTTTCCCTTCCCGAGCCCACGAAGCAGAAATTTCCCCCTGGGAAACCACTGGGTTTTTAGCAAGTGCGGGAGGCGCTGGAAACCATCCCGGTGGAAAATTCCCAAGCAGCTCCCCAGCCCAGCGAGGGCCCCGGGTGGGGAAGGCGTCTGGGTGCTACACCCGCTACACCCAGCCAAGGGGAGCTCTGCGGAGGGATGCTCCGAGCTGCAGGAGGCACCGGGCTCAGCCCCTGCATCGCCTCCTGCAGCGGGGGCGGTCGGGTGGGCCAGGCTGCCCGGGGAGTGATGCTCGCAGGGCCGGGGAGCCGTTGCTGCTGCCTTTGCTCATTTATTCATGAGTGTGGAGAAATGCATCTGCCCAGGTGCACCGCTGCGGTGCCGCGGGTGCGGGCAGCCCCTGGGGTCTGGGCTCTCACCACGCTGTGTCAGTGCCTGCCTGGCAAAGCCTCGTGCCCTGCACACCTCCAGCAGCCATCCTAGTCCTTCCCCTCCGTGCCTGGCCTGAAAGCTCCCCTCCACGGCCCCTGCGCCCTGCCTGCCCCGCCGGGCCCAGCAGCACCCCTGCAGGCACTGCTGTCCCTCCTGCGCACCCCACAGAGCCCAGAAAAGCCCAGAAACCTCTGGAAAATCAGGTCCCGAACCCAACCGTGCCCAGCTCCTCGGGGTGTTCATGTCCCCCCGCCTGCAGCGCCGGCTGGGGCTGCCTGCACGGTGCAGACCTGCTCCCCAGCTGCTGCTCCCCACCAGCCCCCCGAGCGCAAGGGGAGGTGCGTGCACACCAGCGCATCCCAGGTCCAGCGGTCTGCACGCCTCCGAGGAGCTGCACTTGTTTGCAACAGCAACCTGGGGGGCGGGGGGGGGCGGGGCCGCTTTATTTTGGCAGGGAACCTTAGCTGCCTTCAGCCTGGCACAAAGTGTCCCCCCCCCGCCCCCCGTTTCAGCCTCTCGCCTTCTCCATCTTTGTCCTCTCCTTTCTCTCTCGCCCCCGTTCTGCACGCCCACGCGCGCGGGTGCACATTTCGGCGCAGGCTGCCCTGCGCTGCGGGGCTGCGGGGCTGGAGCAAGTTTCCATGCCTACAGACGGACATAGCTCCACATCCGACACCCGGCGCCCCGCCAGCAGGCTCGGGCACCCCGCTCCCGAGACCTCCCCGCGGTGCACGGGGCTCTCTCCGAGCTGCTCCGAGGGGAGCGCGGCCACGCACCCCACATTTACACGGCAGCTCCGAAAAGAGGCACCGAAACCCAACCCAAGGCACACGCCTGCTTGTTTGTGCTCCCGTTTTGTATCCTGCCATGCACTGGGACACGCAGCATCCCTCTGCCCAGCACTGAGGACATGGACGGTGCTGGGACCAGTGCCCTGCTCCACCCTGGGGTGCTCAGTGCCCCCCCAGCTCTGAGGCGTTCCCTGCACACGGATCCGTCCGTGCAGGCACCACGCGGTGACACCCGCACCCACCGAGCTGAGCTGAGCCCTCCCAGCCGTGGCTCAATGTGGGGCACTCGTATACCTGGCTGGGACAGGGGATGGGGTGGGAGAACCCCAGCTCTGGCTGGGGTTTCTCCAGGGGCTGCCGGGCGGGCTGGGTCTCCCACGGGACTTGTCAAACCCCGGTGAATCCGCGCAGGGAAATTCCCCAAAGGAATCGGAGGGGCGCCCGCCGCTTGGGCTTCCCTCTTTGGCTGTCCCGTCCCTCCTCCCGGCTGGGGAAGTTGCCGGAGGAGCCGGCAGCCTCCTCCTTCAGGAGCTGCTTTTCTCTAAGAGGATCGGCTGCCCCCTTCCCCACCCTGAGCCCGAAATGTGGTGTGGGGAGAGCTGCACCCATCGGCCGGCACCCAAACTCGGGGAGGGACGGAGCTGGCAGGGCTGGGGCCGGGGGACCCCTTCCTAACCTCGGCCCCCCCCGCTGCTCCCCGATGCCTCTTCTCCATGCCCATCATCCTTCCCTGGATCCGTCCCTTCCCAGCCCCACCGAGGCTCTGCCCCAGGCGGGACACAGCCCCGTGCAGCCGGGGAGCATCCAAGCCCCGTCTCCAACTTACTTGCCCAGGTCCTCGAAGAGCTGGTACTCCTCGGTGAAGCGGTTGCAGGTGATGGTGGCCATCCCGAGGGGCTGGGAACGCTCCCTCCCGGTGCGGAGTTCGGGGCAAGCAGCTCTCCTCTCGCTCCCTCCCTCTCCGTGTGCTCCCGGGGCTCTCTCCTCGCCGAGGTAAATAAGGGAATATGTTTGATTGACAAGCCCGGAGATAATGATGAGGGCAATTTGTCTTCTCAGCCTCACAAGCCTTCGTCAGCATCCCCGTCCCCATGGCGACCACCGCTGCCAGGAACGCCCTGCTTCTGTTGCCTGGGCAACCGCATCCCAAACCCGCCGCCCGCCCTGGGGACCGCGGCCCCGATGGGGGACCCGGTCCCGGGGGCTGCCCGGGGGTCCCCCGACCTCTGCGGGGACACGGGGGGGGTTGGGGCAAATCCGAAACGCCAACCCCGAAGGCAAATTATTGAAGGACGTGGCGGTGGCAGGATAACTGGGGCAAAAAGGGTTTCCATGGAAACCTGGGTTTCCATGCTGCAGGAGGATGCTGTCGCCCCAGCAACTGCTCCCCCCCTCCAAAAAAAAAATTAAAAAATTAAAAATATATATATCCAGGCCCTGCTGGGGCCCCTCCAGCAGCACCCCTGGGGGGTTGCGGGGGGGGGTGGAGGGGGGACGGGCTGGTGCAGAGGATGGAGCAGAAGTGTGTCAGGAGAAGGCAGCGAAACCATGGCAGGTCCCCAGGTCCCCGAACCGCCCCGCCAGCAGCAGGGTCCCCCGCGGGGGGGCTGGCCCCGATCGCCGGCCCCCGGGGGTCACCCCCTCTGTGGGGAGAGCGGCTTGGCCTGAAACACGCCACAAGGGGAGCCCTTGGTTTAAAAAAGGGGGGAAAAAGGGCAATAAAAGTGGAGTAACAAGATCCGAGGCCTCGGGGGAGAGGTTTCCCCCTCAGCACGCCTTGCTGCCGGCACCCCCGACTCCAGATTTGCAGCTGCCCAGTTTCTGCCCCCCATTTGGGGTTTTTACCCCGTTTCTGGTCATTTTTGGAGGAGGAGAAGGGCCGTGGCAGCAGGGGCTCACGGCGGCCACGGAAGGCGTTGCTTTGGGCAGACGAGGCCGATGTAGCTCCCCTCCGGGGAACTGTAGGGTTAAAAGGAAAAGAAAAGGCTCTAACCAGACAAAAATAGGGAGAAATCTTTGAGAGGAGAGAGAGAGAGAGGAGGAGCGGGGAGAGGGAGAGAAGAAAGGAGGTGGAAGTGGAGGAGGACAGCAAGTGGCTGAGTGAGGAAGAGGAGGGGGAGGAGGAGAAAGGTCTAATGGCTTTTCCATTAATTGCTCCGCTACCCGCTTCCATCCCCACCTTCGTGTCCCCGCACCCAGCCGCGTGGCCGGGACACGGGGACAGGGACAGGGACCCCGAGGGCAGCAGCACAGGGACAGGGAGCAGCACTCGCCCCGAAGCCTGCATGCCACTGTGGGTGTGCTGTCCCTGTGGGGGGGTTGTCCCCAAGGGGAGGGATGGACCCCGGTCAGAAGGCAGCCCCCAGCAAAGCCCCCCCGTGGTGCGCAGGGTTTGGGGGCTTCGTGCAGCCCGGCACAGACGGGGCTCTCCAGGAAGGGTTTCTCCCTTGCCGGCCTCCTCTCCGTTTGTTTGTTTTTTTCCCTTTTTATCAGCGTTTTTCCCTCTTGGAGGAGAGGAGGAGCCGGGTTTCTCAGTGCAGAGCACGTTCAGCGTTGCGACTCTGCCACCCGTACCCGCCGTGCGCCGAGCCCCGTCCCTGGGCACAGCACGAGGCTGAGCCATGGCTTGGGGTGGGACCTTCCTGCTCCGGGCTGGGAGCCGGCACGGGGGTCCCTGAGCCCAGGGGAAGGGGGAAAACCCAGCCCTGTCCCTCAGGATCCTCCTCAGACACCTCTCCATGGCCGACATCTCTCCCAGCCGGCTGGAGCCAGGCTGCCCCAAAACCCGCTCCTCGGCAGCCCTGGCGGTGCAGGCACCGGGCTGCTCTTCTGCTGCCGTGCTGGGCTCCGGCCGCCTGATGGAGACCTTCATCCCCAGAGGCTCCTCTCCATCGCCTCTCCCGAAATGCCTCCCGCTCTCCCCAGGCTCTCCCTGCAGATACTCAGTGTCCGCATCCTGCCCAAGAGAGCGTGGTCAGACTCGGGATCACGCAGCAAACCCCCCGCGTGTGGGGTCAGCAGCAGCCCCACGGGGCTCAGGAGGACCAGCGAGTGCCTGAGGGGCTGCAGCAGCCCCCCCCTGCACCCCTATCAGCCCCCAGCAGCGTCTCACAGGCACCGCAAGCGGATTGCATGCTGCAGAGATCCCAAAATTACCGGGACGGCTTCACACGCAAGCTGGGGTCTGGGGGATGCTCAGTGGCTGTCCTCTGGGAAGCCGAAGTCTCGGTTATTTTTAGGAAGGGATTATAAATACCGCGGTAAGGAGAGCTGATTTACATTTAAGGTTGTGTTTCCAAACGTGCCCTGTCCCTGCGGGCCCCAGCGCTCACGCCAGCGGCGACGCAGGAACTGCTTGCGGTGGGACGGGGGTCCCCAGGGCCAGCCCTTCCCTGACACCAGGGCCTGGCGTGAGGCGCAGCCCCTTGCCCACAGCACCGCCTCCCCTGCAAGCAGTGCCCAGGGTGCCGGCTGTCCTCCCGTCTGGGCAGGCGATGTCCAGCCGCTGTGCTGCCACTCGCTCAGGTTGAAGGGGTCTGTGGGGCTGGAGGGGCTCCAAGGTGCACCCATCCTGCCTGATCCACCCCACGGCCAGCTCCATTTCATCTCCGTCCCATCCCATTCCATCCCACCCCATCCTGTGGTGGGATGGGGATGGGAGGATGCCGAAATGAAGCTCTCCAGCTGCTCACCCGCTGTTCTCCAGCCCCGTTACCCTAACTCGAGCTCCCAGGGGCAAATTCTGCACAGCAGCCAAGCTCTGGGAGGGTGCTGGTGCTGGCGGGGCTGAGACGCGGCAGGGCTGGAGACGTGGGGAGGGCAAGCGCTCCGTTGGGTGCACTCAGAGAGGGACAACAACTCTCTTAGTAGGCTTTTCTGCCTACTTCTCCTCTTCTCAGGGACTAGCACTTTCCTTCAGATGCTTCTTTTTGTTAAAATTCAGAATTCAACTTTTTTTTTTAAAAAAAAGAGAACCCGGACCTAAAACTCTGGCTCGACTGACTGCGCGAAACCGGCACCGGCCCAGGAGATCAGAAACTGGAAACGAGACAAGACCAGGCGAACATTTTGCACGGAGATATTAGTAAAACTGAAGGGAGAAAAAAAAAAAATCAAACACATTTTCATGGAAATTTCCATTTTTGACCAAAAAAAAATAAAAAAATAAGAGAAGGACTAAACTTGGACGCGTTTACATAAATATGGAAATGAAAGCCGTTCCTCGCACCTCGCCACCGCCCCAGGGCCAGCCCCGCTCCCTCTGCCTGCTCCCCCCCCCGGCCCCGCAGCCCCGTGCCGGGACCCTGGGGGGACCTCAGCCCCTGGGTGCTGAGCACCGAGCACCCTCCTCCTGCAAGGCTCCGGTTTATATTTGGCAACCGCTCGCCAGGAGGCTTTGCCAAATGGCAGCCGGCGCCGCAGCCACGCTGCTGATGGGCACGGGGTCGGTGGTGTCCCAGCAGAGCACCTTGCTAAGCCAGCTGGGGATGGAGATGGGGCTCCGCGGGGCTGCTGGGGGAGCTGAGCCCCCCGTGAAGCCCGTCCCTTGTCCCGCGGCAGGGACGTGCCCACGGAGCCAGCAACACGGTGATGGGGACGCGAGGAGCGGCTGGGACGGGCGCACCGACAGCCAGGCTCCGGCTTTGCAAACTCCTTCCCATCCCTGCAAGGAGAGGGCCTCCTGTATTGTGCCTTGCTGTCAGCTTTTTTTTTTCTTCTTTTTTTTTTTTTTTTCTTTGTTTCTATAGAAAATCCCAATTCCCCCAAATAATCCAGCTAAGAGTAAAAAAAAAAAAAAAGAAATACAAACGTGTCATTGCATTCTCTTCCCGTCCCCGTCCCTCTCTCACACGCAGGGCTTGAAAGCGCACTGAAAGGTATTCAGCGTGCACGCTGCCAATTGTCACATCTTTCAATGACAGATTTTAAATGAATGTTATTTTGCAAGGGAGAGAGAGGGGAAAGGAAAAAAAAAAAAAAAAAAAAAGCCCACACTGCTCATCCAAGAGCTGACAAGTCCTAACGGGCCTCATTTTCCAGAGACAAAAATAACTATTTTCAAAATTCACAGCAGGGCCTTCGCCTACACACGCTGCACCAAGAGAAACCTGTGGGGAGAAATGTAAAACACATTGTGTAAATGGAAATGCACCATGCATCCAAAATGCTTTTAGAGCTATTTACCCTCTTTCATCCAAGCCAGCTCCCATCTGAGCGCACGTCCGCGCGCTCGCACCCCGCGGAACGCACGGGGGCACGGCGCTTCGCTCGCTGCCCGCGCTCCCGCGCTGCCTGGCCCCGCACCAAGGCATCGGCCGGAGCCCCTCGGCGGGCAGATGGGGGGTCCCCCCGTGTGGGCATCGCCGGCCACGGCGAGGGGACGCGGTGACAGCTCCGGTGTCCCCGAGGTGGCTGCAGCAAAGGCAGCAAGAGAGGGGGGTGCAGGGGGACGCGCCTTCCCCGTGTCCCCGTGGCTGCATGTCTTGTGGGTCTTGTGGTCGTGGAGCAGTGCAAATTGTCTCGGCACGGAGCTTCCTGAGATCTTTTTGTCCTGGGTTCATCTATTCAGCTGGTCGCGCGTGGAGGGTGCTTGGGGAGGAACTTAGGGGTGCCTACTGCCCTGCAGCTGCGGGGTCTGCTCAGAGCTGGGATGAACCCGAGCCACGTGAAGCCTGCCAGAGCTTGGGACAAACCTGCCTCCCACGTGCGGGGCCGTGCAGAGCCCTTTGTCCTCTGTGTGCGTCAGGGGGCCACTTCCAGCCACGTCCCTGTGGGCCACAGCTCCGGGGCTGCTCCTGGCCACCCCAAACCAGCGCAGAGGAGCTGCGGCCCCACGCGAGGTCCCCGTGGCAGCAAGGCCGAGCCCAGCCCTGGCGGCTCCGGGTCTGACATCCGTGGGCAGGAGTCCGTCCTTCTGCAGGGAAGGAAAACGGGGAAATTTGGTAGTCGTGGGTTAGGGAAAGCCCTGGAAACTCAAGAGCAAAGCAGACAGCTGCTTGGCAGCACGTAGGAAGCCAGGAACATGCATCTACAGCGGAACGCGGAGGGAAACGTGCAGCCAGAGCAGCCGAGGCCGGCGGCACCTCCACTTCGTGCTGCTGCCACAGCCAACACTTACAGCTTGCAATTGCCTGCACCAGCCCCCCCCAAAAAACCATGTCCTGCTTCGGAAGGGGCTGTGCACAGCTCAGCCTTGAGTCTCATCACCCACCCTCACCCACAAGCCCACCCACCCTCCCTGCGGCTGGCGGGCCGGCCGGAGGGCAGCGTTGTGGAGGCAGCGCGCCCTAGAGCGAAGGAGAGCAGGAGGGTGCTGAGCACCCCCGGGACGTCCCTCTCCCTCCATCCCACCCCACGGCGCTGCCGGCTCCCCCCGAGCCGGGCTGCATCGATGCTGGGCAGCCCCCGGTCAGATGCGGTTGGACATGAGCCTGGTGTTCAGCTTGCGGAAGAAGGAGCGCAGCTTGCAGATCTTGCACTTCTTCTTCTTACTCCGACTCTTGGGGGGGCTCCCGGCCCCCTTCCCACTCGTCCGCATCGTCCTCGCCGGCCCAAGGCCCCCAGGCGCCGCCGTTGAAGTCCGGGTGGGCGCGGGGGTTCTCGGCGGGGTACCGCACCGGGATGGCCGTCCGGTTGTAGTAGGCCAGCCGCAGCAGGAGGGCCCTGACGACGTCCGGGCGCTGCTCCGAGAGGTCGTAGCGCTCGTAGGGGTCGGCGGTGATGTTGAAGAGCCACACGGACTTCCTGGGGCCGTCGGTGAGCCGCTCCAGGTTCCACCAGCTGCCTGGGAAGTTGGTCAGCGTCTGCGGGGGGATCCAGTCGCTGTAGCCCGGGTCGCCGGTGAGGAGCTTCCACTCCCCGACGCGGATGGAGGCCTGCACGGCCGTGTTCCAGATGCCGAAGCCGTCCTCCAAGGAGCCGTACTTGGCGTGGTTGTAGAGGGGGTCGATGTTGTGCAGGATTTCGGTTCGCGGCGACTCCTTCCCCTCGCTGATGGCAGGCCAGACGTTGTAGCCGTCCAGGCCCGGGACGTTGCTCAGGTTGCCCCTGGCCAGGCTCACCAGGGTCGGGTACCAGTCCGTGATGTGCACCAGCGCCCAGCTGGTCCGGCGCTTGCGCTTGATCAGAGGGCTGTGCACAAAACCGATGCCACGGACGCCCCCTTCCCAGTACGTCCCTTTCCGTCCCCGCAGCGGCCAGTTGCTGCCCCCGGAGAAGGTCTGCCCGCCGTTGTCCGTGGAGAACACGATCACGCTGTTGTCGTAATAGCCGTACTTCTTGAGGGCCCAGGTGATGTTCTTCACTGCCTCGTCCATGCAGGTGACCATGGCGGCGTACTTGCGGCGGGCGACGTTGCCCATGGAGCGGTAGCGGTAGATGTACTCCTTGGGCGACTGCAGAGGGGTGTGCACGGCCTGGAAGGCCACGTAGATGAAGATGGGCTCCCTGGGGCTGTGGGACGCCAGGATCTTGCTGACACGCTGGGCGTAGAGGAAGGTGGAGTACTTCCCGCTCTGGTCCCACGCCACGTCCTCCCCCTCATGCAGGTCGTAGCCGCAGACGCCCGGCCCATCGCAGTTGTCGTAGGTGTAGTAGTCCACGTTGCCCGTTAGGGAGCCCAGGAAGGTGTCGAAGCCCCGGCGGGTGGGCAGGCACTCCTTCTTGTAGAAGCCCAGGTGCCACTTGCCCACCATGTGCGTGGAGTAGCCGGCCTCCTGCAGCTTCTGGGGCAGGGTGACCTGGTCGAGGGGCAGGCAGTTGGGCTGCCGGGGGCGGATGATGGAGTGCTGCAGCCCGGTGTGGATCTGGTACCTGCAGGGGGAGAGCCAAGAGGGATCGGTGGCGGTGGGGAGCAGGGCTGGGTGATGGCGCTTTGTCCTACGGAGACCCCAAAAGCGGGCGGCTCTCCGTGACACCCAGCCCAACCCCGCAGGATGAGCTCCATGCCAGAGCAGGGAACTCCTAATGCACACAAAAGTACCAACAGCAAGTGCAAAAAAAAAAAGTGTGTGTGTGTGTGTGTGCATGATCAGGAGACATTGCAAAGGTACGCTGGGCTCCTGTCCCTTCAAAACCAGGATGCCACCAGCACCGCCCCGCTGCTGCCAGCCTGGTGGAGTTGTTGGGCTCTTTGCCAGGAGAAGCAGGAGCTGCTCAGCAATCCCAAAGGGTTTGCCGTGCCCCAGCTGCGTGCAGATCCCCGTCCTGCCCCGCTCTGCACGCCCCAGAGGTGCCCTGCCCCGGCCCATGCAGCCCCGACCGAGCAGAGGGAAAAGCAGGGCCTGAGGGAGAGGCGGCAGCCGCAGGGGAGGAAAATCAGCAGCAAACGGTCAGGGATTGGGACGGGCTGCCCAGGGAGGTGGCGGGGTCACCGTCCCTGGGGGTGTTAGGGGAAGGCTGGACATGGTGCTTAGGGACATGGTTTGGTGGGTGGCGTTGGTGGTAGGGGGATGGTTGGACCAGATGATCTCGGAGGTCTTTTCCAACCCTAATTATTCTGTGATTCTATGAGTCCCCATGGGCCAACGTGAGAGCAAACCAACCCGGAGACTGGGCACCCCGGCGTCACCCACGTGGGAACACCCTGGGGACACCTCCCCTGCCACCAGAGACCCTCGTGGCCACAGAGCGCCTTCTCCCAGCGTGACTTTGGTTCCCAACCGCATCTGCATTTGTGGCCTTGGTGACCCGCCACGTGCTGTTATTAAACCAGACCAAAAAAAAAATACCAACTTTTCACCCCCGGTGAAACTTTTCACCCCATCTGCCTCGCGGCGAGCCGGGCTCAAACCTCATGGGGCTCGGGGACAGAAGGGGACCCGCGGGGCAGCGGGGGGTGCACGGGGTCCTTACCGTCCGGTTATCAGCTGGCTCCGGGAGGGCGTGCAGATGGGCTGGATGTAGTAGTTCTCCAGCTTCACGCCCTCAGCTGCCAGCCTGTCCAGGGTGGGCGTCTGGATGTCGGAGCCGTGGTACCCGACGTCGTGGTAGCCCTGGTCGTCGGTCAGGATGAAGATGATGTGGGGAGGCCGGGCGAAGGCGGGAGGCAGCGACTTCTCCAGGGGGCCCGTGGGCACGTCGGCCACCAAGCCGGGCTTCATCCAGTCCCAGGACAAGTAGCCAAAACTCAGCAGGCTGACCAGCGAGAAGCCCGTGAGGGCGTACACAGCCATCCTGAGCACGGGGTGCCGCCTGCCTACGGGCGCTACTGTGCCGGCATCGCCCCAGGGCCGCGCGGGGTGCCCGCTCCTCCAAGAGCCCCCCACCTAGGGGCTGCCCCCCCGCGGCCCCTGCGGGAGGAGCTGCCATGGAGGCGCACACACAAAGAGAGAAATCCGCCCTGCTGGGTCGCGGTCAGTCAAAAGCAAGCAAGCATCGCGGTGCTGCGAGCGGACACCCCGGCACCCCTCGCTCGGCGATTCACCACAGCCCCACGGCTACTCACGAAGCGTCCCGAGCGCCGCGAGCGCTGGCTGCCTTTCTTTGCGCTTTCCTCCTGGTGTTTCTTTTGAAAGCAGCACGGAAAAAAAAAAAAACCTCGCCGGAGAGAGCGGCCGGCTTCCCCCGGCTCGCTCAGGACGAGGCGATCCTGCTCCTTGCGCTTTCGCAGAAGAGGGTGCTAAAGTTCAAGCCCAGAGGTGCTGGGCTCCCATCCTCACCCCTCGGGGAAGAGCCGCCGTCTCCTTTTCTCACCGTCCTCTCCCAGAGCGTTTCTTGGCAAGCCCTCACCACCATGATCTTTTTCCCCTTATTATTTTTTTTTTCCTCCTCTTTTCCCTCCCTCTTTTCCTCTCTGCTCACCCGGCTCCTTTCGGCCAGCCCCGAAATCTTTCCCAACTGTGCGAAGAGCTCTGGAAACTCGGGCTCGGCGCGGCAGGGAGGGCAGGCGAGATGCCCGGAGCCGTGCGGGGTCCGAGGGCAGCGGGACGCAGCCTGTGACCGCGCTGTGGGGGGACAAGGAGAGTCCCCACATCTGCTGGGCCGTGGGCGAAGCGGCCAGGTTTATGGGGAGCTGCAGGCTCGGCCCCTCCCCGCTCGCTCAGCAACTCCAGGAGAAAAAAAAGTTAGGAAGACCCGAGCCTGCAGGGTCCTAAGCGTGGCCGCGCGCCTCGCCGCCGCTCAGCCCCGGGACGTGCAGCTCATGGACCCCGTGCCCGCAGCCCCCCCCGGACCCCCAGCATCCATCCAGCCCCATGGATACGGCCGCCCACGGGGCCAGGACCACCACGCTGGGCAAAGGGGGGGGGCTGCAAAAACTTTATGGCTACACCTCTGATGTGGAAGAAAGCCGCCCCAGGGCATGCTGAGCACGGCAGGGAGGTGGGTGTGTTTTGCGGGTGGGGAAACTGAGGCAGAGAGGGGCCATTTGGACTGTCCGTGGCCGCTGCTAGCCCAGGGAAGGGGTTTGGGGTGAAATAGGGACCCTGCCTGACTTGGCACAGGAGGGGGGATTCTGGTAGCACAACCCCACGCGTGTTCCCCCACCCCTCACTGAGCCGGGAGGTGAGCCCTGGGAGATGGGAGGGGATATTTGGGCACACGCACGTGTCCGGATGGGGACCCGAGGGTCCCCAGCACAGGGGACACCCCAGCACACACCCCGCCCAAGCCACTGCCTGGCTTTAGGACCGCAGGGCTGCAGCGGCAGGGGCTCGGCAGGGGCTTGGGGATGGCTCCGCCGCACAGCTCTGCTCCAGGAGCCGCAGAGCCAGATGGCTCCCCTCTGCGGGCCCCCCCCGGTCCCCTTCCCTCCGCTCCCCTCTGCGGGCCCCCCACCGCTGTCCCCTCCCCCTGGCTTCCCTCTGCCAGGCCCCTCCACGTCCCCCCCCTGCATCCCCTGCCCTGGGCTCTCCATGGGGATCTCCGGTGGGTCCCCCCATGTCCCTGGGTACCCTTTCCTTGGGCTTTCCTCCTCTGTGTCCCCCACCACGTCCCCCCTCTGGGCTCCCCCCCCACTCTGCCCCAGCCGATGTCCTTTTCCTGATGCCCTCAGCCCCCCACCCGAGCCCCCCATCTCCCCACATCCCATACCAGCCTGCCCCACGGGGACCACCACGGAGAGGGATGGGAAGGTGCTGCACGGGCTCCCCGCTTCTGTGGGCTGGGGGGACCCAAAGGAAAGGAGGGTGGGCTTCTCCCTCCTGGCTTTGGGCAACAGGCAGAGGGGACAGGGACAGGGGCAGGGACAGGGACAGGGACAGGGACAGGGCCTGTCCCAGCTGTGCACAAGACTTGCCGTTCCCTGCTGGCAAAAATCACCGCTCGCTGGGAGCGGTGCTGCAGGGCTGGGCCAAACCCTGCAGCGAGGTTTGATTAATCCCCGGGGGTTAATCACTCTTCCCTTCTGCCCACTCCTCTTCTCCCTTCCCCACTCTCCTCCTCCCCAGCGCTCCCCTGACCTCTTCAGCCTTGAAAAACTCCCTCCACGCAGAAAAACCTGGGCCTGACTGCAGGGGAAGAGGGCTGGGATCACCAAGGAGGTGCCCCTGATGCCAGGGTCCCGTGTGCTCTTCTCTTTTTCCCCACGGACCCCAGCAGCTGGGGCTGGGGGCCCTGCCCCTGGCTCTCCGTGCCCCCCTGAGCCACCGGGAGCTGCGGGGCACGCGGAGCATCCCAACGTGCAGCCCTTTTCTCGTGGCTCCCCGCAAACCTCGGGTCACGGGCAGGGTTACAGCCAGGGACTGCGATCCCAGCTCCTTCCAAACCCTCGATAATAGTTGGTTTGGATGAGTTTCTCTCGGAAACATTCAAACCCAGTGCCTCCCCCTGCCACAGCCAGCCTGCTTCCACTTAGCCAGCACGGCTGTTTTACGCTCTTTGTTTATAACAGAGCTGGAAATTAACGGCAGGCTGTTACTGAATGCTTTTCTCCGCGCGCGGCCATTGCTAACCCCTCCAAACCACGGGGGGAAGGCTTTTACAGCTCCTGCTGAATTACGGATCGCAGGGGGAATTACTGGAGGTGTCGGGGCTGAGGGGCAGCCCGCACGCGGCACGGGAAGGGTTTGTGGCAGAGCTGGGGCTGGGGGAGCGAGCCCACGCGTGACAGCACCTGGGGACACAGCGGAGGGCTGGGGGGGACGTGCAGGAGGGGAAAGGCAGGCAGGGATGGGTCCGAGCTGGCCTCAGGTTGAGGGAAGAAGCCAGGGGGTAACTCAGCTCGGGGAGGTTTTCCAAGAGCCCAGGGCCCTGCTGGCAGAGCGCACAAACACCGAACTTGTCGGCAGGGACCCTGCTTTGAGGGCTCGGGTGGCAGAAGTGTCCCAGGGGACACAGCCTGGGGTCTGCTCCGGGAAACAACGACAAGGGGAAAGGCGGCGAGAGGCATGGGGGGAGCTCTCTAGAGCCCAGGAGACACAGCAGGAAAGGTACCCTCGGACCAGCCCCACTGGAATCATTCGAAGCGGAGAGATGAGCGAGGAGGAGGGAGAGGAAGAAGCGTGACGGAGGCAGGGGAAGGAATGACAGCTCTGGGGGCTCGGGGTCAGGCAGTTTTAGCCAGCTGCGAGGCTGCTCCGCGGGTGATTAATGCATCACAAGGTCTATGCACGGAAAAAGCTCTCCGGGCCTGTAGCCACCCCTCCCGACCGCCCTGAGTTTGGGGCAGCCACTTGTCCAGCCTCGCTCGGAGATGTCTCAAGAGCCAGGAGCTCCCTCGGAGAGCTCCGGCGTTGCACAACGGGGAGGCTTCCCCTGGCAGCTGGCCTGGCTGCATCTGCTGAGCGAGCTGGCGTTACGCAGCCCAGCCCACAGCTGCTGCCTGCCTCTGTCCTGCCTCTTCCCCGAGCACAAACGCCCCTGCTGCCCCCCGCTGCCCCCCCCAGCCACCTCCCTCCCACCCTGACCCGGGGTGCCCAAGGCCATGGGGAGCCCCCCTGGGTGCTCCTATGGGGCTGGCAGCGGCTCCACAGGCACAGCATCCTCTGCCTGCTCACTTGGACAGGCAGCATCCCACGCCCCAACCACGTATTTCCACCCCCCTGCAGACTCAGGCTCATTTTGGGGGCTTTTTAGCCTGGTGGAAGGGTGCCGGGTGCTCTCCTGCCACCGCCAGGAGCCGAGGGGGTGAGCCTGGAGCAACGTCCCGGCCGTTCTTCCCCGTGTCCCTGCAGCTGGCACGGCAGCTTGCATTTGCACAGCTGTTTCTCTAACCAAATATTTGAACATTCGCTCTTTTTTTTTTTCTTCTTCTTCTTTTTCCATTATTAATTTTATGTGGCCTGGGGCAAGAATTAAAATAATCACGGCCCTTCCTGCTGCTTCTCCCCACCGCCCCCCGGCGCTGCCCGCACTTGTGCTTTGGCTCCCAAGGCGGTTGCTGCGCGCCGGGTTATGCAAACAGGCTGCACACACTTCTCCACGGCCACGATTTACCGTGAGGGCCACACAGCAAAGTTTCAAACTAAGCCTCAAATTCCCCCCCCACCACCCCCTTTTTTTTTTTTATCCCCCACCTTTTCTTTATTTTTTAACCCTTCCCGGGGCCGGAGCCCCTTCAGGCCTCAATACCGCCTTTCTCTCGCCAGTCAATGGGGCATTATGAGCAGGGGAATTATTGAAAGCAGAACTCCCAGGCTTTACAATGGGAGCTCTGTGCGAGGCAAATATTGCACAATCTGTTTGCACGCCGCGGGCTCGCTGCCCTTCCCCCTCGGCAGCCCCGCTCCCGGCTCACGCCTCGGCCCCTGGCCCTCCAAAACAAGCCCTGGGAGGGAGAAAGAGGAAAGGTTTTTAATAAGTCCCCTCTCTCCTCCTTCAGAGCAAGGCGTTTGACCTCACAGGGCATCGGGGGCCGTGCCTGGCCTCGGAAAACACGGCCCGGCGCTGCCGTCTCTCAGATGTTTAAGGGTTTCCGCTCTCCCTGGCCAACGGGTGATGCATTTGCTTTTTTATTGGCGTGATGAAAGAGTCGAGGCAAGTCTGGAAAAGAAGTGAGCGGTCCCGAGAAAGGAGAGAGCTTGTTATTTTGTCTGGAGGAGGGGAAAAAAGGATCAGAGGGCGGCACGGCCGGGAGATTTGGGGGCTCGGTGGGAGCGAGGCAGGGGGGGTTGGAAGCCAGAGCTCTCCTGTGAGCTGCTTTGCAAAGAGAAAACCTCAGAAGTGTTCGGCTGTGGGGAGAGGGGTGTCAATAAAGAGCCCTCTGAGAGAGGGGTAAGAGGCTTCCAACAGCTGCTGCCCTGCGGGGAGCCCTTTTCTTGCCTGCTGGGGAGCTGGCAGGGGACAGGGCTGGGGCCAAACCATCGACCTGGGGAGCCTCGGAGAGGCCCTGATGGTGCTGCTGGTGGCCAGGGGACAGCTCACACTCCTGTCCTTGTCCATTCCCTGCCTCTTTGCTCCTCTTGTGTCCGATCACCCAGGGGACCTTTCCCTCCCTCACACACAGCGGGTAGGCAGCACTTCTGCCTCCTCCCCGCCAGCCCCCAGAGCACGTTTTTGGGGTGGGATGTGCCGGCATGGTTTAACCCCCCCAGTGCCCCTCTCCATGCCGGTACATCCCACCCCAGGCCCATTTTACCCCCCCAGTACCCCTCTCCATGCCAGCACATCTCACCCCGAGCCCAGTGGCTCCCTGCCTCCGGCCACCGATTCCCCAGAGGCGGCCACTGTGGCAAGACCTCAACTGGATCACAGGCAGTGGCCCGGGCCTGCGGGATCCCGGAGGTTTTTGACACACACCATAATTTGCTCCCTGGAAGCCGGAGCCAGGGGAAGGAGGAAACGGCAAACCTGCACCGGCTCCTGCTCATGGAGCTAATGCCACGGGGATGGCTGCAGCCGCAGCCCGCGGGGAGCAGCGGGTCATCGGGCACAGAGGGGTCCCTGCGGGACAGCACGGGCCGTGGCAGGGCTCAGCGGCACTTCAGATCTTGTTTTGTTACCCAACGGCCTTTTTCAGTGCCCTGCCTGCCTCCGTGCCACTGGAGCAGTTGAAATTCACCGTCATCGAGAGGTGCTCGGAAGCCTCAGCACAGCATTAAAGGCTTCTCTAACACCAACCCCAGCCTCCCGCACACATGTTGGGCTTGGCCAGGGCTTGCTCCTGATCAAAACGCTGCTGCTGCCCTTGCTCCTGAAACAAGAAATAAGAGCCCTAAATACGAGTCAGCTTGTCTCGGGGTAAGGAATTTTTCTTCCATTTTTGGTCCCCGATGGCACATTTCAGCGATTCTGCAAATTCTCTCATGAAACGAGTCACACACGTTCCTGCTTGTGTTTGCTTTCTTCCTTCCCCTTCCTCCGGCAGCCCCCAGCCCATCGGCTCCTCTCCTTGCTCCAACATTTGTCCCCTCAGCTCACCCCAGCGCTCGGCGAGCCGCAGCTCGCCGCCTTCTCCTCTCCTCTGCTCCCCTCCCGACTGCCGTGCTCGCTTTGAGGAGCTGACGAGCTGGAGAGGAGCCTGCGGGTTTGGCACTGCTCCTTCCTTCCCATGCCTTATGGCTTGCTTTCCACAGCGCCTGGGTGCTCTCCCTCCTCGTTCTGCCCCAGGCACCGGTTTCCAGACCCCAAATCCAGCCCCCCCCCCGTGGGGCAGGGGGCCCCCCACTGCCGCCTCCCAGCCCCAGGTCTCGCTGGGGAGCCCCCAGCTGATGGGAACCAGATCTGGAGGTGGGGAACATCCCTGCAGGGATGGAAAGCTAGAGGTGCCTGTGGGCAGGTGGGTTTGTGCCTCGTCCCGTCAGCTCCCGGGGCTCAAGCTCCTTGGGTAGACGCTGTGTTCCCCCTGCCACCCTCCAGAAGGGAGAAACTTCACCTACCAGAATAACCCCCCCAAAAAGAGCAGCTCCCTCGCCTCCAAGGGCCCCCTTTGAAGCAGAGAAGGTCCCGAGGCGGCGGAAGGAAGGATTTAAGCGTTTAGCATAGCTGGTTTCTGGCAGCGCCGCCGCCTGACCCCGATGCTGGCTTTCCCAACCTATTGCTTTTGGACTCCCCCACCTTCATTCCTGACACGGCTTGCTGTGGGATACACAGAAGCTCCTCACTCCTCAAAGCATGCGAGGCGGCGGCTCCCGCCTCCCCCTGGCTCGCTAAGAAGGAGCGATTCTTCCCGGCACTGCCTGGGCACGGCCGTGGGCACCTCCGTCCCCAGCACCTCCCGCTCCCCTCCCCAGCTCCCGAGGGCCAGGCAGCCCCCAGATCCATCCCTTCCACCTCCCCTTCCAGGTTCAGGCTCTTCAAAGGCTGCGGCGGGTTTAGGCTGGCAGGAGATGCGAGGGCCGGCAGCAGGACGCCTCCAGGCTCCGCTCCCCGCCAGGGCACAGCAAAGGAGGGGAGCAAAACCCTCAGCATCCCCTGACTCCGGTGCCTGCCAGAGACAAGGAGCCCTTTATCACCTGGAGAGCTCACAGCAGGGCACAGCAGCCCCCATCGCCCTGCTTGTTTATACCCCAGCCCCTTCAGAGCAAGGAAAACACACCTGCCTCCAGCTGGGCTTGCACCTGTATCCCATTAGTGCGAGCGGTGCCTGTTTACCTGGGGATTGTTCCCAAAGGGTTGTGCTCCCTGCGGGCAGGGGACAAGGGACGGCTGGGGAGCGATGTCCCGAAGCATGAAGCCAGCCCTGCTGCGGTGGCAGCAAGAGGCACCGAGGGTCCCCTGCCCGCCCCGGCCCCGCAGGATGCTCGGGGGCAGCGTTCCAGAGCAGGCAAAGAGCCCAATTAGGCAGCGCATTAACTGCGCACAAAGGGTATCAATAACCCCGCAGAAGAGACGAGAGCTCGCTCTCTCGCTGAGGATGCCAAGAGCACAAATTGCCTTCTTGTGAGAGAAAGGCTTCATTTCCATAGAACATGACAGATTAGAGCGAGAGTGGGTGGGTCCACTCTATTATTCATCAGCCTTCCCCGCTAACAGGAGGTGGTGTGCTGCCTGCTTTGAAGTTTCTCCGAGGGCCCGGGGTGCCCGCAGCCGTCTGAGCGGGGCGGAAGGCAGGATCCCAGCGCTGCCCCGTAACGCAGCCACCTCGCTGCTGCTCCCCCAGCGTGAGCCAGCGCAGGAGGTCCCGGGGAGCCCCCCAGGCCCGCCTGGGTGCTGGACCTCAGCCAGGGGCTGCCACCGAGCTGCTGCCCGAGGGCTGCCGGAGCTTCCTTTCCTAGCAGTGCAGCGAGCTCCGACAGCGAAGGCAGCCCGGAGTAAATTTTGGAGGCCGGATTCTTCCCTCCTGAATGGGAACCGGACCAAAACGATAATAAGAAAAGCGAGTTTCCGTCAGCTGAGCTTACCAGGGAACGGGCTGGAGGATTTCACAGAAATGGAAAGCTCCGGGAGGGATTTTTTCAGCACGTTTCCCTTGCGGCTGAGCTCTGTGAGGCAAGATTTGTACACGGAAGGATGGGCTGAGGGGTGGCCCCGTGCAGAGCAGCGGGTCGGGGTGAGCTTTATTTGTTCAAGCCCACCCAAGCCTTGTGCCCAGTGCTGTCCCGAGGGACGCACACGACATGGACGAGGTGCTGGTCCTGGTGGTGCTGTGGTGCAGCAGGCGGACGGGCTCTGGCCGTGCCTACCCCAGGCCTTTGGGGCCACAGGGAAGCCCATTGAACCCTTTAAGGGGATCAGAGGGGGAGGGATGCCTCATCTCCTGCACTGCTGGAGGTAGCAAAGCCCCGTTACTAGCCCTCGGGTACGTTTTCCTGGAGATTTTTACTAGAAACAAATCCCCTAGAAGTACGTACGGTTTCCCCAGCCCCTCTAGACCTGCACACGGGTAGGGCCAGGCGTCCCTGCTGCCCAGCCTGCAGAGACCAAACCCCTTCTGGGGAGGGGGCTGGAAGCCAAGCGGGGCGCAGCACCGGATTTCTCCCTCTCCGAGGCCTCGGGGTGGATGTGTGGGACACCCGGGGGGACACGTGGCACCCTCAGGGCCACGGGCTGGGGGCTGCCACCAGGAGCTGGAGCAGAGCTGATGGGAGGCCTGGCACCGAGGCACGGCAGGATCTGGAGCCCACCCATCGGCGTCGGGGGTTTTCTGCTCCCAGCCACGGGCGTAACTTACAGGGCGGCTGTCGGGAGGCTGAGAGTACCTATATCACTGCTGCAGAGGGTGATTCATTATTACCCGCAGTAATCCAGAAGCTATACAAAACTGCTAATAATAGGCCTTCAAAACCGACATTTTAGTCGAGATAAAAAACGACTGGAACGGGACCCAAGCAGGCTTCGCTAGAGCTATAAACAGAGAGGTATTGCCCGTGCTGGGCTCCCAGAAACACGGCGCTACGCAAAAACAGGGGACGGAGCTCAGCCCCGGGATCCCGGGCGAGGTGCAGAAAGCGCCTCCTGACGCACTGGGTACCGCAGGACCGGCATAAATCCCAAACGCCGGGGCTTTGGGGAAGGGGTAAGCACGAGCAGGGGGTTGGGAGCCGCTCCTCGTGGTGGGCTGCGGGTGCACGGCCCGGCAGGGATCGCAGCCCTGCTCAGCACCGTTTCTTTCAGGCCGCCGTGCAGGAGATGCACAGTTGCTAGGTGACAGGAGGCGAGCATGGAGAACACGGGGAGCATCTGTGCAGGTCAGCCCCGGGATGGACAGGGGCAGGGGACAGACCCTGCGGGGGGCAGCGGCGGTGCTGGGAGCCCTGGGGGTGCCTCCAGCCTCCCCCTAGCTGGGGCCGGGGCTCCTCACCCGAACAGCCCCAACTTTCTCTCCCTTGCAGTTCCCGCACTCCTGCTGGGAGATGTCCTCTCGCCGTCGGCCGGGCTGACAAAACGTGCTGAGCACACCCCGTGGAGCCCGCTCCCCCCCCGTCCTCTCCCCACCACGGGCTCGTCCGAAGCGGCACCGCCGCGGCCAGGGCCTCGAAAATCCCCCTGCCATTAACACCAGGCGCTGCGACGCGCAGCGCGGCGCCCGGGCGGCCAAAGTCAACACGAAATCTGCCGAGGTTTTTGTGGGATGGGGGCAGCTTAACGACCCGCGCCGGGGGCAGATTTACTGCCCCCAGTTTTCGCCCAGGGCTGTAAAACTCGCTTGGTCATTAACGTCGGCCGTGGGCTTTCAAGGTGCTGCCCGGGGAAGCGGCTGCAGGCGTTGTGCGTGCTGCTGCGGGACCGTTTGGAAGCACGGGGGCAGCCGCACGCCGCGGCCGCCGTGTTGGCAGCGTCACCAGCCCCTCTTTCATCTCCCCAGCCCTGCCCGCAGACGGAGGCGATGTTTGCTCCCTCCTCCTCCTCCTCCTCCCCGGGGAAGTCTTTCTAGCAGATCCCGGGCACGGGCGAGGAAAGGTGGGGTTTCACCCCACCTCTGCCCACTTCCCCGCCGCCGCTCCTGGGAGGCTGGAAGAGAAGGAGCCTTTCTTCAGGGTTTTTTTTTTTCCTACCGAGTCACGAGGCCTCTCGTACTGACCACTTTAAATGAAACCAGACTGCTCAGTCCAAACGATTACTCATGAGCAGCGTCTCATTAGCTCTAGTATTTAAAGAGAAAATAGAAAAACCTCCTTGGAGGGAAGACGCTCCACGGAGGAGCTGCCTGTCCCGTGCACACCCTGGGGGTGCGATCAGCCCCTGCTCCACCTGAGCAAAGGCACCTGAGTCCAGGTGGTGCACGCCTCCCTTTGCAGAGCAGGCTTTTTATTTTATTCCCCTCATCCTTCTATCAATCAAGGGGGGGAGCGAGGGGATCTGCAAGTGCACCCCCCCGTGTACCCCATCGGCTCATGTGGCAGAACCAGGGGAGCCCAAAGCTCCGTGGGAACGCAGTGACCGGCCCCGGAGGGCCAGCAGCAGGCAGCATGCTCCCCACCCGGCAGCAGATAAGATCAGAGCCTGGCACGGGTCGTCCTCCTGCTGGCTTTATTTCCACGCGATGAGGTTACGGGGAGCTGGCCGGAGCTCCTCACCCGAGATGCCGCCAAGCCCACAGCCGCTGCCTGGCCTCCTGGGACCGAGGAGGAGGAGACTCGGCCTTGGAGGAGTCCCAGGGCGCGTTACTCTGGTCTTGGACGGCGCCTCGGGCTGTTGGGACAGGCGGGCGATGCTCCAGGAGCACTCGGGGCAGATCAGCGTGCAGAAAGCCCCGTGCTCCCTGCCCACGTCACACCGCGGGGAAGAGGGGACAGGCACAGGCAGCAGGGACCACTGCTTGCCCTGAGGGTCCCCGTGGGACCGAAGCACCACGAGGAGCCCAAGAACAGGGGCACAGCTACGGCTACAGCCCGTTCAGTGTGACAGCCCAGCCCGGGCTCTGCTGACGTGCCTGGCACAAGCCACCCAGGGCACTGGGGTGTCCCGGTCACCAAGCTGCCTCTGTCCCAGCCCTGTCCGAGCCTGGGTGGCTCCTCCACCAAGCCGTGTCCCCAGGTCCCAGCACGTTCCCTGCAGGCGGCCGGGAGGTGCGGGGCAGGCTGGTTTGGGCTTTGGCCACTTGCTGAGGAGCCGCTCTCCGTACTTCCAGGATCCCTCTGCTCCCTCTTTGGGAGCTCTCCCCTCGTTTGGCGACCGGACCATTTTGCTGATGCCAGCACTGATGCTAACTGAAGCCAGGTGGAAAAAATAAAAATAATAATAATAAAAAAGCCCTCAGCTTCTCAGTACTAGGATCTCGTTTCCAGCCAGCATTCCCTCAGACTGAGGACTCCAGCGAGCATTTTCCAAGAGCCTCGGGTCACCCGATCCCAGCTGGGTTCCCAGGGTGGGCTGCTGTCCTGTGCCAGCTGGGGACATCCCCGGGTTTGTCCAGGGCCACCGCAACGCAGGATGGGACTTTGTCACCCTCTGGTGGCTGACGGGCTTGCTGTGGCTTTGAGGTGGCCCCAGGCAGGGTCCCTGCTCCAGGGAAGGTTGGGGAGTGCCCCGAGCCTCGTCTGAAGTGAGGGCTTCTCGCTCCAGGGGGCCTGCGAGGGTGCTCCCCTTGGGGAGCCCTGGGGCATCACCTTTGCCCTGCCCTCCAAACTGCACCCACCTGCCACGTGAGCTGTGTCTTGGTAACAATTGCTTGCCCATCGGGTTTAACACTGGCCAAGGAAGCCTTCCCCTTGTTCGCATAGCCCACGGCACGCTGCTGCGCTCCCAGGCAGGCAGAGGCCAGGGAAGTGCCCGCGATCTGCTTGGATGGGGTTGCTTTAAGAGGCTCCCTCCTCCCCGGTTTAGGTGGCTGGAAATCTCCCACCCGGTTCCCAACCCACCCAGTACTCGGCTGGGAAATCAGGCCACACCAGCCTCAAAGAGAGAGGGAGACTCATTCAGCTCTATCCGAAAGCCATTTCGAGTATGTCCAGATTCCTAAAGAAACTTGGATAAAACCCCAGAGATTAATAACAGTGCGGGGCTTTTTGGATGCCAGAGCTTTGTCTGCTTCCAAGAGAAACATCTATATGTGCTCCGGTGGAATCTCTGTGTACATTTTTTGGCAGAGAAGCCAAAATAAATCCCTTTGCTGCAGTAAACCTTAAGCGAGATAAGGCAGGAATCTCTCCGCAGTCCCCCTGTGCGATGGTCACGGGCAGATGGCGGGCGGCTCTCGCTGTCCCCTCGGAAGGGCAGGCAGGACGGGGACTGTCCCTGCTGCAGGAGCCCACGCTGCTGGGTGGGCTCAGGTCCCAGCCGTGTCCCACCACCCAGGTTATTTCTGCACGAGCTGCAGACCAAGCTCTGGAGCTACCTGGAGAGAGAAGGGGACAGGGCCAGCCGAGCCTGCAGGGCGGATCGGTCAGGGGTGGGGTGACGCACGAAAATCCCATTTCCCCAGCTCAGATCCTAAGCACAGCGTGGCCAGTTTGAGGGCACACAGCAGGCAGTGACCAGCGGGGTCAGGGCATCTCCGAGCCTTGTGGCGTGCGTCCACCGCAGCTCCTTCCCCTTCACGGGGAGCAGAGGCATGGCAGAGAGGCCGCAGGCAGCTGCCGGTTGTTCCTGCGTGAAGCTGGAGTTGTTCTGGTACATCCAAACCACTCTGGAGAACGTGGCTGGAGCCAGCGGGACCCACCTGTGCTCGCCCAGTAAAGGGACATCCTCGTGCTGGGAGGAGGGGGACACAGCCTGCCGCTGGACGAGGCATGGCTCAGAGATGGAGCCTGCAGGAGCCTGCCCCGAACGTGCCATCGCTTGGTCACGGGGAGCACGCCACGGGGAGGCCGTGCTCCTCACAGCCCTACGGAGCACTGCCCTCGTCTTCCCGAGGCCAGGGCAAGACACGTATGGAAGGAAGAGGGTCCTCCGTGACGGCCCGGAGCACTACGGTGTCTGGCACCCGTCCACTCCCCCCTCCCTTAACCACCGTGGCTTTTTCCATCCTAACGAGCAGGGAAAGCAATCACCATAACAAATGTCTCTAAAGCTCTCAGCACGGCACTCAGGATGTGCTGAACGAAATAAACACACGTCAAGAGCTCCTTAACGGCCCTCCCGGCGCTCCCAGCAGCCACGGTCAGGCACGAGAGGGACCGGGAGGGGATGCTAATGCACGAAGCAGAAACCCCCCGGCAAGAGAGGGCTGGATTCCCACCTCCTGCTTTCTCCCGAGTTGAGGACAGCCCTCCGTGGTGGCTCCGTGCCGGCACGTGGCTGTGCCCACGCCAGGGCAGTGGGACACGGTGATGTCCCCGGGAGCACCCTTCTCCGCGTGACCCAAGCCCTTCCTCTGCCTCCCAGCCTCCCAGACACCGCTCGCTGTGGGATTTCAAGGCAAATCAGCGGGAGGCGGGTGCTGGCTACGGGCAGGGATCTGGGGACAGACCCCCGGAGCATCGGAGGGTGAGGTGATGTGATGCAGCCAAGCTAACGGGACAGCTCGCTGCTGAAAAAACTAGGGGAAGCCTCAGCTGAGCGGGCTCAGGGTGTTCGGAAGAGCAGTGAGCCGTGGTGCAGGGCAGCAGCACGTCGGGAGCACGCAGCCCCTTGGAGCCAGGACCGCTCCTGCCCAGGCACCCACACACAGTCCCCATTTCTTCCCCTCCACCCTCAGCCGCAGGTCCCGCTCCCTCCTTCCCCTCCTCTTCCTGCTTTTGACAAGAGTTGAATCAGCAAAGGACGCCTGGCAGGGAAAAAACAATCCCCCAAGCCCCTGGCTTGGCGAAGGCAAACGCGGCCCCTTTCCCTCTCCTGCCAGGTCAAGCTGCTGAAACCTGGATGAGTGCGGCTGGTGTCGGTGTTGGCCCCGCTGCCAGGCCCTTTAACGAGGGCAACGCTCACAGAGCAGCCCCGAGCAGCAGCCTGGGTGAAAGCAGGGGTGGGACGTGGGCTGGGTAATGCCAGCAGCCCTCCTGCCTGCTCCAGCAACGCGTATTAGAGCTCATACAGACACGAGAAATGAAACGGCTTAATGCCTCCGGCTTCCCAGCGCCAGCGCCGAGTATCTGCCACGCCAGGAGACGCGCAGGCAGTTAGACATACCCGGAGACGCATCTCCAATCTAGATTGTTAAAATTAAGCATATTGCAACCAAATTTTAATGTCACGTCTTCTGCTCGTCGGAGTTCTCAAATCTGTTCTTGCAGCTACCCAAATTAAAAGGCTGCTTCATGTTCTGCAGGCTGAGGGGTGACTTTTTTCCACGCCTAATTAGTTAGAAACTAACGGGGCTGGGTCACTACGGGTTTGGGTCATGGAGCTGCGGGGATACGTGTGTGCATATATATATATTCTCACTTCTAAGCTGCTGTTTCTCATCTGGCAGCAGGCTGCTGAGTCAATATGACTTGATGCCTGCCCGATCGCTTGGCTGACACCATCCCACCCTCCCGAACAAATCCCCGGCGACAGGGAACCGCACCGCAGAACCCCCCGAACCGCCAGACCCGGCTCACGGCACGGGCTGGGGACACGGCCCCGCTTCCCACAGGGACCGGGGTGACGCTGGAGGTGCTGGGGACAGCTCTGCGGATTCTCTCGATCCCGTTCCTTCCCGGGGACGGAGTTCCTGCACCTTGTGCGGAAATCCTATAAATGCAACATGGGATTTTGGTGTAGTTTATAGCCCCCGGGTACCCGACGGCAGTGCGGACCAGATGTTTCTAAACTAGCTGCTCTTTCTGCCAACGGTAAAGCCCCCTGGGCTCAGTTTTGACTCCAGAAATGTGGCTGGTTAATTAATTAACGTGACTCGAAGGTCCTGGAGGGCACCTGCCACCGGTGCGGACACCTAAATGAGCCTGGCTTTGCCTGTAAAACCCGGGGCAGAAAGCTGCTCTGGCGAGGCCGAGCCGCAGCGGGGCCGTGTACACAAAACAACGCCGTGATTCATCTGCGATTGCCATAACCCATCGCGTTTCATCAGGATGCTGTGGCATTTAAAATGGCATTTCCTCCCATCTGTTGCGCATTAGCAGACAAAGAAAAAGGAGCGGGGGGGGGGGGAGAAGAACAGCATAACAAAGCGGGGAGAAAACGGGATTCCTGAGTAGGGCTGTTTCTCCAGCGGCTCCTCGCCAAGCCCGAGCCCACCCCGTTGGGATGAGGGCAGGGGAATTCACCCCGGACCCCTCGGACCCCGCTGCCCCCCAGGGCTGGGCTGCAGCCCCCGCCACTCCCCCAGGCCCGACAGCGAGGGCTGCGGACACCCGCGGTGACTCAAAGCCTCGCGGAGCAGCACCTGGCAACCCTCTCCCCGCACACCCTGAGCTGAGCAATGCCAGCTACGGGCTGGCAAACCGGGGGCAGGAACAAACCAAGTCCCCCGAGCCAGCCGCTGTTGTGGCTTTCATTTTTCCTTGGCCGTTTCCTCTTCTTCTCCTCTCATTTTCAATTGCCTCCTCCCTTCCCTGCCTGATTTTTCCCTTGGAAATGAGGATTTTTCCCCATCCCCACTTCTCCCTTTCCTCTGGTTTGGGTTCTGTGCTCCCAGTTCCTCTGGCCCCTGTTCCCTTATCCCTGCTAGCTCTGTCCCTCTTGCACTGCCCCTGCCCTAACGCATCCCCACCCCGGCAGGGAGCACCCGCAGGACCGAGGCACCAGGCCAGGCAAGGCAGCAGGCCTCGTGGAGCAGCTGCCCTAGAGATGCTGTGTGAAGCACCCTGACGATATCCTCTAACGGGATACGACCCGCTGAGAAGCAGGCACAGCATTTCTCCATCCTCTCTGCTGCACCGTGCTGTAACCACCAGCAGCAGGAGGCAGAAACGTCCTCGGGCAAACAGCCTGGGACCCCCGAGCACCCAGACCCCACAGGTGCCACGGACCAGCCCAGCACCCCCAAAGCATCACAGCATCCCCTCGCTTTACTCAAGGCGACCTTCAACCTCCAGCACCACACAGGCAGAAGCAACGCCTGAAAATTGCCCCTGATGTCCCCCATGGCTGCACCGCACTAATGCTGCGAACGTGTAAGAGGACGAATCCCCCGAGCCGCCGCTCGTAGCTTGAGCAGAAAAGTGTCCCTGCAAGCCCAAGGGTCCAGCAGGCGTGCTCAGAGCCTGTCGGCTCCCACATGGCAGAGGAGGACGGGCGGCGCTTCCAGCTGCTAGCACGCTCCCCGAGCCCGGCTTTGGCCAGGACACAGGCAGTCATTCAGAAGGGAATAGGTGCGGACAAGCTTTACCCCAAGCAATAACCAAACAGCGTGCAAAAGCGGCAGCGAGCAAAGCTCTCGGCGCTCAGGGCTGAGGGCACGGACGGGGCCGTGCGGTTGTTAGCAGACGGAGCTGAGCTGGCTCCCACATTACAGCCGCTTTATCCCCGTCTGGGCTTGACACAGCTTCCTCCCATCTCTTCGTGACTCAGTGTCTTGGCACGGAGAACGCATACCCAAGAGGTTAGCCTTTGAAATCCACCAGGGACGTTTCACCTTCCTAAAATAAGGAGCGGGCAAAATATTTTCAACATCCCTGCAAAAAAAAATGCCCCCAAAAACATCGCTGCTTAATAAATGTATGTTGTTGGGTCTCAGCTGGCTCTGGACTGAGGTAAGTTATCCTATTTATAATCATGCAGCTGTTTGCTGGCTGAATAACTGTATTTATTATTTGGCATGTTTACTAACCGCCTCAAATACCTTCTCTACCTGTAATTGTGGTGCAGCGCATATATATATATATTTTAGATTCGTTCATTCAAGTGGTTTGTGTTACTACCAGGCTCCGCTCTGCGGTTTGCTAAGGGTGCCCATGGTTTGAAGGTATGGAGCTCTGGACTCAAGTGACCCTGAACTGCAGCAGACCTGCAAAGAGACACCTGAAAAAAAAAAAAAGAAGAAAAAATAAAGAAAGAAAAAAAAGAGATATTTTTTAAAGCCATTTGTCCATTTGCACGCTGGGCTTTAGCATACTCTACTTGCCTCTCCTGTGAGCAGCACCTCTTGAATGTTTCCTCCCCGTCTATGCTCACCTGTGTTTTTTTCAAACCCGACTGAACGCCCCCAGCCCAGCCCTGGGAGAGCTGGGAGAGCTTCATTGCCTGGGAGAGAGGCTCCCCTTCCTTCTGCCCAAGGCATGGGCGGCCCCTCCTGTGTTCAGGGGGCTCCCGTACACCATGGAGTATGCAGGGATAGGGGTGGAGGAGAATTGGTCTGGGCTTAGGGACTTTGTTTATTTTTTTTAATAGTCAAAACAAACAGAAAAGGAGGTATAGAACCATTGCAGATGGTTCTTGTTCCACATCAAAGCGGGTCAAAATCTGTTCATCCATAAACTTGCAGCAGACAGCGCCCTTTGTAAATCTCGGGCTGAATCTCAACCCACCCTCACTTCCAGAGGTCTCTGCCCATAACCTCCCCAGGAAGCACACTTCAGGGCTTTCTGCCCCGGGACGCTCTCCTTACAGGGCTCTTCTCCTCCACTGGAGAAGAGAATTAGGTCTCCAAACCAGGCTGCTGGCTGATCAAGCCTTGCACCTCTGTGCGATGGTCACCTCGGAGCAAGGGGACAAGGGACAACGTCTGGGCCAGCCACGCCGTCCCCCTTGCAGGGCTTCAGCATCCACATTTACCCCGAGCCTCAGTGACCATCTGTGCCGGGAGAGGTCACCCCCAGAAAGGACTAGCCAGGTCTGTGCTCCTTTTACAGGAGCTGTAAAACTGCCACCTGGCCGGTGGCTTTATGGCTTTGGACGATGCTGGTGTCAAAGAAATTTGGCGCGGGAGCCAGCTGGAGCGGGGCCAGTTTTATATTTAATCTTGCCTATAAATGCAAATAAAGGTTCTGTATTTTGAGTGAGTGACAGGCACACCGTGGACATTATTAAACCTTCCAAAAATAAACCTCTGCCAAAGTGATGGGAGCCAGATTTTTCCTGGAAAGTATCAGCGCAGGGAAGGGGGGAGCGGTAATGGGGCAGCCCCTCTGCCACGCAGCCGTTCTCCAACAGCTGCTCCGTGTCAGGAGCTCCTTCTTCTCTTCTTGTTGTTTGCTTGTTTTAGCCCCAAAATGCCTGGGCAGCTCCTCACAGCAGCTTTGTGTCCGTCCAACAGTAAATCAGCCCAGAGGACTCAGCTCGGGAGAGCTCTGGGAGCGAGGCCCCTCACGGCAGGAAAATGTAGAGGATGGTGCTGCAACAGCCACCGCCCTGCCCGTACCCCCTTGGTTATCCTCCTGTCCTCTTCACTGGGGGGGGGGTCTCATCGCCTGCTGGGGCTGGTGGAAGGGGTCATGGCCCCTCCTGGGACACCCCATTTGACATCTGTCCTTAACTGAGCCCCCAGACGGTTCCTGGGCTGGTTCCCAGGCACACCAGCCACCCGCTGCGAGTCCCTGGGGTGCCCCATGGGTGCCCCCAGCCTGGGTTCCCTCCAGAAGGGCTCCAGGCCCCGTTTGGCTGCCCTCAGCCAGCCCAGCTTCCCTCTGGGCCTTCCTTCTTAAGCTCGAGGGTAGGAAGGCTCTGCAGGAGGATCTGGATGGGCTGGGCCGATGGGCCGAGGCCAACTGTATGAAGATCAACAAGGCCAAGTGCCGGGTCCTGCTCCTGGGGCACAACAACCCCAAGCAGAGCTACAGGCTGGGAGATGAGTGGTTGGAGAGCTGCCAGGCAGAGAAGGACCTGGGGGTATTGGTTGATAGTTGGCTGAATATGAGCCAGCAGTGTGCTCAGGTGGCCAAGAAGGCCAACGGCATCCTGGCCTGTATAAGAAGCAGTGTGGCCAGCAGGGCTAGGGAGGTGATTGTCCCCCTGTACTCGGCTCTGGTGAGGCCGAACCTCGAGTACTGTGTTCAGTTTTGGGCCCCTCGCTACAAGAAGGACATGGAGGTGCTTGAGCAAGTCCAGAGAAGGGTGACGAAGCTGGTGAGGGGACTGGAGAACAAGTCCTATGAGGAGCGGCTGAGGGAGCTGGGCTTGTTCAGCCTGGAGAAAATGAGGCTCAGGGGTGACCTTATCACACTCTACAGGTACCTCAAGGGAGGCTGTAGCGAGGTGGGGGTTGGCCTGTTCTCCCACGAGCCTGGTGACAGGACGAGGGGGAATGGGCTGAAGTTATGCCAGGGGAGGTTTAGGTTGGATGTTAGGAAGAGAAAAGGTTGTTAGACATTGGAATGGGCTGCCCAGGGAAGTGCTTGGGTCACATCCCTGGAGGTCTTTACAAGATATTTAGATGTAGAGCTTGGTGATACGGCTTAGCAGAGGACTTGTTAGTGTTAGGTCAGAGGCTGGACTCGGGGAATTGGAGGGCTCTGCCACCATGGCTGATTGCGGGACTCTGTACCCAGCCCCACAACCCCCCCCCACCGCACTACATTTCCCAGCAAGCCCCGCGCCCCCTCCCCGCCCCATTCCCCCCAGCACTACGCTTCCCAGCACGCACCGCGCCCCCGTATAGCGCCATTACTCCCTGCACTACATCCCCCGGCAGGCACCGCGGCGGGAAGCGGAGGTGACGCAGCGGCGCGCGGCACGAGGCGCCGGGGGGGGACAGCGGGGAGCGGGGCCGCGCCATGGCGGCGGCGGCGGGCGGGCGGCGGGAGCTGCTGGCCCTCATCCACCAGC
>CM021743.1:13780376-13819049 GCA_011075105.1 Heteronetta atricapilla | reverse complement strand
GGGGGGGGGGGGGGGAGGCCTCAGGGGGAGGTCTCCAAGGGGAAGGTCTGGGGAGGGGTCTATGGAAGGGGGTCTAGAGGGGGAGAGGTCTCCTGGGGGCTGTCTCTGGAGGCGGGGGGTCTCTGGGGAGAGGTCTGTGGGGAGGGGGTCTGTGGAGGGGGAGCTGTAGGGGAGGTCTTTGGGGGAAAGGTCTGGGGAGGGGTCTCTGGAAGGGGGTCTAGACGGGGAGGTCTCTAGGGGGAAGCTTGGGGGGGGTCTCTGGAGGGGGAGGGGGTCTCTTGGGAGAGGTCTGTGGGGAGGGGTCTATGGAGGAGGGTCTGGAGGGGGATATTGAGGAGGAATTTCTGTGGGGGGGGTCTATGGAAGGGGATCTAGAAGAGGGGGAGGTCTCCAGGGGAAAGCTTGAGGTAGGGGGGGGATCTCTGGGGAGGGGTCTCCAGAGGGGGGGTTGTCTCTGGGGAGCAGTCTCTGGGGACAGGTTTCGGGGGGGGGGGGAGGTCCTAGGGGGAGGCCCTGGGTGCTGCCCCTCCCCAAGGTGCCCAGCTCTGGGGGAGCCCAATGCCTGACGCTCGCTCTCTGCCCCCCTCCAGAAGCTGCTGCCTTCCCTGGCCACCTCGCTGGAGGAGATCTTCACCCACTGGGAGAAGTAAGTGGGGAGCGGAGCTGCGAGCGGCCGGGCCGTGCTCCACGTGCGGTCACAACTTCGGGGGTTTTCCTCCGGCAGAGCCTGCCCAGCTTTTCTCTGAGCCCCTGGTGTCGGGCGTGTTGGTTCAGGTGCTTGTTAAAGTTTCCCTGGGTAAGGGCTAAGTTTGCACGTGGTTTTCAGTGCCTGGATGTGCTTCTTGGTTACCGAGGTTGGCACCGCAGTGTTGCGGGGGCGTCAGAGGCATGCTGCACTGCACAGCTCTCTTCCCAATTGTGTTTCACTTTCTTTTTAAAGCCACGTGCTGTACAGGGAGATCGGCCCCAGCTGCACAGGGGATGTGAGCAGAGTGAGGTGTTGGGGCTCTTACAGGGACTTAAACCTCGGCGTAGCTCACGCATCCTCCAGCTTCTGCTTTCACCCTGCCCCTCCGAGCCCGTACACGTTCAGCCCGATGCCTTCCTGTGCGGTTACCCCACAGAGCGCCTGCAGAGAGGCGACGTCTGTGCCCACCCCGTGCTCTGGGTGCTGAGCCGGGCGGGAGCTGGAGGCTCTGCCTGTGGTGAGGAGCTCTCGAGCAAGGGTTCTCCTCGGCCTGGCCGTTGTTGCAGATCTTACCCTGTGACAGTTGTCCTGGGGGCTGCTGCAAACCCTTCCATGCACTGTTGCTTTTAAACCTGAGGGCTGACGGGGCGTTCGTGTGGCTTTGATTCCTCGTTCTCTGGTTCCACCCCTCAAGTTTGCCGTTTATTCCTTGTCCCCCCCGAGGGACGTGTCGGTGAGAGGTTTGCTTGTCCAGGAAGCGCCCTGCTTAGCCAAGGTGCCGGCCTGTGGGTGAGCTGGGATTCTCGTTTCTTGTCGCCTCAGAGGCTTTTGGCCCCAAAACGCCCCACCTCAGACTCTGCTCTGAGAGCCACCAGCTGGCTGAACCTGTCCTTGCTGCTTTCCTGCAGGACTCTTTCGAAACGAAGCTAACAGCCGGGATTTGCAATTATTTAGCCCTCCGGGGCTGTACTTAGCGTGCTGGGCAGGTAGGGAAGGCTGCAGAGCTGCCTGGGTGTGGTGGGGACACCCGGCCCTGAGCGCAGGAGGAGCGGGCAGAGTGCTGCTGTCCTCGGGTGCTCCAGGCCGCTTCCCTCCTGCACTGCTGCCCTCCTGCGCCCACTATTCAGCCCCCTGGGTGCACGTGACAAATCCTCAGAGCAGTTTCTGTCCTAACAGCCACCGCAGAGCGGGGTGTGCAGGCTGCCCGTGCGGTTCGCCCTGCGTTTATTAAAGGAGTCCTGGAGCAGTTAACGGGAATTCATAACAGCAAATCTGCCCTGGGTCCTGCTGGGCTTAAAACAAAGCAGTGTAAGGATCGCTGCACAGCTGAAACACCCTCCCAGTGAGCACAGCCCTTCCCGGTCAGATTGTTAGCTGGGCTGGTTTTTAAATCAGATTAACAAATAAAATAAGGTAAAAATAAAACAACCGGCACCAAAGTGGTTTCTTTGTTCCTTTTCTGCCTCTGGCGGCTGTGTGTGTTGAAGGGCTTTTACCGGCTTAGAGACACTGCGGGTGTGAATGACACAGACGTGTGCCCAGCCAGAGTTGTCCTTATAGGAAAGCTGAGGAATTGCCCGTGTCTTCGTTTGAAAACTAGCTTTAGAGATAACGTGAGCCATATCATCTGTCCTGCTGGTACAGGCAGGATTCCGAGCCCGGGAACATCTTTCTCCAGCTTAATGTTTTAATCCAATTAAACAGCTTAAGAGTTTACTGATGGTCTGTGGCCTTTCCCTGCCTTTCTTTCACCACGTTTTCTCTAGGGCCCTGCACTTCCTTCCATGAATCTGCCTGACTCTTACCTCCTTTAGGTCTGTGTGCCCGCGTTCAAATGTTTGTGCAGCCTTTGGGCTCGCTCTGGGCGGCACTGCTTGTCCTCGGCCTTGAGAGCGGACTCAGCGAGTATTCCAACCTGTTCACCGTTCCCCTTTTTGACACAAAATCTGTTCCCTCAGAACGCCCTCGAATTCCAGGAGAAGGAAGGTGAGCGATGACGAGGCAGCCATCCCAGAAAAGATCAGAGTTCCCGATCCCGTGAGCAGCTCTGAGAGCTCGGAGAAAGAAGAGGAGGAGAAAGAGAAAACAAAACCCATCAACGGTAGGAGCCTGGCAGCTGCCTGGACTGGGCAGGGTAGCAGCAGAGGGTTGTGTAAGAGCAGTCCAACCTGCTCTTAAAATGATGGCTATTCCCTCGTGCCCGTGTGAAAACAGGACACCAGATTTATCACCCCCTTCTCGTGTAGTGGTTTTGAGGAGCACAGATGTCTGCCGAAGCCGGCGAAAATCTGTTAGGATTCGTTGGGAAGGGGAGGAACGGGTGTTGTAGCTTGGGTGAAGCCTTGGGAATCTGCCACTGCCCACTGCGGGGCACCTTCCAGCAAGTCCCTGCTGGGCAGCAGAGGACGGCCTGATTCACGAGGAGGGAAGGAGTTGTTTTAGTGGGTCTGGGTAGTTCGGGCACAGTCGATGTGGGAGGCATTGGCTTGTGCAGCCCAACAAGAAAACGTGTCTCTGCGATGTTTTGGCTCGGTCTCATCTGCTGCAGGCCAGCCCCCAGCAGCGTGCAGATCCTGGCCGGTTTCTTGTCTTGGCTGTGGGGAGAAGGATGGGGAGCAGGAGCAGGGCCCCTGCCTGTTGGAAGGGCTCTGCCTGTGGTGTTGGGGCAGGTGTGAAGATGGGACGCTGCCCTGCCTGCCGGAGCCCTTCTGCAGGCCGGTTGTTTTGACGTGAGAGGGTCTGTCCTGACTTCTCGGTGCCTCTCCTGTGCAGCAGCCAGCCGTTCCCTGGTCACGAACTCAGCAGTGAGTGCAGAAAGCAGTGAAGATGACGACTCTTCGTCAGAAGAAGAGATGCCAGCTGGAAAAGGAGCAATTAAGGTAAGAGGGTGCTCATCTTGGCGTTGAAGGCTGGTAGGACTCTGAGGCCAGGGCTGTCCCGCATTCTTTGCCCTGTACAGAATTGTGGGCTGGGCTGGGTTCATATTTAAATGCCCCTCGTATGCTGGTGTCAGCCTTCCCTTCCATACCTGCCTCCTAAGTGCTATGGTTTGCCCAGCTGCACGGTTGCCGTTTGAGGTACGCTGTATCCAATTTCCCCCCTCTTTTGTCTACGGGCTTCTAATTAATTGCGTTTCCTTTAGGTGCCACCAGCTGTGGAGAGCGGCAAAGCTGCCAACTCCCTGCATTCTCCTCATAAAGGCAGTGCTCCAGCAGGCAAAGCAGCGCTGCCCTCTGCTGCAAACAGAACTGTGGGCTCGAACAAGCAGCAGCCCAGCGCACCGCCTGCGTCTCCGGCCAAAGCTGGGCAGAAACAGCCTAGTCCTGGAAAGCCCAGGCAAGCTGCGACAGCTTTGAGCAAAGGAGGGCAAAGCAAAGCACCGGTAACAACCAAAGCACCCGAGAGCTCCAGCAGCGGCAGCAGCAGCTCCTCGTCAGACAGTGAGGAGGAAAAGGAGCCCCCGGCTGTGAAGACCACGGCCCCCAAAGTGGGTAAGGAGGCCGCGGGCGGAGCGAGTGCACGCGTGCTCTGGCTTGGCCGCGGGTCAGGCCTGAGCCGTGCCGTCAGCACAGTGCTCTCAGCTCGCCTGCTGGAAGGCTCGGAGCTGCACTTGCTCCTGGGGAGAGTGCGAGAACCCAAAGCAGGCGGCTCTGGAGCTCTGCTGGATGAATCCAGCGTGTTTGCTTCCGTTCTGTGCTGAGCAGTTTGTGTGCATCTCTGGCAGCATCCAGCACCACGAGGCTGGAGACGAGTGCAGCGTATCTGGAGGAGGTGCAGCATTACTCCTGTAGACACTTCCAGCTTTCCAGACAGGAACTTCAGCATCTTCTCTTTTATTTTTTTAAAGTCTTTAGGGAAATCTCTTTTACCGCTTTGAAGAGCATTTGCTGGGGCTGAGGAATAGATTGCAGAAGCTCTGCAAATGGTCCTGCTCTTGATTCTTTCCCGGAGGAGCCCCAGCCAGGCTGGGGTGCCCCTGCAGGAAGCTGTGTGTGGCTGGGCAGCTCCCCACGGGATCAGAGTGCCCAGGAAGGGATTGCCCATCTCAGCCCACACTTGGGGAGAAGTGTTTGTGGCTAAACGTTTGTCTGGAGAAGCTGTTCCCAGCAGGCAGCTGATGCTTTTGGCAAGGCTGGGCCCTCTTCCCTGCAAATCCCCTTAGCCTCTCTCTGCTGCTTGATTTGTTTTTCTGACTTCAAAAGCCGCATTAGCATCGTGCTCAGGGAGCTCGGAGCAGGCAGCAGCTGCAACGGCTCCTTTCTTGTGTTGCAGAACTGAAGCTGGCAGCTGGGGCCGCTGAGAGCAGCAGTGAGGAATCAAGCGATGAGACATCTGAGGAGGAGGAGCTTGCGACCCCAGCAGTCCAGGTAACCTCTCCAACCCAGGGTCCTTCGCCTGGGAAATCTCTTCCCTTCCTTTGAAGGGGAGTGAAGATGCTGCAGAGCTGTAGTCTGGGAACGTCTCTTGCCCTGGGTGCATGAAAGCCCCAAACCTAAGGCCACAGAAACACGCTGCGTGGCTGAGAGCTCTGCTAGCCTCTTCCAGCAGCAACCACTCCGTTCCAGTTCCTCCCAGTGCCTGGAGCGGGGGGAGATCCTTTGATCTGTAGGAGGTGATAAGCACAACTCTACAGGTGTGAAATTCAGGAGGGAGACAGGCGGGGCAGGCAGTCTGTGGAAGTGGCTTGGTTCAGATGCTCCTCAGCCTTTGAGTCTGAACAAGCTTTTCCTGGTCAAGCTCGGCACGGTGGCCTTGCTTAAAACAGATTCCTTGTGGCCACAGCTCTCAGCCATTTCTTTCTCCCCCGACCATGTCAGATGTTACCTGGTTCTCCTGTTCTTCCCATCCCCAGGCAAAGCCAGCCGTTAAGGCACCTCAGGCTAATTCCACACCCATGAAAAGCGCACCTGCTACCGCAGTGCCCGCCAAGAAGAGCGCAGCGAGGCCGGCAGCAGTGCCACCAGACCCGGCCAAGCCCGGATCGGCGACGCTTCCTGGGGCTGCAAAGCCCGACGACACCTCGGAGAGCAGCGACTCTTCAGCCAGCGAAGATGAGGAACCTCCCTCAGGAACCCAAGTGCGTCTCTCCGAGGCGCTCTCCTTGCCTGCCTCGCCAAGGCTGGGAACTGCAGCGGGAGGAAGATTTTGTGAACGGATATTGTGTATAGCAGAGTCATCTCGGGGGTGGGAGGGAAGAGGCGTGAGGGGGAAGGGTGTTTAAAGGCACCTGATTGTCTTTGCTTTGAGCTTTAATCAAACCTTAAAAAAAACCAACTAAATCCATCAGTCCTTTTGAATTTAAAGTATGTATTTATATATATATATATATATATATATATATACACACACACAGCAGTTCTTTTCCCATCTGAAGAGGCAAGTTCTCATGGTTGGATTTGCCTCTCAGCTATAAATTGCAATAAATAGCATCTAATTTGGCAAACCGTAGTGCAGCTTAGCTTCCCTCCTGTGGAGAGTGCTGCTCCTTTACCTCGCTGGAGGTGACTGCAGTACCAGAAGGCCGATGAGAAGTGTCTGGTCGTATTTTCTCATCTTGGGAAAGTATCCCCAGCCAGCTGGTTGAAAGGATGCCTCGTCTTCCCTGCCAGTTGCTAATCTGTCAGCATTTGCCTTTCCCAGGGGGCTCTGAAATCTTGCCTTGATTACAGTCTGAGGAAATGAATTATGCTAATACGGGATTTGCCTTCTTTCACACTCTTCTTGTCCAGACGAAGCCACCTCCAAAACCCTCGCAGGCCATCCCACCCCCAGTGAAACCTACCCCGGCAGCGTCGCCCGCCAGCAAAGCAGCTCCAGCAAAACCCCTTCCGCTCTCCCAGGGGAAGCCAGCACCAAAACCAGCAGTGCCAAAGCAGGCTAAAACCGTGCCGGGAAGGACTGCTGCTCCCGCAAAGCCTGCTGAAAGCGCAAAGCCAGAGGAGAGCAGTGACTCCTCGAGCAGTGAAGAGGAGGATCTGCCTGTGCCTGTCAGCCAGAAGGTGGGTGGTGCGGCGTTCAGCTCAGTCCCGAGGTCTGGGGTGTGCAAAGCCCTTAAATGCCACCACCGATCGGGTCGGGTTGATGATGGTATTTGATGACCTTGAAGGTCTTTTCCATCTTAAATGCTTCTGTGATCCTCTGTTCCTGAGGGTTCTCCAGATCTTTCCTGAGGGGGAAGTTGCAAAAGCTGTTGGAAAATGCAGCAAGCAGGCGCGGCTGAGGACTGGTATCCCGGCAGCAGCCTGTGTGAAGGGAAGAGAAGCCAAGTGCTTCTCACCAACTGGTCTGATATTAAATGGTTCGTTCCTCTTGTGCCTTGCCCCACTGAAATGGGCCTTGGCTCTCCTGCAGGGGCTTGTTCTGCTACCTCTCTTTTGCTGGACTACCAGATCCCTTTGGGGAAGCATCCTCAGTTGTGAAAGCACCCTCGGGTCCGTTGCAGGGAGACCCGCGTTGCCTGTCAGCAGCAGGGCCCTTTGGAAAGTGCTGTGAGAGCAGCGTTTTGGAAATGGCAGCTGTTATCTGCCGGGGAGGAAGGGAACCCGGGGGCAGAGCCTCACGTGTCCTTGCAGGGAGGCTCTTTGTCAACACATCCTTACAGCACTGACAGGCAGGAGCCGGAGAGGCTCTGTCTTCATAGCCTTGGTCTGCTGAGGTGGGTGGAGGGGGACGCAGCTCCAACAGTGGGCTCTGTGCTGCTCTCTTCCTGCGTGATTCTGTGTAAAACTTCAGCTCTGGGTGGCAGGTGCAGCTATTCTGCTAGCTGAATGGGGGGCTCATTCTAAAACTATTGAGGCTCATCCATCCTAGCAGGGCTGTAGGTGAGGAGCGTGCTTGGGTGGGTTCATTTTCCCCCGGTGCTGATTTGAAGCTGGCAGCAGCAGGTGGCTGCCTTGCAAGGGCTAGTTAACCACTTGTGCATCTTCGCTCCTGCAAACTGGCTATCGATCCTCACCAAATGCAGTCAGCGAGGAAGACCTCGTCACTGAGGGAGCTCTTATTTTCACCAAACAGGCTGTTTCTGCCCGTGTTAGTAGCCTCCAGGCAGAGACCTCGAGCGAAGCCTGAAGATTAAACCATTAGGGCTTGGCTGTGTCCGCAGTCCTGTCCTCCCAGTCAAACTCTTAGCTCATCCTCACCATCTGCTGCTTGGGCATATGCTAACCACTGACTTACTGTATCCTGCAACTTCCTCTGGCTCCTGTGCAAGATCCAAACAGATACAGAGCGTTGGAAGCTGCTTCGTCTTTCCCTGTGGGGGTGGATTAGCACAATTAAAATGAACATCATGCCTAAATTGAACTGCTTAATTGGTATGTTTACCCCTGAAGACTCAGAGAAGTTGACAAGGTGTTTGCATGTTTTTGGGGAGGAGGCTGTTGGTGGGGGACAGTGCAGGGTGACCTTAAAGATGCTGTGAGCGGCCTTTCTTTTGGAAATGTTAATTCTGCCCCACTTCCTCTCTTCTGGACGTTGTGAGCCAGAGTTGGCGCTCAGGCCCTCCGTGGACAGGCTTCTGTTTCTGCTCAGCAGGACTGGGCACGAGATGCACACGTTGGGAACCTTTTGTCATCCTCAGGCATCCCAGAAGAACCCACGTGGGCCGTGCCGGTACTTGTACCTGCGGGTTTTTGTCCTGGACCACGGGGAGAGAGCCGAATCTCCCATGAGACGGAGCGTCCCTGCTTCTCTGCTGACTGTTGCTGCTCCTTGCAGGTGGCAGTGCCGCTTCAGGCGGTGACACAGCCAAGCTGCTGGCCTCAGCCCTGGTGCCCTGGCGGTGCTTCCCCCCTGCGCGGGCAGCCACGGAGTGTGATGGCTACAACGTGCCGAGCGCACGTGGCTTGGCGTCGCTGCCCCCTCTTGTCGTGCAGCGCTGCATGATGCCAACGGCCCCGAGTGGCAGATGGGGTGTGCGGGAGCTGAGTCATCACTTGTACCGCGCTGCAGGCAGCTCCTGCTTTGGGGGCTGGGGAGGGAGCAGGAAAGATGACTTCCTCCCGAGTTATTTTCCTCCTCTCGGAGTTACTCTAGTACCTGGGAAGCTGTCAGAACCCCCCCCCGCTTCTGTCACCCTGCTCCTGGGGTGTAGTTGAAGCCACGCTGCTGGCCCAATCCCGTCTGGAGCCTCGCCATGGGAAGTGGCAGCTGTCAGCTGTCTGCCTGTGACCCAGCTGAGGTGGATGGAGGGACCTTGGACTCCGTCCAGGAAGATCCGAGGAGTCCTGAGGCCATATAAAAGCTTACGGTGGTTTCTCTGTGGATGCTGTGATGTTCTTTCTGTGCCAGGACGCCTCTGTACAGTCCTGTAGCAATTCTCTGATCTCTGAAGTTAGAAAACAAAGCAGTCCTCATGCCACGCAGCCAAGGAGAAGGATAACCTGGTCCTGTTGCTGTGGCGGTCTTAGAAGTGAGTTAGTGGGGCTGCATCTCGGGAGATTTTCCCCTTGCACAGCACTGCTTGGGAAGGAGGAGGAGAGGAGCTATCGCATTCGAGTAGACTGAATTCTCGTGTCTGCTTCAGCTAGTTCTCTTTCTTCAGCACTGCAAATCTGGCCTCTCTCCTGGAGATAGTGACTCACTGGTATCAAAACAAAACAGCCGAGCGAGGTTTGCAGTTCCCCCCTCCCCAAGTGCTCGTGGAGGTTTTCTGTTTCTTCAAGCAGAGTCAAAATGTGCTTGGCTCGTTCCGCGAGCTGTTCCGTAATGGGATAAACATGCAGATGCTGTTGTCTGTTTAGTGTTTGGCTTGGGGATGATAAACACTGCCCCAGTGGCAGCCCTCGGTGGGGCTGTGCCAGGAAGCATGATAAGATCTGGCCTCCCCCGAGGCTGCTGGGCTGGTGCTCTGGGCTGCTGGCCAGGAGCAGCCCTCGGATGGACCACGGCTCTCGGGGGGCTTCTGGCCCTGTGCTGCGGGCTGAGAGCAGCCGTGGGTTCTTGCAGCATCACAGGGTTGGGAAACTGGGGTGGCAGGGGCTGTGCGGCGGGGCAGGAACCTGCCCTCACCTCCTTGCAGCGGCTCCTGGGCCCTCAGATGGCACCGAAGCCGGCGTTGTCACGTGTGGGGTGGGATGGGGCCTGCCCGCCCTGGCAAGCGTGCTGCTGCTCCCTTGGCAGAACAGCCCGGAGCTGAGCGATGAGTGGAGTAAACTGAGTGGGCGCAGAGCACCAGAGAATTTCTGCGCGTGGTGCAGCTACCAGATCTCGCAGTAAGCGCTCTCTCTTCCCTCTGCTGCTGCTGGCCTTCAGCAGGGTGCGGGAGAGACGTCTGCGGCCCTCTGCCCAAACCGGGAGAGAGGCTGGGAAGAGACCAGCTCACCCCTGGTCGTGTGCCTGCAGCTGCCTCGTGCTGACACAGCGGCTGCTTGGGGAGTCAGAGTGTTGATGGTGCTGTACAGAGGCACATCCGAACTGGATTTCCTTGTTGCTGAAGGATTTTTAAATTCTGCTAAGGCAGTGGGACGTGTCCGCAGCAGGTTAGTCCAGGCGGTGACTGAAGCCACTTCCTAATCTTGGTGCTCCCGAGGACGGAGTGAGTGTTGGTAACAGCTGCTAGGGTTAAACAAAACCCGGTTGGAGCTGAAACTGCACTTAAACCCCTCCACAACGCCTTTACTAACACCGCATTCCCGTGCCTGTGTTTCTTTTTTGTTAAGAGGTTAACAGAGCAGTCTGGACCTGTGCCCAGCCTGAGCCAGGCTAAAGCCGGGGTGCCTGAAAAGGCAGTGGGAAGCACTTTGAAAAGCCCGACCTCAGAAAGCGGGAGCAGCGACTCGTCCGACAGCGAAGAGGAGCCCCCGGCGGCACAGCCGCAGCCTCCGCAGGCCGGTGAGTGTCCTGGTAGTGGCCGGGATCCCTCACTTCCATCTTTGTGCTTTCCTTTTCTGCCCCACGCGTGGAACTGCCCAGCCTGTCAGTGATAATTCCCCTTTCTGGGCAGCCGAGGAGAGCAGCTGCTGCTTGAGGTGACGATCTCTTATTCTTTTCCCGCAGCAAAAACCAATGCCCTGCCCCAGCCAACAAGCGTGAAGAAGCCACCGGCTCCCACGCCGGCCCCGGTGCCAGCGCCAGCCCCTCCTGCGGACAGCAGCGACGATTCCAGCGAGGAGTCAGACTCAGATGAGGAAGTGGTTCCCCCCACGCAGGTAGAGAGCCGCCGACCCGCTGGGTGGGGGCCCTCAGGAGATACCGCAGGGCTGGAGGCAGCAGTTGGGTGGCTGGTGGACGGTGCAGACAGGAACCTCCTGTCAGCTGCAGGAGGGTTTCTTGGTGGCACCCCCCGGTCTCGGTGACCCCTTCTCTGCGTGCACGTTTCAGCGAGCTTGCTGTGTGTGAGAGCAGCAGAGGGTGTGAGTATTTTGGCAGGAACGTGACCAGTTGTGTGAGCCTCAGCCTAGGCCCTGCTCTATCCCCTTGGCCCTACTTGAGGGAGTCAAGCACACTGGAAAAGAAGTCAAAAGCTCTCAGGCAGAATTTTCTGTGAGCCGGGGAGCTCTGAGGCAACCCACCTGCTGGTCCCTCCCAGCTCCCTTGGAGGGGGGTGCAGCTGGAGCTCTCTGGACTCCTGCTGACCAAGCCTGAGGAGGCTGGAAGGAGCTGTCCTGAAGAGTGGCACAGAAATTGGGCTGCCCTTCAGCCAGAGGAGGAGGCAGACTACCTCAGAGAACGGAGGTGACCCCATATCCATGCAGAAGGCGGTCCTGAGTGGGTGTGGAGCTGATCCCAGCTCTGTAACTGAGTCTAGGGCCTGAGCTGCCTCTGCATGAAGCCAGCTTGGGTGTCCCTGCAGCTCTGCTGTAGTTTGAGCCTGAGAAAAAGCACGAGAAAGCCGTGACTGAGGAGCGCAGCTGCCATTCCTGCGTGGTGGGGGCTCGGCTGCTCTGAAGGGGCTGGTGCTGGCAGCCAAGTGCTCTTCTTGTCCTACACACGTCCGCACACGTGCGTCCCCTTGCTAGGAGAGGGGGATTACGTGCGTTCAGGGAAACCCTTCCCCGTGTTGGCCTAGCTCTAAGACCAACGGAAAGACTGCCTTTTCCCCAGCTGGTGGGAAGGCAGCCAGCCTAAGAAGTCCTTGCTTAAAGCTTGTTTAGAATACCAAGCCTATAAAATAACGCGGCTGCTGTAACGAGTTCTGTGCGGGACGGCGGAGAGCTCGCGTCAGACTGGCGGCTCCCTGTACTGGGGAGCGCTGCCTTCTGTCCTGAAGGCCAGACGTGGTGTGAGAAATGTCAGCCCACAAGGGCCCAGCTTGTCAGAGGTCAGGAGGGCTGCTTGCTAAGCCCTGTTTGTCACGCAGAGCAGGAGGCTGAGCGTTCCTTCCTTGTTCCTGCTCCCTCCTCTGCTGGCGTTTGTGTCGGTGTCTGAATTCTGTGCCCCTGGCTCTTCTATTTTTAACCCCTCTCATGTTTAGTTTGATGGGAGGCTTCAAGTGTGAGGAAACACAACTGCTTCTTGTTAATTTGCTCTCTAATCCGTGGCTTGTTTGAGAACCCGAAGGCATGTTTGCCCTGTAGTTGGTGTCCTTGCTTTGTGTCCGTAGCCAGCTAACCCTCAACGTGTGATACAGCAAAGGGAAAAAAACATGAGCATTAGGGCTGTGCTGAAAATGATGGAAGGGCTCAGGAGCTAGCGGTGGATTGGTGTGTGTTCCTCTTCTTCCCTCCAAGTAATGCTCTGTCCTGATTTTCTCTCCCGTCTATTTCAGAATCTGCTTGGCCACAGCTCCCTGCTACACCTATGGGTCTGGGGGCAATGGGGTTCTCTGCGCCTTGCATGAGAGCTTTTGGGCTAACTTTGACGTGAGGTGGAACTGAAGGAGGGCTGAGGCGGTCTGAGCCCAGCTGCTTCATGCAGTTCAGCGGCAATGCATTTCATCTTCCTCTCCTTAGGCCCTTTCTTCTCCTTGCCTAAAGCAGACAGCCTCCCCAGCGAAAGCTCCTCCAGCCATCGCTTCTGCCCTGCAGCCTGCTTCGGTGCTGAGGAGCCCCACTGACAAGACAAAGAAGCCAGGCCCGCAGCCAGCACAGGACACCAGGCTGAGCCTGCCTGTGCCCCCCACCCATGCAGAGGAGACCTCGGACAGCAGCGGTTCCTCCGACAGCGAGGAGGAGACGCTCAAGCAGCCCCCTAAACCTGGTCAGTTCTCCCAGGACGATGCTCTCAGTGCTGCTGGCCAGGCCGGGGTGGGACAGGTGGGAGGTGTGTCACCTTCACGTCATGGCTGGAGCGCAGTTTCTTTCTCTCCAGCTCTGCCGAGTGCTCCCTGTTAGAGGCAGAAGCCTCTTGGTGGCAATCCCCGGGTACTGGGTGAATGAACTCAGCCCCAGGCAGCAGAGGAGGGTTTAATGGGATGAACTCTGCTCCTTCAGCAGGCGTGCTGCAGAAACCGGGAGGGACTGAGCCAGGCCACAGCTCCTCCTCGGACTCCAGCGAGGAAGAGGAGGCAGTGTCACAGGTACCGTACCCGAGCAGGGTGGGGTCCTCTCCTGGGTAGAAGGGAGAGGGCTGAGCTCTCAGAGCAAATGGGTGCTGAGCGGGTTTGCCAGCAGGGAAGTGGGGGCTCCCTGGTGCAGTGCTATGAGTAAGGCCTTTTGATGTGGGAAGAAACAGTTCTTTGAATCTGGAACGCTTCCCCGGGCAGCCGGGCCTTGTGGCACCTTCCCCTGCGGGAAGAGAAGGAGGAGGGGGGGGCCGTGCAAGGGTTAAAACAGAAGAGCTGGTGCGCAGTGCCAATAGCAGCAGGATTTTTCCCCCCTTTTATTTGTAACTTAACCCGTGTCCGAGCCTGTAAGTGATGTGCAGGGCGTGCAGCACATCTGCAGCGCACTAGCTGTGCGTGGGTACCTGCTGATGGCCAGGAGCCTCCCCCAAGCCTGCTTTGCTGGGCGAGAACAAAGGAGAGACCCTGTAGCCATCAGCTCCGGCTGCCGCAACCTCAGCCAGGGTCCGGCAGTGCTGCCCTCTCTCCTGGTAGCCCGGCCGTGCCGTGGCCTCTCTCCAGGGCTGGCTGAACCGTGTAGGATGGCTTTGCAGGTGGCCAAAGGGGGCTCTTCGCTTGGAGCCTGAGGGCAGTAGCAGCAGAGGCAGGTCTGTGTGCCCGGTGGGGGGGGAGGTTGCCCTGCTGCGACTCCTCCTCAGCGTCTTTGTGCTGTTTCAGTCCCTCCTCGCAGGCTACGTGGGCCCCTCCAGTGCTCCGGCAGCACCTCAGGCACCAAAGGCAGTTCCCCCCCCAGCCTGTTAGCAAAGCAGGGCAAGGAAAAGCAGCCGTGCCTGCCGCTAACTCCCTCGCCAAGGTCCCTGTGAGAGCAGCCCCAGCTGACAGCGACAGCAGTGACAGCAGCGACTCCGAAACAGACGTCGAGCAGGTGTCTGCAAACCACAGAGCAGGTGGGTCCCTTGGCAGAGCCCCGAATCTGCTTGGCCCGGGAGCAGAGCTGTGCTGGCACTGTGCGTGGCACTGGGACAGGGCCTGCTCCCGTCGCGGCTCCCCTGCGGAGCCCAGCGTGGAGTGCTGCTGCCGTCTGCTGGCTCTCGCCGGCCACGACACCGACATCTCCTCGGTGAGCTCCCCTCCTGCGCTGGCTGCATTGCGGGAGCGTGCCCTGTGTTCCTGCCTCCTCCGAGTTCTGCTCTGACTGCAGTCATTAAAGCAGGAAGCAGGCAGGGCTCTCGCTGAAAACTGTGCACACCGCATTGGTGTGCCATGGGGGTGAGGGCTTCTAGGGTGAGCTCAAACACTGCCTGAAGAACTGCTCTACAGAGCTGGCGTTCAGCCCTCCCGGGGTCTTTCTGGGTGCTGTTCCTCTTGCATGTCCGGAGGGCAGAGGAGTTCAGCAAGCAGGAAGACCTACGGAGAAGCAAAATGTCGTGCCATTCCCCTGCCTCCCTGTTTGTTGGCTTGCTGTGCCCCTTCCACCTCGTCAAGCCCTGGCTGGCTGTGGTGTTCTGGGAAGCGGAGCTCTGTGCTCGCCCTTGTGCTACGGTTCCCTCTGCGCTAGTCCCTGTTCTCCTGGGACGTGGCCGAAGCTGTTGGGCCTGTCGGTACCCCCAGAAATTTGCCGTCAGGCTGAGGCATCTTTCTCTAGCCCCGTGCTAAGTGGGGTGGTCAGCAGGTCTGTGCTTTTGGGGGAAGAACTGGGTATTCCTCTGCAAATGCAAGTTTCCCTTCTCCGCTGACCGCGTTCTGTGCCATGAATGCAAAAGTTGTCACCTCTCTCTTGTCACTGCAGAAACCAACCCCCCTCCAGGGCACGCAGCCGCGGGAGCCTCCAACAAAGAGAAGGTGGCAGGAAAAATGGATCCAGCTTATACCAACCTCAAACCTTCCCCGGTGAAGAAAGCCCTGGCCGTGAAAGAGAACGATGTCGGGGCAAAAGGGACACGTGTGCCCCCCGTGCCAGGAGCGCTGCTCTCGGTCCCGCAGTCAGAGGATTCGAGCTCGGGGAGCGAAAGTGACATCGTAGCTGCCAAAATTCCAGCAGTGCAAACGTTGGGAGAGTCGGAAGAGAAAAAGAAGAAGAAAAAGGAGAAAAAAGAAAAGAAGGAAAAGAAGAAACCTTCCTCCGCAGCAGGCAAGGCTGCGAAAACATCAAAGAGCAAAGACAAAGAGAACAAGAAGCAGAAAGCGTCTCAGAAGCGGAAACTGGCAGCAGAGGACGGGGCCGTTGGGCAGCCTAAGGAAAAGAAGCGGAAAGCCAATGAAGACGTGCCCAAAAAGAAGAAGAAGAAAGCTGACGACCCGGAGAAGCAGACAGGCAGCAAGGAAAAGAAAAAAACAAGTAAAAGTAAGTATCTGTGTGCTGTCACTTGGGGCTGCCTTTGCAGCATGGGTTGTGCAGCTGTTGCGTGTTCAGCCTCTGGTGCAGGACCTTGTCAGTAACACCCGCTTTGTTACCAGCTTCCTCTGCTTCCCTCCTACTCCCCAAAGCCAAAAGCCAGATCCCTCGCTCCCCGCACCACTGGATTTTTTGGCACCAGGTCATGTTGCAGGGAGCAAGCTGGGCACTCCCGCCCCTGTCCTGCATCCAGCCTGGTAGGAACGGCATCGTGTTCTTAGTGATCCTCGCTGCTTGTGGGGCGAGCTGATGTCCCTGTGCAGCTTCTGGGGCATGACCTGTCCCACTAGAGCGTTCTCCTTTCCCGGCCCTTACCAGGGCTGGAAGCAGAAGCCTGAATCAAGTCTGTGTTGAACCTGCTGAGGCCTCTCTGCCTCCACCTGCGGCCGGCCGAGCTGCAGCGGGCTCGGGGCGAGTTCTGACCAGCTGTAAGCCACCAGACCCCGAAGCTGTTCTCTGCCTGCTCTGTGCACCGTGTTCTGCACGGTGCCCTGCTCCATCGGCGATGCAGAACAGCTCTGATAAAGCAGCCCTGGCCCCCCTGCCGGCACAGCATGCGCTGATAGAGAAGGGGAACCGTGGCAGGGGGTTGCTGTTACCTCCCGGGGGACTGATGTCCTCCGAGCGGGGCAGAGGAAGCCCGGTGTCTGTGTGCACGGGGCTTTGTGTCGGAGCCGCCTAAAGGCGAGTAGCTCAGCCAGGAGATGTGCCTCGGGGTTGTGTCTGCTGCTTTCAAAGCCCTGGAGAAAGGGGAGGATGGCACCAGCCTCCTGGTTGTTACTCCCAATTAAGCGTTTCCTGCCTCTCTTGCCCGTGTCTCTGTAACGCTGGTTGCTGCCCTAACGCAGTGACTTTTATTTCCTTTGCAGTACTGCATTTGCAAATCAGAGCTGGCTCAGTGCTAGCTGTTGTGGGCTGCTTCCTTTTTTTTTAATGAGAGGCAGAGAGAGAAGATGGAAGGGGTGGGCCAGGTCTGCCGGGGTTCCTGTTCCCTCCTCCTTCGTTTTGGAGGAGACAGACCTGTCCATCAGCCCTCGTGGAGGCACAAAGGTGCCCTGGAGCCTCTTGGCTGGGTTGTGCTGAGCTGAATCCTGTGTCCACCTGCTGGTAGCTCCCTGTGCTCTGGGTTCTGGCGTGTGCCCAGCCTCGGGCAGCAGGAGGTGGGAGGAGAGGCAGCCCGCTGAATTCTGCCCACATACGTGCGTGTGCGGTGGGATTAAACTACCCTGGCCCAAAGGAATTGGAGAAACAGGCCTGGGCTCCGTCTGGCAGGGCTCTGCCCTCGCCCCGAGGTGCTGCTGGGGTTTGGAGGTGATCAGAAACGCACCGGGAATGTCCCCTTGTCAATCGAGAGCTCCCACCGCTCTGCGTCCCCTCGCAGAGCTCCCAGCTGACTTTTGTTTCCCTCTCCCAGAAAAAAAGACTGGGAAAGAAAAGAAGAGCAAAAAGGGGTCCGCAGGAGGGGAGCTGGCAGCAGACAGCTCTGCTGAAGTTCAGAAGAAGAAGAAGAAGAAGAAGGTAGGTGCGACACCCAGGGCGGGCTGCCGTGGGGGAGAGCTGCTCTGAGTGCTTGTGACGCTCGTGCCTGCAGCACGTGAGGCTGGAGAGGAGCAGAGCCGTGTCCTGGCCTTGCTGGCGGTACGGGGGAGGCTGCGGTTGTTGTGGGTAGTCTTCAGACGCAAAACCTGATCTTTGGTGGTTTGGGATGGGGGTGGCTTGAAGGAGGGCTTTTTCCCGGATCAGTTCTTTAGGGGAGATCCCTTCCCTTGGAAGGGTCAAACCCAGCAGCCCGTTTGCTTTCAGAGAACCTGCCCACAGAGCAAGAGCTCTTCGTTCACCCTCTCTTCATCTAGTTGTTTTCAGCAAAAATGGGAACTCCTGGGGGCTCTGGGGGCTGTTTCATCCCATCCCGGTGGCTAGGAGAGGGGGCAGAGGGAGGCAAAGGGGTGCTCCCTGTTGTGGATGTGTCCCTGCAGAGCTGTCAGCTGGGAAGCAGCCGTCCCACGGTTGCGCCTGGCCCTTGGTGGTGGTGCTGCGGCTGGTGCTGATTTGTTTCCCACCCTTTCCTTTTCAGAAGAAGAAAACGGCTGAGCCCGAAGGGATGTTGTGAGAAGGTACATGGCCCGGGGGAGCTATCACTCGGTCCCTCTGAGCGGCGGTAACCTTGGCCAAATTCAGTACTCCTGAGGCAGTCTTGGGAAGAGTGTGCCCTCTGCCCACCCACTGTGTGAGTCGAGCTGGCCCTATGTTAGCCAGGGAGCGGAGCAGTGTAAGGACAGCCAGGTAGAGGCGTGCTGGCTTCGGGATGTGCTTGACCTCAACTCTAGCTGCTGAGAACTGGATGTCCAGCCTAGACGTTGCTGTCCTCTGTCATCAGCCTCGCAGCGTCTGTCTGTGCTGACCCCAGCTTGGAAAAGTAATGTGGATTAGCTGGTGAAGTTTTAGCCGGCTGGAAGTGGACCAGATGGATCTGCCCTGGCTCTGCTCAGCTGTACGGCTGTTGCTCTCCTCCCCACCCCTAACTCTTTCAAATCCTCTCCCCAAAGGTACCGCATCCCTGTGATTAAGGATTTATGGGCGAAGATCAAACAGAAGAGAGGAAAGGAAGCTCATCAGGAGAATTCCAACTTTTTTTTTTTTTAACAATAATTTATAACTTCTTTTAACTGTGACTTTTAGAGCAGAGCAGTGTAACTTCCTGCCTTCTCCTGTCCTGCTGGGGCCCAGAGCTGTTTGTTGCCCTCCCCAGCAGCTCGCCTGCTGCACTAGAACTGAAGCGAGGGAGGGAGTTTGACCAGAGAAGCTCCAGCTCGCATAGACTGCTTCCCTGACACCCAGCCATCTCCTTCTCTTCACAGAGCTCTATTTTTAAGAGAAACTTTTACTTTTTTTTTCCCCCTTCTGTGACAAGTGGTGTCAGTCCTTTTGCTACCGACGGAAGAGAGCCGTTTCGGTTTAGTTTTTACTCTAACCTTGATGGGAATGGTTATGGTGTCCCGGGAGTTGCACTGAACAGCTGTTCCTGCAGCTGTTCTCAGCTAAGGCTGCATATATTTTTTTTTTTTTTATGGAATACAAAATAAAAAGAACGGTGAGACTTTGCTTCAGGTGTGTCTGAGGGAAGAGGTGCGAAGAGCCCTTTGGCTGGGGGGGCAACCCCCTGGGGTGTTGGAGGTGAGGAAGGAAGGACCAGACCCCCTCGTGCTCCTTCCCCGGCCGTGCAGGCTGGCTGGGGGCTGCGCTCCTGTATGTCTCCTCAGCACTGCAAGGCACAGGCACGGCAAGGAGGTGTCCTTGCACCCCCCCTTGACCCCCACCCAACGCATTTGAAGGTGATTTCAGCCTCCAGAGCTGGGCGGGAGCCATTGGATGAGTGGGGTGAGGAAGGTAGTGGTGCACCCTGGCATGGCAATGTGGCCGGGGGGGCCCTGCACTTCTCTTTTCCTGCAAGCTTACTTATCGCAAGGACCCAGCTCTGGAGCTGCTTGCTTACAAGGCTTTCTTATTCAAAAGTTTATTTGAAATAATTAGCTCGTGACATCATTTATAAAGGCAGTATCAGATCTGTCAGCAGTGAAAAGCCCCTCTGACTCCAGGAGTAGCTCCTGTTCCCACTGCTACCCACTGCCGTGGCTGTTCCCCACCCTGAACGAGGAAGCTGAAGGTGAGCACCTATCCCTACAAAATGAGTATTAAACAAAAAAAACTCAAGAAGTAGTAAGGAAGCTTTAGTAAGGGAGCTCCTACCGACAGGGTTTAGTTAAGAAGCTTGTGGAGGTTGTTTTGCTGCGTTTAATGTTCGTTCAGTCTAAGGAAGCATTAATCAGCGGCTCGTTCTTCAGCAGGGGAGATCTCAGTGTGCCGGGGCCTGGTGCTGGGGGATGCCGGGGGAGAGGTGCCCTAAGGGACAGGCACAGGGCTGGGAACCAGGTGGTGTCCTTCACGCAACGCCCTCACTGCAGCTCATACCCCATCAGCAACAGGGGAAAGGACTGGTGGTCTGCTGCGGCTGAAATCCTGCTTCCCCCCCCCCCCCAGTTTGAGCTCTTTCCACTGTAGCGCTTGTCCTGGGGCAGCCCCAGGCACCTGTCATCAACCCCAGGCCAGGCCCTGGAGCAGGGGAAGGGAAGCGATCACTGCCTGGGAAGGAAGCTTTTGGGAAAGTGAGCTAAGAGCAGAAATGAGATAGAGCAAAAAACCCGAGCTGGGGTGCTGAAGACCACGTGGGCGTCTGCAGCTGTCCTCTTCTACTTGGCTGTTGTGAGAGAAAGAGAAGGGAGGGATGAGCAGGGAGCCACCTCTGCCCCCTTCACCCCCACGGTGCCCCCACGCTGCTGCAGGGTAGGGGTGAGAGCAGAGCCCTTCCAGCCCTGAAGGGGCCCTGTGCTGCTCCTGGCCTCATCCAGCCCAGGAGCAGTGCAGGACCCCCCGAAGCCCATGCCTGTGTCCCCGTCCCCTCCCATCCCCAAAGACCTCCCCTCCTCGTTCTCACCTTTCTCGGCGCCCAGCTTGAGCATGTCCACCCCGGAGAAGATCATCTCCTCGGGCTCCATCTGTGTGGCCCCTGCAGGGGGACAGCAGCGGCTCAGCATGGAGCCCCCCTGGCCTCATCCGGCACCCGGGGGGCTCGGCAGCACGGCGCACGGGACTTTAGTTGTGTTTTGGGGAAGTTTCATGCAATGCCTCCGTCCTGCTGGTGGCAGGAGCCAGGGGGACCGGTTCCAGCCCCGTGCTCGCCCTTGCCCAGCACCTCTTTGGGGCGCTGAGCACCCTCTCCTCTCCCTGGCTGCCTCTCCTCCTCCCTGACCGCCAGCAGCAGGCTGGGCACGCCGCCTGCCCCGCCACCTACCCGCGCAGTCCAGCTCTCCCCGGGTGGCAGTGCCCTCAATCCTGGTGCCGTTTTTGTAGCAGCACCAGCAGTAGCCCGTGCTGGCGAGGCACTGCTTGGGCCGGTAGTCACCGTTCTCATCGCACTCGGGGCGGAAGCGACCCGGATGGACACCACCGAAACTGGCCTCCACCTGGCACTTAGTTTGCACTAGGGCAATAAAAAACAAACAGGAGAGGCCGTGAGCTCCTTCCTCGGGCCCTTCTACCGCCCGGGAGCAGGGGGGAGGCGGCCGGGCGAGCCGATTTTGGGAACCAGCGGTGACGTGCTGTGGCCTGGGAGCATCGTCGCCTCGCTGGGATTTCCCCAAGGAAACCCATTTACCCTAATGGGAGCAAGCACCGTGACCCTGCCTGCTCATCCAGAAGCAGCTAATTAACTCTAGCGATCTGCCTCAAGCAGCTAATTAATTCAGTGATCTGCCCCAGTGATCTGCCTGAAGCAGCTCATTAACTTTGTGTCGTTGTCGTCCCCCCCAATCTCCCTGGGGTAAGCAAACACCGCGGGGTCGGGGCGCTGCTCTGGCTTTTCAGCCTTGCTGTCCCCAAGGCCACCAAAGGAGGCTGACTGCGGGAGGAAGAGGTCACGAGGAGCCGGAGACCACAACCAGGCAGGGGACGGGGGGGTGCAGCTGCCTTTGGGGCGGCACCTCCCGAGGGGTCAGCCCTAACCCCCCGCCAGCTCAGGGCCCCCACCGCGGTACCTTTCTTTGCCGGGATGGCCTTACGGTCATCCGGCTTGGGGCTTTTGGCCATCTCGAAGAGCAGCCACTTGTGCATCCAGGACTCGAAGGACTGTGGAGGGGAAGCAGTGCGTTAGCTGGGAGCGGTGCTGGGGGGAGGTGTGCTGCAGGCTCCTGCTGGGCCAGCAAGGGGCCCGAGCCCTGATACCAGCGGGATTTGTGCTGGTCATCCCCCCCCCAGGCCATGGCAGCGCTCAGACAAAGGGCAGGAGAGGACAGAGACCGGCACTGACCTTCCAGTCCGCGTCGGTCATGTTCTGCTTCAGGCTCTTGAGGTTGTCCAGCAGGCTGTCCTTCAGCTCCGGGAACATCTTCCTGGGGTCTGCCTGCTACAGGGAGCAGCACGTGTGGTGAGACGAAGGAAGGAGAACGTGGGGATGGGGTGGGAGGAAGCCCAGCTTCCACCGCCAAACCCAGGAGCTCCAAGAGCCCAAGGAAAACTGGGCCCAGCCAGCAGAGCTCGGAGCCAAGGGTCCCGTCGCCTCCTGCAGCGCAGGGAGCATCGTGGGGCTCGGCGCAGCGCACGGGGGAGCTTACCAGCAGCAGGTGCCTGACTTGGTCCTCGGTCTTGTTGCTGCGGGGCCCCATGTCCTTCACGGGCTGCGGAAGGGAAGCAGAGGGGGGTGAGCACACGGGGGGCAGCCAGCCCTGCGCGGCAGTGGGCACGAGGCTGTGCCGTGGCTTACCGTGCTGTCTAGGGAGGGGGCAAGAGGCAGGACCCTCATGGCCAGGGGGGTGTTCACCATGGACATCTTCATGTTGCTCGCGGGCTTGCTGTCTGCCAAGGGGGGAGAGGTGTGAGGAGCAGGGCGCAGCAGGGCAACCCCTCGTTGTGACCCCCCCCATTTTAATCCCCTGGATCAAGGTGGTCAGAGGGGGGATCCCCAGAGCCCCGGGGACCTGCCAAGCCCTTGCTGTCTCCTGGGTTTGGTGGCAGAGCAAGACCCGACGCCTCTCCCCGTCCCTCCCCTATCACAGCGATGCCACAGGGGGGGCTACTGACTCTGGGGCAGCTTGCGCTGCAGTGCCTCCAGCTGCAGGTTCTGGGAGGTCCTGGTCAGCTTGCTGATCTGCCCGCTCTGCTGGTACACGAAGTAGATGGTGACGGCCTGGCCAGCGATCAGCAGGGCCACCAGGATGGACAGCGTGGACAGGGCGGCTCTGCGGCCGAAGGCAGACCTGCGGGACACAGAGGGACGCGGTCGTGGTGCTTCTCCCAGCCGTGGATTTCCAAATCCCTTCCCAACGCCCCGTGGCGAATGGAGGAGCCTTGCGGTCTCCTGTCCCCAAACCCTCCTGCAGCCACGTCTTGCCCCCTGACTCCGCACCGCCCCAAACCCGCCTGGCTCCGAGGAGCCTGCTTGCACCCAGACAAATGCAAATCCGTGCTGGGCACGGCCGCGTGCTGCACGAGCGGGACGTCAGTGCTCGGGTGGCTGCCGCGCACCGGGAACCGAAACCCGTGGTGGGGAGACGTGGGGGCACCCGCGGGGCGGGGGTGTCTGGGACACGGCCCTATGTGGGGTCGGTGAGGCCACTCGAAACCTGGCCGGCTCCAGAGGTCGGAAAACACGCCCTGATTTATTTCTTATTTATTAAAAAATAAAAAAATCTGAAAAAGCAAAGGAGCCGAGCCCCTGCTCTCCGCAGCCTGGATGTGTGCCCAGGGTGCAGCGTTGGGATCGCGCGCAGAAGCCAAAAAAAAAATAGCAAACAAGAGCAGAAAATGGCTGCGTGGCCTGGCCCCGAGCCCTCCGGGGCCGCGTCCTGACCCCAGGGAGCCGCCCGTGCCCTGCGAGGTGCGGCACCCAAGGGTGCTCCCCTGCACCGCCACTGCCAAGGGACGGGTCTGGATCTGGCCTCGCTGCCAGGCTGTCTGCCTGGTGACTGGTGATGTCACTGCTCCCGGGTTTTTCATTGGCTGGAAGTGTTTAATCGCGGGGGGGGGCAAGGAGTTTGGGAGATGGGGGCTGCTTGGGACGTGGCGGTGGCCCCATGGGGCCGTGGGTCCGTGCTGGGCCCTCGTCCGCCCCATAGGCAGGAGGGGAACCTGCCCGCTCCACAGCCAGCACACGAAGCTGCCCCACAGCCAGGACAGGAACCCGCCCGCCCCACGGCCACGCGGAGCCCCCACCCGCCCCACAGCCAGCCCCACGAAGCTCTCAGCCCCACAGCCACGCCGTTTCCCCACCAACCACGCAGCCGCGACATGGCCCCGCAGCTCCGCCATGCCGTGCCCTCGTCTGCCCCACTGCCACATCGTGAACCGGCCCGCCCCACACCCACACCGTGCCCTAAATGCCCCACAAACGCCCAGCGACCCCCCCCCCCTTGGCCCCAAGCTGCCCCCACCCCACAACCACGCCGTGCCCTGCTCCGTGTCCATGCCCTGACCCCTTCCACCCCATGGCCACGCTGCGCCCGCCTTTGCTCAACCGCGTCCCGCTCGACCCCAACTGCGACCCCAACTGCCCCACGGCCACACTGTGGCCACCCTGTCCTCCCTGTGCCCCCCACCCGGACCCCCCCCGCAGCACCTTTGGGTGTCCCCGATGGGGAGCACCCCGCTGCTGCGGTCAGAGATGAGGTCCCGCTGCTCCTCGGCCATGGCTGCACCCGTCGGCACTGCACCCGATGGGGAAATGAGAGCCCGGGGGGGGGGCCCGGCGGGAAATACCCCCCCCGGGGTACCCCCCCCACGCCCCCCCCCGGGGGGGGGGCAGAAAAAAAAAAGCCCCATTGGCTGCTGGAACCTGCATCAGCTGTTGCCAGGCAGAGCTCTGCTCAGAAGGTCTCTGGTCCAGAGATGACGCCGGGTCCCGTCCCGAGTGTCGCAGCCACGTCCCGTCCTGAACAAATCGCTGCCACCACTGCTGGGCATCGCTGCCCGTCCCACCGCCATGCCACGACACCCGGCCCAGCTTCACGGGGCTCTGGGGTCCCCAGGGGCAGGGGATGGGGTGTGGGGTACAGGGTATAGGACGGGAGCAGTGGGGTGTGGAGGTGGGATGTGGGATGCACTGGGGAGGGCTCCCACCCACCAAAGGCTGAGCACGACCCCCACAAGGGGCCTGTCATCAGACCAAACCCTCCCACACTTCCACCACTGGGGCCAAACTGCACCCCAGCCCAGCTCCCTGCCTCGGGGGGGCACTTTCAGCTGTCCCCCCCAGTGCCCAGGGGATGAGGGGCACCGAAACAACCGCTGGGTGTTTCCAAGCCCCCCTCACACCCTGCCTGCGGTGGGATTGGGGTGCCCACCAACAGCCCCCACCCAAATCCCCCACCCCAAAACCGAGGGAGGAGGAGCAACCCCACAAACGGGACCCCCACACACCACGGCGGGGGTGTGCAGCCCCCACCCCTGCACAACGCTGGCACTCGGTGATTTTACAAAGGGCCGGGGCAGCCCAGCGGGACACGGCCTCACAGCTCCACGGCCTCACAGCTCCACGGCCCCAGCAGTCAGACCCAGCACGGCTGCAGGCAGGGCGCAGCCCAGAGCCGAACCGGGTGCGAAATTCAAGCCAGGTCTGGGCGCCGGGTGGTGTCACCAGGCACTGGGCAGCCCGCTGCTCCTGTGGCACTGTTTTGGTGCTGGGTTAAGGACAAGCGGGGTTCTTTAGCAAATATTCCCACTTGGGGCTTTTGTGCCAGCGGGGACTGCACTGCAAAAAAATAAATAAACAATAATCTCTAAGAAATTTGGCTTGAGGAATAACCGAAGTCACTCCCAAGAACGGGGGCAGGGGCTCACAGAAACCCCCTTGCACCGTCCCCAGAGGCAGGCATTAATTAATGAAGACATTAACCTCTCTGCTGCTCTCAAGGACAAGCAACTCTTTAGCAAGTCTGTAGAGTCCAGCCACATACCCTGGGCATTCAAAAGGGAAAAAAAATCCCAGAAAACCACCCGGTAACATTTCCATTCTGCCCCTCACCCAGCCCGTGGCAGGCACGGGGGGGGATCGGAGGGATTTGGTCTCCTCAGCTCCTCACCGGGTGCAGGGGGAGCGGGGCTGCAAGTCCCCAGCCCCGGGGCTGTGCCACCACCAGAGCTTTTGGCCCGAGGGGGAACTGGGGAGAGAGACCCGGCATTCGGAAAGTGAAAGCAGAAAGCAGCAGCGATTTCACCGAGGTCTGCCCCGTGCTGTAGGCGATGAGCTGCGGGGTGGGTGGGCTGCAACTGCCCCTGGGGGGTGAGCCCTGAGCCAGGACTGCCCCTGGCAGCGAGCCCAGCGTGGGGCTTTTGGCACTGGATCAGCCCTTGCTCCGCACACAGGTTTTAATTAAAAATATTAAAAAAAAAAATACTACTTTGCACACGAGGCTGTGGCATTTAAAGTTTTACGGAAGTAAGTTATCAGCTTTCCTAGGAAGATGGCGACCTTTTGTTTAGCAGCTTTCACCCTTCCTTTTTCCCCCCGCTGTTTCTCCCATAGCCTCAGGGCTGTGCCCGGCCCCAGCCAGCGGGGTGCAGCCCCCAGCCCCATGTCCCCCCAGCCCCGAGGGACCTGCCCACCTGCGGGAGCAGACACGGAGCTGCCCATGGGCATCCAGAACCGGGCCGTGCCCCGGGACCACCCAAAATCCCTCCAGATCTCTCCGAGCAGGAGTCAGGACAGCTCCTTCTTGTGCTGCCCATGAAAGCTGTGACGACACGCGCTGTTACAGGTGCTGGGGAACCTGCTGTATTTTGGGGGGGAAACCAAGCCACTTCAACATCTGGGATAAGGAGCAGTTTGGGGACTTGGTTCAGACTTGTATGCTGCCCGAAGGCCTTGACCCAAGCCAACAGAGCCTTTATTTCAGACATGCAGGTGGAAATATCCCCGGGGACGCTCCCCTGACGGCACTTGGTTCTGGCTGCCTGTGCCAGCAGTGGCAGAGCTGGGGGCTCTCACAGGGCCATAGGAGTCACTGATGAATACAGACCCATCACTGCCATGGGCCTGGCACCTCTCAGCTCTGTTTTTGGGGGTATTTTTACAGGACTGGCAGATTCACACATGACTGCACAAGATAAACCAGCTCTACAGGGGCAGGAAGAGGCACAACCCACGAGGCCTCTCCAGGAGGCCCCGGCCAGGCCCCGGGACCAGTGCTCCCATCGCAGCCCCGCTCTCTCCTTTCTCTTCCTCATTTGCTATTCCTCTTCTGGGGTACTTCACGCTGCTGCGGGAGGTTGTTCCAAAGACGTCAGATCAGCTGAAAAAATAAAAGCAGTTTGCCATTAAACACCCAGCCCACACGCTGCACTCGGCGCAGCAGGAGCACCCTGCCCCGGCTCACCAAGGGACACGGGGGGGGTTACGGCAGCCCCGGGCACCCAGCAGGGCTCCTGCCTCCACGGACTGAGGGCTAACGAAGCAAATCCGCCCTCCCGCAGAGGGCAAAGCTCACCTGCCACCTCTGTGAGCTCCAGAAAACCTTCTTGGGGGAAGAAAGGCAAAGGCCGAGCGGGGCAGTAGGTTCACGGGCCGGGCAGGAAGGGCTCAGCAGCTGCTTGAGCAACTGGTGGAGTAAAGCGAGGTATGGCTTGGGGTTACAGCCCCCGGTCCCGTGGGGACACAACCCTCCAGACAGCCCTGACCCTCCTGCGTGGGAGGGCTCAGCCAAAGCTGCTTCCCTCTGCGTGCTCTCGGAGCACACCTTCCCTTTTCAACGAGCTCCCCGCACGGCGGCTGTGCTCTGCTCTGCGTTCCCAGAGCTTTCCCCAAACACCCAGCTCCTAAAGCAGCCCAATTAACGTCACCTCGGACACAGTAACACCAAAACAGCGACAAGGTTTAACTGTACTTAGGATTATCTTTTTAGCAAAGATTGCACAGAGCAGAGCAGTTACCAAGCAGCGCCTTTGCTCCCTGCTCTCGCCCAGCTCTGCCCCGTCCCCTCCTCAGCACTAGGCTGCCTTCAGCTCTCCGCTGGCTGAACAAACCACTGTGGGCTTCATTTTTTTTCGGCACTTTCTCTACGCAAAGTTCAAAGAACACTTAGAGCACAGGAAAATAACTATTTAAACTACAATAATGCACCTTTAAGACAGAAGGGAAAGTTTATTTCTAAAGTTTTCCACAGCCGCGTATAAAATTACAAATAAAACACCCCGGCTATGCCAAGAGAAATGCTGGCTTAGGAACATGGGTCCAGGCAGAGATTTTTTTTCCACAAAAACGGGAAGTCATGTATTAAGCAACAGCTTGCAGAAAACCCACTGCTCGTTAGCTCGCTGACAAGCACAGCTTTCTTTTCCACAGCAGGGACACCTCGACGAGATCGTGACTAACTCTGAAACCACAAGCATCCAAGCTTTTTTAACTACAGAAAGTAAGACGCACCACGGCTTCAGGTCAGTCTCATTTCCTCCAACAATTTACATCCCCTTTTACTGCAAGAGGTAGAGCTGGAGAGCTGAAAAGGGAGCTCGGCAGGAGCAACGTGCCCTGGATCTCACTTGGGGTGAGCAGCCTCACTGGAACAGAGCCTGCTTTGAAAGCAGAGCGCCAACAAAGCTGCTAGTCAAGGTATCCTTTCTTGTAAGGAGGAAGGTGGGTAGGTAAAGGGATCCTGTGAAGTATTTTAAGATACAAAGCTGTGGGAAAGAGCCTGCAGGAGAGTTCTCAGACCTCAGGATCTTGAGACAGATTGTGTCCAAGGGCCCAGGACCCCAGAACGCTGCCTTCCAACTTCATTCGTAGGCCAATCATTGATACGATGATTTGTATTTGCCATGTAACTGTGCTAAAAATTCCAAGTTTTCATCAATCCTGCTTAAGACACAGCTACCATCACTTCAACCTGACTGCAAGTATTCCTGGACAATCATTTTAGAAGTGCTTGCTCCTTGCCCACTCAAGAATAAGGAATTGCAGCCGAGGAGAAGCACAACAGGCTCTACCTGCCTCTAAAATAAGCTGCCTGCTGCGTATTGCCTTGCCCCGGAGAGCACAAGATTGACCCACGTCACCACAGGCACCACACTGTACAAGTGCTGTGGTCACCCTTTCACAGGAGGAATTTTGATAATTTAATCTCTTGAAAGGCAGAAGTCACAGCTATTTTAACTTTCAGCTTGACACCACGAGCATAAAGGAACTCAGCCATCTTAAACTCTACTTCTCAGATACCCTATGCCCACACATCTTGGTCTAAAATCTTCCTATAGCCAAGGAAGTGACAAAAAGAAGTAATTTAGAAACTTGGCGAGCTGGGAAGAGAACATTTTAAGAGGTGGAAACAGGCGTTTATTCCACGTGATGGCAGTACGTTTAGTGCAAGGTAAACATCAGCGCAGGAAGCAGGGCACAAGCGGGAAGTGAGGAGTCATTTTTCTGGAATACATCTGAAAGCATAAATACATCAACAGGGCAGCTGAGGGAGCTCTGGTTTCAGTGCTTGTAGAAGCTTTCCTGGTGGATGTCGGAGCACACACAGCACCTCTGTTGTGGCAGCACGACCTGCAGCACAAACAGGAAGCCCAGCTACAGAGGATAAGCGGCTCACGGCTGTAATCAAACTACAGCTGCTCAAATTTGAGCATGCCTCAGCAAGAAATACACGGATAGAACAGGTTTGTAAGAGAGCTTTAATAAGGAAAGGTGCAGCACTGTTTACAGACGACGTCCACGGCGACCACCCTTTCTGCGAGTACTGTCGGAGGGGATGGGAGTGACATCCTCTGTGGGAGGAGAGAAATAAAAACCAGTTAGCTTCCAGAGGAACCCCCAGTAACCAGCTGGGCAAAGCCACCCGCCCCTAGCAGTCACCCCCAGCATCCTCCACCTCAGCAAGCAGCTACTGCAGAAGCCCCGTGCTGACAGAACAGTCCATGGGATGAAGTTATCTGTGAAATCACCAAGTGTTGGGTACCCAGGGATTTTAATGCCAAGAATGCAGAAATCCCCATCTTCCCGCCCACCTAAACCACGCAGCCGCAGCATTTCTAAGGAAACCGGCTGCACAGTGTGACCCTCAGGGCAGCCAGCACTACCGCATCCTGCAGCTCCCCTGCAAAGCTCAGGATTCTCCCTCAGACAGTTTGAGGAACTCGGTTTAAGAATGAGTAAGTACTGAGAGCAGGTAACCGAAGAGCTCTGGCACAAGCAGTGTTACATCAGAGGCCCATCGTGCAGCCAAACATTTGGAATCCAGAGCCGACTCGTGCCACCTCCTGGTGAGTCTTCAACTTAACACGATGTGTCCGTTTTCACCAAACCCTACCCACAGTGGCACCCGGCAAAGCTAAGCAGGACATCCCCCAGTCAACCCGTTACACCGAGCACAAGAACCCCGTGGCATACAGGCCCAGAGCTCCTTCTGCTTAATTAATAATTCCTCACAAGTTTATTTCGGCAGCAAGGCTCCGCGCTCAGTGCCACGTGCCCCCTGCACGGCACTTCGTCACTCACCAATACGGCCGATCTTCATTCCGGACCGGGCCAGAGCTCTCAGGGCTGACTGGGCACCAGGACCGGGAGTCTTGGTCCTGGAAGAGAGGATCACAGCCATGGATCTCTTAAACGATTCACCAGTTGAACACAATTCACAAACAACTCGTTTTAAAAATCAGTTTCCCCGCTTCAGAACATCCCAGTACTGGAACCCACCTTCCTCCCGTCTCAGATCCAAACCAAACTGGTTCTGAGACCAGGCACACCCCCTGAACACCAGTGCCCGACCCCCCCAGCGTACCTATTTCCACCAGTCGCCCGCAGCTTGATGTGCAGGGCGGTGATGCCCAGCTCCTTGCACCTCTGGGCGACATCCTGAGCTGCCAGCATAGCCGCGTAGGGAGAAGACTCGTCTCTGTCAGCCTTCACCTTCATGCCACCAGTCACCCGGCAGATGGTTTCCCTACAAACGGGAAAGAACACGTTGAGAAAAAAAAAGCAGTTCCCCTCTCTCCTTCCTACAGACCGGCTGCCGTGCGGTGATGGAAGCAGCGGTTTGCACACACTGCTGGATCAGTAAAGCCACCACGCGGTGCCTCAAGCACGACACGCACCAAGACACCTAGGGTAACAAACGCACAGCACCTTAGCTTACAGCTTCGCCGAAGCTCGAGGACTGCAGCGGGCCTTCTTGCCAAATACAATTCCCGTTTCCGACAGGGAAAAAGCCGGGTGCTGCAGCGAGGCGAGCAGTGCGCAATACTCACTTGCCAGAGAGATCAGTTACGTGGACAAAAGTGTCATTGAAGGAAGCGAAGATATGGCAGACGCCGAACACGTTCTCTCCTTCAGCCACCTGAGGTCCTAAGCTGATGACCTGCTCTTCCTTCTTCTCCTTACCCTTACGGGGTGCCATTTCTGAGCAAAAACAACAAGAAAAAACCACATTAGTACGTGAAATATATGTGAAGGGGGACTTCTCAGCTTTCTTGTAAAGGATTTTACGAGCTGCTCTGTGGTCACAACCTCCTACCAAGCTAGACAACTGACTTCCCAATGGCAAAACGCATCTGGCAATTTTGGGGTATAATTGGACTTCTTAAAAATAAGAGAACCAAGTATTTGCAGCTTTGCTGCATGTTAGCAAGCAGGCCAGCACCCACAACCGCTTAGCGGGGTCTCAAGGTGCTGGTGCTTCTGCCTTTAAAGCCTACACCTCACACGGACGGTGGGAAATGTAGCACTCAAGGATGCTTGGTTAGGTGCCTGGTGATCCCACAGTGCTGCTGGAGCACAGAGAGGTGGTTGCCTGTTGCCCTCTCTCACTGAACACCAGCTACGCCAGCTCTGCTTTGCAACAGAGAAAGATATAACGAACTCGTTAAGAAAATGAGCTCAAGGCATGACCTGCTTTTATCCACAAGCCATAACCTGATGGCCTCCCCTCTACCAAGTGACAGCACTTAGCCCCAGCTGTTAACCTGGGGGCTACAGGGCCCCTCCAACAAACCTTTCTGGCATGCCCAGTGAAAAGCTGTATCCACATTACTGTCCCAGAGCAATTCTGCCGCTTCCAGGCGCATAAAGCTCAGCAGCGCTCGCTTCCCAAACCAAAAAGCTCCCTAAGCCACAGGCACTTCACACCGTATCAGCTCCAGAGAGCCTGCTGCTCTTCAGCAGCTGGTTGAACCCATGCTGGACGTGGCCCTGGCCGCCCTGCGCCAAGGAGGCCGCAAAGAGCCGCCGCGGGGGGGCCGGTGCCAGATCCAGGGCAGACCCCAGGCCCCCAGTCCTCGTCCTCGTCCTCGTCCTCGTCCTCCTCCCCCGGCCGGCCGCGCCGTGCCCATCCCGGTACACCGGCCCTCCGCCCACCTACGCCAGCCCCCGGCTCGGCCGCGGCCTAGCGCCGCGCATCCACCGGGACCGCCTCCCCCGCGCAGCCCCGAGCCCGGGCAGGCGGGCGGCGAGCGGGGCCGGCCGGGGGAGCCGCGGGCAGGCGGATGGCGGCGGATGGCGGCGGATGCCCCGCACTCACCCGCCCGTCTGCTCCGGCGGCCGCCGCTGGAAAGGAAGTGGCAGGGTGCAGGGGGCGGAAGTGGCCGCGCTCACCCGGAAGGGATGCCGGCGGGAGGCCGGCTTCCGCCCGCACACGGAGGGGGGTTCGCGGATAGCAGGGGAGGGGGGTGCTCGGCTCTGCACGGCGCGGCGCCCCGGGGACAGCCGTGAACAACGCTAGGGAGTGCAACTGGGCCGCCCTCCGTAAAATGGCGGCGTCCGCCTCAATCGGGGCTGCCCTCCTCAAGATGGCGGCGCCGGCCGCTCAGCAGTCCCCTCCCCAACATGGCGGCGCCCGCTTCTGCCGGGACCGCCCTCCTCAAGATGGCGGCGCACCCCCCTCTCCGCGGGGCCGCCCCCTTCAAGATGGCGGCGCTCGCCTCCCAGCAGGCCCTTCCCCAAGATGGCGGCGCCACCCTTCTGGAGCATGCTGTCCCTCAGAGTGGGGGTGCTGCGAGCCTTTCTCTTTCCCGTTGTACGGTGTTTTGCCGTAATTAAACGTCTTTTTAAGCACTACGTAATGGTGCCGCACGGCCCAGCTTCCCTGTGTGGTGGGTTGGGTCAGTGCATGTGCCAGGTGTGAGGGCTACAAGGGGTCTCAGCTGGCCACCTGCCCTGTTTCAGCCTCTCTGACCTGTTGTCCCAGGTCTCTGTTCTAACCTGGGTTTCACTGACAGAAGCCAACCCAAAGCAGAAGCCGCAGTGCAGAGCTTTCCATTGGGCTTTGTGCACGCATCAAAGTTCTGTTCAAACTATATTAGCGTAGCTGATGTGGCAAGTGCCCCCAGTATAGAATACTGCTTATTTCAGTTCAGTGAAGCGAAATAAATGAGACTGGGGGCACTTAATGCTGGCATAACTACATCTACCCCAGGGCTTCCCTCAGCACGTTACGGCTATGTTCCTGGCAGAGCCGTGCCAGGGGAGCCCTAGAAGCACAGGCCTGGAGCGGTTCCACAGACAGGGGACTTGGTGCAGCACGTGCGTGGGGACGGGGCCCCAGGTCCCCCTGGTCCAGCAGCTGCAGTCCTGGCTCCGGGCAGAGCTGGCACCGGGCCTGGGAGGCCCCAGCAGAGGCTGGGCACCGGCTGTTCCTCCCTCACTGCTGGCAGGTGGCTGAGCACAACTGCATCCCTTGTGGGGATCCAAACAGCTGCCTGGGTTGCTCGGCTGTAAAAGAAACTCAGACACTTGCTCCAGACCGCTGGAAAGGCCTGGAGTCCTGCAGGGCAGCGTTGTTTTTCCACCAAGACCCCATCCACCCACAATGTGAGCGGCCACCGAGCCTCCTGGGGGTGTAAGCGTGGCCCTGGTAAAGCCAACAAAATCTCACGCTGTGCTGAGGCCTGAGCGGAGAATGTGCGATTCTGCTTTGTTTGTAACCCACAGTGCTGTCAGGTGACTCCCAGCTATTGACAGCACCAGGTCTAAGCTTAATGTCTTCATCCAGGAGAACAGCTACCGCTCAATTCAAGGCTTTCGATTAAGACCTTAAAGCCCTAGCTTAATGTGCAGCGACCTTGCCTGACCCATTAAAGAAAACCAAACAGAAAGACTCCCTACAATCAACATCTCTGTTGACATCTTAGACCTTCAACCTCTTTGTTCAGCTGCCTGATCCCAGGAGACTCCTAGATGAGGCTTACCTGCTAATGTAGCCCAGCTGTACGTGCTTCTTTGTCCTAACAAATTTCTGCAGGAATCAAGTAGATTACTAATGTTGTTAATGTCTGCCTTATTTCCTCCTCTAAGAGCTGGTTGCATAACGCTTCCTATCATTCTCACAGAAAATTTATCTCTATAAGACTATAAGGAGGTGTTCAGGAATTTTACCCATCACGGGATGTACATAGAGATTTTAATATGCATAAGTCTTTGGAGCATTTTCTCTTAAGGAGCTAGTGGGAGATATTTAAATACACATAATTCTCTGCTGGGAAGTCAGAAGGCTGATGTAAGTGGCACAGACTGTGTAGCTGTGAATGATGGTGCCGGGACTCCCTCCTAGAACAATTATCAGGGGAGACTTTTTACACCTCTACAGCAAATAGAATGTAAATTTGTAAAGTTTTACATTAAGGCAATCCAGCAAGTGAATATTTAAATCAGCTCCAACTGATTTAAATAGGGCTCAGGAGAGTAAAGATGGGAAACATCAAAGACCTTTGAAAAAAAAAAAGACAGATTGAACCTGACTTAATAGCACTTGCGATAACGCTTCCTGGGCCTGATCCTGCCCTGCTTTTCTAAATACCTCCCCAGTTAAACCAGAGGACCAGAGGAGAAGCAGATGGCTGTAGATGAGGTATGAGGGAGGCTCCGTGTAATTGTTCCACCAGAGGGATTGCACAATCTGTAGGCCTGAAAACGCTTCTGCAGGGAGGGTCCAATGCCTCTTCTTGGACAAAGTAATTTGCTGCTGGCTCACAGGAAACTTTTGAACCCCCCTAATGCCTGGTGCTTTTTTGCTCTGGCATGAAAAGCGACCAGTGCAATGAATTTATCTGCTGCTGTGTCCCCTTGGATAGCACAGCCTTCTGCTTCTGATGCTGTTGCTGAACTGGGTGCCCCAGAGGGCTGGAGGAAAACCCACAGCAAGTCTGGAGAGCACTGGGGAGCGATGGGTCCCATGCAAGATCCCTCCAGGGAGAAGAGGTTTGTTCTGTAAGGCTCCCTGCTTCCCTGCACCTCCCTGTGCTTCCTCCCAGGAAAGCTTTCTGCGCTCACAGATGCCATGATAAAGCAAGCCCACTTGACTCTGCGGGCCACCCTGCCTGCTCCTCTCTTCATTAGCAGCTTGCCGCTGCACCAGGGATCTTCCTGTTTAAATATTGAATGATAGTCTTTTAAAATATACATTGGCAGGACTGCTGTAATTCCAGCCAGGGGCTCCAGTGACATCAGCTGTGGGTTGATTTGACTGACGAGGGGAAAGACGGGGCTGGTGGCCTGGGCAAGGCTGATCCCCCCGTCACTGCTGCCCTTTGCCTGCCCTCTGTTCTGACACAAGTCTCAATGGCAGGGACTCCTCTGTGCCCTATTTTTACTCAGACTTGAGGGGTGCTGATTTGCGGGGCTGAGTTTCCCTCTGTTTTGCCATTCCTCCCTTGAATCTGACCTCCCTGAGGATTTTTCCTCCCCTTTTAGTTGTTTCTCTGCTTGCTCAGCGGAGCCCCATGTGCGTGCACAGGGCAGACGGCAGTGATCTTCCCTGAGGCTTGCACCCGCCTGCAGATGTCCTTGTGGAACAGATGCAAGCCAGAGGCACGGAAATGGGCAAGCTTCCACTTACAGGGTAACAGGCTGAAACAACCACTGGTGCTCCAGATGAACTTCCATAAAACCCCAACAACCCAGCGCTTCCAAATGCAACGCTGCCCACAGCCCCAAAGCAGCTGGGAGGCAGGCTGGACCGAATCCCTCAAGGCACCCTGCGGGATGGGGTTTTCCTACTCCCAGGGATGAATTCTATCTTCTCTCTTTGCCACAGGCTTTGCACCAGTCCTGGTGTGTCTGCAGGGGAGCTGCCTGAATGCCATCCAGGACCAGGCTGCCGAGCACTGAGGAACCTTCCCAGGCTGGGATGATTCGCAGGAGGGGCACCCAGCAGGGACTCGAGGACTGCATCCTCCAGCCTGGCAGGAAGGATGCTGAGGCCACAGCGAGGTCAGTGGCAGAGACGATGTGTATTTGCTTTGAGAAATCCCTCAGATTTAGTTCTTAAATGTGTAATTAAAATTCCAGCTGCTTCTTGGTTATAGCCTCTCCAGCCCATGGGAAACCCACAGACACGGTGACGCTGCAGGCGGATTTCATAACTCAGCCAGTGACTAAACAAAAAGAGAGCCTGAGAGCCGACACAAATGGGAATGCTGCTCTCCATCCCTTATCCTGCCCAGGCTTTGGCCCTGGTGGAAAGCAGCCCTGGGAGGGGGTCGGTGGGAAGCCCCGGCCTGCCCCGCGAAGCACCCCGCTCAGGGCTTTCCGCAAGTGGGAATTCTTGGCGCTGGAGGGCCGTTGTTTCCGTGGCTGTGCCTTGTTCCCACGGGCCACTCGCTGAGTGCTGCCACTAGACTGATGGCCTCACTGATGGCCTTGAAACAGAGACTGGAGGAAGAAGAGACCAAAACTATTCCTGGAGGTTGAACTCTTGCCATCTGCCTGGTGTGGAGCAGGGTCTGCGCCTGGGACTCTTGCGGGGCTGGTGGGCAACAGCTCCAGGTCTCTCACGATGGCATCATTCCTCTAATAACTCCGATAAATTCAGGGCCATGAATGCAGCCATTCACAGTTTTTTTTTTTTTTAAAAAAAAAAAGAAATAAAAGTTTTTCCTTTCACTTTGAAGGCCATTGGGCCTTTTAGTTTTAGAAATGCTGTTTGTGCATGCACACATGTAGAACGATGTGTCAGAAACAGGCATAAGAAGATTAAAAAAAGAAATCTCCAACACTGAAGTTAAAGCACTTAAGGAATTGGCAGAGACTTCAAGAGCCGGTGTCTGGTCCTAATGAAGTTGGTGGAAGTGCTGCCATGGACTTCAAGGGGACTGTAATTCAGCTGTAACTCAGTAGGAAGCTGAAGGTGTTGATTAATAAATTGGAGACAATGCAGAGGAAAGCTGCTAAACTTCTTTCCAACAGATGTGCTGAAGAGGAGCCTGCAAGTCAAAATATGCAGGAAAGGAACTGGTTTCCACTCTATTTGCAAACAGAAGGCAGGGGAAAAAAATAGCTGTCTGATATTCATGTAAAACAGTGGAACTGGCATTAATAAATATAAATGTATTTATGAGCAGCCTTCTGTGTCCAGCGAGTAGGTCATTCTTTCTGAAAAAATTGTATTAGCAGATGCCTGAGCAAGTGTTCAACAAATTCCTTTTTCTCAAAAGTCAGCATTCAGTGGAAAATTTTACCACTGGAGACTGTGGATTCTGGAGGTTGTCCTCAGATTTTGGTGTGTGCCTTTGATTACTCATCGTTGGCTTTTTGTTCGATGATTTGTACATGAGTTTCCTCTGCTAAAACTCTGACAGAGGTTAGCTTGGCCTCATAAAGCTATTCCTTGTGCAGATACTCTTTCAGGCTGAGTTTGCGAATCATTTAAGGCTGAAAAAATTCCTTTAATATTCCTTACAGCAGCTCGCAGTTGAAAAATTTCCTGTTTGTCCCTTTTTATTTTCTGAGCTTTCAAGTAACTTTGGCTTAGGCATGATATTCAGAGATCTTTAGAGAAAAGACTTGTGAGAGAAGTGAAATGTTTAAGGATAAGTCTTTGACTTCAATGAATGCTTCAGAGTACGTTAGAAAATTTGCAGTCATAATTGTCTGCGATTCTTCGCGTTTCCTTCCCTATTATTTCATTTTCTTTCTTTCCCTTTTTTTTTTGTTTGTTTATCTGCTTGTTTCATTTGATTGAAATTGCTTCCTTGCCTCCCGTTGAGTAGGAAGCTCTCCCGGAATGTGCTGCCAGAGCCAAACTCCAGACAGACCTTCTGCTGTGTCTCGTCCCCGTGGGCTGGACACGAAACCTCGTGGGGTCTTCTTCATGCCCTGCTGGGCACAGCCCGCCCGCACAGCTGCCCCGGGGTGTGGGTAATGCTGCACCGAGCCGGGCTGGGAGCAGAGACAGCCCTGCAGGCTCAGCACGAGCTTCTGTCATGCGTTGGAACGGATACAGGGAGATCTCAGAGAAGGTGTTTTGTTCTCAGCATTGCTTTGAAACGCCTTGGCAAGGCATTCCCCTGTCGTACGCAAACACGTCAAAATCCAGGATGGGAACTCAGAGCCTTGGGGATAGGTCGGACGGGTGCAGAGCTCCCAGCTGTTCCTTCCTCTGCTTTGTCTTGTTTCTCCACTTCCGAATCAGCTCATTCAGCTTCACGCATTTCCTCTACTTTGAGATGAGCCCACCCTACCCCACGCCCTTCTGCACCACCCCAAACTCCCTCCAGCCCCTCATCCCGGAGCTGCCCCCCAGAGGCTGACCCAGACCTGGAAGCAGGGTCCTCGTACCACGGGTGGGCACAGCCCTGCTCGGGGACCTCTGCTGCTGCACGATGTGTGCTGGTGATCCCAACCTGGGCAGCTCATGCCTCCGATCAGCACAGGCTCCTTCCCCCGATGGGACTGCATCTCCACGTGTCTGCAGAGCCCCTGGCAGCCACTGCTTTTCCCCCTCTGAGGAACGAAGGGGATTTGTGTGTGCACAAGGGTCTGAGATGCAGCCAGCCCTTGACTCAGATGCGCACCTTGGAGTCGGGGGTGGAAGAGCTGGAATTTGTCACGAAGCAGCATGGAGCTCAGCCCTGGGTTCTGCAGCTGGGGAGGAGGATAGGGACGACCTCAGGCTTAATTGGCTTCAAAAATCTGACGTGGAGCATGCACACACGCACCGGGAGAAAGATAAAAGGACTCGTTGTAGGAGCCAGCAGCCTGACATGCCAATTACACCAAACGCACGGCTGGGGCCGTACCCTTCAGGACACCTCGTCATGCTTGGCCTGGGGAGTAGCGGTGGGAGAAGGGACCCGACGGGAACATCGCTGAGCAGATCAAACACGTCCCAGGCCCGGGGGGTCGTTTGGGACCCTTTTGTGGGGAGATTATGGTGCAGCTGAAGACAACACCCCGTTCCTCGATGTGATGGGGACTGAGCGCGGACCCCCTCCCCAGCACCACGGGGTGGGTACTGCTGGCAAAGTGGGAGTTCAGGGGGACAAATCGCGGGGTGCTGGGCTCGGGCTGCACTTCAGGGATGCTGCTTCCCTCCGAGACCCCAGATCGCGGCTGCCTGTCCCTGCTGTGGGACGAAGAAGAGCCGCAACCATAACACGAGCGGGGCTTCTCCACGCTGCACCGGGGGTGCCGTGAGCGAGGCCCCCAGGCCGGAATGAAGGGGAAAACAGGGCAGGATGCGTGCGGGGCGGGCGAGCCCGGCTCCGCGCCCCGTCCTGACGGGACGGAGGCACCGTGGGGGCCCAGCCCCGGCCGTGGCGGCCCGCAGGGGGCAGGCTGCGGGAGGCGGGGAGCCGGGCGGGCCCGGGGGGCGCCGCAGGCAGCGGGGCGGCCGGGCC
>CM021743.1:13553967-13779976 GCA_011075105.1 Heteronetta atricapilla | reverse complement strand
GGGTGCGGGGCGGGCCGGGCCGGGCCGGGCCGGGCCGGGCTGGGCTGAGCCGAGCGGCGGCGGCGGCCGCGGTGGTGGTGGCGGCGGCCTGGCGGCGGGGCGGAGCGGAGCCGGAGCGGGGCCCGCGGCGGGGCATGCAGGTACGGGGCCGGTAACGGGAGCGGGGGGGCCGGCAGGCAGCAGGCAAGGCGGAGCGGGGCCCGCAGACAAAGGGCGGCGAGGCCCCGGGGACGCCGAGCTCCGGCCTGGTGCCGCCGCCGCTGCCGCCGCCGCCGGGGCTCGAAGCCGAAGAGGCCGAGGGGCCCCGGTGCTGGTGCTGGTGCCGGTGCTGGCCGCGGTGGGCTGCGCCTCGCCCCGTCGTGGCCTCGCTTTGGGGGAGCCGTGCCTGGAAGCCCCCCGGTAGCTCAGCACCCACACCGGAGTCCCCTACGGACCCGCAGCCTGGCTCTGCGCTTCTCCATCCCGCCGGTGCCCTCCCGGGCAGGTGCCCGCCGTCGCCTCTCTGCCCCTTGGAGCCAGCGCCCGGCCAAGCCGTGGGGCTCGCGGAACCCCCCTGGGATGGCCGGGGTGAGGCAGCTGCTTGCCGCAGGTGTGGGGAGCAGCTCACGTACCCCCGAGACACAACGCGGGACTGCGGGGCGAGGGGCGGCCGTGCCGCCAAACCCCCCCGGCACAGCCTGCGTTTGGGTGGCTCTCCTGGATTCCTGCTGCTTCCCAGCTCACGGTGCTGTGCGAGGAACGGCGAGGAGCACAGCTTGCTATCCCAAACCCACCATCCCCAGCGCGACTTCGTGGCTCCGCCAAGCTCCTGGCTCCATCAGGCCTCGCGTCCCCTGGTGTCTCTCAAGCTTTCCATCCCCAGTGTGCTGCACTGGGCGCTCTGGAAGAGCAGAGGAAGCGGGACGAGCCGTGCGGGGTGGATACGAATGCCTTCGCTCCACAGCTGTCCGGGCATCGGGCTCCGAAGGGCTCCTGACCTCTGTGCAGGTACCGCAGTACCAGGGGATGATGCAAACTGTCTGGGAGAGGTCAGAGCCGAGCCGCAACGTGGGTGCGAAAGGCGTGGGTTGTAAGGCCTATGGCGTCCCCACTCCACAAGAGCATAAGTGACATTAATTAAAAATAATAAAGGATTAAAGGAGATGAGGACAGCGTAGCCAAGAACCGCTGCAATGGTCCACTCCTGTCACTTGGCACGGCTTTGCTGTTCTGGCTGGAGTCTCCATAAAGCACCTTATAATCCCTTCTAGAGGAGATCCTGGTATTTAGTCAGCCACGAGTGAACTCCTGGAGCTTTAATGCACAGCTGTGTTCTTTTCTCCCCCAAAGTCTTGAGGTGTTTGACTCCACCTTTCCCTTTGTGCAGGCAAGTTGTCCCCCCTCGGTGGGGGACAGCCCGGGGTTCCCAGCAGTGCCGAAGCCGTGCCAGCTTGGCCATCGCTGTCACCTGGTGGATTTATGTCTCTCCCAGGCTGGTGCTGGGGCTCTGTGGGGTCAGCTCACCCCTCCTGGCGGGCTGGGGTCCCACCGCAGCCTCCTGCGGGCAGGGGCTTTCCCTTCCCACGTCCCTGCTGGGTCCTCGCGCTACCTGCGCTCGCAGGCTTGGGAAGCCAGCGCTTTGCAGCGCCGCTTTGGCAGCGGCAGCCTTGAAACAGCCCTTCCTTGAAACGGCAGCTCTTCCTGCAACAAAGCAGCATCTTCGTTCCTTTAATCTCAAGAGCGTGTTTTAGCGGGGCTGAGCTGGCTCATCCGGGGCTGGGGCGCGGGCAGGGAGGTGAGCTCCGTGCCTGCTCCCGCGGGCCGCGCGCGGGGAGCCCGGCGGAGGAAGACGGTGATTTCCAAATCAAACAGCCGGGAGGAATTCGATAGGAAATCAGTTCCTCGCTTCTGACTGATCTTGCCGTGGGTGGAGAAGAAGGAAATTTAAACAATAGGAAAAAAACGTGCGTGGCTTCAGAAGACAGGGGAAAATAAAAACCTCGCTGGCCTCTGGCGGGGTGGCCGAGCATCTTCTCTCCGCCCGTGTGAGCGCTTCTTTTAGGGAACGGCGAAGGCGGCGACGGCGATGCTCGTGTCAGACACCCCTTTGTGGGGGTGTCGGGGTGTGGGCACACATCACCGCGAGACCCCATCCCCCTGTGCCAGCCCACCTGCAGGCTGCTGCCAGCAAACCCGCCCTGTTTCACATCCCCTGGCCGCGGTGGAGGACAGCGCGGGGTCTGGCAGGGCACGGGTGACGATGGCAGAGCTCAAACCGCGCGTTTCCTCCGTTTCCCATTTCCTGCGTCTTTGGGAAGCTGCTGGGTCTGTTTTGTTTCTGTTTGGGGTGAGGATGGGAAACCCATCCCAGTTAAGAGGCTGTCTGTTAGGGGCGGTTTTGGTTCTTCCCTTTTCTTCCCCGCGCCGAGCCGTCGGCGCTTTAAAACAGGACGGATTTTCATGCGCCGCTGGTAGCTGCAACAGAAGAAGAAAGATGCCTCACGAGTCAGAAAGTGGGCTGGAGTGAAGAGAGAACGATTAATATTTATTTTTCAGTGGTGTGTCCCGGTGAAATGCTGCACCGCCGAGCGTGTCCCCGCTGCAGAGGGCTTCTGTGCTGGTGCTTGTGCCAGCGGGCACCAGCTTTCATGGAGCACGGCGAGGGAAGGTGCCCTCCACCCTCCTCCCCTGCATGAGGCAAACACTTTGTGCTTGCTGAACGGCCTCGTGTCAGCCCCGTAAAGTTGCCTCTCCTCGGACGTGGTATTTTCAGCTGCCTCTTTGTCGTAGGAAGTCAAGAAAAGGGGGAGCCAGGTCGCAGGGTGCGAACCGGGGCTGTGTGATTCCCCAGCAGCTGGGGCTGGGCTCGGGGAGGGGAATTGTTCGTAAGGGGGCTGGTTGGTTGGGGGTTTTTGCCTTCTATTTGTTTGTTTTTGATCTTTTAGCTTTGGCTGTTGGCTTAGGTCTTGCTGGAATTGTGGTAGGACTCAAGGCAGAGAGGAGCAAAATACTGGGGTCCTGCATCTTGCAATTGCTTTGTGGCCACGGAGGGCTGCGGTTTCCAATCCAACCTACGTTGGCCCTGCTCCTAAGAGGACGTTTTGGGCCTCAGGCCTCCTCCTGGGCTCCTTGGGTACCAGGCTGCTGCTGGCTGAGGATGTGCTGCTGCTTTCTGCGTTTTTACGGTGCTCTGTCCCGTGCGTGCGGGTGGTTTCGGAGCCGGGCTCAGGGGAGGAGGCAGGGGGTCGTGTGCTGGGCTCTGGGCGGAGGCGATGTTGGCTGCTGCTTTCTCGGGGCCTGTCGCAAACCTCGGGGTCCCCGGGCAAAGACGGGGTCCCCGAGTGCCTCCGCACGAGGAGCGTGTGTGGCCGCACCCCGCACGGCCTCGCCGTGCCCGTCCCCGTGCGCGGAGGAGCGGAGCAGCCGTCGCCGCGGGACCCCTGGCAAGGCTGGGTGAGTCACGGCGCGGATGCAGGGAGCGGGCAGCCCGTGGCTTATGATTCATATTGTTTTCCTGCAAAAGCCATCGACTGGTATGGCAGGGCTTGCGGGAGATGAATCGATCCCGAGCCGTAAATCCTGCCTGCGACTGCAGGCTGGGCGCCGAGGGGGCTGGGGTTGGTGGCTGCTCGCTTCGGGTGGCCTCCCCGCCAGCAGCGGTGCCTTGCAGCGGGGTTAGCTCCTTCCTGCAGGGCCCCGCGGGGAAGAGAGCTTCCCAACCACCTCCTGCTGCTTCTCAGCCTCGTCAGGACCCACAGCCCTAGGGCTTGGAGCTTTGGCGTTGGGGGTGAGGACGGGGTGTGAAGCGGCGTTGGGAGAGGGGAAAAACCAAAGCGGGTTAACGACGCGGTCTTGCTCCTGGGGGGCACGGCTGGAATAGGGCTGCGAAATGCCGTCGGTGCCTGCAGGCCGAGCGCGTGCCTCGGGCTCTTCCGAATCTCCTCCAACGGCCTGGACTCGTTCCTGGGGCTGTGCCGGTGCCGCTTGGGGCTGAGCGTGGGGCAGGCGGAGGCAACACCGGGTGCGGGCGGGACGCTGCGGGTTGCTTCGCTCCTCGTACGCTTGCTGCAAGCCCCTGAAGAGGGGAAGGACGAGACGGAGCTGATGCAACAGGTTTCACCTGGAAATCCTGCCGGGTTCGTGCAGCCTCAGAAACGAGAGGCGGCGTGGGGACCCGCAGCCCCGCTGCCGTGCCCACGGAGGGCAAACGTGGGCTTCACCCGTGGTGTTTGAGAGGGTGGAAATAAATCTTGCAAGTGCCTCCTGTGCTCTGCACCTGCTCCCGGTCTCTGCGTTTCTCCCGAGCACTGCAGCCTCTGGTACTTATTGAGGGTGGCAAAGTTTGCAGGGAGAGGTAATATCTTTTATTAGCCTAACTAATACCTTTAGGAAAAAACAGATGTGCTCTTGGGCCTGAGGAATGCCCGCGTGCCCCGGCCGTGCCAGCTTTTCCAACTGCGCCCGTCGGTCTAATAAAAGATCCGACCTCTGCCTGGGCTGGCCCCCGACCTTGGGCCAGGCAGCGTCCCTCCAGCCTGCCCCAAGGGACTGGATTTGGGGAGCCAGAGCCTGCCTGCAGCTTACCCGGCCCTTCGGAGGCAGCACTCCTCCTGGGGAGGCTGCTCCAGGAGGAGCTCAGCAGAGGCAGGACGGATGCAGCCCGGAGGGAGCATCCCCAAAAGCTCTGCGAAGGACGGGGCAGCTCGTGGAGGGCCCGCATCGCTGCAGCGATCACTTCTGGCTGCCAGCCCCGGGGGATCTCCAGGAGCAGCTCCCGGGGACGCCGTGAGTTGGTTTGCGCCGCGGTTTTACGGCTGCTCGTTTGCAGAAGTGAGGTTTTGGGGCCAGGCTAGCGCTTGGCGGGCCAGCCCGCGGTCCCCGGAACAGCCGGTGGTTCTTCGGCAAGTGCTTGAGGTCGGTCTCCTCCAGACAGCCGGCTCTCCCCGTCGTGGGGAGCCGTCAGGAAAACGAAGCAGCTGGTGCCTACCCTGGGGCTTGCTGTGCTCCAGCAGCACTGCCCGGGCAGCAGCGGGGACGCGGGGAGCTCAGCCTGGGCCCAGGGCTGTGGGATTCCCACTGCCCAGCATCATGGAGCACCTCGGAGAAGCCGTGCAGAGCCTGAGCCGAGCCCTCCCTCCTCTTCCGTCTGCAGGAGGACCAGAGACCCTCCAGGGAAAACCTGGTCAAGCAGTGCTGGGAACTGTACGAGGTGGCGTTGGAGGGGTTTTAACGGTGGTTTGTTGGGGGTTGGTGTCCTCACAGGAGGTGACAATACAGGGCGGCTCCTCGCCTGCTCCCAGGGAAGGATAAAAATTCGTGTGAGATTCTTTTCCTTCAGCCCTTTCTCTTTTTGAAGGTGCTTGAAATTCAGACCCTGCTTATCCAGAAAGGCTCTTGGACGCTTGGAGCAACACGAGAACCGACACGGCACATTTCAGAGCAGGAAAACCTGATTCGTTGAGGGGATTATTTTTTTTTTTTCCCCCGTGAACCCACTTAAAATTCATGGAGAGTTTTGTCGGTAAGAACCTGTTTCAATTAACAGACAAAAGGAACTCTCCTCGTTAAGCGTCTCTTTCAATTAGGGTTCGGGAGAATTCCCCGAGCTCCGCTTCCTGACACACGTTCCTCTTAGCGAAGGCATTCCGGAGGCTTCAAGGGCAAAAAATCCACGCGAGGAAGAGGAACCTGCAGAGAGCACCCCAACCTCTCCGGGGGGGGCAGCGTAGCCCCGATTACAGCCTGGCCTCGGGCTCCTGGAGCTGGCTTCAGTCCCCAGAGCCACGGAGGCGAAGGGCAGGATGCTCCCTGAAACCGGGACAAGACCTCGGCACGCTCGGGAGGTGCTGACGGCTGGTGAGGCTGGCCTCATGAGCACAGGAGGTTGGGGTGACCCCCCCCGGGGGTTCCTGGCACCGAGAGCAGAGGCGCTCTCCCTCGCAGCCCCCCAAAAAAATCAGCAAGCGTTGGTGGTGCGCGCCCCGACACACGGCTTCCCCGGCCCTCCGCGGGGAAAGAAACGCTTTCACGATGGGTTTTGAAGAAAACCTGAGGAAAACGTTAGCTTTATCTTCTCCAGTAAAACCCAGGCGTTAACAGGGCTCTCGGGGTGAAAAATGGCTCTTTGGGAGCCAGACGCTTTGGCCAAAAATCCCTTTTTGATGCGAGGACCTGACCGGCTTCACTGGGCGCGTCGTTCATCTCCAGCCCTCCCGTCGTGGTGGCAGAAGGGGCTGAGCCCTGTCCCTGCCCTCCCGAGCCGGGGGCTGCCGGTGGCTGCCTCTCCTTTTTCTTTAAATTCCACACTTTTTGGGGCACGGGGATGGGGACAACGATGCCAGCGCCCTACACGAAGCCGGGCTCGGGCTGGTAAGCACTTTGTTTCCGTCCCCGGCGTGTTGTAACTACCGTTTGCTAAGCACTTAAGCAGCCCGGGTAATCCGCGGCTGAGACGTTCCTTATCTGGCCTCCCACAGCCGCTCCGATAGCCACGCGGCTCGCCACAGCCCAAGTGGGACCGGGTTGGCCAAAACGAGCTCGTCTCGCCCCAAAAGCGTCGCGGGGCTGGCATGGGGAACCCCTCGCTGTCCACACCGGGGGCGGGCAGGGGGCCGCACATCTGGGCTGCGTTTGCACCTTGTAATGGCTCTTCCCCCCCCCCCCCCCCCCCCCGGCGCCAGCGCTCCTGGCTCGGAGGTGTTTCCAGACGCAGCCAGCGGTGGTGAGGGGCAGGCGGAGGGGTGCCGAGGGAGGGATTTCAGGCTGGCTGCCTCGTTTCTGCGGGCTCCCCTGCCTTCGGCTCCCCAATGATGCCCCGGCGTTAATGTCCTCTCCGAGGATGCGCTGAGTTCGGTGGTTTCAGATCCGCAGCCCTCTCAGTATTACCGGCAGAGCGAAGGGAGCTCCCTGCAGAGGGATTTTAAGCCTTTTAACGGGAATTTGGCTGGCTTCGTGCGCCTGCCACGGGTCACTCGCGATCCCCGGGGTGCCAACGGGGCTGCGCGACACCCCGGGGAGGCAGCGAGCCTGGATGTGGCAAAGGGAAGCAGCGGAGCAAGCAGAAGCCATCGCGAATCGCTGAGCTAAGCAACGCAATTTAACGGCGTGCCTCTAAATCCTCGTCCATCCAGGCTTAACCCCGCGGGCTTGCTTACGTGCGGGAGCACCGCGGTTATCCGGCGTGCCGGCCCTGCTGCGGGCTCCGGGAGCCCGGACCACGTCCCCGTTGCAAAATCTGGGGGTGGGGGCAAAAGAGGGAAGGGTCCCTGGGGGGACGGGACCCTGCTCTGGAGGTGCCCGGGGTGCCCCTCCGAAGGGTGCTGGTGGGAGCAGGTGGGATTTGTGGGAACATCTCTGGGGGTTGTCTGAGTGATGGGGGTCTGTGAGCTGCTGGGGATGGGGTCCGGGCCCGTGTGGGTCTGGGGGTGCCCCCCAGGAAGGTCAGCGCTTGCTCCTTCCCCTGCAGCCCTTCCCAAAGCCGTGCGAGGGAGAGATTTCACCACCCAGCTCCTCTCGGCCGCGTCCCTCCCGCCGTTCGGAGCTCGCAGCCTGTGCCCGGGCTGTGGTGCTGGGCTGATTTATCTGAGGCCAGGACTCGTGAACCACCTGGGTCCTTGCTGCTGGCACCCGTGGCCGGACCCGTGGCACCCGCAATAAATCAAAGGCTGCTGTGGCTGTCTGCTGGGACCCGTCGGCCCTTCTCTCTCCTCATCCGTTCGCGCTTCCCTGCTTATATTTGGGAGCAATCTGCACCCACGTGCCCGGGCTGGCCGAGCCCTGCCGAGGACGCTTTGTGTTGGGTTTGGGTCTGAGCTGGCTCCGGGCGATGCTTTTAGGATCGATGCTCTCCAAGCTGGCTCCAGGGCCGGTGCCTCCTGGCACGGATGCTGCTCCAGGGCTGCCGACGAGCACCGTGGCATCGCGTCTCCCCCCGCCTGCTTCACCTCTTGGCTTCAGCACGCTTCGAGAGCCGCCCCACGGCACCCTGTCCCCCCCAGGCAGGAAACCCCCCCTGTCCTGACCCGCTGCTCCCCCTTTTTCTATTTTACTCTCATGCTTCCATTTTTTTTTTAGACAAATAGAGCAAAACTTCTGCTCTGGGACCTAACCCAGGGCAGGCTGGCAACGGGAGCTGACAGTCCCCTGCTCCCAGCCGCACAGACCTGGCTGCCGGCAGCTCCGCACCCTCCTCCCTTGCTGGGTTGCTCCTGGTGGCCGCAACTAACGGGCGGAAGAAATCCCGGCGACAAAAAGCGGTTTATTTTTTTTGATCGTTTCCATTAAAATTTACCTTTTCTTCCCGGGAGGAGGCGGCGGGTTCCCCAGCACCTGCTTGCGCAAGGAAAACCCCGCAGCACCTCCCCGGAGCCTTCGGTGTCCTCCCCACACCGCGGCTCCCTCCCCACGGGGTTCAGCCCAGCGTGGAACCGGGGCGGCAGGATTCCTGCGGGGCTCCCGGCCCCCTCGGGCCGCCGGGTCTGGCTGCAGGGTCGTGCCCCGGGCCGCCGGGGGTCCTGTGGGGTTGGGGGTTTGGGTGCGGGGCAGCCCGGCTCCCCCGGGGAGGAGATGGGGGAGAGGAAAGGGCGTCGGTGGTTTGTTTCGTTTGAAACTGGGGGGGGGGAGTGAAGGAGAGAAAACCCTCGCGGGGTATTTTTAGCGGCAGCAGAGCATTTCGGGGCCAGAAGGGAGGCATTCAGCTTGGCGCCTGTCTCTGTAGGGTAAAGGCTGAGCGGAAAGCTGGCCAGGAGGCAGCTCTGTGCCCGGTGGGTATCCCCATGTCCTCCCCCCTGAGGTCAGGCACATGGGGACCGGGGCACGGGGAGAGGCGTGGGCTGTGTCCCCAAAGCCTGATCATTACGCACCGCCGGGGGCCCTAATTAAAAGCTCTCCACTTGAAGGAATGGCAGGAGGTCTGACCTCAGCCTGAGAGGTGCCCGGGGGACTTGGGGCTGGCCACCTGAGGATGTCCCCCGTCTGCTCATCGGTGCCGACCCCGCAGGAAGGTGACACCACGTCCCTCGGTGCCCCGTGTTTGGGTGCCCACAGGCCGGCCGCACTGCCTGCGGGTGCTTGGCCCAGCCAGGAGGTGAAAACTCAGTGTTTTTTTTTCCCCAAACCTTTGGACCTTCTTTTTTTCATTCTCCCGCGAGGTTTGGGGAGCAGCACCGGCACCTCGCTGCGGGTAAGGGCAGGAATGACAGGATTACCCCGCAGAGCCGCAGTGTGTAATCCCCGCTACTCCTCGGCTGGCCACGTTTAATCCCGTTACTGCCCGGATTAGATTCGGCCGGGCGCTGCTCGCTTGCGCTGCCCCGCCTGGCTGCGCTCCCAGCCTGCTCCCTCGGGGAAGGGGCTCGGCCGGGAGCTGCGCGTGGCCCCGACACCCCGCCGAGGTGTGCCACGAGGGGCCGGGGCCGCCCTCTGGGGCCATCTCCGGGCAGGGCTGAGCCGTGCGATGGGCAGGGGCAAGGGACGGGTCCCTCCTCCGCGGTCGGGATGCCGGAGCTCTATTTTATCTCCCTCCCGATCCCCGTCACGCTGCGCTTGCACAAACCCCTTCCCGTGGAGCTGAGGGAGCTGCAGCCTGCCCACGGGGAGCTCTGCCCAGGAGCGGGGCTTTGCCTCATCCCCACCACCGCTTTTTTTTTTCTTTTTTTCCCCCTGAAATGCCCTGCCACAATCAGTATCACCCCCAGGGCAGCTTCACCCCTGTGGAAGTGGCGTCTCTCCGTTTTCCTTCTTTTTTTTTTTAAGCAGCCCTTTCGCAGGGCACGGGAAAGAGAAAAATTCCCAAGGTCCCTTTGGCTCCACGGGGACGCTCCCGCTCGCCTTCGCCTTCCCCTCGGCTTTGTCTTGCTGACCTTGGTGGGATCTGCCCGCGGCGCCTGGCTGCCTGCCCTCATCCCTCCCCTGCCACCGGCCGTGCCCAGAGGGGACCGCGGGTCAGGGACGTGTCAGGAAGCTGCGGGGCGAGGAGGGCAGCGGTGTCCCTGCCGGCTGGAGGGGCTGCTCCATCCCCGTTACCAGCCCCCGGCCTCCCTCCTCACCCCCGCTGCCCCCGCCGTGCCTCCAGCCTCCGTCTCCTGGTGCTCGGGGTCCCCGTGAGCCGGGCTGAGCCCACGGGGTCCCGCAGGATCTGAAAGGGGTGCTTGGTTTCCCCGGGCCTGCTTTTGCTCCTGGAGCAGCCAGGCTCTTGCCGGGTGCCCCCGCTGAGCCTGCCGGCGTGGGAGGAGAGGAGCCCGGCCGTAAAGCGGGGGAGAAAGCGGATACGGTGCGTGCGCCGAGGGACCCGAGCAGCGCTGGAGCCAGCGCAGAATAAAAGGGTGTGGGCCACACACGCTCACAGCAGGGAAGGGAGGAGTGGGACCGCTGCGCGTTGGAAGGGCTGAGCCAGGTCCTGGAGCCGGGTGAAGGCAGCTGGGGACCCCCCTGTGCCCCAACCAACAGCAGGGCCTCGCGGCACGCGAGCATCCCGGCACCGCCGCGAGCTCGAGGCGCTCTGGCTGCAAGCCCCGGCACGCCGGCACCTCTCCGAGGGAGCTGCCGGAGCCTCGCGCCCGCCTAAAATCAACGCCGAGGCGTGGGTCGGCCGCTCGCTGTGCGTCCCCCCCCCTTACCCCCGTCCTCTCACCCCCTCTCTCTTGCAGGGCAGCGCACGGAGCTGCGGGAGCCGGGAGCCCCGGGGAGCCGCCATGGCCGCCCGCCCGCCCAGCGCCGCGCCGAGGCCGCCCGCCGCCCCCTCGCCCCTCTGAGGCCATGGAGCTGCTGCGGGGCCGCGGCCGCCGCCGCGGGGATTTCAGCTGGCCACGGGGACACTCGGCGCGTTTGCCATGGTGACATGAAGCGGGCGGCGAGGGACGCCGGGCTGCTGGAGGGGAGAGAGCCTGCGCGCGCACGGGCGCCCCGCTAGAATTTTAATTTATTAGTAGTAGCGTTGTTCAATCTCCTTTTACCTTCTTTTTTTTTTTTTTTGTGGCCGTGTACGTTTCTTCCCCTCCCCTGGGGCTGGAGAGGGGAGGGGAGCGGGCAGGGGAGGGGGCCCCAACTCGCCCGTGGATGCCAGGATGACTGTGCTGGCGAGGGCCCGCAGGGGTATCCGCCAGGTATCTCCCCAGGTCGTGCTGCTCCTGCTCTTCGCCTTCTGCCTGCTCAGTGTTTTCGTCTCGGCGTATTATTTATATGGGTGGAAAAGGGGCTTGGAGCCCTCCGGGGACGTGCCGGGGCCGGACTGCGATGAACCCAAGGTCGCCCCTTCCCGCTTGCTCCCGCTGAAGGCCCTCAAGGTGGCCGACTCCTCCCGCACGGACCCCTTGGTGCTGGTGTTCGTGGAGAGCCTCTACTCGCAGCTGGGCCAGGAGATCGTGGCCATTTTGGAGTCGAGCCGCTTCAAGTACAGGACAGAGATCGCCCCGGGGAAGGGCGACATGCCCACGCTGACCGACAAGGACCGGGGACGCTTCGCGCTCATCATCTACGAGAACATCCTCAAGTACGTCAACCTGGACGCCTGGAACCGGGAGCTGCTGGACAAGTACTGCGTGGAGTATGGCGTGGGCATCATCGGCTTCTTCAAGGTACGGCGCCCAGCCGGTGCGGCAGGGGATGGGGCTCGAGGGGAGCGGCCACGGGTGTTGATTTTGGGATGAATTTGGCCCGAGGCCGTCCCCCTGCAGGCTCCCCTCGCTGGTGCTGTGATGCTGAGGCGCCGCAGGGGAGCAGCAGGGGATGGGAAGGGCGGGCTTGCGGCTGGCTGCAGGTGAGGGAGGCAAGAGGGGAGGGACCTGGCGAGGGCGCAGGGTGCGGGCTGCGCGCCTGGGGTGGGCAGGAGCTGTTCCTGGAGGGGAGGCGAGCAGCCTCCTGCCCCCTGCAGAGCCACGCTAGGCGGTGGGGCTGAGCACAGCAGCGAGAAAAATGGAATAGAAAGAATAAAAAGCAAAGCCACGAGGCGCTTGGCGCTTCTTTAAATGCCTTTGTCCCCAGCATCTCCTCTGCCCTGTCTCATTTAGCCCGTCTCTCCCCTGGCAGGCCAACGAGAACAGCCTGCTGAGCGCGCAGCTGAAGGGCTTCCCCCTCTTCCTCCACTCCAACCTGGCGCTGAAGGACTGCAGCATCAACCCCAAGTCGCCCCTGCTGTACATCACGCGCCCCAGCGAGGTGGAGAAGGGCGTGCTGCCCGGCGAGGACTGGACCGTCTTCCAGTCCAACCACTCCACCTACGAGCCCGTCCTCCTGGCCAAGACCAAGTCGGCCGAGTCCATCCCGCACATGAGCGTGGACGCGGCGCTGCACACCACGGTGATGCAGGACCTGGGCCTCCACGACGGCATCCAGAGGGTGCTTTTTGGCAACAACCTCAACTTCTGGCTGCACAAGCTGGTCTTCGTGGACGCCGTCTCCTTCCTGACGGGCAAGAGGCTCTCGCTGCCCCTCGACCGCTACATCCTGGTGGACATCGACGACATCTTCGTGGGCAAGGAGGGCACCCGCATGAAGGTGGAAGACGTCAAGGTGCTGCTGCTAGGTCCTGGCTGGGTGGGCAGGGGCCGCGTGGGACTGGGGTGAGTCCGGGAGTTTGCGCTTGGTCTGGGATGCTCCTGACTCCGGGGATGAGTTCCTGCTCTGGGAGCACCCTCTGCCCATGGGATCCCCTTTCCTGGAATGCTGTTTGCTGCAGCCTTCTCCAGAGCTTTCAGGGGCCAAGGTTTGTGCCCTAGCATGCGCTTTGCTGCAGGTTTGGTGGGGAAGCTGTCCCCTGCTGCCTCTGGCTGAGGACCTCGTGCTCTCTCTCTCCCTCTCGCAGGCGCTGTTCGACACGCAGAACGAGCTGCGCACCCACATCCCAAACTTCACCTTCAACTTGGGATACTCAGGGAAATTCTTCCACACAGGTGAGGAGGGCGAGGGCATTGTGAATCCGGGGAGGGGAGAGGGGCTGCACGACACCACCCCTGCCACAGTGTGCTGCGAAGCCAGCAACCTGCCCAGCCAGCCGAGGTGAGGTCTCTGGGGGGCAGCTCCTGTCCAGGAACCTTTCCACTCCCTTGAGAGCACCTTTTGCAGCAGGCCCCCCACGCTAGGACCCCGTACCCACGTCCTACCTCTGTGTGGGCTGCTCACTGCCCAGTTCCAGGGTTCCCTTTAGCTCCACGTACCCCGCAGTGATGGCAAGTGTCGTCCCCGCAGGTACTGACGCCGAGGACGAAGGCGACGACCTGCTGCTGTCCTACGTGAAGGAGTTCTGGTGGTTCCCGCACATGTGGAGCCACATGCAGCCCCACCTCTTCCACAACCAGTCGGTTCTCGCCGAGCAGATGACCTTAAACAAGAAATTCGCTGTCGTGAGTAAGACGCCGCCGGCGGGGGTGCTCATGGGGTGGGGGACGGGATGGGGAGAAGGGTTGCAAAGAGCTTCTGTGGGCTGAAGGGTCCGAGGTGATGGCCTGACCCACTGGGGTCCCTCGGCCGAGCTGTGGAGGTGGCCCCACGTTGCTCCGCTCCGGCTGCGCGGCCGCAGCTGCGCCCGCCTGGCCAGCGCCGCTGCCTGCCCTGGGGCGGCGTTAGTGGGAGTGCAGAGATCAAACCCACAGCGCTACGGAGGGAAGCAGCCGCTTGGGTCTGTGCCTTGGACTTTCACCAAGGCTGAGGTTTCTGTTTGGCGCGGCGTGGTTTGATGTTGCACTGACGCTGGCCCCTGTGGCATCCCGGAGCGGGGTCAGCGCGGCTGTGTCGGGGAGGCTCCGACTGCTGGGAACTCCCTCTGCAGGCCGAGGTGTTGAGGGACTCCTTGGCTTTCGAAGGGCAGGCTCTGACCTTTGGCTTGCTTGGGGATTGTCTGTCATCTTGGAAAGGCCTTTATCAGGCCTCGATAAAGTCAGCAGTGACGCCAGGTCATGCTGTGATCAACTGATCTGCTCATGACTGTCTTCAGTCCAAATCCAGTAACGGCAGACCAAGGGGTAATAAACTCGGTCCTATGGCCTGAGAGATGGCTCCTCAGGCTAACCCGAATTCATCGTCTGTTAATTAGAGGTGCTTCAATAAAGAGAGGCACCGGACCATTTCTACTTGTGTTGAAAGAGATGAGCAGGTGTCAAACTTAACATTTCCAAGTAGTTTTATATCTGCTGCTATAAACCACCGTTGCGGTCCTGTATGGTTCTGGCTGCTCGGTCTCCGCCGACGAGCTCTGCTGGTGCCAGCTTCTTTGGTGCCAGCAGAAGTGGCAGAGGCGAGGATGGTCCAGGATGAGCAAATGTCCACCCAGCATGTCTGTTCCTGGACCCCCCTTTTCTGGAGGCAGCCCTGGTTAAGAGAGGCCGTGTGGGTACAATCCTGCCCTGCTTGCTCTCCGAGGTGCAAACGGGGCTGTCTGTGGCTGGGGAAGGAGGGGAGGTTGGTGTGAGCCGGGAGGCTGTGCCTCTGGGATCTCCCTGGTCACCCGATCCCCGATCCGTTCCCGGCAGGAGCACGGCATCCCCACCGACATGGGCTACGCGGTGGCCCCCCACCACTCCGGTGTCTACCCCGTCCACGTGCAGCTGTACGAAGCCTGGAAGCAGGTTTGGTCGATCAAGGTCACGAGCACGGAGGAGTACCCCCACCTGAAACCTGCTCGCTATCGCCGTGGCTTCATCCACAACGGCATCATGGTAGGTGGCCGGGCTGTATCTCTGATGCTCCTCGCCTCTGCCTTCACCACCGAAATCTTTTGGTGTGGTTTCTGGGCGTCTCGGCTACTTCAGCCCCAGCCGGAGGAGCCTGATAATTTGTGGGGCTCTGTCCCCCTCCACGTCTGCTAGCCCTGCACAGGGGAAGTTCCTGTGAGGACACTTTATGGCTTCTCCATCTGTCCATCTCCATCCCTTTTGGGCAGCAGAATTCAAGTCGAGGGAGAGGCAGTGGAGCTGACCCTGACCTTTGAGGGATCGAGGACCCCTTCTGTAGTTTGGGAGGAGGAAGGGGATCCAGCCCCGGACACCAGGAGGAGGCCGTGTGGCTGTTTCCTTGCCCTGGCTCCTCCACCTGCTCCATACAGGTCTTTCCCCCACCCCAGGTCCTCCCCCGGCAAACCTGCGGCCTCTTCACGCACACCATCTTCTACAACGAATACCCCGGGGGCTCCAATGAGCTGGACAAAATCATCAACGGGGGCGAGCTGTTCCTGACAGTGCTCCTCAACCCCGTGAGTACCGTCCGTCTGGGGACAGTGGCTTGTTCTGCAGGGCCATCCCCTGGTGCTGCTCTAAGGCAATGTCCCCAGCGATCCCAGCCCGAGCGGGATTTTGGGCGGGGTGGGTGAGGCTCTGCTAACCCCTGCTGCATCCCCTCCTCTTCAGATCAGCATCTTCATGACCCATTTGTCCAACTACGGCAACGACCGCCTGGGCTTGTACACCTTCAAGCACCTGGTCCGCTTCCTCAACTCCTGGACCAACCTGAAGCTGCAGACGCTGCCGCCCGTGCAGCTGGCCCAGAAATACTTCCAGATCTTCTCCGAGGAGAAGGATCCTTTGTGGCAGGTACGCCCTGTGCGAAGGGAACAGGGGGAGCAGCCCGCTTTGTTGCCCCAGCGAGAGGGAATTGGGGGATAGCTGCCCTGATCTGTGCGGGGGATTGGGCTGAATGGCCTCCTCGGCTTCCTCCCAGCCTGCGTTTTCCTGTGATCCCATGGATACGTTTTTTTTTCCACTTCTTCATGGTTTTATGGGCAGTGCCAGGGCAGAAATTGCCCCACAGACCTGGAAATAACCCCAGTCCTTTGCCCTGCCCGCAGTGTGGCCTCCCTGCACATCCGCAGCAGAGTAGCGGTGTAGGGTCCGTCCAGGCTGCCCCGTCTCTCACCCTCCTCCTCCTCCTCTGCGTTTCAGGATCCCTGTGAGGACAAGCGGCACAAAGATATTTGGTCCAAAGAAAAGACCTGTGACCGATTCCCAAAGCTTCTCATCATCGGGCCTCAAAAAACAGGTACTTCCCTCTACCCCCCCGTGCTGTGTGCGTGTCGAGAGGCGTGCCAGGTTCCCTGCACCCCACGGCGAGCTCCGCTCAGCCCTGCCGACCCGAAGCAAAGCAGGGAGGGAGGTCTGGCCCCAGTCAGCTCTAGTTTTCTCTGTCTGAAGGAACAACTGCCCTTTATCTCTTCTTGGGGATGCACCCGGACCTGAGCAGCAACTACCCCAGCTCAGAGACCTTCGAGGAGATACAGTTCTTCAACGGACACAACTATCACAAGGGCATTGACTGGTAGGTCTGCCCGTGGTTCCCTGCCACGGGGGCAGAGCTGGGAGTGCTGGTCCCTTTGGGAGCAGGAGCATCGTGGCCCGAGGGTTTCCCATCACCCTCACAGCTGCTGGGCTCTTGGCTGAGGGGCTGGGGGGAGCCTGGCTGCTGCAAGGTGGGGTGGATCCCACGCAGCGCTGCCCCTTGCAGGGACGTGCTCGTACCAGCACCAGCTCTGCCTGCTGGTCAGAGACTGAAAGCTATAAAGGGGTGTGCTTGGGGACACCTCACCGTGCCGGTCTGCCTGCCTCACGCCATGCCTTCCCCCAGGTACATGGAGTTCTTCCCCATCCCCTCCAACACCACCTCCGATTTCTACTTTGAAAAAAGTGCCAACTACTTTGACTCAGAAGTTGCTCCCCGGCGAGCTGCGGCCCTGCTGTCCAAGGCCAAAGTCATCACGATCCTCATCAACCCTGCAGACCGAGCCTACTCCTGGTACCAGGTGAGCTGCCTGCCCTGCCTCGTCCCCAGCTCCCCCGTGGGTCGGGAGCTTCCCTCTCCCAGCTCGGTGTAGGACATGGGGTTGGCTCTGGGATCCCTGATTTTTGGCACCGAGCTGAGCAAGAAGCTCAAGGGTGGAGAACGAGGAGCTGCAGCGCTTCGTGGGCAGCCCTGGGATTTGGGTCCCGTGGGTGTCTGCTCTTGGCTGCCCCAGGAACAAACCTGTCTTGCTCGTGTTTGACAGCACCAGCGAGCCCACGACGACCCGGTAGCCCTGAAGTACACCTTCCACGAGGTGATCACGGCCGGGTCTGAGGCCGCTGCGAAACTCCGGACCCTGCAAAACCGCTGCCTGGTGCCGGGCTGGTACGCCACGCACATCGAGCGCTGGCTCAACAGCTTCCACGCCAACCAGGTAGGGACGGCAGCCGCGGCGCGCCGCTCACCCCAGCAGCGTCACTGCGGCACTGGGGCAGGACAAAAATAGCAAGGCGAGCTGTTCCTGGCTTCGAGCTGCCCTCAAGGGTAATCAGGGCTAGATGCCAACCTTGCTGTGACCTGCATGGGGAGGGAGAGTGTGCTGCGGGCCACATCGGGCGATTCTGCTCAGCTCCTGAATGATTTTTCCATCATCGTTCAACCTTACAAAGCCCATTAGTTGTCTGGTTCTGGCGTAATCGCTGTAATGTAATCCTGGCTGGCTGTGGGTTGGACAGCCCTCAGCTGAGGCTCTCATGTTGTCCTGGATAGATGCTGGCTCTGACTTTTATTTGCGTTTAATTTTCCAACAGCCAAGGTAAGTGAACACTTGGACATGTTCACCCTTGGCATTCAAAAGGGGACGCTGCGCAGACTCGTGGCAAATTTGGCTCTGAGGAGGCAAAACACTCAGAGAAGGTGTTGTTATGCCTCAGGAGAGCAGGGCTGGGAGCCAGCGGGAGGTGGAAACCTCACAGCCCTGCCTTCTACCTCGCAGATTCTTGTCCTGGACGGCAAGCTGCTCCGAACAGAACCTGCCAAAGTGATGGAAACAGTCCAGAAATTCCTCGGGGTGACCAACTTCATCGATTACCACAAAACCCTGGCGTAAGTCCCACCCTGAGCTTTCCCTTCCTCTGCCTGGAGAGGGAATCCTGCTGCTCCCCAGGGCACAGAGCAGGGCTTTGATCCCATAACTTTGGGGAAACGGGAGCCCAGGCCCGTCCCGGGGCAGCACCCAGCCCCTGGGAGCTCGGAGCAGAGCTGCCACTGGTTTTGATGCAAGCAGGACCCCCCCCACTTGGCTTTTTTTATCCCTCCACTGCAGAGGGGGTGGTGCTGTCACCCTGGACAGCCCAGTTCTGGGCTCCTGGCAGCTGAGAGCTGAGCTCAGAGTTGCATCTGCCCCACTTGTTGCTGATCCTGGTGGCAGAGGTGCTGTGCTGAGCCCTGGCTTCTCATGCTCTTGCTGTAAACCTGCTTTTGGTGCTCACCATTTGGCACCTTCGTGGGTGTCACCCCGCTCTGAGCCTTCCACAAGTCCACCATAGGAAGCAGAAGCCTTCAGAGCTTCTAGAAAAAAGAATTTACCTCTGTGCTGGTCTGGCCTGGATGTGGCCACCCGGAGTGTGCGCCAAGGTTCTGCGGGGTACTGAGGGTGTCCAGGGCTGAAGGGCACAGAAAATACCGGGCAAAAGCCCACGGAGCTCCCGTGCTTCCTCGCAGCAGGGCAGTGGAAGTAATAAATGAATGCTGTCTGGCTGCTTGTTGCCTGGCTGTACGGGAAACCTGGTGTGCGAGTTGGTCGTTAATGAGATGTTAGCTGGGCTGCTAATTAAAACGAGGCCCCAGAGCAGCAGCGGGGCTTGCCAGCCAGCCTCCTCGCGTGCCCCGGGGAAGGCTCTGGGCGGAGGCCGGGGCAGGGTGCCCTGGGTGAGGCAGAGCTCTCCGTTTGCAGGTTTGACCCAAAGAAAGGATTCTGGTGTCAGCTCCTGGAAGGAGGGAAAACCAAATGCTTGGGGAAGAGCAAAGGGAGGAAGTACCCCGAGATGGATTCGGATGTGAGTATGCAGAAAGCCTCCCGGGACGGTGGTTTTGCTGGTGCTGTCCCCTAGACACAGAGTACGGGCGGGAGCTGGGACAGGGCAGGGCTGTGCTGGGTGGTGGGGTCGGGTCTGGGTGCATCATCCTGTCCCGTTAACCCTCGTCTTCATTCTCCTCCCCTTGCAGTCGCGAGCCTTCCTGCGGGACTATTACAGGGACCATAACATCGAGCTCTCCAAGCTCCTGTACAAAATGGGGCAGACGCTGCCCACCTGGCTGCGGGAGGAGCTGCAGAGCACCAGGTAGCTGCCGCCCCCAGCACCAACACGGCCCTGAGCAATAGCCAGCTGCGGCCTTCGAGGGGACGCCCGGAGCCCCCGGCAGCCACCGAGCAGGACGGCTGCACCGAAGGCTGCCTGGGCACCGGGCTCCTGTCCCAGCACTGCGACCTCTCCACCTGCCCCCACATCCCTTTCATTTTCTTTTTCCTCCTTTTGAATTCCTGGGCCTGTTGGTGAGGTCCTTTCGTGTCCCGCTCTGATGGGAGAAACTGGGAATTGGCACAAATTCCCCTTTTCTCTGCCCAAAGCAGGCCCTAAGTCCCCTGGGCCTGCGAGCGGTGTCGGAGCTGTTCTGCGCCTCCTCGGTAGCTGATGGAGGAGCAGCTCCGGGCGTGCTGGAGGTGACTGGTGCTGAGCTGGAGCAGAGGAGAGGAGCTGGTGGAGAGCTGACACACGGAGTGACCCTGCCCCTAACAGCAGGAAACGGGAGATTTCTGGATTCCCCCCAACCCCAGCTCTAAAAACGGGAAGAAAAGCGTCGTTTTCTTTCAAAGACTTGGATGCTGTTTCCTTGGTCGTCTTCGTTCTCACTCTCCACCTCTTCTTGGTCCGTGAGCAGTGCGGTGGGACCGCTGTGGAGCAGAAGAAGGGGTCGGGGTGCTCGCAGCCCCCTGCCCGGCGGTGTTTTACACGCGTGGTGGTTCCTGTGGTACAGCCCTGGGCGGCCTCCGACCTGCGCGGGGCCTCGGGATGAGGCAGACTTTGAGATGACTTCAGTCGGAAGGATGCTGAGAACTTCGAACCTCTTGAATATTAAAAGCTAAAGTATTTTAATAATGTCGGGGCGTGGGGGGGGAGGGCTCATTTCGTTCTCATTTTGCAGGGGATTGTTTTAATTCGGTGCCAGAATTTGTACCTGAACCCCGAGGGTTTTACGTGGTCTCTTTGGCTGTTACACGCGATGTGGACACCGGTCGGGGGGGGCGGGGGGATCTGGGGCAGGTTTCCCACCCAGAGACATGTCTTTACGGTGCAGTGGTGACGTGCAGGAGCTGCAGCCCCGCTCCTGCCTCTCCCTCACCCCCTCCCCGTGTGCCTGGGGGTTTGCTGCCACTTTTCATCAGCGGGGCTTGTCCCCGGCCCTGGCCCTGGCTGCCCTGGCAGTGAGCGTGCACCAGGCTGTGTGTGAGTGTGTTGTGAGTGTGTTGTGAGTGTGTTGTTTGTGTGTGTGTGTGTGTGTGTGTGTGTGTGTGTGTGTGTGAGTGTAGCAGTGCCAACACTGAGCCATGCTGGGTTGCTGTGGGGCCCCAGTTTCCTCGTGGATGCTCCGGGATGCGTGTGCCAAAGGCTCGGGAAGGGAGCGGATGGGGCGGAGGTGGGGGGGGGGGGGACTTTGGTGCTGTGCAGCCCAGCGCTGCCTGGGCTTGGGGTGCGGCGATGGGCACCCCCTTCCCGCGGGGACCAGGGGGCTGCGTGCCCCCCCCAGGCAGCCGCAGCATCACCGGAGGAGCAGCTGAAGGTACGGGAGATGGGGAGGAGGAAGGACGCGTGCTTTCTCCAGCCCCAGGGACGTTTGGGGTCCCGAGGATGAGCTCGGGGTGCCCCTGGCTGTTCCCCTGCGGCCGGGGACCTGAGCCAGCCCCCACCGTGCCCAGCACCCAGCACAGTCCGGGCAGTGAGGGGAGAGCGGCAGAACCGTGGGGCTCTTCCTCCCCGTTTCACTTTCTGGACGATGGAGCCCTGCTCCCCGGGGGGTTTCCCACCCTTTTATTTCTGCATGAACCTCGGTAGGGCCGCAGGGGCCGCCCTGCCCCTCTGCCCACCTCGGCTCTGTCCAAGCCCGTCCCCGGGGTTGCGTTCAGAGCGTCCCAGTCACTGATGTAAGCTCCTGTTGAACTAACTGCTAATAAAACGGGGTTCGCTGGTTTTAGCTGCTGGTTTTGCCTGTTTTCCTGCTCTTCTGCCTGGAAGGAGACATCCTGCCCCGCTGCGCCCCGCTGCGTCGCTGCCCTGGGTGAGGGCAGGGCAGGGCGAGCTGCTTTGGGGGAGAACACTGCTCCCCTAAGCTCTGCCAGCCCTCGTCCTCATTTTCCTTGGGGTCTGGGTCCCAAGGGTGTCCCCAGTGCTTGGACTGAGGCTGGGGGGGGTGGCACCCGGCCCCTTTGCGTCCTGTCCCCTGGGTCTGTCCTGTTCCCACAGCACGGGGCTGTTTGGTGGCTCGTGGCCCTGGGCAGACCGAGGACTTGGGGAGGATTTGGGGAGGAAAGAGGCGGATGTGGGAGCAGCCTCACAGCTCCGTGCACGAGGTGGCAGCAGCCGTCTAGTGCTGGGCCCCGCCGCGCTGCGCAGCCTGCGGGGAGCACCCGCAGCCTTGTCCTGTCCCCCTGTCCCCCTCGTGTCCCCCGAGCTGGCGCCGTGCAGCCAGGCCGGGACCACCCTGTGCTCCCCCAGCTCCCAAATGGGGGCACAACCCAGTTTTTGGGGTGCTGCCCATGCACACACCGGGCAGAGAGGTTTGCAGCAGCCCCCCGGGGAAGGGGTAAGGCACAGCCTGCGCTGCCCCAAAACCCTGCCCCGGACCCCAAAACCTGGCCCTGCCCAGCACGGCTTCACGGCCATAAGCGCAGGGGCTGGGGCTTCGGGGGGCTCCGTCTGGGGAGCCCCGGCGGCCTTTTATCCGACAGAGCCAACCCGCCCGGCTGCTGCCTTCCCCCTCCTTCCCGGCCCCTGCAGAAAGCTGGAGGAAACGAAGCCGGAGCCTAATTAATCCCAGCCGGGCAGCGGCGGGGTTTGTTTGAACCTGTCCGAGTGACAAACGAGGTGCGGGGCCGGAGCGGAGGGGGCCGCCGCCTGCCCGGGGCTGCCCGCTTTACTGCAGGGGTTTTGTTTTTGGCCGTGCTGGAGCAAATCCCAGCCACGTGCCCTGTGCCCGTTCCCTGGGGTTTTCTCCCCAGATCTCCCCAAAATGGACCTGCCTGGGGGAGGGCAGCTCAGCCCCTGCCCCGTGTCCCCTGTTGGCACGAAGCCACCCTGTCCCCAGCCAGCCCGGGGATGTGCACAACCCCCCCCCCAACGGCTCAGCCAGCCTGCTGCAGGTGGGACCAGCTGCTGCCCGGCCGCCCGGAGTTAATTGCTTGTTAATTAACGGGGTCAGAAGTGTGGGGATGGGGTTGCTGGGGTGTGCGGAGATGCGCCTCCGGGCTCTGCGCCTTGCAACAGCCCCAGCGTGCCGGTGAGGAGGAGGAGGGCAGCACGCAGGAGGAAGGCTCCGACTGCCTCGGGCCCTTGGCACCGAGGGTGTTTTCCAGCTCCTGCGTCTGTGGAAAATGTGCAAACGAGGCGAAATCTGTGCCGGGCTGGGCAGGGGCCAGGGGCTGGAGTGGCTGGGGCCAGCGGGGCGCTGCGGGGAGAAGTGGGAGCCCCGGCCAGCGTTTGGGGGGGGGGGCAGCACCGCTGCGCCCTGGGGCTGCTGCAGCCTCCCCCTGATGGCACTGGCTGCCCTCGGTGAGCTGTTGCGGGCTTCAGTCTTTCCACAAGGGCACCTTGAGCCACGCCTGGCACATCTCGGTGTCCTGACGCATCCCGAGGCCGTGCCGTGGCACATCCCGCATCCTTCCTGGGTGCTCCAGGGGTGCCCAGGAGGATCCCCGGCGCAGCTGGGTGTGGGAGTGGTGCACACCGGCAATGCCGGTGCCCCACAACGCCGGCACACGATGCCGGGCACCCCACGGCCTCGGCAGAGCCGTGTCGGGGCCAGGCTCTGGCCGGGAGGACCGCAGTGCTCCCGCCGGCTCCGTGCTGCCGTTCTGGCCGCCGTGCCGCGCGCTGTGCCGGCCTCGCCGGGAGCGGGACTTGGCAGGAGGGGACGGAGGAGAGCGGCTCCAAAAGCTCCCGCGGAAGGTTCTCGAGGGGGAGCGGGAGCTGCAGGAAGAGAGAAAAGCCGCGAGATTCTTCGGGGATCGCTCTGGGGGGGGGGATTAGAGGCCTGGCGAGGAGGGTGATTTATGGCCCCCCGCTCCCCCGGCAGGTCCATCTGCTACCAGAGAGCGCGGCTCAGCCACACAGCGCGCGGCCCCGGGAGGGAGCGCGGTAACGTCGCGCTCATAAAGGAGGGAGCGGAGCGAAGTTCGCAGCTTCGCAGCCTCGCTTGACTTAGAAAAGCCCATAAACCTTTCTTGCCGAGTCCTGCCGGGGGGGGCGAGGAGGAAGGCGGGGGCTGGAGATGGGCTTTGCAGCACCTCGAGCCAGGACAGGGATGGATGTGCTGCTGTGCAAGCTTTTAAACCGAGCCTTACGGAGCCTTTGGGTGGTGGAAACGAGAGTGGCTGCGACCAAGAACCGGCCGCACAGTGCTTCTGTGCCGGAGAAACCCGCCGGGGACCCTCCCCCCGAGCCACCATCGCGTGTCTGCGCCTCCGGAGCTACGGGGAAGCGTCGAGCCGGGCAAGAGCCGACCTGCCCGGGCTGCAGACCTGCAGCGGGCAGAGCCACGGCAGCTGCTCCCTCGCAGGGCGCGATGGGGCCGTGCGTGCACCCCGTAAATAACAGCCATCACCAACTGCCGGGGCGCCGCTCGCTGCCCCGAGGAAAGCATCCCCGGCAGCAGCTGGCTGGAGGTTACAACAAGGTGATGTGAATATTTCAGGGCTGCGAAACAGCCACGGGTTCCCGGCCTCCAAAGCTCTTCCCTTGAGGCTCTGCCTGCCTTTTAGCAGTGGAGCATCAGCTCCGGGGCAGCCCCGCTCTCAGCTCCATCCCAAAGCCTCCTGCGGGGCCCCGGGTCCCGTGCCCGGACCCGACCGTGCCGGGGAAGAAGCCTTTGGGAGGTGTCCTGTGCCTGGAGAGCTTTCCGGGGGACCTACAGTGTAGCTGGGTTTGTTTAGAGAGGGTAATTAAAGAAGAGCCTCTCCTTGAACGAGAGCCATGCAAAATATTTCTCCTGATGTCCCGTGATTCGAAGTGACGTATTTACATTTTGCGATAAAACAAAGCCGAACCCTGGTATCTGAAAAATGTCAGCGGGTTTTTTCCAAGGAGGCCGTGCACCCCCCGGCTGCGAAGTCTCCGGAGAGCTTCTGACACGGCGCGCATCGCCCTGGGAACGGCCGCGGGCCTTGCCCTGCAGGTCCACGCCAGGCGTTAGGGGACCCGTAAGCACGAATTGCCTGCTGAGATGCCGCGTTCTGCGCCCAAAAATGATGTGGAAGTGAAATAGGCTTTAAAAGTCAAAGAATAAATGATAAAAATATGTTTTTTCTGTCCGGAAAAACAAAGTCTGAGGACAAAATCGCGTTAACCCTGCCTCCCAGAGGCTGCCCCTAACCCGCCCTGGCAGGGTTTGCTTCTACAGGAGCCTTGCGGGGAGGAGCGCGGTGCTGGGGCCGTGTCCCCCTGCCACCCCTGTCACCCGGTGTCCCTGCCGTGTGTGGGGCTGGCAGGGGGGGTTTCCGAGCTCTGCCGGGTGCTGCTATGTGTGCAGCAAGCTCTCAGCCCTGGGGGCTGCGTCCTGCATCACCGGCACAGGGCACGAGGGGACGAACTGGGGGTGAGGGGTCCCTGCGCCAGGTGCCGTGGGTGCTCGCTGCACCTTCCGCAAGTCCTGCCCCCGCCTGCTGGCACGGCTGGAGCCAGGAGCCTCCTGGCAGGCTCAGTGCCAGTGGAAAAAGATAAGGGCCGATAGGAGATGCTGGTTTAATAATGCAGGAAGGCAGCAGGGGAGTGCATGGCTCCCCGTGCCCAGACGTCTGGTAGGCAGGGAACAATGCGGGCTCTGAGCTGGTCACCCAGCCAACGCTGCTGGCTTTATTGCCTGCAGAACCAAACCCCAGGAGCCCATCTCCATGGCTCATCTCCTTCACCAGGGGCTGCTCGCATCCCCGCTGCCTGCCCCCGAGGCTCGGCGCTGCTCAGAGCACCCCGGAGCATCCCCGCGGGTCCCTCTCCACCTCCCTCCCCGGGACAGCATCCACAGCTCCTCCGCAGGGCACCCGGGGAGCAAGGCAGGAGAAAAATCCAGCAGAAGGCAGGGCTGCCGGGCGGCATTTCCAGCCCTAGGTACAGGGAGGGGAAGTCGAGAGGCTCTCCCGCCGCCGCACATCTCACATCTGGGTTGAGTTTCCCCACCAGTCCCTCCCTGCGCACCGCGGGGGCTTGGAGAGCTGCGCCTGCCCGCGGGGCCCCATCCTGCTGGGAGGGTGCTGGGGGACGTCCCCCCTGCCCTGCACAGCAGGCTCAGCACGGATCAGCCCCCCTTGGTCCCCCCCAGCCCGTCTCCGAAGCCAGACGCCCCCAGCCCTGCCCCGCCGACCACCCAGGCGCACTCGGCGGCCGCGGCCACCCCCACGGAGCTTCACCTCCAGCTGGACACACAAACACACACACACACACACACACACACACACACACACACACACACACGGACCCTCTGGCTCCTCGTCCCTCACCACCAGCACCACAGCACCCTGTCCCCGAGCAGCCTTGCCGGGTTGGTTTTGAAGCCGGGCGTCCCCTCCACGCTCCCCTACCCGGTGCCATGCGGGCACCCCGCCGCCGGCCACGGTCCCGGCCACGTGCGAAGCCACAGCCCTGCCACACGCTGTCCCCAAGGCCACCAGAGGAGGAGGTGCTCCCCCAGCCCCCCTGCCGAGCGGGGGGACGATGCCGCCAGCAGCCCTGAGAGCCGGGCTGGCTCCCGGCCGCCCTCCAGATGTTTCACTGGGGAGAGGCTCGGGCATCCAGCTCATGGCCCATCACCACTCCCAAAAACCTCCCACCTCCCCCTCATCCCCACCAAAAAGGACTCTGAGAGCGGGGACGTCAGTCCTGGAGCCCATGGGGCTGCCCAGGCACCTGCCCCTCGGCTCCCCACAAACAGCCCCAGCTCCTGCAGCAGAACCCCCTGGGTGCCGTGGGGGGGGGGGGTCCCGGCTTCTGGCCCCCACCCCGTGCAGGTGAGTTGGGTGCCGTGGGTCCTGGCAGCCAGGATGGGCGGTGGGGGGTCCTGAGGCGATGGGGTGGGGATTTGGGTTGGGGGGGGGCTGGACCCCACCCCGGGCTGCTGCTGGGGGTCTCTGCCCGGGGCCACACACAGCCCCATGCGTGTTCCTCGGGGATGGCAGTGGAGCACCCAGCCTCCACATGCACACGCAGACCCAACACGATTCAAACGCCTCGGAGTGAGCCAGAATAAATATTTTATGGTAAATTACCGAGGGCTAATAATTATAAAAATCTGTACTTATGACCCGGAGCCAGGGAATGCTTTCCAAGCAGCTGGTGGCCACATGAGCACCCCGCTCCCCAGCCGGGCTGCCAGCCCCCTCCTGCTCACGGCCCCTGTGGGGAGCAGCAGGGGGCACTGGGGGGTCTCTGAAGCCCCGTGGTGGGGGTAGGGGTCTCCCCACGGCTGTCCCCACCCTTCGGGGGCGGGGGGGCCGCCCCCCTTTGTCCCTATCTCTGGCCGGGGCTCTTTGAAGGAAAGGGGATTTGAGCAGCCTGGCCCATTTGGTGCTTCCCCTTCCCCCAGCATTTTTCCCATCCTCTTTGCATGGATTCTGAGAAAAAGAGGACGGATTTCAGGATTTCAGGCCCGGCCCTGGCTCTGCCTCGCTCCACTCCTCCGGGCTGGCCACGGCCGATGACTCAGGCAGCAAGCAGCATCCGCAGCTCGGCCCCGCTTGGCTCCGCTCCTGCCCGGCACAACCTCGGCAGCGGCGGTGCTGGCCCTGGGCACACGCCCTGGCCACTGCAGGCTCCTCCATGCCAGGCACCCGCTGCTGGGGGCTGCCCGGTACCCCCCAGGCGGCTCAAAGCCTTTCTCCTAGGCTCCCAGCGCCCCCCGGTCCTCCCCACAGCAGGACCAGCTGTGGGCTCGGTGCTGCCCTGTGCTCAGCTCCCCCCTGTCTCATTCACCCAACTCTCCCCCCCCGGCGCTGCTGCAGCCCTTGGCGAGCGCAGCGCTTGGCTCCCGGCGATCAACAGGAAGCGGGAGATGGATTTCGCGCTAAACTCGGGCTTTTCCATAAACAGTCTGCGGGGCTGACCCGCGGCGGCGGGAGCAGCGCCGCGCCAGGGCCGGGGCTCGCATCTGGTTATCGCATTTTTGTGCTCTCGCTTCCTCCCCGCCTCGCCAGCGCGCACCCGGGGCCCTCCGCGGCTCCCTTGCCCCTCTCGCCGGAGCTCCCCGTGCCCGCGCTGCCCGCCTGGGGCTGGCCCCTGACTGCTCCGACCCCACGGGCACGCGGCCTCCAATTTCTCGGCAATCAGCTCCTGAGAAAACACAAACTGACCCGGAGAGGGGAGAGGGGACCGGGTGGCGGGGGGCAGTGCCTGCTTCCCATTAGCAGCGCCGTCCCAGCCTGGTGAGCTCCGTTATTCCCTTGTAACGGCCCTGGCCTTGAAAAAATTGTCAGCGGAGCATCCATCGCTCTGCCTGCCCATCCCCGTGGGAGCACGCCGTACCCGTGCGGACCTCCCCGTGCACCGATCCCAGCCGGAGAGGTGACGCTGGGGCCGCCCCGTCCCCGTGCCCTTTGGGACGGGCTGGCTGCGTTTTGGGGCGGTGGGGGTCAGGGCAGGCGCTGGGGTCCACCAGCAGCGTGGGCTGTGTTTGCAGAGCCGAACAAAGGGGCTTTCTTCCAGCTCCAGCCTGGGGGGGGGTGAGGACCGTCTGGAAGCGGAGCCGCCTGCGTCAGACGGCGGCGGGGCTGCAACGGAGCCCCCGGGAGCTGCCGGGAGCCGCTGCGGGGCCTGGCAGGGACAAGGGCTGGGGTCATTTGTGCCCTGAAGCCCAGCGCCCTGGGGCTGGATGCTGGGTGCACGCATCCAAGCGTGTCTCTGCGCAGCCGCCATCCTCGTCCCCGGTGGAGAAACCTGCCCTGGGCACTGCCAGCCCCGAGCCGAGCCGCCCCAGCTTTGTGCCATAACATTTATCCAGCTTTGGCAGGCCCAGAAGTGCCCCCACCAAAAGGCAAGAGCTGGTGCACGGACAGGTGGGGGAAAAAAAAAAGGGTGGAGGACCTGGGAACACCCCGATTTCAGCAGGGCCACACCGACAGCAAGCGCCAGGCCCTGGGGGAACGCCGGGCACCCAGCGGCCCCTCAGCAGCACGCAGCAGCCGGCGGAGCCAAAACCCCTCCAACAAAAGCCACTTGTGCGCCCCGGCACTACACAGGCGGCTCTGTGCGGCGGCACAGGCGTTTCTGGCATGTGCTCCGTGCGTGTTTTGGCACGGGAACGCACATCCCATTTCCACACGCCGGCCCCGCGAGCGGCGCGGTGCTGCGCGGAGAGGCCGGGAGGGACGCGGGGTGGTGGCACTTGTCACGGCCCGGCACGGCCCCGGGGGCTGCGCGGTGACATCTGGGGCAGAGCCGGGGCAGAGCCGGGCTCCGGGAGGGGGCTGGCACGTGGGGGGTGCTCGTGTGGGGGACGCTGGGCTGCGTGGCGAGACAGAAGGGATTGATTTATTTTTTTTCTTTCATTGGAAACGGCTTTTGTGATCTCTTGGAATAGAAAATGAAACATCACCGAGGGAAAACAAACCAAAACAAAGCTCAGCGCTAACCGATCCTCCCCGCCCTGAAAAATCCCCTTGGCTGTCACATTTTTTTCCTTGCGTGTTTGCTCTTCTGCCTCACCGCGAAGCCGTGCCCCGCAGCCTCGGATGTGGCTGTGCCCTCCCCGGGCTGCCAGGCGGGGATGGCAGAGCCGTGGCCTCGCTGCTGGTGCCGGGAGGACACTCTCGGGCCAGGGACACACGCAAGCCCTCGGGGTGATGACGGCCAAGTTGAGCGGTGATGTGGGCGAAGGCGAGGGCTGCCGGGGGTGCCACGGGGTACAGGGCTGTGGGACCGCCCGGTCACAGCCCCCTGGGCGGCTCCAAGCACCAGCGATGGCCCCGCCGCAGGGGGCTGGGTGCGGACAGGAGGGGGGCACCTATGGGTGCTGCCACCACCCCTGCCAGGAAGCCCTTGGGCAGCGGGGCCGAGGCACTGCCCCGTCTCAGCCATTTCCCAGCTCGCCGCCAGCCCCAGCCCCGCGGCCCAGAGGCGTTTCGCATTCCTCCCAACGCCGAAGGGATATTTTATCAGCGGCTTTTTTATTTTTTTTTCCTGCAGACTATTTTCTTTTCATGAAAACATGAAATGGTCCGAGAGATAAGGAACAAATTTATTGCCGTTCACACCAAAGCGGCCAAGACACTGGCGAGGAAAAATGCCTTCCCCCCCGCCCCCCGCCTCCCCGCGCGCGGTCCCCACCCCGGCCGCTTCCTCTCATTCTCTCCAAATTCTCGTGACTCCCACGACAAGCCCGGCTGCCCCGCTCCCGGCTCTTCCTGCCCAAGGCCGGGCTTGCGGCGAGGTCGCCCACCGAGCCCCCGGCCGTGGCCCGGCTTGGGTTGGGATTTCTCACCGCGTGCGCCTCGCACGGCCCCGGGGACGCTGGCGAGGAGCGCGCTGGGGCCATGCGGCTCCGGGGGCACATCCCGCGTCCATCCCCTCGCCTCGGATGAAGCACCTGGGCCTTCAGGATCCTGCTGGTGCCAAGACTTCCTAGCATCATAAACGAGGCTAAAATTGGGTTTGGGGGGAGGATTTTGGAGCTCCCTGCAGTGGCGGTGTTGGCATTTGGGGAGGAGCCGGCGCTTTCCATGCCGCGTCCGATGGCGAGGGGCGAGCGCGGTCGTGGCGCAGCCGCTCCCCCCCCCGAGCCCTCCCCTGGCCTGCCCCCATAAAGCTCCCCTTGTCCCGTCCCTGCCGCCGGGAGCCCGCTCAGCACAGCGGCCCCGGGGGCTCGCCGCGCTGCAATGTTTAACTTACCGAAATCTGCAATAAATTTTCCTAGCTGCCCCCAATCAGCCGGCCCCCTTGCTCCGCCGCTGCAGGTTTACGAGCTCTGAAGAGCTGTAAAGGCCTTTTACAGGCTGTGTTTTTTATTTCAAATTAGAGTGCGGCCGGGTAAACACTGCACAAAGTACCGATTTACCGTGGCTGCGCCGTGGCCGTGCGCCCGTGTCCCCTCCTGCCCGTGGGGTGGAAGCCGACGCCTCCCGTACGGGGAGGAGGAAGGGGTGCGCAACGCCAGGGACCGCGGATGCCCTTGCACAAGTGGTGCCACCCCGATTTAGGGGTGCTGTGGCTCGTCCCCACGTGCCGCAGAGGGACACGCAGCCAGGAGACCCAGCACAGGCGTTTTCCAGCCCTCCCGTGCCTGCTGGCTGCTCTCAGGGACGGTCTCGTGCCTCGGGATGGGAAGGGATGGGGCAGGCTGCCGGCCCCTCTGCCACCATCAGCCACAGCCCCGCAGGACCCCGTGTCGCTGCCGTGTCCCCAGGGCAGAGCGTGAGGTTGGCCGGGGGGGGTTTGGAGGGGTCTCAGCCCCCGTGGTTCCCCTCCATCGCGGGGACACACAGCATGTCCCTACAACGGGGACACGGCCTCGAGTTCGGGGGGGTTTGGCTGCCCAAAGCCAAGCCGGGGAGATGCGAGGCTGCAATTTGGGGTCCTCCCCCCCCGGAGCAGGGGGGAACGGGGCTGGGGGCCGCCTGCTGCTGCCTCCAGCCGTGCCCCGGAGCCGAGCGCGGGGGCCGCGAGCCCTGGGAGCGTATAGGTGGTTAATGCCTTCAGCATGTATGAAATATCCCATATGCTGGGAAACAAAAGGGGCTCTGTGCTATTAAAGTTTCATTTCCCCACTCCCCTCCTCCCGCCCCTCTCCCCCCCGTTTCTCCCTGCCCTGCGCGGCGGCTGGAGGAGAGCGGGCGAGGGGAGACGGGCGCTGCCGGCCCCCAGCTCCCGGACAGGACCCAGGTACGGGGGGGGAAAAGGGGGGGACAGGGGCATGGTCCCCAGGCTGGGGGGGCACGGGGCTCTGGATGGAGGGCAGAGGGGTTTGCTTCCCATGGGAGGACACGGATGGGGGGGGAGAGAGGAGCACGGTGTGTCCGGGCATCACTGGGGTCCCTGGGCTCCCCGCTGGTACCCAGGGGGCACGGCGGTGTCAGCGGGCATGGGCATCGGGGACAGAGGGTCCCATGCCTGCTCTGGGGCTGGGGATGGTGCTGCGTGGAGGTGAGCTTTGCCAGTGGGGTCCCTGTGATGTTTTCCCCCCACGACAGGCTCTCTGCCTGCCCCTCGGTCCTGCCCCTATGCGGTGTCCCCCTGCCAGCACCAGCCTGGCGCTGGGGACCCGGGGAGCAGCCCTGGACCAGCCGTGCGCTGCCGTGGGTCTGTGCTGGAACGGAGAGAGCAGGAGGGGAAAGGGGGGACTGGGGGGCAGCAGCTGTGCCCCCCCTGGAGCACTGGTGTCCCCTCGGTCACAGCTCTTCCCCCGGGGCCGGGCAGGGGCTCTGCGGGGTGTAGTTCCACCACCTCCATCACCCCCAGAGCCTGCTGCACCCCTGGGCAAGAGGGGCACCTCTGGGAAGAGGGGCGAGGAGAGAGGAGGAAAAGCGGAGAAAAAAAAAAAAGGGGGCACTGGGGAGACCAGCTGGGATGGGGCTGCTTGTGGTGGCTGGAGGTGTCCTCAGCGTGCTTGTTCCTACCACACAGAGCGAGAGCCCGGCTGCTGAGCAGGGCCCCCCACACCCCCACACCCCCACGGGTGCTGCTTTCTGCCCCTCACACATGCACAGCCCCGTCCTAAAACGCTCCCAGCTGTGCCCTGCACCACACGGGGATGCCCCGGTGCTGGGGACAGCCCAAGGGTGCTCTGCTGCCTCCTGCTTCCCCCCCTCCTCCTGCCCGGAGCCTTGGGACGGAGCAAACCCCGCGTCCCAAGGCCACCAGCCCGCGGGGCCGCCGGGCCAAGGGCTGGGAACGTGCATGTGCTGCGCTTGGCCGCGTTCCTGGGCTGGGATGAAAACTCTGCCCCCCTCCCCAAGGCGCTTTGTTTCCCGTGGGCTGTCCCTGAGCGCTGCCCTGGGGCTCAGAGGACCCCGTGCTCAGTGCACCTGGTCCCTAAATTGTTAAATCCTTTTTTTTTTTCCCTGGTCCTGGCTGTCCCCAGGCTCGTCTGGGTGTCATCCATCTGTCCTCGCGGTCCCATCCTGCCTCCTGGGGGGGCACGAAGCAAAGGGCTGTGTGTGCAGGAGCTGCTTCCCCGCTCCCGGCACCCGGCCCCCTTCACCACCCGCCTCCCCCAGGCTGGGGGGGGTCACAGCGGGACCTGCAGATGGGGCTGGAGTGGGGACGGGACGCTCCGTCCCTCCGTCACCCTGCTGCGAATGCTTGGAGGTGGCCAAACCCGGCGTTTGGAGCCGCTGCGGGTTTTCCTGCTCGGTGAAAGCGCCGTGCTGCACCTCTGCAGGGGGAGGCAGCCCCCCCCCCGCCCTCCCCTCCGTGCTGCTGCAGTGGGGCTGTGCCTAATTAGCCAGCGCTCGTCATCAGCCCAACACACGCTCGGCAGAGAAAGGGGCGAAGGCTCCGTCGTGCCCGGCCCCGAGCCGTGGGTTTTTAGCTTTGGAAAGGCCGAGGTCTCACCCTGGGCATCCCACCTTAACCCGCCAGGGCTCCAGCTGACCGCCCCGAGCCCCGCACAGCGGTGGCCGGGGGGGGGTCCCCTGGGATGGCCACCAACCTCGGGGGCACCGGGCTGGCACGGGAACCCTGCCTGTGGCACCCGAGGTCTCCAGCGCTCAGCCAAGCTGGCGCTTTCCTCCCCGAAACCACCCCGAGAGTGCTCCCCGGGCGGTTTTGACAGCTGGGGTGGGGCCGTCCTCACCTCCAGGAAGCGCGGGGGATAAAGCTGAGGCGCAGACCCGGCCTCGCAGGGTCCAAGATAAGCAAAGGGCAGGGCAGGCAGCGACCTGCCCCGCGCAGCGCTGAGCTGTGCCGCCCGGCACCGGGCGGATCCTGCCCTGCCCGCGGCCGTGACCATGATGCTCAGCAGGGGACCACGGCTTCGGGTGGCCCCGCTAAGGACGGGGAGTAGGAGGGCCTCCAGCCCCCACCGGTAAGCACCGCTCCACCGAGATGCTGGTTTTTGGCGGGCGCAAATCCCCGGGGAGCGCGGTGCTGCCACGGGAGCAGCACCCCACGGGCCCCGGGCTCCCCCTGTCCCTGTCTCACTGCTCGGGGCCGCTGGGGCCGCCGGGGGTTGCACGGGGCCAGGCGCTCAGGAATGTTGTTTTTTCCACCTCGGTTTCCGTCAAGGTAGGCAATCAGCGCTGCAGAAGGCTTTTGTTTTCCCCGGCACGCTGCTGGCTCCGAGCTGCCCCGGCACCGCCGATGCCAGCCCCACAGGCTGGGGCCATCCTCGGCCATGCTTGGGGGGGGGGGGGGCTCGTTCCAGGGCAGGATCTGTCCCAGCTTGGTGGCCTGGGGACCTGTCGTGCCGAGGGAGCACCCCGGTGTGGACAGCCTGGCCGCATCCATCCCTTTACCATCCCGGCCCCGCTCTGCCGCGGGTGGGTGTCGGGGTGGCACCGAGCTGGCCCCATCCTGTGCATCCTGCCAGGCGTTGGGGGCGCAGAGGCGGGGTGCTGGGGGGGGACAGGGTGGTGCTGGCAGCTCAGCCGTGCCCGCAGGGACCGTGGGGCGATATTGGGTTGCAGCAGATGTGTGAGCTGCTGGGCACAGGGTGGCCTGGGCACGGCTCCAGGCGCCGCTCGGTGACGCACCACGGGGACATCTCCGTGTCGGCTCCCTTAGCGAAACGCGGGGGGGTGCCGCGTTTCTCCTTCGGGACGCACCCGGTCCCGGGGCTTAGCTGCGGGGGGACAGCGCCACAGGGTCACCCAGCCCGGGGAGCGGCAGGCCTGGGGCTTTTTGCTTCGTGCCTCGTGTCCCTGCATGAAAATGGCGCGGGATTCGCGCAGGGAGCAACCTAACGGGGTTTGGGATGGGTGGTGGCAGGAGCAGAGCCTGCGCCCCTGCCCCGGGGTCCCCGCTGCAGGGATTTTGGTGTCGGAGGGGGAGAAGCTGCTCCAAGCTCCCCCCAGCCCAGCCCCCCCTCCCCGGGACGTTCAGCTGCTGGCACCCAAAGGTGCAAAAGTCCCCAGATGGATGCGCTGCGCCCGGTCTATTTTGGAAAGGGACGGCGCCGATCTTGTGACCGGAGCTGGGGACTCAAAGTCTGGGCAGCAGGGTCCTGCCTGAGTGACAGCGCCCCGCTGCCTGACCTCGGGGAAACCCGAGAGCCTTCGCACCTCCTGCCCCCCCCATCCACACCCCCTGCCCGGGAGCATTTAAGGGTGATGGAAACCAAGCGGAGGGCAGCGATGTGCCTGGGGACATGGGGACGGGAGCCTGGGGACGGGCACCCTGCCCCACAGCATCCCCGTGGCCCTGCAGGTGGGGGCACCCCCCTTTCATCCATCCAATTCCCACGTGTGGGGCTGGGACAGCAGCCCCCAGGTCACCGTGCTGTCCAGAGCCCCCCCAGCCAGGTTTTTTTCTTTTTGGGGGGGGGGGGGTCCCTGGGGAGCTGTAGGAGGGTCCCTGGGGAGCTGTGGGCAGATGGAGCCGGGGGCGGGGGGGCTTTCTGCTGGGCCCGAATCCCCGGGATTGGCAGCCCGAGTGCCAGCAGCGCCTGCCAAGAATATTTGTGTGGGAGGTGGAAAGTTAACTTTAGTGTTCCCTTCTCGGCGGGGAGGGGGGGCAGGCTGCGGGGGGGGGCTGCACGTCACACCCCAGCGAGTGGGCAGGGAGCGACAGCAGAGGGCAAGAGGTCTTCCTGCCACCAGATTTCAACACTTGGTGAATTTGGGGATATATATATATATATATTTCTTTACTCTTCCCTCCCTTGGCACTGCTTCGCAGCTCACACATTTCCTAGGAGCACCGCAGCCCCCCCAGGGCAGCCCCCGCTTCTGCAGGCTGCTGCCTGCGGGGCTGGGAGCTGGGGGGCAGCTCCCCGAGCATCCCCTGCTGCCCTCCAGGGACACCCCAAAACGCCTCCAGGGGCACCCCAAAATGCCTCCCCGGCCCTGCCTCGGCACGGGTGGGCTCTCCCTGCCCCTGTTGGTGGAAGTGGTGGCTCTCTGCAGCTACTGGGGCCCCAAATTGCATAAAGAGCAGGGTGAGCTCCCCCTTTTTTTTTAACTAAATCACTGAAGCTTACACCCCCACCCCTCCAGGATCTCTTTGCAAACCCAGGCTGAATGCTCGCAGGCTGAGCAGAGCAGGGGGAAGGATTTCAGGAGTGACAGAAGATTTCCTTTGGGCATTTTCCAAAAAATGCAGCGTTTCACTTGGGAAATGCCCGAAAGAGCCTGGTTGAAACCCTCGCAGCCAAGCTGTCACTGCCTGCTTTCAAAATGGCCTGCCTTTTTTATTATTATTATTTTTTCCTTTTCCTTTTTCCAAAATAACCTCGCTAGCAGCAGGCGAAGTTGTGCAGCCGGGCTGCGCGCCCAGGCGGGAGCCGCGGGATGCGAGACCCCGGCGCGCGGCCGTGACCCCACGCGGTTTCTGCTCTCGGGGCTGCAAAATCCACGCGGCATTTCGGGGTGGGTTTGGGGTCAGGCAGAGCCCCTCCTTTCCTCCTGTCCGGCTGCGGGGTGGCTGCGCCCCGGGGACTCACGGCAGAGGAATTTCCCCGCGTGTGCTGTCCCTGCAGCGATGACGTGCCCCGCTCCCGGTGGTACCTCTCCCCTCGCCGCGTGCGTTCGTCCCCCCGGCCGTGTCGGTGCTCGGCAGGAGGAGGGGGAAGTGACTCTGACTCTGCCCGCGCTTGTCCCGGAGCCGTGAGTCACTCAATGGTTAAGCACAGCCCGGCTTTGTTAGCTGGGGTTGCGCTTTGCGGCAGGATGGAGACGGAGCCAGGGCTCCTGCGAACCTCGGGCAAGCACCGGCCCGGAGCCCTTCCTCCCCAAACCCTCCTGCCTGGGCAGACCCCGGCCCGACGGTGGGGAGGGGTGGGTGGGGGTACGGGGTCAGTGCCCCCACCCCTTCCCTCGTGACCCCCCCCGGCTGCACCCCAGTGCCCCAGCAGCGCTGACACCGCAAGGTGCCAACACTTCGCCGCCGAGCGTGGCCAAAAGGGGCTGTGGGGTGGAGCAGGGGCACTTCCACGTGTTAGGGAGCATCTGCATCTTGGGGGGGCCGCCTCGGGCAGGAGCCCAGGCGGGGGGGGTGAGGCCAGAGGAGCTCGGTGCAGGCACTCAGCGCTCCCCTTCCCTTCGCACAGGTCCTCGGACGCCGCTGCTCCACCTGGCTGGAAGAGAGAAGCTCCTGCCGACCCCCTGGGTGACAGCCCCTGAAGGCAGCTCCACGGCTGGGACAGGAGATTTTGGGAAGCAGCCTGCCAGATTTCGGACAGCAGCCCACGGCCACAGCAGCACCCCCGGGTGCAGCAGGGCAGCGAGGGGCCGATGCGTGGGGATCGCCTTGTGCCCCCCACGTGCCCGTGTCCCCCTCGGACGGCGCTCACGCTGCAGGGGACGCTTCCCGAGCAGAGGCGGCCCGCGGACTATGAGCCCTTGGCTCCTTGGGGGCTTGAGAGGTCGCTGAGCAGCGCTCCCGAAGGCAGGGCAGGCGGCCGGCAGGATGCTGACGGCACCGCTCGGGCAGCCCTGTGCCTGCGGGGTGCCCAAAGGGGACGCAGATGACAGCTTGCAGGGGACGGGGACGAGAGGTGGCCGGGGCTGCCGTCACCTCGGGGACCTGCCCTCCCCGGCCCCGCTGCAGGAGGGGCGCACGGGGCCGCTGGCAGGGCAGGCGAGCAGCAGGGAGCCCCGCGGGCTCGGCGGTGACGCCCCGGAACCCGAACCCACCGGAGGCAGCCTTGCCATGGGGGCCGAGCCTGCAGCCCCCCCAAAATACCCCGATTCTGCCCTGGAGCTGCTCCCCGCAGCCGCCAGCCCCACGGCTGACCCCAGCCAGGAGTGGAGGGTGGTGAAGATCAAGAGAGTCCTCATCAACCCCGCCAGCGAGCCGAGGAAAGCGAGTAAGCACAACCCTCTCCTGCCAATTTCTGCCCTCCCCAGACCCCCCCCAGCTGCGGTGGGGACAGATAAATCCTGGCCGTGAGGTCCCAGCCTCCCGCTGAGCCCTGGGCTCATTTTGAGCTGATCTCCGTGGCCTCAAAACCCCGGAGGAATCTGCGGCTTCCCCCGGGAGCGGGGGGGAGGCAGCGGGTGGGTTCCCACAGCCTCCGAGAGCTCTCCCACACCGTGAGCAGGGCACGGAGGTGCCAGGGGGGGGTCGGGGCCAGCTCCTGGGGTGCCCCCCCGGGACACGGGCACCTCTCCCCAGCCAGGGGGTGGCTGAGCTGCCCCCCGAGCCCCTCGCCTGCCGGGGGGATGAGCCCGCACGGATGCCTCTGCTGTGTGCCTCCGGGCCACGTCTCTTCCAGGCCCCCGTTTTAAAACGAAGCGCTTTGTTTCAGGCTGGCTGTTCCCTGTGCCATCACCGTCCCTGCAGCCACGGTGGTGACGGTGGGGTCACAGCAGCCTGCAGCTCCGGCCGCAGCCCCTCTCGTGTCCCTGGGGAGATGCTCCCGGGGGAGATGCAGGATCACACCCGCCCTCCTGCAGCCTTGGGGCCCATTTTTAAGCCCTGCTTGCCCCCCCCCCCCCCTTTTTCTATTTCTCTCCCGAGCAGCTGCTACCTCAGCTGCCGGGGCAGGCGTGTCGCCGTCCCGCTGGGGACTGGGCTCACAGGGGTGGCTTTCCCCGGGCAGCCCCCGAGCCCAGGGAGGGACGGCACCGGCCTCTCCCCCATCACTCAGAGGGGCTCAAAACGAACCTGGTTTCCCAAATCTTCCCCCCCGACCTCCCTCATTTCAGGTGCCCCAGGCCCTCACAGCCAGCACCCCGGGGAGGGGACGAGGGTTTGCCGATGGGAACCTCGGCCCCGCTCCTGCTCAATGCGCCTGCGGCATTTGGGGGCCCGGCAGGCACACGGGGCAGCCCCAGCCAGCCCTCCCGATCCTCCCCCTGCTCGGGGACACGCAGAGGAAAAGGTCAGGCCTGCCTCCGTCCCCGCTCAGCGTTTTCCTCGCCCGAGCCCCGATCCAGCAGTCCCGCTGCCAGGCTGGAATTTTAAAGTAACTCAGCAGGTTTGTTGGAAAGAGCGCGTCTGCCCCGCTTCCTCCTCCTCCTCCGAGTGAGATCACCGCCGTCCGCCACCTGTGCCGCCGTCAGACTTTCCAGAGCTGCCGGGCAGGATGTCACCGAGGGTCCCGAGCCCTGGCAGCAGCACCGGGGCTTCTCCCACCCCCAAAATAACCCTGCAGGTCCGTAAGGGGCAGGCCACCAAGCAGGTGGCTCCGGGGTTGTCCCTGCAGCGGGGCGTTTGCAAGAGCATCCCCAGGAGCTGTCAGGAGGCGGCTGCTTTGCTCCTTTTCCCCCCGTCTGGCGCTCTTGGTGTCAATGAGGGACACTCAGGAGATCGGGGTGCGCCCATCCCCACCCAGATTCGTGCCGGGGATCCCCCCGAGCGGCGCGGAGCCACCCGGCAGGGCGTGCGGCCCCGGCGGGTTGGCACCTCTCGGGGCGGCTGGGGAGCACGGGGAGCCCCGGGTCGAGGCTCCGGCTGGGAGCTGCGGGAGGCAGGACTGGTTTCTCCGTCTGGTGTGCAAATAAACAGAAGGGTTTTGCTCCCCGGGGGCTGCCGAGCTAGCGCCAGGCTCCCTCAAAAACCAGAAAAGCGCTCACACACACACACAAAAAAAAAAGCAAAGATCGGCAGGAAGAAAGGAAATTAGAAAGGCAAAAAAAAATAAGGCCAGGAGCTCGTCCCGCGGTGCAGGCGGGCGCAGGATTTGGTGTGGGGTGGCGCCGAGGATCCCACTGGTAGCTGAGGTGGGGAGCAGGTCCCCAGGCGGTGACCATCGTGCCGGGGGCTCTGCGGGTCTCAGCCTCGGGGTCCTGCTGCTGGGAGCCTGGAGTCGGGATCCCGGGGAGGTGATGCCAACCCTGGGGGGCCACCCGCTGTCCCCTCTGCTGGCTCAGGGCTGTGGTGCCCCAGCACGGCCTGTCGTGGAGTGAGTGCTCTTCCTGGGGTGTCCCCAGGGAGGTGACACCAGGCTTGGGGTTTTTGCCCTGCTGCCCTGCCTGGGTCTGAAACGCAGCGTGCTGGGGGTCCCGGTGGTGCTGGGGGGGGCAGGGGGTGCTCAGGGCACTAAGGGGGTGCTCAGGGTAGTGAGGGGGTGCTCCAACTGGGTAAGGGGATGCTCAGGGTTGGGAAGGGGATGCTCAGGGTGGGATCAAGGCGATGCTCCGGCTGCTCTCACTCCCCCCGGGGGGGGCTCGGGGCAGACCCAGCGGGATGGGACGAGCAGGGCAGGGTGTCACGGGGGGGGGTTGCCAGGGCACGGGCAGGGCTGCCCGCAGCACCGTGAGCGGGGTCCCCGTCCCTTCCCGTCCCGTCGGGTCCGCTCCGACCCGACCCGATCAGCTCCGTTGCACCGGGACGGGCACGGGCAGGGCCGGCGGGACCCACGGCAGCCCCGGCCCGCCCGGCCCCCGCCCGCCGCCCCCCCCCCGGGCCCGCTCCGAGGGCGGAGCTGCCGCAACTTTCCTGCCCGCCGCCTCCTCCCCCGGTGCAGTCGGGCGGCGGCACCGGCACCGGCACCGGCACCGCGGGTAGGGGGGGGGGGGACGGGAACCGGGCGGGGGGGACACGGGGGAACCGAGCTGGAGGGCAGGGGGTCGGGGGGGCTGCGATAGGGACCGGGATTATGGGGGGCGCACCGGGGGCGCACGGGGGTTGCGCACGGGGGGGGCGCAGGGGGTTGGGGGTGCATAAAGGGGTGTGGGGGTCCGGGGGGACCCCCCGAGGGGCGCAGCGGGGTGAGGAGGGCTGCGTGGTTTGGTCTGTGTGGGAAGGAGCCCCCCCGGTGTCCGCCCCCGAGCTGCAGCGGGCACAGGGAAGGACACGGACGGGGTGCCCACGGGGTGCCCACGGGGTGCCCCTGGCCCTGCTGCTTTCGGGGGGTGGATGGCTGGCTGCATGGCAGGGCTGCCCCGCTCCAGCCTCTCTGGGGAGAGCTGACAGCTGAATTTTGGCCGGCTGGGGGGAAATGCTGGCTCCACGTCTGCGCCAGCAGCAGCCTCTCCTTCCCCAGCGCGGATGCGAGCAGGGCTCTGGCTGCCCGTTGCATCCCCTTGGCTGGTGTGCCCTAAAAAAAAAAGGGGAAAAAAAAACCCAACCCATCCCCTTCTCCTTTTTCCCCTCCGCTGGGAGATGGAAGCCCCAGGACTCGCTGCTCGGGGACTTTGGGGCGATTTCAGGCAGGATCGGGGCGAGTTTGGGTGCCGAGGGCCAGGCAAAGCCGGGGCATGGCCGCGAGCCAGGAGCAGCGCAGGGCAGCGGGGAGGCACGGAGCTCCAAATCCAGCAAAGCCCTCGCAAGCTGAGCGCAGGGAAAACTTGCAAGCGAATCGAATTTTCTCGCTGTGCCAGATTTTGTCGCTGGCAGAGGCACCCGCGAGGAGAGGCCCCGTGCTCTGCGCCCTGCCAGGCAGCGCAGGGCTGCTCCCACCGCCGTGCTCCCTGCCCCAGCCGGGGGTCTTAGGGTCTGCCGGGGCCAGCACGGGTAAAAAACTTGATGGAGCTTTTCTGTCTGGAGGGTTAGGAGGGTTGGAAGCCGGGAATGAGGCAGAAAATGGTCGTATTTTTATCCATGCATGTTAATTGTTCCTAGCTAGCCAGACTGCCTGCCGGTGCTACCCTTCTTGTTTTCCTAGCAGCAGATTATTGGGGGTAACTCTGGGAGCTGGAGGGAAGGGCAGGCTTCAGCATGAGCGTGTCTGTGTGCCCCGCAAGAAGTCCTGCACGGCTGTAGCTGGGGCAGAAGGCCAGCTGGCTCCCCCGCCACAAAACCCGCTTACGTTTCCGCCGTGTCCAAAGCCCTCCGCAGTGGGGTGGCAACGCGGGGTGCCCCCTCCCCAGCACCCGGCCGTGGGTGTGTTTTGGGGCTGGCCACGGCGCCGTGCTGAGCACCCAAGCCAGGAGCAGGACAGAGCCCACGTGGATGTGTCGGCAGCCAGGTGCCAGCGCAGTCCCAGGGGTCACGTTTCCACTCGGGTACCTCGTGGCTTCTCCCTGCGAGGACGTCTCACACGCGGTGCTCGTGGCCACCCGGCCCTGCCAGGCGACAGCTCCCAGGTCACAGCTTTTCTTCCCAAGATTGCTGCGTAATTCTCTGCTTTTGATCTCATTCGTGGCACAGCAGAGCTGCATACGTCGCACTTTGGCCTGGGAGGCATTTTCTGCTGGGGTTTCCCGTTGTGAGGCCGCACCTGGCCCAAGCAGAGCTGCTGTGAGACCCCTCGTCAGCACCAGCACCTTGAGTCTGTCGGCTCGGAGAGGCCTGGGGCATCTCCTGCCCCGCAATCTGGGGCCAGGTCCTTGCCTCACTCCAGCTCTGGGGGCTGATGTCGGGGTAGGACAGGCTGCGTTCGGGGTGTGAGACGTCCTTCGGCATCCTTTGGGGTCGGGTGGCAACCCCAGCCCGTGCTAGATGCCTTTCAGATGCTCCCCAGTAGCCCCGCGAGGGGGGCCCCATCCTTCGCGCGGAAAGCTGAGCTGGGAAGATTTTTCTATTCCCATCTGGCCAGGAAGGGAGAACAACACAAATGCCTTTCGTCGCCCTCCTCGCCCTCACTCCGGAGGGGAGAGCAGAGCACTGGTGCGGGACGGCTGACAGCTCGGGGAGAAGCTGGGGAGCCCGGCGCTCTGGGGCTGCTGCTGGGACTCGCTCCTGGGGCAGCTGGAGACCTCAGGACAAGTACCTGGATAGGTGTATAGGTAGGGGCATGGGCTGTGCTGGCCCCGGGTGAAGTGCGTGGTGCTGAAATGATGCTCAAGGTGCTCGTGTGGCTGCAGACCGGCTGCTCGCGTGCACCTGGGAGCATCTCACCTCCTGCCCCGGCGTCCCAGCACCGCGGGGTTCGGGGATGTCCCCAGAGCAGTGTTGGCAGGGCTGGATTCATTGTTCTTGGAAGAAGCCGGGCCGTTTGGGGATGGGAGACGTTTCCTTCCTGAGAGGCAGCCCGCTGGCGAGCCGGTGAGCGGCGTGGGAAGGAAGGAAGGGAGAGGGGAAGAACGCGACAAGAGCCACTCACCCTTTGGACCTGAGCTTTGGACCAGGCTCCCGTGCGTGGCCGGAAGCCTGTTTCCAGCACCGTGAGAGCCTCGGATGCCCTGGGCTGGACGGGGTTTTGCTTTCACCTCTTCTCCGCGCTGCCTGGCCTCCCTGCAGCCCCGCGCTCCTCCTTTCGGCGCCAGGACGTTTGTGGCACGTTGAGCTCCGTCCGTCTGGAGCAGGGGGCCACCAGCGGCTCTCAGGGCTGGTGGGGAAGGACGGAGCCAGGAGCAGGGGCTGCAGGAGCAGTCAGCTCGGGCTGGAGGCAGGAGGTGGCCCCTGGCTTTCACCCGGGGGTGGCCGGGGGTCTGTCCGTCCATCCGTCCGTCCGCCTGGCCCCGTGCTGCACGAGCGGGGCGGTGCACGGGGGGGTGCCTGCAGCTCACGGCCACCTCGTCCCCTTGCGGCTCCTCCGGGCTGCCCCAGGCCGCAGCGCCCGCCGTGGGCTGCGAGGAGCAGGCGCTGCCCCCTCGCCGTGCTGGGGATCTGCTCCCGACGGCTCCTGCCTCGGGGCCCTGGGAGCTGGGGGCAGATCCCGGGGGCAGATCCCGGGGGCAGATCCCTGCTCTCGTTGGCAGCTTGGGGTGCGGGAGCTCTGCCGGCAGCTGCTCCAAGTGGGAAATCTCCGGCCTGGGGCTGAGTCATCCCTGCAGCGCGGAGGACACCCCCGAGGCCCCTCGGTTGCTGTTGAAAGGCAGTAGCGAGAGCGAGAGGCTCCAAAACGGCTCTGCGGAGAGCTCTGCTTCTTAGGCGGCCTCGGCCTCCAAGGGAGCGGGGATGCTGGGGTCGGGGCACGGAATTCGCAGACATCTGGAGCCTGCGGCTTGTTTCTCAACAGCCTCTCGGCCCCGTTTCCCCGCCGCCCCGCAGACAAACACGGCGAGGGCGAGTGGCGGAGCGGGACCCGCGGGGCTGGCCGCCCTCCAGCCAGCCCGGCCTCGCCGCCTGCCGGAGGAAGCTGCTTCCCTGCTCTGTGCCGCCGCCAAGGCAAATAGAAAAGTTGCCTTAAGACAATGCCGGCTGCGGGAGGGAGAGGGCTTGGATGCCAGCAGCGCTGCTGCAGACGGGCTCATCGCTTCCAGGAGAGTTTCCACTGGCGTTTCTCCCTCCTCTCCCCTTGGCCCGGCTAAAACCCACACGCTGTCAGGCCGCCCGAAAGCTTGGTCCTCCTTCCTCCTCCTCCTCCTCCTCCTCCTCCTCCTCCTCCTCCTCTCCAGCCCCTTCCTCCGCACCGGCTGGGGGCTGAGCTATTTCTGCAGAGCTCCGCTCTGAGATGAAGGGCAGGGATCCGCACCCCGCTCAGGGGGCTGGTGGCCGGGCACTGCGTGCTGGCCCGTGCAGGGCTCGGTGACCTGCAGGAGTCCCCTGGCACCCGGTCACTGTGCTGTGAGGGGAGGGTGCTGCTGGAGCTCTCTCTTCTTCTTGCTGCAGCCCAAAGCAGGTCGAAATGCTGTGAGCTTCCATAAAGATGTGGCGTGCGAGGGGTTAGGGGCTGCTTTTGGGGCTGTTTTGGAGCTGTGGGGAAGCCGCCAGCAAGGGCTGGATGTGGGTGAGTTCCCTAGGCTGGAGGGAGAGGTGCCACCCATGGGAGCCATGGCATGGGGACACCAAGGCCGGGCGGTGGCACCTTGGGGTGGCAGGGCCATCCTGCACGCCTGAGAGGTGCTGGGGCTGGCACCGGCCGTGGTCCTGTGCCGGGGATGGCAGGGGAAGGCAGGAGGGATGCAGGGCGAGGAAGAGGAGATGCCCAGCCCAGAGAAGCCTTCTCGCTTCCCCACGAGCTCTCTGGAAGGATTTGGCTTAGTCACTCATCCCTTCCCTCGCTGGTAGGCTGAACGACTGCTTAAAATATCCTGGAAGGCTCCCAAGCGGCACAGAAGGCAAGAAAATGAAAAACACATGAAGGGAAAGGGGAGTGGACGCTGCCTGCGCCCGGAGGAGCTGGGATCGGGGCAGGCGGCCCCGGCCACCCACCTCCATCCCCTGGATGGGGCTGGATCAGGGCGCCCGTGGCTGCGGTGCCGGGCACAGGGGGAGCCCACGGAGAGGAGGCTGGGGGCTGCCCCGGGCCCACTGCAGCGGGGACAGGTCCAAATGTTTGGGGTGGGAGCTGCTGGGTGCTGTTGGTGGCCTCGGAGGGGCTGGGGACGCCCGGCGGCATGGCCTTTCCCCGGGCAGACGTGCGTGGCCGCGGGCGTTTCAGGGCGCGCGGGTAGGAAATGGCTCACCCCGAGAAAATGCCTTCCCGGCAGCGCCACATCCTTTCGGTGGCTGGGAAGGACTCGCACCCTGACCTTTTGGCCAGCGCTCAAGAAGCCCAGCGGCTCTCAAAGGGGCTTTCAGCGGGTTTAGCAGGCGCTCGGCCGGCTGTTTTTAGCACTTTTATAGGCTCCGGAGGAATGAGGTTGGCGCGTAGCTGCGGGCTGCGTCTGCCGGGGCGGGCTGCGCGCAGCTTCTGTCGGCTGCTGCCATCTCGTGTCGCTCCACCAAGGAGTCCTGGGCTGGACACCAGCCCCGTGGCGAGGTGATGGGGGCTGATGCTGCCCCAATGGGTTCGCTCTCCTGCTCACACGGGGCTGTGCACCGCGATCTGGGAGAGGGGCCGGGGGGACGCGCGCTGGCCCTTTCCCTGCCCCATGCGTGTTGGAGCCCGGGGCTGAAACCCCGTGAGCTGCAACCTGAAACCTCCTGAAGCCTTTGGAGAAATTCCTTTCCCATAGGGTCACTGCGCTCAGCGCACAGAGCCCTGCAAGATAAAACTGTCCTGCGGCCAGCGGGGCTCGGGGACGCTCAGCTCCTCTTGTCCTTGTTCAGGGCGAGCAACGGCCAGGGCACCGACAGCGGCTGTCTTCGGGGCTTCAGGGGTTGTTTCCAGCAGGAACAAGTCTCTGCTCCCGTAGGCAGCGTGCCCCGGCTGAAATAAGGCTCTGAAAGAAGGAGGTGGGGCAGGGTTCTGCGTGCCCCCACGCTTTGGGAACGCACTGCCAGGCAGAGCTGCAGCCCAGCACCTCGGGCAGGGGCTGTGCTCTTCCCCAAACTCCGGTCCCCCCCATCCCACCCTGCACATCCCACCGGCTGCAGCCCCCAGCTGCCGGTGAGGGGATGCCAGGGGAACCTCAAGTTGGGGCCGTGGGTGCTGCAGGGGGTGCTGAGCCCCGCTAATCCCCCCCTCTCCTTTCTCCCCAGGTCTCTCCCGCAGCTCCAGCCTCTCGGAGAAGGAGCTGAAGGAGGCGAAGGCGCGGAGCCGCAGGATCGTGGCGCAGCTCACCACGGCGCCCGGCCCCAGCTCCAAGGGCGTGCTCCTCTTCCACCGCCGCAAGCAGCGCGTCGACGGGCTCACCGGCACCGGCACGGGGCATGGCACGGGGCTGCCGCTGAGCCCGGCGCCTCGGCAAGGAGCCATGGAGGAGGGCGAGGGGCACGGCACGCGGGGGACACCGCCGGAGCCTGCCGATGCGCAGCAGGTCCCGCTGAGCGTCTACCTGAAGGAGAACATGGCACCGGCCGCCACCAACGGCCTGCACGAGAGGGAGCGGGCAGAGGGAGAGGCAGGGAGGCTCGGGGGGATGCCGGATGGCGTGGGGGTGAGCGCGGCTGCTCCCGTCCCACCACAGAGTGTGCACATCCCCGAGCAGAAGAACGGCGAGGTGCTGATGGGGACAGGCAACGCATCTGTGGGGACGGCCAGCATGACCGCAGGGACAGGGAATGCACCTGTGGGGACAGTCAGTGTGGCCATGGGGACAGGCAACGCACCTGTGGGGACAGCCAGCATGACCATGGGGACAGGCAACGCACCTGTGGAGATGCCCAGCGCACCCATGGGGACAGCCAGCATGACCATGGGGACAGCCAACACACCCATGGGGACGGCAAACGCACCCATGGGGACAGCCAGTGAACCCATGGGGATTGCAAATGCACCCATGGGGACAGCCAATGTGCCCATGGGGACAGCCAGCGCACCCATGGGGATGGCCAATGCATCCATGGGGTTGCCCAGTGCACCCATGGGGACGGCCAACGCGTCCATGGGGACAGCCAGCGTGCCCATGGGGATGCCAAGTGAACCCGTGGGGATGCCCAGCGCACCCATGGGGACAGCCAGCTCACCCCTGGGGACAGCCAGTGCACCCCTGGGGACAGCCAGCTCACCCCTGGGGACAGCCAGTGCACCCCTGGGAACAGCCAGCACACCCCCGGGGACAGCCACCCCCTCCGGGCAGGCTCAGAACGGCGCACGGGGCAGGCAGTACTACGAGGTCCACCTCACCCTGGCCAAGCCCAAGCCCGTGAAGAACCGGACAGCCAGGCCGTTCGGCACCCAGACGCTCACCACACCAAGCCAGGGGCCAAGCCAGCCCCCCGAGAGAGCCCCCGCCACCACCACCGAGCTGCCCCCGCCGCCCACCTACGCGGAGACGCTGGGCAGCCCCCCGCCCCTCAGCAGGGTCCGCTCGCCCCCCGCCTACTCGGCCCTGTACCCCCCCGTCGAGCAGAAGGTGCTGCAGAGCCCCATCCACGGGGCGGGGGCAGTGCCCCCCCTGCCCAAAACGGGCATCCTGGAGGAGTCGGCGGCCCGCAGGGCCCACAAGAAGTCCATGTTCACCTTCGTCGAGAAGCCGAAGCTGGGCCCCAACCCCGACCTGCTGGATTTGGTGCAGAGCGCGGACAGCAGGAAGAAGCAGAAGGAGCACGGCGAGCCCGCTGCCGAGGACGAGCCCTTCGCCCTGGGGGCAGAAGCCTCCAACTTCGTCCCCAGCAGCGCGGCCAGGGGCGGGCAGCACCTCCCGCCGGCCGACGATGCCCCGGCGTGGTCGTCTTGCCTCAAGTCCCCCAGCATCCAGCCCAAGCCGAAGCCACAGCCCAGCCACAACCTCACCGAAGCCAGAGGGAAGGGAGCCGAGCTCTTCGCCCGCCGGCAGTCCCGCATGGAGAAGTTCATCATCGAGGCTCCCTCCCAGCCCGACCTGCTCCGCTCCCCGTCACCCACCATGTCCCTGCCTCCCTCCTGGAAGTACGACGCCAACGCTTGCCTGTCGCCCATGGTCTCCAGGCACCCCATCAAGAGTCCCTGCAGGCCCTCCAAAACCCCCCCGGCGTCTCTTTACGGCGGCGCTCTGACGGAGAACGAGGTCTCGCAGAAGGAGCTGGAGATCTCCAAGCACCAGCCCTACCAGCTCCAGTCTTCGCTCTTCATCCTCTCCCCATCCAAAGGGCCGCCGAGGTCCGTGCCCCGGGAGGTGCCACCGCCCCGACCCTCCCTTCCCGACGCCTACCCCTGCCCGCAGCGAACGTCCTGCCCGACCTCTCCGTTGCCTCCTTCCCCCGTTTGGCACCCTCCTGCCGTGCCCGGGGCCGGTGGGGCGGCCTCCGGCCCCTTCCCCAGTGCCACCGGGGCTCTGCCCCTGCCCCCGGGCAGCCTCCCCGCTCCCGGAGCCCCGGCGGAGCTGCTGCTGGCCTCGCCGTGCCGCCGAGTGAAGGGCGGCTTCCAGGCACCCCGGCCCTCCTACTCCACCAGGAACGCGGGGATCGAGCCGCAGGTGTGGAAACCTTCCTTTTACTACAAGTAGCGGGGGCGGAGAGAACACGGAGCAGGTTTTAGGCTCCCCTCCACCGGCCGAGCCCTCTCTGATTGCTCACGGGTGTGCGAAAGGCTGAACCGACCCAAAAAAAGGGGGGAAAAAAAAGGAAAAAAAAAGAAGTAGCTCAGCGGCTTCCAGGGCGGTGCAGGGGGCGAGAGGACGCGGTGCCGAGCCCCCGGTGCGCCGGGAGCCGCGTGTTTGTGCCGAGCGGGTCCGGGGGCGTAAAGCACATGGAGCCCCAAGTGCTCACAGGAGCCCAGCTGCCCCGCAGTGCCTCCGGTGCTTTCTCTCTTCTCTTGCCTGGAAACTTTCCGGAGCAGCCCAGCTCTGCCTCGGTCTCTTTTTCTCGCCTCCTTCATTTCCAGCCCCCTCCGTCCTGCCGCAGCCGCTCCGGCCCGCCAGCTCCCAACGCCTTGTACCAAAGCCCGGCCGCGGGGACGCGCCGCCTGCCCACCTCACTGTGCCTGCTCCTGTCTCTTCTGCTGCTCTTTCGGGACCTGTCCTTGCTTGCTCCCACGCCGTGGAGGAGAGCCACCACCTCCCCGGGGAAGGGACCGCAGGGCTGGGGACACCGCGGGGTCCCTGTCCCTCCCGGCGCCCCCTCATCTCTCCGCAGCCCCGACCTGCGGCCAGGTGCAGGGGGTGAGGTACGGGTAGCACCCATCGATGGGTGGGACTGATCCTGCTCTTCCCTAAGCTGTTCGTCTGGGAGCAGCCCCCCCGGCAGGCAGAGGCACGGAGCCGCTGGAGCTGGTGCTGACAAGGGGGGACGAGGGATGGGCACGGGCAGGGCTGGGTTTGGAGGCAGTTTCCACGGCTGCACCAGCGAATGGAGGATGCTCCCGGCTCACCCCAGGAGCAGAGGGGCCCCTCGCCCAGCTTCTGGCTTCCTCGCAGCCTGGCTGATGGCCCCGTGCCTGCCCCAGCCTCTGCAGGAGGGGGAAATCGACCAGGGCAGGGATGCGCCCTCGGGGACGGGGAGCTGCCTGCGCTGAGCTCCGTGAGCCCCTCGCTCCTGCTGCTCTCTGCATTAACGAGTTGCCTTTTGACTGTGCTTTTATTTCTCCTGCCTTTTCCCCCTCCTCTCTCTGAATACACTCTCGTGCACTGTCAGACCTGGCTCTTCTCTTTCCTGCTGGCTCGGGAGGAGCTGCGGGGCGGTGAAGCCTCGCCACGCTCGGCACCGGGGGCTCGGACCCCCAGCACCTCGGGGGGCTCTGGCCCTGCCACGCTGTGCCCTCGGCACACAGAGAGCCTGGCTCGTGTTTGGGGCAGGGATGATGAAGCACACCCTCAGGGGGTTGTTAACGGCCCCATATACCCAGGCAGGGGCACGAGCCTTGTTGCAGGGGGGAGCAGGGGGATGCGCCCATGTGCCCCAACCTGCCCGGAGCTTTGCTTCCCTTTCCAGGGCTTCAAAAATGGTCTGTGGTGGTGGTGGGGGGTGTCAGAGCTGTTGCCCTTTTGCCCTTTTTCCCCAGCACGGATGCTCTGCCCCCTCCACCCCCTGGCAGGGACGCTAACCTGCTCTCTGTCCCCTCCAGGACAGGCGGCCGTCCCTCCCCGCCTCGCCCACCTGGACGCCCCGCTCTGCGCGGCGCCAGGGCAGCCTGGACGGCTGGGCCAGCCCGGCCTCGGTGCCCGAGCTGGACGAGGGCCCCCCCAGGTCCCCTCCGTGGAGCGAGCGGTCGCTGTCCCCGCTGCGGCAGGACGCCGACCCCCGGGCCAGCCGGCAGATGCAAGCGCGGCTCGCCAGGAACATCATCAACGCCGCCCGCAGGAAGAGCTCCTCGCCCAAAGCCGTGGGGACGGAGGGCTCCCGGCCCTTCACCCCCCCGGCCACCAGCCCCCGGGCCGTGGGGTCCCCCAGCTTGCCGCGGTCCCCCCGGCCGGAGGGGTGCAGAGCCCCAACCCCGCAGGCTGCCACCTCCGCCTGCAGTGTGCTGGCCGCACCGGGCAGCCCCTCGCCCACCTACAAGAGCCCCCTGCCATCGCCCCGGGTGGACGGGTCCCGCTCCTGTGCCTCCCCTGGGGTGTCCCGAGCCACCTGGGCAGAGGGACGCCGGCTCCTGCTGTCACCCGGCGTTGCCGGGCTGTCCCCGACCCCCAGGAGCCCCCTGCCATCGCCGGTGGTGGGTGCGCGGTCCCCCACCAAGCGCTACAGCTCCCGGTCCCCGACGGACTCGGACATCTCCCTCGACTCCGAAGACTCGGGGGCCAAGAGCCCGGGCATCCACAGCTTCAACCTGTGTCCCCGCGGCTGGACCGGGAGCCTGCGGCTGAAGCCGGGGGGGCTGCCTTCGGGGGCTCCCTGCACCTCCTAGAGCAGCCAGCCCCGGCCACGCCGCGCCGCCAGCCCCCCCCCCCGCCCCCGTGGTGCCACCCGAGGGTGGTGAGGGGTGAGGGACGGTGCCCCCGCAGCGGGTCCCCAGGCAGGGAGAGGCACAGACGCGGGCTGGGGATGCGCGGAGCGTCCCCGTCCCCATCGGCGTGCCACCGGGGTCAGCTGCCTCCCACCTGCCCGCGGTCCCATGGCCCAGCTCTATTTTTACCAGCCTAACCTTTCGGGGCAGGACTGCGTGGTCAGCAGGGCGAGCAGGGCAGCTGGCGGGGGGGGACGCAGCCCCTGGACGTCCCCTGGATGTGCCCGGCGCCCCCCAGCTCTGGTTTCCCAGGGTGGCCCTGGCGGCGTTGGCACCCGTGGGGTCACCACGCACCCCTCGGGTGGGTGCCGTGGCCGCGACACCCTGCCCCAGCAGGGTCTGACCTTGCGGGTCCGGCAGGTTTCAGCCAAAACCAGATCTCGAGGAGGAAAATTTCCCGTTTTATTCCCCCGATCCCCAAATCCTGCTTGCTTTATTTTTTTTCAACCTTTGACCCCATCTCCACACAATTCCCCCTGAATTCTTCCCCCGTGATGACAAAGAGCGCCAAAGTTATTTATTGCCATGCCGAGGGGACCATGGGCAGGTTTCCTCCCGCTGCGCCCGGGCAAAGAGAGGGCCAGCGCCACCCCCGGCACTGTCACTGTCCCCAGCCCTGTCACTGTCCCCAGCCCTGGGCTCACCCCTGCAGGACCGAGGGACCCGGCAGGGACGGAGGGCGCAGCGATGGGGGGGGGGCTGTGGGGGTCAGAAGGAAGCGGTACAGGTGGCAGAGGGGTGGAGGGAGGTCTCGGTGTGGGAGGTGATGCTGAGAGGTCTCAGGGACAGGTCGGGGTCCCCACGGGAGCCAGCTCCCTGCACGGGGCAGAGCTCGAGGGCACAGCGCTGCCGGGTGGGTGCGCAGGGTGATGGGAGAGGGGGCAGCAGGGTGGGCACGGTTACGTGGCAGAGCCCGGGGAGGGCAATAATGGGCCCCCACAGTGCTTCCCCCCCCCCCGAGTAGGAGCCGGTCCAGGGTGCTGGGAGATGCCCAGGCAGCGACCCTCCGCAGCCCCTCGCCCAGGGGACGCAGCGTGCACGAGGGCCATCGGGGCACGGCCCCAGGTCACCCCATCCCTTCCCCTGGGGCACGCCGTGGTGGCAACCCCGTCCCTGGTCCCTTCGTCCCCCAGGAGCTGCCCTTCCCCACCGCCTTCGCCACCCAGATGTGTACCCAGCTCAGCAATAAAGGGCCGTTAGCCCACCCCTTACCCCACCGCCTGCCTGCCTGCCTCCCACCCGCCCCGAGGGGCCCCGACATGGGCGGCCACCTCCTGCTGCTGCTGCGCAGCCCCGTTTGGAGCCGGGATGACACCGTCCTGGTCCCCAAGGATCAGCCCCATTTGGAGCCGGGGTGACACCGTCCTGGTCCCCAAGGGTGAGCCCCATTTGGTGCCGGGGTGACACCGTCCTGGTCCCCAAGGGTCAGCCCCGTTTGGAGCCAGGGTGACACCACCATGGTCCCCAAGGATCAGCCCCGTTCGGTGCCGGGGTGACACCGTCCGGTCCCCAAGGGTGAGCCCTGCTCCGCCCCCTTTCTCAGCCAGAAATAACTGCTGTCCTGCCGCCGGACCTTGGCACCCCGTGCGGAGCCCAGCACGGCTCAGGGCGAGCAGCACAGAGCCCCGGGTGCTGAGTGGAGCCAGCTGGGGCCACCAAAGGCTGGTGGCTGTGTCCTCGTCCCCAGCGCAGGCAGAGCGCGTCGCTGGTATCGCAAGGAGCCCCCTGGGCAGGTAGGGGGGGGGGCCGGGGCCCCAACCTGGGGCCGGCGGGGGGGGGGCGTGCGGGGCATGGGGCCAGCCCAGCCGCGGGGTGTCCCATGGCACAGGACAGGCACAGAGGGAGCGGGGAGGGGGGTTGAGAGAAGGAGCCAGCGGGTCCCAGGCTCTCCAGCCGAGGATGGGCGATATTGGACCCGGAGCTGGCAAGGAGCCCTGTGCCAGGCACCGTGCAGCCACAGCCCTGGGGTCCCTGTGCTGCCCGGGGCTTGTAGGGGACGGTGACAGCTTTAGGGGAAGGTGACAGCTTTAGTCCTGAGCCAGGAGATGCGGGATGCACTCAACACCAAGCCCCCAAAACTCTCCTTGCTGCTTTCTGAGCTGCACATCCCGGCTGCTGCAGGCGCATTTTGGGCAGGCAGCACATGGGGGGCATCTCCATCCTGCCCCTGAGGTGAGGAGCTGGGGGCAGAGGAGCCCCCCAGCCCCTCCAGGGGGGACAGGCGGTGGCCCCGCGCCCCGGCTCACCCCGCTGCCTGGGCTGGGCTGGCCCTGCAGCGTCGGGGCTGCAGCTCCTGCGCTGCCCGGGGCCAGCAGCTGAAAATAGCTCTGCTGAGTCGGTGGTGCTGGTGCGGGGGCTGTCAGCACCTCTGCTCGGCCGGCCGGCTGTGGGTGCTGCTCCGAGCAGGGCTCGGACCTGGGGACACCGCTCGCTGCAGGCAGGGACGGTGCTGGGGACACTGCCTGCTGTAAGGAGGGAAGATGACGGGCGTGGGGTGGTGCTGAGCTCCCCAGGGGGCTCTGGTGAGGGTGAGATGAGCAGGTGACAACAGCAAAGATGGGCTGGGGGACACGGAGTGTGAGCACCCCGAGGTGCTGAGCACATGAGCATGGCTCTGCTCTCGCCCACGGGTTAACGGGGGCACCCCTGGGCCCTGCACATCCCCAGGGGCCGCTGCGGGGAGCCCCCAAGCACCCAGGCAGAAGGGAGGTGACCCCAAGGAACTGCTGCCGGGTGGGGACAGCCTGGCAGCCCCTGCGGCACACCAGGGCCCGGCGTGTCCCCGTGCCAAGCCATCACCCGCGGCCACCTCTCTCTTGCAGCCGGCCAGGAGCCGTCCCCATCCCGTAGCCCTGCCCCAGGAGCGTGGCAGCGGGCGATGACCATCATGAAACCAGACCCTGGAGATGGTAAGGGGGGGGGGGCACACGGGGAATGCCACCAAACCGTGCCAGGGGGCCCCCAGCAGCTGTCCCACCCTCTCCCGTCGTGTCCCCAGCGCCCCGGCTGGACCTGGGCAAGAAGGTGAGCACGCCGCAGGACGTGATGCTGGAGGAGCTCTCCCTCAGCACCAACCGCGGCTCCCAGCTCTTCCAGCAGCGGCAGAGGCGGATGCAGCGCTTCGTCTTCGAGCACCCCAGCGGCTACAGGAAGGTGGGAGCCCAGCCCCGGGCAGGATGGCGTCCCTTGACCCTCGCAGCCTTTGCAGGGAAGCCCTTCCCTGCAGGGCTCCAGAGGAGCAGCCACGCTCACGGCTTGCCCTGAGGCTAAGGGAGAGGAGAGGGGACGGTTTGGGGCCAGCACCCCGGGGGTGGCTCCTGCCCCCCCGTGCCCCACCGACCCCTCTCCTCCCCCCCTGCAGCTCCCAGCACCGGGTGGCTCGCACGGCACCGACAAAGCCGGGCTGGAGGGGACGGCCAACGAGTGGTCGGTGGGTACCTGGGGAGGCAGCAGCTCCCCCTGCTCGGCAGGACAGGGCTCCTGGCCGCCTCCTGCCGGCTCAGGTGCTGAGCCCCCAGCCTTCCCTCCGCAGGCTGGGGACGCCGAGGGCCAGCAGAGCTTCCACTCGGAGCTGCACGTGGCAGCGTCGCCCCAGGGCGGCCCTCCTGAGGTGCCCAAGAAGTCGGAGAGAGTCTTGCAGATGGGCAGAGTCCTCAACCCTGACAATCTGGCCCCAGGTAAGCGCTCGCACCCCAAAGCCAACCCCGCTGTGATGGCCGTGCGGTGCCACAGGGACCCCTGGGAGCCCCCGGCCCGGCCCTGGGAGGAGGCGATGCGAGCGTTGGGCTTCCATCCTGCTCCCTGGGGCAAAGGGGCTTCTCCTCGGCCCAGCGATCCCAAAACACCCGGAGGTTATGGGATGCAGCCCTGCTGCACGGCCCCCTTGGACCTGGGGATGTATAAAACAACTGATTTTACACACACCAGCGCTCCCACCCGGCTCGCCCTGCAGCAGCTAACGCCGCCTCCCCCCCCCTCGCAGGGTACTCAGGGCCCCTCAGAGAAGTGCCCCCGGAGAAGTTCAACATCACCGCCATCCCCAAGGGCTACCGCTCCCCATGGCAGGGGCTCCTCGGTGACAGGGACAAGGCTGTGGGCAGAGAGAACCAGCTGCCCCTGAAACCCTCGTACGGGGAGTTCATCAGCTTCAACAGGTACGGCTGGCCGAGGTGCGGGTGGCACCAGGTCCCGCCAGGACCAGCTCGGGGCTGGGCAGAGGAGCGGCAGGGGCAGCGCCAACCTCCCCGAACTTCCCAAGGTATCCGAGCAGCTGCTGGAAGCACGGGGGGACGAGGTTAATCTCCCCACAAGGTGCTAAGAGGTCACCAGATCCCCTCCTAACGCGTGCTTGGGATTGAAGCCTCCATGCCCGCTCCTGGTGGCTCGGCCTGGCGAGCTCCGCATCCCGCGGCTGCCTCCAGTGACGCACGGCTGCAGGGCCTCCTGCGCGCCTCCGCGCTACGAGGGGGTCAAGGGTAGGGCCGGGGGATGGACGCTGCCCAGGAAAAACGCCTCTCTGGGAAGGGGTTTGGTGGGGACAGGAGGTGGAGGAATCGGTACCAGCAACCCGGGGTAGAGATGAATCCCCCTGGAGTTCCCAGCTGGGACCCAGCTCTGCTCCTCCAGCACACCGCACTGCAGCCTCACCACGGATTTAAGTCGTGGGGGACATCGCTGCCGCGCTTTGGAAGCTTGGCACCACCTCCACGTTTCCTCTCCACGCCTCTGAAAGCCTGACAGAGCACTGGTCTGTACTGGTCAGTACTGGAGCAGAGCTGAGGGAGAGGAAAGCCAGCGGGCAGCCAAGGGAGAGCAGGCTGAGGGAGAGCACGGAGAAGCCAAGGGGCTGCGAGAGCTCTCCCCTCCGCACCCCGTCCCCCGTTAGCCATCCCCAGCGCCCCGCTGCAGCGACGCCGGAGGAGCTGCTGCAGACGGAGCCCAAGGAGCTGCTGCAGGCGCTCGGCTCTTTGCTTTCAGCATTTATCCATTTCCTGCCTCGGCATTTCTTTGCGGGCAGGGACCGAAGTAAGGGCATGTTTCTGAATAATGCTTTACCCCGCGCCGTTTCTCCCCTCTCACACGCTGCCTTTCTATTTAAAGGCCTGAGCTGTTATTTAATACAGATGGATGCTAATTTAACACCGAGCCTCTTGCCACCTCCTCTAATTCTTCACTGAGGCATGAAGATTCAGACAGCCAATCTGCTTTTAACTGGGCTTTTCATGATCCTCCAAGCTGTCGGCTTTTAAATCACTTCTCAGTTCATCAAATACCAAACGGCAGAAAAACAGGCTTTTTGGAACAGCTCGGCTAGCGAGGAGCCAGCAGCCTTGCCTAAAGCTTGGTGAATCCCAGCACAGCTCGCGTGGGTCACAGGGCGAGGCAAAGTTCACCATCTCAACAGCAAACGCATTGAAGCAGGCTGATTTAATGCCCGGCTTTCAAAATTCGGGCTGGGATGCAGGGACCTTCCGCTGGCTTGCTACTTTAGGAGAGAGCAAGAACAAAGCTTTGAAAACGCCTGTTTTTTTTTCACAGAAGGGAGGCTGTTCCTGGAACAAACCCCTCTCCTTTACCTTTCGCCCCCTTATTTCTCCCTAGGACACTGTTACAAAACAGTGCCACATTACTCATGCTCCGGCAGCGCTTCCCAAAGCAAACATTCCCAGCTCTGCCTCGTCGGTAGGTCAGTCGTTATGCACTGCTCCAAAACCAACATTCCTGGCGTTCGGGGAGCTGGCACTCTCCTCCCCGGTCCCTCTGCACATTCCTCCAGCAAGGGATGACAGCTCTTGCCCCCACACTGCTCCTCCTCTTAGTCAGAGTTGGAGAAGCTGTCCCAAAAGGCCGGCTGGAACGAGGGCCAGGAGAAAGACATTTGCGTGCACATGTGCTAGAGCAATCAGGAGGCAGCAGGAGGAGCCTCGGCCCCTGCACAACACATTACCTGCAGACAAGTCACTGCCTGGGGACACCGCTGGGTTCATCACCGCCACCTGCTCTCTTAATCCAAGCCCTTTCACATCTCTGGCTGCTGGCAGAGCCCGTGGCAACAGGCGGTGGTGAAGCAGCAGCGTGCTTCCCCCCTCCCCGTACTGCCACGGGCACTCACGCACCAAGAACCGATGTCCAGGCCTGCCAGAGCTCGAGCTCTGTGCAAGGGAAGCGCCTCGCTGGGCGAGCAGAGGCTGCAACAGCATCCTGGGGAGGCAAAGAAGAGGGTGGCCATTTGTCACGGGTGTCACTGATCGCTGCTGGGCTCCTTGAAATAAAATACGCTTTTTCCAACACCGCAGCCTCTCTGTAACGTGCTAAATTCACTTTTCTTGCGCTGCAGGACTCCCACCCCGTTTGACAGAGCAGTGCTCAGCGACCTCTTCTACGTGCCCGCCGCCGAGCTGGACAACCTGAGCGGTCTGGAGCTGATTTCCCAGAGACCCAACTTCAACAGGGTACCGCAGGGCTGGGCGCGGGTCCTCCCGGAGAGCGACGAGCTGTAGCACCCCCGCTCCCTTCCCCATCGCCACGGATGCTTTTCTCGCTAGACTCGACCGTAGTAGGGGAGAGGTGAGTAAGCGTTCTCGCCTAGCGTTTCGTGAAAGCTAAGCCAGAGGTCTCAGCTCGTCGTCCTTTCTCACGGGATTTGAAGCTCAAGCCTGGGACCATTCTGAGTTCCCCTCGTAGCAGCCGTTGTCACAGGGCATTTAGCGCTAAGCTGAACCTTCTCATCGCTCACGCAAGGAGATCCCCGTAAGCTCCCACAACCATCACCCTCCGAAGGACCCCGTACAGGCCGTCCTCCCCCCCGCATCGTGGGGCAGGGCAGGACTACCGGCCGCAAGGCACCGAGCGCCCTCGTTGCTGCTTCGCTGACACACAAGCCCTGCTCTGACACGTGGGGCCTTCGGGGAGGAATTCCACCCGAAGGACGGCGAAAGGAGGCGAGGACTGCAGGACATGAGCAGGACAAGGGCACCGGCACGTTAAAAGCAGTGACCTCAGGCTTGGCTGGACAACAGAAAGGACGAACTGGTCACCCACCTGTTTACCAGCCAAGGGAGGGGAACACTGGGAGCTGGAAACTCGTGCCACTTTTTCCATAAGCTACCGGCTGGCACGTGGCAGCTGTCGTTTTGCCCTTCCTACCTGCACGCCTTGCTTGAACACCTCAGCCCTTTGATCCTCCTGTGCCAGGTTTGCTCCATACAGCTGGTCGATAAGGATCAGGCCCTGCCTGGGACAGATGTGCTACAGAACTGCGCCGGTCTGGGGCGTCTGGAAGAAACTGGCAGGGTGTTCGGGTAACTTCAACATCAGTGGGAAGGAAAAGCAGCGTAGTCACGTCCCTACAGCAAGCACGGACTTCTTAAATGCAAAAGTCAGCAGTGGGGATTTGACTACACAATTCCTTTTCAGCAGTGGCGCCCGGTGGGACACGCAGCCCACAGCAGTTCAGAGGAGAGGCACCGAAACCTTAAGGAAACCCCTGCCAGCCGCTAACAAAAACCTCTAACACAGCACACGCTTTGTACCGCTGCTTGTGTCAAGTTCTCAATGTCACCCTTCTTTAGTCCTGTGAAACCAGGAGCACTGGGATAAAAGTATTTTTCCACCGCTGTGGTTAAACCAGGCGAGTAAATGTTGTGCTAACGATGCAGTTACCTGCTGCCTTGCTTGTGAAGCGCCTTCTAACACCGTGCACAGCCCTGCAGAGAAAATCCCAAGCAGGGATTCTGCGGCACCAACACCCGTCTGGGCAGGAAACCTGCATTTCTCTGTTCTTCCCACAGAAGCATGAGGGGATAAGCGAATGTAAAGAATAAAGGTCTGGTCCTCTAACATTAGGAATTTATGATGTATGACTGCTGTCTTGTTCTAAACCCACCTCTCTTCCCTCTGTCCATCGGCTGAAGAACCTGGCTGGAACATAACCTGCCGTAAGGTTATGCCGTAAGGAACATAACCCTGCTTGCATGCCAGGTCTGCCTGCAGTGCCTTGGGGACAGAGCAGCAGCAGGCGGCACAGCCCTCCTGATCCACCAGCGTGCCTCAGCCTCCCCTAACCCTGCCCTGGGATGTCCCTTACCCGACAAAAACTAATCACCCGTGCCTACAGCTCAGCTTTCTCCAGGGAAAGCCAGCTTGTGCTGCCCTGCCATCAGTGACAGCCTGGCAGCATCACGCACACCTTTGGTGGCGGCATCAGTGGGACCCGCTGGCATCGCACAGGTCAGCACAAGGAACCAGAACCGGACCCACTGTCACAGCCCACTCCTCACCCTGGCTTTGGCAGCAGCCGAATAAATCAAAGTCCTGAGACGCCCTGTTCCAGGAAGCAGGGTCTAAGCAGAGTGTTGAAAAACTCGTGTGTTTAATGTATTTTTTTTTTAAACAAGCAAAGGAGTCTTCAGAACAGGTCCCATCATGTTTTGCTTTACAGATGCCCACAGATCAGTTACATGAAAGCAGCAGACACACAGATCCGTTCCAATCCTCTAGCCACGTGCCCATACATCTCACCAAACGGCAGGCTCCATGCAGCTGCTCCTAGACAAAGGCGATAGTTGGAGCACAGAAAGGAAAGTTTCACGTCTTATCATACCAGAAAGATGTTGGATCCGTCTCAGAGTCTAAGAGACTGTATCCAAATGCCTTGAAAGCCCTGTTCGTGTTCAGAAAACACACAGGGTGAGTCTGGGGCTGTACTGTGCTGCTGACAGCTAAGGGGGGGCACACAAGCACCTTCTGGGGAGCGTCCCCCGGTCAGAACTGCCAACCTGTCACTCCAGGTCACACCTACATCACCAGGGGGCCGCTTGCACAACCCAACTTCTCTTGCTCGGGACACGCAGGATTAGAAGCGAAGCACCAGAAAGTTTCTTTCTGTTAAAAGTCACAAAAAAAGTAGGGGAAAAAATTATCTGTGGCGCTTGTAAGGCAAAGCCATGGGTTTGGCACATGTGACAAGCTTGTTCTTCAGCTCTTATTCAGTCCTGGCTTGATACTACAAGATTAATACGTCATTAGAGTAACAATTCATTGGCTACTTGACACAGAGAAATCTCTCGTTACACTTAAATAGCGCACAGCGTTCAGACTGAGGATATCAAATGGCCTGGAAGAGGGTTTGTTTTTTTTTTTTTCCAGAAGTTTATTTCAAAAGTGTGCAAATGGGATACACTATGAGCACTGGAATTCTGGTACACCTGATCCACAGACCCCCCACCCGACAGCCCTTCCGTCTGCCCCCCACCCCCCGATACTAAAGGAAAGACCTGGGCTGTGTCAACGATCCGCTAGCTAACGGTGACACGGAGCTCAGCCTGCCCAGCGTCTGCAAGCAGGGAAAGAAGGCTTCTCTAGCTCACCCACAGCTCAACATACGGCACTACCATGGTAACTAGAAAATAACAAGTACTTCAACGACGAGGGCGACACGACGTGCTAGGGGCTGCTGTGCTTTCCCGCGTGGGCACCCATCCTCTGGGGATCTTGAGACGGGTAGTGAATGGGGCCTGGCGCCCTCATGAAGGGAGGAGGCGGCCCCATGGCGTGGAACATGTGTGGTCCGAAACCTGCAGAAAGGGTTGTCGCGTTCAGACACGGCAAGAGAGCAACCACCACAGCTGTACCACTGTTTGAAACTGCCAAAGGAAAACGTTTGGCCACCAGCTGCGCCTCAGAGAGGTGCCCATCTCCCACCATTCCTCCCATTCCCCCTTTCCCAGTAAAACTGGGAGCAATCCTTGCCCACCACATCCTTAGGCACAGATAAAAGCTGGTGGGGGGCTGGCACAGCTGTTTGTAATGCCAACCTAAATGCTTTCTGCTCAACTGTGGAGCAACCAAGGAGTCTGGCATCCCACACAAAGACCTTCAGGCAGATGCACGCACACAAACACAGGCTCGTGTTTACCCAGCCATGGAAATACCCTCTGAAATTCGGGTCAGTGCAGCATTTACACAGCCAAACGCCCCACGCAGGTCTGAATACCCATAACAAGGATCTGTAGCGTGCCTGAACATCTGCAAGCGAATACCTACCACAACAGGCAGCTCGGTTTAATCACACCGTGCTGACAGCTCCTTTTATATCATCGTTTCAGACCATACCACCAAGAAAATCAAGGCAGGGTATCCATCAGTGCTAGAGTTAAGCTGAGCAAGGGGGAGCAGACCTCCAGCCCGCCGCGCTGGAACACCAGTTTAGAAACCCTCCAAGAGGAGAAACAAGTACCTGGAGGTGGTGGCGGAGCAATGCCAGGAGGCGGTGGCAAGGCAATGTTAACCACGGCTGGAGGGCCACTTGGAGGTAGGTTGAAGTAATTTGCAGAAGCCTCCTCTTCTGCAGCTGGAGGAGGTGGGAGAGCTGCAGGGAAAGAAACAAAAACATGCTGTGGTTATGGAAAATCTCTCAGTCCAGAAATGCAGGCGTATCTGCCTCCAAGGAGGAGGCACAACCAATTCTTCCACAAGGGCAAAGTGCTGCTACTGTCACACATTCGGAGGTGGAGCAAAAAGTAAGACTGCACCAAGCTCTGGAACACTCCCATTTTCCTCCATCAGAAACCAGCTTGGCTTTTTCCTTCACACAACACTCAATGAATTACAAAAACGTTAACCAAGACGCGAACAGCGTGGGTTGCCAGCATCTTGGACCTGAGTAACACTAATTAATTCAGCTGTAACTTCTCACTCATCACGTGACAACCTTTCTTCCCAGCAAGAATTTGCTTCTAGACAAAGCTCGCTTCCCGTGCCAGGTTTTATCTGCTGCAAACCCGCAGCCAGTAACTGCTCTGGGCTCACCAGTGCCTCTAGTGTCCTGAATTTAACATGTTCTCAGAGCCTTAACTCCAGCCTTTCTCATGGAAGCCAGTCAGCATGAAACGTTTCTGAGATGAGAACTACTCCCTTACCTCCGGGAAGTCCTGGAACTGGTTCCAGCTTTATCCCAGATTCTGTAGTACCTTCTTTGTCCTTCTCTTTTCCTCTTGCTGCCTGAGACCTAAAGAACAGACAAAAATTTGAGAACAAGGATAAGAAACGGCAGGCTAAACAGATTTTTATACCTCAGTGGTTCCACATTATCTAACCTACATCCATTGCTTCAGGCCAGTGATGAAAAAATCAGTCCCAAAACAGCTGATACCAAGCATGCAAATAATGTTCACAAGACCTGGACTGAAGCAGAACTAATAAGCTCACGCGCTACCCTCAACCAACACAACCTTCACAAAATTTGTGTCGTATCCAACCCAGATCCCACTGCTGAAAGGAGAACAGACTGCAAGAGAACCCCAGCTGTGTATCAGCTCAGTGCCTGCTTCAGCTTAACATCCAATCCGGCTCCTGAGGGCTGGATAAACTGAACGACGACCCACAAAAAATGAATTCCACTTAAGAATCGAGCCCCTGGGGACAGTATTCACGAGGCATCCGAGAAAGAGGTAATGTGTCCGCACGCCCCCCACCCCACTCACCTTCCCCATTTGACATTGAGCCTGCGGCCGTTGACGATGAGTTTGTTGAAGGATTTCTCAGCAGCCACTTCTGCAGCTTGCCGGGTGGCAAACTGGATGAAAGCACACTGCTGTCTCTGCACCACAGTTATCGTCCGAATTTCCCCAAACTGGTAGAAGTGATTTCTGTGTGGAAAAATACGCATATGAAACCCCGTTCCTCCTAGCCGCAGGGTAAGGTTTTGTGTGATGAAATAGATATGATCATCTCCTTTCTTTTCTCCATCCCCACTTCTGAACAACCGTTACAAATCAAGTCTCTTGGCTCCTGCGTGTCGTTATGGAGCAATAAAATCAACGCAGCAGCTTTTCTCAGCAGCCAGCTAGACAGAAGGTACGGGACCTTGTTGTAAAAAGCATAACAGTACCCCCAAGAGCTCAGAAGAATGACTCATCTGTAAGATTTCTCTCTTAATCAAAGCGTTTGAAGCACGCCTGTTTATCTGTTCTCCAACAAGCTGGTACTCCTCTGTACTTGCCCACCAACCAGCTCCCCATTAAGGAACACTGAAAGCCGGTTTTGTTTTGTTTTTTTCCTTGCAAGAATGATTCCCTCCCTTGCAGACAAGCAGTAACCAAAGCACCAAGTACAAAGGCAACACAACTGCACCAACGCACCTGAGATCTGATTCAGTGATAGTATCTCCGAGCCCTCCGACATACAGCGTGGTAATGGTCTTGTCATCAGGAGGGTCCAGCCGAGGCATGGTCGATGCTCGTTTCAGAAGCTTATCAGCCACAGGATCGTTAATTCCGTAGTAACGATCTTTGATGTTCTGATCAGCCAGAGGATCATCGGGATCCGTAGGTTTCTCATGTCTAAGGTTCAGCAAACAAAGCATTTCATAACACCAGTCACAGCTGCATCAGGTTATAGTGACCACAACCGCTGCTTTCCCCTCTAAAGACAGCCTGGTGGTTTGTAACTTTTTCTTCACATAAACAGGCCAAAACGCAACAAAAAGCCCCCAGAACTCAGACTGCAGCTAACGACATGCTGTAGGCAGGGCTGCCTCCAGCCCTGAATGAATGGCACTTCTGCCTGCCGAGCATTCAGTCCCACAAAACACAAGAGCTGGATGTCAAACGGCCCCTTGTTCAAATACAAAGACCTCTGGCGGAGGGCACTGATGCCACAAAGGGAAGAAATGAACTACGCAAGAGAGGAGCTGCTCTCGCTGCTTTGGCCAAACACTACAGAAGCACAAAGCAAAAGCCTCAGCCCCGAGTTCGTCCCGACAAAGATCCGTTCAGCGGGGCTGCATGCCAGCCCACTTTGGGTTTCACACTGACTCCAGTCGCTGCACTGTGTCCCCTCACCCACTGCAACACCTCCTGTTCCTCAGTGCCTAGGGGAAAACGTTATCTGCCCACAGGGAACAGATTCACTGCTTCAGCTGCACGTGTACCTGTAAGGACACTCCTCTCCTCGCTTGCATTCTCCTTTGACCCAGAAGGAACAGATGTGGGGTCGGTTACGTTTGTAGTAAGGCGTAGTCCGAGCCAGCTTCAGCAGCATGTCACTGGTGGAAGTAGCTTTTCCTAGCGCGCCCACTGGTCTGGTGCCGTCAGAGTTGGCTATCTATGTAGAAGTTAAAAGCCACATGATTTGCTGAGAGCCGTTACGGTATTAAATATTGTATGGTACAAAAATATTGGAAGCAATGCACAGAATCAAATGAAGCACGTGATTTTAAGATGATTTGGGTAATTCTTTTTCAGAGAAGGTGCGTTTGGCCCCTTCCCTCCCTCGTACACAGCCACACACACAGAGGGTAATTAAATTCACTTCCTTACCTCACGTTCCATGTTCTGGGTGTAATACTCTTTATTGACATCGGATTTAGGCATTTCGTCCTTCAGGGAGAGTCCTGCATCTCGCACTTGGATAGGCAAACCTAGAAATAAAGCAAAACATCCCTATGAAGCACCAACTGCAAGAACCAAAACCAGCTCTTGCACCCTGCAGTAGCCAGAGAGCACTTATCCACCGTGCAGGCACACCAAGCTGTCCCTGAAGCTTGGAAGAGATCTGACCATCAAGACTTGTTCTTCTCAAAGTCTGCCTGCAGGCTACCGAGGCAATTTCATGCACACGTTGAAAGCCATTTCCCCAGCTTTCATTTCAGAGGCAAGGAGAACTGCTGCTTCTCTCAGTGAGGCTTTGTGGTACGCACCGTACTCCAGGTCAAGCAGGCAGGTTTGACAGACGTTCTTCAGCTTGCTGCACGTCTGGCACACTTCTGTTTTCTTGAAACGCATGCGGACACCAGGGCACCAGCGGAACACCGTGAAGGGCCTGGCACAAATCTGAAAGACAGAAAGTCGACAACTGAATCACACCGCACTGAACTTACCATTCGGGGTCTCGCGTCATTAAAGACAAAGGAGCAATTATTTATAAATTGAGCAGTTAGCGAAATAGCAGCAGGCCCAGTGAGAGGCTAGAGAACTTCTGGTCCAGACAAAAAGCACTGCCCGCCACGTTATCTGCAGGGACGATGCATCTGCGGCCGATGCACGCACAGTCTGAGGAAGGAAAGCACGATTTCAACAGAAACCTTCTCCCTGCCTCAGGTGACAACTGATAAACGCAGCAGGGATGGACCTTAACGTCCCTCAAGTCAACACAATGTTAAATCTTTCCGTCCCTCTCAGAAATAAACCTGCGTTAGATAGCGGGCAGTGATCTCTAGCTGGCCAAGGATAACATGTTCACAGCAAACCCTAAACTCCAGATCTTTGTGCACCACTTAACAACGAAAAGAAACCTGCAACAGAAAGTACCGAACATGCTGAATGCTGCAATACCTTTAAATACAGTGCAATGATATTAGCAAAACCTAAAGATCCTCATAAACATCAGCAAATCCTCAGTCTGTCGGAACAAGAATTTACTGTTATAGGAGCAGCCATCTGACCAAGTCGTTGCTGGCTGCCCTAAATGTGAAGCAGTTATGTACGTGCTGAGGTGTTAACGCAGGTGAGCACTTCCCTGAAGGCAGCAGGTATTTTATAACATCGGAACGTATTGCTCCCAGCCGTGCTTCAAAAGCCAACAAACGTACCTTGCATTCCTTTCCATACTTCTCTTTGGTCTGAAATACAATCAAAATCAAAAGAGAAAATGTGAAATATCATGAACTTGACAAAAAAAAAAAAAAAACACAAAACGCATCACAGTTAGATCAGGGTGCCCTCCTTCATGCTGCACCTAGGCTCACCCACCCCCGCGTTCTGCGCTTAAGTGGAATCTTCCTTGGTTGGTGAACAGGACAAAAATAATCCCAAGAAGCTCATTTTGGAATCACTCATTGAAACAAAGCACCATGAGCCGCGCCTCACGTACTGGGAGAGGTGCAAATGGACCACTGGTAGCTGTTTTTAAACGGAGCTGATGTAATTACATGAGCCAAGTACGTGCAAACAAACCGCTTCTGAAACTTCGATTCGATCAGTGACAGAATTATGTTTCTTAAAAGCATGGCAATAGCTCTCAGCAACATTTGTGGGAAGGAAACATGAGGGAGAGAATCTCAACGTTCACCCTCGGTAACTGGACTGAGCACAGAGCAAAGCAGCACAGCACGGCCTGACTCGTCCTGAGGGGACAGAAGCAAGGTCAACAAAGCAGGAGTTAAGCAGGAGTTAAATCACTGCCAGGATGCCTTACTGAGACAGCCTTAGTGTATCCGTACGGGTACGTATCCTGCACGTCACAAACTGTGCTCATATATTAACGTGCCAGCAGCTCCCCACTCCGCACAGCTCACAGTTTCCCAGCACCGAAGCTTTGTTTTCTGCTGTTTCCTGCCGTCTTCCCCTCCTTACTGCCTAGCTTATTCCTACATCCCGTGCCTCGCACTGTGACATGACACACCAACAAAGGTATGAAACAAATCCTACTGTGCACGACCAGCTAATTCGGGGCGCACCCAGCTCAGCACCTCCTGCATCCCAGCTTATTTTATCCCCCAGAACCGAGGCACCCACCACGGGCACAGGGCTGCGCTGTCACACAGGCACGTACCATGCGGATGTAGGGGTTCTCTCCAAGACATGTCTGGCACAGAATTGGGAAGTCCTGAATCGAGCAGGTAGAAAGAAAACGTGGAATTAGCAAGGGAATCGCTGCAGCAGCACTGGAATCACCTCCGGTACTAACACACCTGACCGTAACCCACCCCAGTGTTAGAGAGGCAATGTGCTGTTCTGTTATGTTCTCAGAGAGGCGAGCTATGAAGCTAATTTCATCCCAATTGCAACGGCGCGAGGAGCAGCAGTCGCAGCGTACGGCAGCCTTACGTCCCCTAGGGGCTGGGCCTTGGCTCCCCCCAGCTCCTCGCTGCCTGAGCGCGCAGGACCCCACCCTACGCGACGCCCGTCACCACGCCACGCACATCCACGTCTACCTGACCAACCTTTTGTTTCTTTTTCCCCCCTGACGGTGCCCAGCACTCCCCGTTTCTGCCAGCGCCGCCCCGCAGCTCCCAGCCCTCCTTATTCCCGTCACAGCGGGCCCGCTGCTGCCCCTCACCCCCCTCACACCGGGCTCAGGGCGGCTCCACCCCCCCGGCCCCATCGCGGGCTCTCAGAACGGGCCCGTCCCCGTCCCCCACCGCCCCCGCAGCCCCGTCCCCGTCGCGGCGCTCACGGCGTCCTCCCAGTTCTGCCGGTTGTACGTGTTGGAGCCCAGCGACGTCGACATGGCGGCCCCCGCACCGCCCCGCCTCGGGCCCGGCCTGCGGCGGAGGCGGAAGTGGCGTCACATCCGGCGGCGGCGGGAGGGTGAGGGCGGAGCCAACCAGCGAGCTGGGGGCGGAACCATTGGGCGCTGGGAAGGGGGGGGGGGAACGGAACCATTGATGCGGGAGGGGGGGAACCGTGGGGAATGGGTTGGGCGATACCATTCGGGGCTGGAGGGGGGGGAACTCGGGGACCGAACCACTGGGATGGGAGGGGGGAACCCTTTGGGGAGGGCGAAACCAGGTGTGTGTGGGGGAGTGGGGACCAAACCATTGGGAAGGGAGGGGGAGAACCCATGGGGAATGAGGGGGGAGAAACCAGGTTGGGGAGGGGGCGCTTAGATGCTTATTTATGTATTTATTTATTGATATATTTAGTTATTTCCCACTGAAATGACAGGAGGCCGTGCGGAAGGTTGCTTTATTACGACACCAAGTCAAGCAGGAGGGCAGGGGCAGCCTGCCAGGGGGGAAGAGCTCGCGCAAGAGCACGGAGGGACAGAGGGAGGGAGGCAGCGAGCGCCATGCCCTAGAGGAGCAGAAGGGCTCACCCAGCCAGCCCACGAACTCCAGGAGCCATAAATGAGCAACGCACCTTGTTCCAGCGAGGGGCAGGGAGGCCCTGGCAGCACTGCTCATGTCCCCAGGGGTTCCCACCACCCTCAGCAGCAGCCCTGGGACCCCCAGGGGAGGCAAAGTGGGGCTCGGGGGCTCCCCCAGCCCCCACCCGGTCCCCAGGGGGCTGTTTCGCGTTACCGGTGTTAGTGTTGGGGTTGGTCTGGCTACAGCCGAGAATTCCCGGCCGGGGCTCGAGTGTTTTGCTACGTAGAAAGGCAGAAGCGCAGTGGCCGCTAGCGCTACAGGTGGCTAAATACAAAGTACAGCTAAAGGCATGCTGCACGGCTGCGGGTAACCAGGGCCAGGCTGTAAACGGGATGCCTCGCCGCTCCTGGAGGCGGTGCAGGATCAGCTGTAAGGCGTGCTGCCCTTGTGGGGCTGGCAACACCCCCCGGGCACACTAAGGCAGAGCTTTCGCTGTAGGGAGGACGTGGCCAGGCACACGGAGCCCTCTGCTGCACCCACACCTCAACAGGAGGGGAGGCAGCGATATCCCTCCCCTCCTGTCAAACTCCAGGCCGGCACAGCCCCCTCACGAGCGTCTTTTGAACAACTAAGCTGCAGCCGGCTGGCAGTCACCCTTTCCCCCCCCCCAACACATCAAAGCCCATCAGAAATGGGTCGCGAAGGTGAACATCTCAACTGGGAGTGAAACTGGAGGCTCCCCAGGAAGAGCGATCTCGCCCAGTGCTGCAGCTAGCTGCTGCTAGCCTGGACGCACTGCAATTAATTAGTGTTTTCAGTAGGGACCGCAGCCAAAGGATCGCTTCCCAGCGCTCGTTACAGCACAATGGTCCTTCCTCCTTCACACCCCCCTCCCACAACTGGAAAAAGACAAAGCACGAACTTGGACAACCTCGGCAGTTCCTGTTTGTATGCCGCACCTAAGGTTAACTCTCCACGTTTAGCACTCTTCAATAGCTATCTTTTAACACACAACTAATAATACCAAGACTGCCAGGCAGCCTCTCAAGGACCGCTACTGCCTCCGCGCAGGACGCAGCAGGATCTGCTCTCCCAGCTTGTAAGAATCTATCACGCTACCACACCCAGCTTGCAACACAACGGGCTGACGGCGCAGTCGGTCACCGCTCAAATCCACGAACACTACACAGTACACGACATTTGGAGTTGAAAGGCAAAGCCGTCACCTCCCTTGTGAAAAGACGCGTCGCCCTGGCTAAGGAAGCTACGTATGCCAGAGCCTTTTCACAAAAACAAAAGGGTTTCATGTCTGAGTGCTCCACGGTTACTTGAGGTATCCTACTAGGAAGCAGAAAAAGAAAAGAAAGCAGCATGCTGCTGGCAACAGGCCTGCCGCAGCGCAGCAGACCTCGCTGCCTCCTAAAATGTTTGGGAAGGGCGTGTTTCTGTGAGATGAGACATTCACATCAGGCACGTAACATTAGGTTTGGGGGCTGATGTGAAGAAAAAATCTGGGTTCTTTTTTTTTGTCGACAAAGCCAAATTCAGCCAGGAGTAGTGCAAATCTGGAGAAAGCTGGCTCTCTCCGGGTGCCGAAACACGTGCTGCAAGGTAAACTAGCCTGTGGCAGCGTAGGGAAGCAGAGCGTTAGTGGGCACTACGATAAGAAGAGAACAAATCATCCCGAAGCACAGCACCCCCAACCCTGCAGCCTCCTCCTCGTGGCCCGGCTGGGGTGTGTGGCGCACGCCCGCCCAGCATGGAGGAGCGCCGACAGAAGGTTTCACCAGGGTGCACTCGTTCACCGACAGTCCGTCCCGCGGCCAGCCCCTGGGACACAGGTTGGGAGCTTTTACGGGAGCACTGGGCCGAGGCTGAGCTCGACGTGATGGGTGAGCCAGATGACCTCGGAGATCTGATCGCCTTCCTCGCTGGGCCGGATCGGAGCAGCAAGGTTTTTGAACTCGTGCTTCATCTTAAAGCTCACGGTCACTTCGCCCTCCTCTTTCTGTGGGGTGACCTTGATGAAAACTCCTACCTTGTTGGCTTTTCTGAAGGCGATCACGCTGCAAGGCAGAAAACAAAAGAACTGGGTCAGCCGAATTCTCAAACAATTGCTCAGAGAGACTTGTCCTGGTGCCGGGTAAGAGGGATGCTCAGTTTACAGCCCGCAGGCTGCACATGCCCAGCTGGAACAGTTCTGGCATGTAGCTCACTCCCTGCTGCTCTTCTTCCAGCAGACAGCAGCCCCTCCTGCCCCGTGACCAGGATGTGGTACACGCTGACAGCTGCTGACCATCCCACCACGCAGCACAGGCCTGCTTCGGCCACAGGAGTTAGGTACCCAGCTGTGCAACGGGGAGAGCCCCTAATATTCAGCTCAAGTTGCTCTGTAAGAGCCTGCAGAGCACATTCCACTTTGAAGCCCGGAGCTACGGCTGTTGCATGCCCTACTGCGTAGTTCCGGGCACTCCTGCGACCCCTCTGCTTACAAAGGAGAGGATTGCAAAGTATTCCCAGAGAGAATCAGTGCCACCGCCTGTAACCCAACTGCTGTCACAGCACACCTGCCTTAGAGGGATCCAGTATCTCCTGAATGCTCCAAACCACAAACAGGAAAGATTTACGCTGCTAATCTTTGACCAAAAAAATACAGTCAATATAAAAAAGAAGTACTGAGGAGAGATGAGAGCAAATTCCTTGGTTAAAGTGCCAGGTATTTAAGGGGCAGGATCCCCACGGAACAGACCGTACTCACTCAGGGTCATCCTGGAAGTCTTGAGGCTCTGCCAGCTCATCATACTCTGCTGCAGCGTCTTTGCCAGCCAGAATAAGCTCCTTGGGAGGAACTGCCACCTGAAATGAAACAAAGCAGCAGCCTCTTAGCACTCACCACCTACACTACCAGCAGGGCAGAGCGCTCCCCTTCTGAGGTCTGCTTTACTCTGGCTTAACAGAAAAGTGATTCATCCTTGGCCTTCCTCTCTAATAGCGCCTAGTTACCACTCTGCCTGTGAGGCTGGTATATTTCTCCCTTGGGCTCTGCATCTCAGTGAGCAGACACCATCTTAAAACCTATCATGAGCTGATGCTTACGTTGGTGAAGGTCATTAAGCCTCCAAGGAAGAAAATCAGGAGGGCACAATACCTTGGCAGTGCTGTTGATGTTGTCAGGGTCTCCCTCCTCACACTCCAGCAGCGTGACGTGCGTGATGTTCTCCACCGGATTGGTCAAAGTTAGAAGAACTTGGCTCTCCTGGAAAAATTCAAGAATCCCAGGTCAAGAAGTAATTATTCTAGAAGTCATCTGTACAGTGAGCACCTCCACATCCTGTGACTGATTAGCACCTTCAAAAATTGTCTCGGGAACTCAAAGGAGTGAAAGCAAAGAGCCCCGTTCTGTAAGAAAGGTGGCAATGGCACACAGCACTCTTTTAATAGCAGAAATGCATGTCTTTGGCCTCTAGCCCAGATACCACCCCCACACCTTTTATTCATCAGATATTATCATCTACTTGCAATGCCAGACATCACACCGCTCTGTAATCTACTTGTGCAGAGCGACAAGTACATGCAGGGTTATTCTGACCGCTCCCTTAAACCCTGCGCCCTCTCCGCAATGAGCGGGGCCTTCTGGAACATTCATCACACCGTGGAAGCACCCGAAAAGATCCCACGTGCACACCTCTCAGCCGTGACTCACCCTCAAACATTTCTGGAGAAAAAAGCACTGACCTTCATGTAGCGCAGGTTGGGAATGGACATGATTCTCACTTCAGGGATATAGTTGCTACGAGGAGAACAAAGCAAACAATCATGGTGAACTGTGCGGCTGTCTGCAGCCTAAGGATGTAGTCACAGGCAGCCAGCAAGACGTGTCCAACACTACAAGAGTTTAGCTTACATTAAACAGATAAATAAAGTGCCCTTCTGCTACATAAGGCTAATCCTTTCAAATCCTGCTACAACGTGGGGCTGCAACAGCACGCACTGCCTTCTTTCAAACTGAAGTTTTCAGCAGATTATGAAGCAATCTTACTGAAGATTTACCCACATACAGACAGAAAGTGACTACGTCATTGTAAGAAATGACACAATCAAGCACACAAGAGGTCAAATCTAAAGCACAAAAGAAATGGAATGACAAGGCTTTAACTAAGCACTGGTGGGCAGTTGTTTCCCCCAACCCCTGTATTTTACTTACACAGCAACCAGCTGGATCTTGAATTTGATAGATGTTGGATTGAATTCCGGTTTGCTCACGTTATGCTCACATTTCTAGAAGCAAAGAGATTTTGGTAAACACCAGAAAACAGCGTGCAGTCACAAACCGATGAATCAGAGCTGCAGGCACAGTGCCACCACCACAGCATTGCCCCTCCAGCACAGCGCACGTAAAAGCTGTCTTGGGGTGCACGAAGTCAGGCCGGTGGCAAGTGATTGGTATTTTGAAAACGTCACACAACAAAACTCGTGCAACCTCAGAAACGCGAGATTCAGAACCAAGATGAAAAATACTCACTGAACGCAGCAGGAAGAAGCAGGAAGTGCAGCCCTTTGACTTACGCTCCACAATCCGTGAAATAGCCAACAGCTGCAACCCAAAACTGATCTGCTCCTAGACCACTCTCCCAATACAGGCCTAGCCTGACATCAATTATTTCTGAGGAAATAATCTGCGTTTGCAAAGCATTTTGCATCTTAAATGCTTACAGTAATATTGCTGTTAGCCTGGGAACTAGATAAATAACCCTGTTTCACTGAGAGAGCAAGCAGCTTTTTGAAGATGATGCAGCAAGTCAAAAGCAGAGCTTGGATTTAATTCTTGCTCGTCTTCACTTTACAGCTCTCTGCTTTTCCACTCTTTCTGCCTTAATTCTAGGGGCAGCTTCAGCACTCTATGCTGCCTTTCACTAATATGCTGTTTACGGACTCGATTTTCATCTTTAATAACAGCAGAATTTTATAATGCCAGCTGTGCTGGCTGCCTTCTGTAATTCCTCTGCTGCGCACAGCTACAGACCCTTCTGCAAATCCACCTCTGGGTCTCTGTGTGTCTTTGACAACGTGGCTACCCCTTCACATCCGTTGTCACGTCAGAGGTGTGACACCCTCGTAACTGGTAACAGCACCGAGACAACGTGCGGGAGAACTTACACCAACCAGGAGCATTTGAGCAGTTTCTTCTAAAAAGAACTGCGGAGCCCATTTCCCCACAATCCACCTTCGGTGAGCCTACAAGTGCTGCTTTGTTTAGGCACCTACCCGACAGCGCAGCGAACGCTTGATCAGGAGATGCTTGTGGCGCGGGTAGAGCTGCGAGGCACAGATGGGCTGGAAATCGGGCTGCAGCAAACGCTGGTGCAGAGTCGTCACTGGGGGCACAACAGAAAACAAACCAAGTTCATGTCTTAGCCAGGCACCGAAACTCAAGCTGGGTTTTAAGGATGCACTGGGCTAACTGCAAGTGTGCAGTGCGCTGTGCAGAAATTTAATTTCACCTGCACAGTAACACTTGTACATTTGCCAAGCCAGGAGGAACAAGAAACCATGATCTGGTTTTGAAGCGCAGCTGAGATGGTAGCAGTATTGTATTATCATCTAGAAAATAGATTATGCTTTTGCAAAGGGCAAATCAGTTTTCGTAGCTTTGTTACTGCCACGGCTGGGCACTGCACAAGTAGAACATGCAGCTTCTCAGCAAGGCGTTCGCATCATTCAGACTCGTGCAAAGAACTGGTGGCTACGTAGTTTTCTAAGGCACGGAACTGCAGTGGCCAAACTCACCATGGGTTTCTCCCCCAAAATAAGCTCCTCGTGAATATCCCAGTGCCTAACGGGCAGCGAGCCACCTGGCAGCCTCGCTGCCAGGGAACCACTGTCAGTTGTCTTCTCCACCAGCACCGTATTTTCACAACACTGACAGAATTAGGACAAAGATGATCTGCCCCTTGCCAAAAAGCTTTCATGAACTCTGTGGACTCTGTGGTCTCCCAGAACTACTGAGGAAACCTGACCTGCTTAAAGCCACCTCAGCAGGAAGTCCGCGTCGCTTTCTGGACCCGCTGTTTTACCCCATTCACTCCCCAGTTTTCTGGGCCAATTTACAATATTTGCTGATTAAATCATGAGCCAACTAAAGCGTACACAAGCTGTTCCAAGCTGATGTCAAAAGAGTGCACAATTGTTACCGAACAGGCCAATTAACGTGCCACCTCCCCAGCAGCACAACCACCTCCTTATTTCCTGCTAGGATTTGAAAAAGAACGTCAGCCCTTTCCTCCATCCAAGTGCTGACATTTCGCATGCAGAGGAACTGAGACCAGCGAAGAAATGGAACAACAGTGAAGAGGCCTGATGGTTTTGGCTCCGAGCTTTCCATGTAAAACACAAAGCTGAGCTGGAATCAACATTACCATTTAAAAGGTAAAAAAAAAAATCACGCCATTTCAACACCACCACAAAAATTACTAAAACCATGGAGCACTAGGAACCCTACTGGCAGGTTTCCAAGCAGTGCCCACGTTACAAAACGGAATGGCAGATGTGACAGAATATTAGGGCATTACCCTCTGTCAGGTTGATTGGTCTGGTGTAGTAATCCTCAGGAAGAGGTTCCACTTCTTCCACTGCATCAGCTGGCTCAATCTTGATCTCCTTTTGGTCTTCTCCTTCTTTCAGACTGACGCAAAACAAGGGAAACTTTGGTCAGAGAGAACAGCTCCTGTCCTACACCTCCTATCCTTCCCACAAAGATAACCCCAACCCAGAAACTCACGAGAGTCCGGCGAGAGCACTGATGGGAGCGCCGGGCCTCTGGCGTTGAAGCCTGGTTCCCAGGCCGTATTTGTCCTGCAGGGAAAAAGGTGCTGTCAGAAATAGGTTTGCTTCCCGCCGGGACAAAAAGACCGACTGCAAACTCACCCTTTAGAACCGCATGGCAAGCATAGGGAAACAAGCAAATCAAAGCAACAAGGGAAAGGTACTCAAGGTCTCTCAAGATTATTTTTCCTGCTCAAGCTGTTAGTAAGGAGAAAACAATTAGCACTACGCTGCAGATTGGAAGAGACGGGTGTGTGTGTACTGCTCATAAATTTGTTTCTTGCCTTAACTACCAGCCTGCACTACTGACATGCTCTCTGCACAGAGCAACTGCGCGTCAAGCAGTGCAGAATGAGTTCAACTGCCTAAAGAACTGGGTAAACACCATTACGCATCCCTGTGAGATGCTCTGCAGCACTCCCAGGAGCAGCTGGAGCGTTCAGCTTCCTATGAGCCTTGCTGCTCTAACGTTGTTACTCTCTCACAAGGCACCACGGCTTGGCAGGAACAGCTGAGCTACTCCCCAGCTTTGTACAGCTGAAAAGCACACAAGACGTTTGGAAGCAATCTTCCTTCCGGGCAGAGCTGAAAATCCAATTCTCTCCAGATGAGAAATGTGAGCGTCAGCCCCGGTGATTCTTCACGGAGGCTGCTGTCAGACTGATGTCAGTGCCACGTCCCTCCGGCAGGTCAGGCGGCCGCGTCTCGGCCAGGCGTTGTGCAGGAACGCTTTTCAAACGTTACTTACCCAAAGGCACTGCCTGCTTCTGAACTAATAAGCAGTACTTTTTGTAACACGTTACCCTCTGACTAGTGAGCCTTCGGGTGCCTCTGTTCTAGGCACGTCCAAGTCAGAGGCCCTGAGGACAGGTGACGAGCAGGGTACGTCACTGCCCTTCAGTCGGTACCGTGAGAGCTTTAACACCAGCAGAAACCGGGAAAAGACTTACCACTACGTGTATAGTGTGTTGCTGTGGAGAGCCCCCAAAATAGCAGCAGGTAGCAACGGAGACAAAAAATGCAGCCATAAGACACAAGCAAGGGCACAGAGCAGGCACAGTTAATTGAGAAGTAGCAAGCATACGCAGTCACCTAGCTGAACAACGTCAGCATTTACCTGGCAGTTACAATAAACAAGTTATTCAGGCCACAATCAAGTGTTAAAGTTCAGGTCAGTTGAGATTTCACGCAGCAAAGCGCAGGACAATCCTGATCTGTTACTGAGCAGCGGTATCAAACTGTCCTGAGAGCCACCCCCGGTACTGGGACTGTGTTGTGCTGCATTTCACTGCCGGGTAACGTATCCCTTCGCAGGGCAGCTACGAACCCTTCTGGCGCTATCAGAGAGGACTACCAGAGAGTGAGGCAATGCAATACACAACAATGCGTGTGAAACTACTCGTCCCCACAGAAACCCAAGTGCCCTAGCGGATTTTCTTCATATTCCCAATTAGGAAAAAAAAAGCAGAGCAGCCCTATCATCTACCACTCATCTAATTTTCCAAGCTGCTGCTGCTGTGCATCGCTTCTCCTGTGCTGACAGCGCGCCGCTCGCAGCTCACCGAGAAGGCCAGCGGCATGTAGTTTCGGCGTCGCACCAGCTTCTTGCGGTCCCGCTCGATCTTCTCTTTCTGAGCCAGCTGCTGGTAGTACTCCACCAGCTTGTTAATCTGCAGGGACGAGGAGGAACAGATACACAGTGAAAGGAGAACGAATGCCTGACCAGCCGCAGAAGCCGGTGTCTCTTGTTTCTTAACCCACGGTGTGTCTTGTTTCTTAACCCACGCTGCAGTTGACAAATTGGTGCTCCTTTGGGAATGAGATTAACCAGAGAGCAGCAGCCTGGTTTTATTCTGCAGTTAGGTGACCGAGACGTGGTTCACACATTTGCCACGACCGGACAGCAGCATGTTGTGTGGTCAGTACAAGAGCAGTTTGGTTTAGTGCTGCAGTCAGCACCTCCCCACCCAGAGGCTGATTTATGTTTCGTGCAGAGCCCTAACTGGCGGCAGGGAGAGGTCACAGAGGGGCAGTTGTGTTTTCCAGATCCTATACGCACTGACTGAACTTTTGAACTTGATTGCAGTCAGAGTTTTAAATGGAAACCAAAATAAAGCAAAATCTGACGTGCTGTCACAGGCTAGCAGCACTCTCCCTTAGCTAGCAGCCTTCCCCACGCTTCCCCGATTCCCCAGGACACCCAGACACAACGTGCTCATCCGTTTCATTTTAACAGTGCTGCTGGACGTGATGTTTGCAGCCGAGTTTCTTCTGAACAAGCAATTTCATACCATGACATCCATGGAAGAGCCTCTCAGAGGTCTTCCTGCCACTGAATTCAGTCAAGGTAGAGATTATGAACTGGACCTGGCATCTGAAGAATTATAGAGGTGCAGAAAAAGCCATCGAGAGGGCTTGGCACCTCTAACAGCTCTTTCTAGCTGATGCCACCTCAGCCTAAGCACGGCCTTCTCCTTCACTCACCCTCTGCGTGTGGGGATTCTCCGGCTCCTGCCAGCCACCACTAGCTGCACGAGAAAGAGAGAAAAAAAACTCATGAGAAGATTTCTAGACTCCACAGAGATATCACCACCACTCTACTGCCTCGGACCTAGTCACAAAATATGACTTCCCCTATGCTGACTACACTTACCATTACAATTAATTCTTCCAATTCATAACTATGTACCTCTGACAGCTTTTCCCAGGCAGCTCTGGGTTGAAGTCACTTAGCCAGCTTTTATACTGCGTTTTTAAGCAACTACTGCTTGAGAGATGCTCAGAAGAGCACCCAGCAGCCACCAGGGCAGCATGCACTTCAGGTTACAAGCATGCTCTGTTATTTCTAGCTGCCTGTGTCACTGCAGCTTCAGCTGCAAGTCTTCAGTCACAGGAAGGCTAGAAATCAAAGAGGACCTGCTTGGTCTACTCAGCCTCACTCCTGGAGCCAGGCAGATACTTTCTGCATGCCTTACGTGTCAAGGAACAGATAAAAGCTTTGTACCAGCGCTGTCGCAAAGAGAAAGAAACAAGTGCACCTCTGAAATAAGCCTAAGTCAACAGAAGTGACAGAAAATAAACTAATTTCCATGCTGTTAGACCCAGCAACTTCAAAGACTCTGAAGGTGTATGAGCAAGCTCTCCGGAATGGGCAGAGCCCACCACCTGACAGAGCCCCGTGTTTTACAGCTTCCTCTCTAGGCAGGTAACACGAGCCTGGCAGCAGGCCAGCCGTTACACTCAGCTCTGCAGTCAAGACTTCAAGGCCAAATCGTTTTCCTGTGAATTCCCCAACTGTGACTCAAAACCTAGACAAACATTACATCCATCACACAGCCAGAAACTACCTCTGATTATCTTTTAACGTCTGAAAGACACTGGACTCCTGCTGTTAGCCTCGTGTCTTTGCCTGTCACTTACCAACAGACTTATCTGCCATGCCCACATCCCGGGAAGTCCAGCGGCAAAACCCGCAGGCCAGGTAATACGCTTTCTTCATTGTAGTTTTGGCTGGGTCATCAGGGAGCGGAGCAGGAATGCTGGTGGCCCGGGTAGAAAGGGTGTGCATGCAGCAGGGGCAGTCAAAGCAGTTGGCGCACCTGGGAAGAGGAAAGCCTACACGTGAGAGCGATCTGACAAGGTCCAAACGCAGCCCACAGGCGCAGGGGAATGCTTTCAACAAGCAAATCACAATTAAAGTAATAAATCTTATCTAACGCAGCAGTACAAGAAAGGCAACAGAGCCCTCAGTGGGAAGAGGAGTTCAGGGTCAACGTAAGAATGGCAGCAATGAGAAACACTGGGTGACAGAATGCTTCTTTCTGTGGTTTGAGTGCAGGTCACCAAAAAAAGGAGAACATCGAGGGTACGTGGCACATCACGGAAGGACGCTTAGTCCCCGAACGGACTAAGATGTAGTAAGTGATGTGATTTTTGAGGAGAGCTTCAGGAACATTATCTGGTGTTCATAAACTAAGGAAGAGGCCAGTAAAAGCAGCAGCCCTGATGAGAAAAATCACCCTTACCTATTCTTCTTCAGCTTGGCTTCGGCCGAGGGCATGTTTTCCAGGCAGCTGGGGCAGTAGTGTGAGTCCACCTGAGGAAGAGCACAGGGGCATCGCGGCGTGTGGGCATTTAACGAGGCTCTGGGTCCAGTGAGGGGCCGGGGGGGGTGCTAGCGATATCTGGGGTGACTCGGATCAGCCCCCTCAGCCCAAACTGCTGCTTAATGTGGGGAGGCTCCTCAAGGCACGGAGCTTAAACCGCATGGGAAGGGGCGGGTGCAGCCTGGCGCGGGCCTTCCCCAGCCCCCCGGGGCTGCCTGGGCCCGTCCGGGGCTCCGTGAGGGCTCTCCCCTTTATTTTGGCCGTTACCGTGACAGGAGGCTTTATTAAACCGTTTTTGTCTTTATTTTTCACAATTATTGGGTCCTTGGTCACCCACCAGGCCAAACCCCACGCATTTCACAAGTGCCTCACGCCCGCCCCAAGCTAATTTAATTAAAATCAATTAAGTTAATTGTGACAATTAGCTAAGAGCAGCCGACGAAGCCCTCCCCCATTCCACCCACCCCCTGCCCTGTCACACCCCGACCCTCCTCAGGCACTGCCCCTCCCACCACCACAGGCAGCTCCCGCCCACCCCACCTGTCTCCACCAATCACAGCCCTCTCCGCGCAGACTGACGCGAACGCGCAGCCAATCTAACGCCGGGCCCCTCCCGCTGCCACACCCACCGCTCCCCTCTCTGCGCCCGCCCCCGAGCCGCGCCGCCAGCCAACGGCGAGGCGCGATGACAAAGAGCGACGGGCGAGGCAGCCAATGGGTGCGCGCGGAGGACAGCGGCGCGGCCGGGCCGGCGTTACCTCGTGCGAGACGCACTCGAGGGAGCGGAGCTCGCTACAGTAGCGGCAGAAGTACAGCTGCGGCAGCGGCGCCCGCAGCTCCTTCTCGCCGCGCACCAGGTACAGCACCCGCTCCGACTGCAGCAGCGACGCCATCTTGCCGGGGGGTGCGGCCGCCGCCGCCGCGCGCCGCGCCGACGTCACCGCGCCGCCGCTGCGCGTGCGCGCGAGCGGGCGGGATACGTCACCGCCCCGCCCCTCCTCCTGCGGGGGTGGAGGCCACGTGACCAGCGGGGGGTTAACCCCTGCGGTGCCGCGAGGGAGTGAGGGGAGTGTGCAAGGGGGGGGGGTGTGCAACGTGCAAGGGGGTGTGCAAGGATTTGTGCAACGTGCAAGGGGCTCTGCGAGGGTTTCGGCCGTATGCCAGCTGTGCCAGCCCATGGGCACCACCAGTGCAGCGTGCAAGGGCTTGTGCAATGTGCAAGGGTCTGTGCAGTGTGCAAGGGGCTATACAAGGGGCTTTGCAAAGCACTTTATGCAAACCCTTTAAACAAGGTTTTGTGCAACGTGCAAGGGTCTGCAGCGTGCAATGCTTTATGCAAGGGTCTATGCAATGTGCAATGCTTTATGCAAGGGTCTGTGCAGCGTGCAAGTGTCTGTGCAAAGTTCTGTGCAATGTGCAATGCTTAATGTAAGAGTTTGTGCATCATGCAAGGGTCTGCAGCGTGCAATGCTTTATGCAAGGGTCTGTGCAGCATGCAAGGATCTGTGCAATGGTCTGTGTAACGTGCAATGCTTTATGCAAGGGTCTGTGCAATGTGCAATGATTTATACAAGGGTTTGAGCAGCGTGCCAGGGTCTGTGCAGTGTGCGATGCTTTACGCAAGGCTCCGTGCAGCGTGCAGTGGCCGTGCACCACCCGTGTGCCTCTTGCAGCCTTGCAGTGGCCACGCGCTGCTGGGTGCTTCTGGCAGCGCTGCGGTGGCCGCGTTCAGGCGGATCCCAGCAGTGCCAGCCGGTGGCACGGGGCCGTGCCTGGTGCCCACCTCCCAGCACGGGCTGGCAGCGGCGTCCCCAGCTCCAGCCCCGTCCCCAACTCCTCGGTGCCGTGCATCGGGGGAGCAGCCCGTGCATCACAGCCCGGCTCCCCGGAACCCCGCCGGGACTCCCCACGCGGCGCCCTGCGGCGTGTCCCCCCCCCGGCAGCCCCGTCCCCAGGCTCTGCCTCCCCCCCGCACCTCCGGAGGAAAGCCGCGAGCCTTCCTCTGCGCCCCGATCCAGTCCCCGCCGCCTTTATCCGACGGCAGCAGCCGGCACCGGCCGGTGCCCCCGCACCCCCCCCCCGCCCTCCTGCCCCGCTGCCGGGCACGCGTGGGGCGCTCCTGCTGCGTGGTGCGGGGCACGGCGGTGCTGCCGGGGGGGTGCTCAGCTGCGGGACGCCCGGTACGGTGTGTGTCCCTGCACGTGTCCCCGTGTCTGTCCCCCTGTCCCCGTGTCTGTCCCCGTGTCTGTCCCCCTGTCCCTACGTCTGTCCCCACGTCTGTCCCATGTCCAGCCCCACATCCAGCCTCGTGTCTGTCCCCGTATCCCTCCCCGTGTCTGTCCCCACATCTGTCCTTGTGTCCCCACGTCTGTCCCACGTCCAGCCCCACATCCAGCCTCGTGTTTGTCCCCACATCCCTCCCCACGTCTGTCCCTGTGTCTGTCCCCGTGTCCCCACGTCTGTCCCCGTGTCTGTCCCCGCACCCGTCCCGCACCCCGCAGCGGGTCCTGACCCCAGCCCCGCAGCCTCGGCTTCTCCCCCTGCCCTCCCTTCCCCTCCTCCCCTCCCTGTCCCTGCCCTCCCTCGCCCGGCCCCATCCCTTCCCCTCCCCGCCCCGTCCCTCCCCCTGCAGCCGCCCCGGGACCGGGCTCTGGCGGGACGCGGCCGCTCCCCCCGCAGGTGAGGGCCCGGCAGCGGTACCGGGGGCTCCGGCCACCGGGGGGGGGGCTTCGAGCATCGTCCCCGCGGGGCCGCGGGGCAGCCCGGTGCTGCCGAACCCCCCCCCCCCTCCCGCCACAACGCGTGGCCCCGGGGGCACCCCCAGAACGGGGGGGCAGATCCGGATTGTTCCCCCTGGATGGGGCTGGGATGGGGCTGGGATGGGATGGATGGGGCTGGATGGGTGCTGGGATGGGGCTGGGGTGGGATGGATGGGGCTGGATGGATGCTGGGGCTGGGATAGGTGCTGGGACGGGTGCTGGGGCTGAGATGGATGGGTGCTGGGATGGGGCTGGTGCTGGGATGGATGGGTGCTGGGGCGGGGATGGGTGCTGGGGCTGGATGGGTGATGATGGGGCTGGGATGGATGGTACTGGGAAGGGTGCTGGGGCTGGGATGGGTGATGATGGGTGCTGGGGCTGGGATGGATGGGTGCTGGTGCTGGGAGCGCAGCCCGCACGTGCTCCTCACCCCGGGACCACCCCAATGCCCTCCATGCCCCGCCGTCCCCATTAACGAGCCGTGCTAATTAAGCCACCACAGTGTGCCTCGGCGGGGAGCTGCGCGGGGGGGCGGGAGGTACGGGGGGGCTGTGCCAGGGGGGTTGGGACCGCTCGGGGTGCCTGAAGCAGCCGCTGCCCCCTGGGGACCTGCACTCATCCCGAGAGCATCCAGCCCTGAGCCCGGGCACCCTGCTGCCTTCATCAGCTCCTTTAATTGCAGCAGCAATTAGCAGGGAACTTTTTTTTTTTCTTTCCCCTGGGCTTTCATCCAGCCGCATCAGAGCATGCCATAAATCCTTCCCGAGGCTTCCCGAAGGAGCTTTGGCCAAGGCTTTGTGCTCTCCGAGGAGCCACGGCTGGACGTGACCTCCCCGGGGACAGCCACGGGGTGCTGAGCGCCCTGGGGGGGGCGCCTGCCTGCCCTGCGGCTCGGAGAGGGGACAGCCCCGTCACCCCCCCCCACCTCCCGTACAGGATGGATCCCCCCGACCCCACCGCCCTCCCCAAGCACATCCTGGACATCTGGGTCATCGTCCTGATCATCCTGGCCACTGTCCTCGTCATGACGGCCCTGGTGCTCTGCCCGGCCACCGCCGTCATCATCTATCGGGTGCGGACTCACCCCACGCGCAACAGCATCGTGTGAGCCTGGGGGGGGCTGCGGGGCCCCCGTGGGGCACCCCCGGGGCTGGGCGCAAGGAGATGGGGCAGGAGCCGGGCTGAAGGCACCGAGCACCTTCACCAGGAGCGGCAGGGCCCCGGAGATGCGTGACTTTGGGCACGTGGAGATGATGCCCGCATGGAAACAGCTTGGTCCCGTGGTGCCAAGCTCGCCTTTGTTGACTCCGTACCCTCGCAGCCGCGTTATTCCCATCGGGACCCCCCCCCCGGCATCAGCAACGACCCTAAAGGCCCGGCAAAGCTGCTCCCTGCTGGGTGTCCCGGCTGTCGGGGTGCTTGGAAAGGAAAGGTGGAAGCGAGACGACGGCTGCAGCTTCTGGTTGCACATCGAGACTCTGCCGAAGAGCCGGTGAAGGAGCCCGGCCCCGCCGCGGGGCACAGCAGCAGCTGGCGCCGGCTTTGCCACGTCCCGGGTACCGGCCGAAACCGCAGGAGAACTCCGTGGGGTGCTGGGGTCCTGCGTGCCCCTCGCCCCGTGGCGCAGGCGGCAAAGGGGGCTCCTGGCCAGGCACCGACCAGGGACTGCCAAGCTCTTGGGCTGCTAGAAAATAAACGGGGCTGCACTCCACACGGCTCTGCGCACGCTGCGCATGGGGGCCGGGCGCGCCGCGGGGTCCCCTGGCTCCTGAACCCCGCGCGGGGGCTGCCGGTGCCCTGGGGGCTTTCTGGCGGTGCCGAGCGGGGCCGGGGCCGCGTTTCTCAGGCGGGGGGGGACCCGTGTCACCTGTGTCACTGTCCCCGTGGGTGCCCCGGCTCGCCCGGAGCCCTGCGCGTGGCAGGAGTCCTGCGGCACCCGGCGTGCCGCTGACTCAACGCCGCAGAGGTCGTGAGCCGCGAGGTGAATCAGGCTGGGATGGGGGAAACGCGCCGGTGATGTGGTGGGAAGCGGCTCAAACCCTGCTTCCACAGCGGAGGAGTCAGCCCTTCGGTTGCTCAAGGCTGGAAACAGGGTTGAGGAGGGGAAAGGAGCCGCTCAGGGAGCCCGGCGTGGGGACACGGACCCTGGGGAGTGTTTGCTCCGTGCTCTCCCGTCCCCTCCCCTCTGGAGCCGCAGCACTCGAGGTTACACCCGCAGTTATTTGTCCTGCGCCCGGCGCTGTTTGTCCTTTGTTCCTCCCTTCTCCCTCCCTCCCTGGCACGGCGCGGTGCCGGCAGCCGCAGGCAGTGACGCCGGGTCCGAGCAGCCCCCGCTCCGCGCCCCCCCTGCTCCTCGTGTCCCCCCCCCCGGGGTGCCAGCAGCCTCGGCAGCCCCCCAGGGAAATCCGCGGCGGCGGCACCCGCGCAGCTTCCAGGAACTGGCGCTGAGTGGCTTCACCGCGAGAGGAAGAGGCAAAGCCACGAGGCCGGCCGTGGGTGGCGAGGGAAGCCTGGCCTGGGGGCGAAACGGCACCGAGGAAAAGCCTGAGCAGCACCCGCAGCCCCCCCCCCCTCCCCGGCCCTTCCTGGGGTCATTTCCAGCTCCCCGAGCCCCTTTTCTCCGGGGCACTCCGGGGTGTGCGTGAGGCCGCCTTCTGTGGTGGGAGCTTGCTGGGAAGCGCCGCGACGGTTTCCAGGCAAGGCAGTGAAAAGGAGGCTTTGTTAACAGCAAGGCAAGAAGCCGCCCGGCACGAAACGGCACCAGAGGGGAGGGCGAGGGGGAGCCGAGACATTTTTAAGGCATGACAAGGGGGGAGGTTGGACTCGGGCTGCCGCGCGCTTGGAAATTCCTCCTCCTCCCCGAGAGCCAGCCGGATAAGCAAATCCCCCCGGGGCCCTCGCTTGGAGCAGCGCCCGGGGGCGCAGGCGGCCTTGGCGTGGGGCTGTGCAGGAGCAAAAATCGCCTTCTGCTGCCCACAGGGAGCCGGTGGCTCCTAGTGTGTGTGCCGGGGGGGGGGTCAGTGCAGGTGCTGGAGCGTGCCAGGGGCGGCTGCCGGCCCCCGGGGCCGCGGAGGCTGCGTGGGGCGAGGTGCTGACGCAGGATGTTATTTTTCAGCTCGCTTCCGAGCGCTGACGAGAGCCGCAGGGAGCGCAGCAGCGGCCGCCTCGCCTGCCCCGCTGCTGCGTTAGCGCTGCCCAGCGGCACCAAGGAGGTGGGGTCTCCTCGGGGGGGGGGGAACGGGGGGGGGTCTGGCAGCAGCCCCCTCCCCTGGGCTAACCCCAGCTTTTTCAGCCTGTCTGAAGGAGGGGGCCGGGGTTTGTGCAGCCCTAAGAGGTTTGATAATGTATTTCCAGAGGAGAGCAGGAGCCGACCCTGAGGATCGTGACCATGGGGGCTGAGGCAGCGTTGCCTGCAGCAGCTGCTGGGACAGGAACCCAAAAACAACCCCTACAGCCCCACAGGGAGGCTTACAGGCTCCCAAACCGCCCTCCGTGCTCCTGGCTGCAGCGGAGCTAACGGGAGCAAACAGCAGAGTCCTGGCACCCCGCGGGCTCGGCGTTCCCCCGCGTGGGGAAAGAACAAATCCCTGCTGGGGGCGGCGTGACCGGGGGGGCTCCTTCGGCTGGAGGGAGACGAGGAGCACCCAGCGGCCACCCTCATCCCCTCCCCTGCCTGGCCCAGCCTCTCTCCCATCGGAGCTTGTTTTGCTTTTGCCTCCTGTTGCACACCCAGAACAAAAGTTCAGAGGTTGCCCCAGGACTGACGCCGTGCCAGTGCCACGCACCGGCTCCTGGCTGTGTCCGGGGCGCACCGGGGACCCCCCCCTCACTGTGGAGAAGGGACAAGCGCTGCCAGGGGACACGGGGTTGGAGGCGATGGGCTGCAGAGCACCCGGTGCTGTGCTGCACACCCAGGCGAAGGCGGGCAGGATGCTGCTGGCCCCTGGGGAGGCGGTGATGGGGGGGGCTGGAAGTGCCGCTGGCCTCCAGCCTCAGCCCCCTGCCAAACATCTGCAGCAGGCGGGGGCTGGCTCCAGCCCGGCTCCGGAGGAAAAACATCTCAGGAGGGAGGTTCACGTGTGGTCTGCCTGCCTGGTGTTCCCTCCGCTCGGGGGGGGGATTGGCCCCTCGAGCCGGTGGGGGTTTGGGGGCGACGTACCCAGGGTCCCACCGGACCTGGTGGCATGGATGGGGGCTCCCTGACCGTGGCTCGTTAGATCCTTCCCCGTCCCCTTGCCCTCTCTCTGCTGAGGCTGGTTCAGCGCCAGGACCCAAGGAGCAATTTATTTTTATTTTGGTTTCAGAAAAAAAAGGCAGTTCAGGAGCAGGTCAGCCTTTCCGTGCGCGTGGAGGCGATTAGGGATGTGTGGCGGGGACGCGGCCGCGCTGTGCCACGGCTGGGTGCAGCCCTCCTCCCGGCCCCAAGCCCCTGGGAACGACAGGAAAGCGACCCAACCCCCCCAGGGGCCATTAGGGCATGGAACAGGAGTGGGAGGCTCTTCCCGTGGTGGGAATTAGTGGGGAGCCCTGAGCCCCTGTGTCCCCGGGGAGCGCAGCGCCGTGCCGGGTCCCTGCCGGCTGCGGGACGTGAGCGACGTGTCAGCCCCGAGCTGCGGCCCCTCCGTCCCAAACGCCCCCACCTCGAGCCCAGGAGGAGGGAGGGGAGGGTCGAGGCTGCTGACTCGGGCTCCTGCAACCTCTTCGGATTTGGCAAGGGGCCGCCTCGCGCCGCCCACGGCCACGTCTGCGAGGGGTGAGCGGAGCATCCCCTACACCCCCTGCCACGGGAGCTGCGGCCAGCTCGGGGCTCGGGGCGCTCCCCAGGCAGCGGCTGAGCGTTTGCAGAGGATTTTGTCTCCCACCAACCCTGCAGCCTGCTGCCCGAGCCAGGAACCTCCGTCCGGGGGTGGAGAGGTCAAAAAGGCGTTTTTATTTTTCGCCGTTGTTTGCGTGGAGCGGGAAGACTGCGCGGCAGCTCTCCAGGACAAGCTCTAAGGAAGGGCTAAGCCGCTTCCCCGTAGCGGTGCTGCCTCAAAGCTTTGGGAAATGCCACCCGTGACAGAGGGACCCGCAGTCACTGCCCCACGGCCTGGCGCAGGGTCCCCTCCATCCAGGCACCGCTCCCTCGTGCAGGGAGGGGACCCTGCGCCGGCTGTCCCCGGCCGCGGGCATGACCCTGTTCCCTCTTGTCCCCAGTGAGGTTCAGTGCTCTGCAGCCCCATTTCCCCGATTTATTAGGCAATCCCGGCTGCTTTCCATCAGCAGCGTGTCCCTGCCTGTGGCGTTTCCCCTCGCTGGCCCCGAGCAGCCCCCAGGGACGCTCACCCCAGCACGGCGAGCATCCCCGCTGCTCCCTCCTGCACCAGCACCGGCCTCCAAACCTCAAACTGCTGCTGGTGGGCGCCCAGCGCAGCCCCCTGGGTGCCCCGTCCATGTACCCAAGCCCCAGCCCTGTGGGTCTGCAGCCAGCCGGTCCCAGCACATCCCGTTCCTGCCTTCACCCGTGGGACGGGGACTGCTCCCAGCCTCCCCCGAGGCTGCAGCCTCGCTGCCCTTCCCTGGAGGCTTCTGTGACGGCGAGGTCCTTGACAAAGCCTTGGCAGGGCTGGCCCTGCTTTCTAGCAAAGACAAACTCCTGGGTGGTGCTGGCGGGGGGGCTCTTGGGGGGTCCCCTGGGGCTCCCCCCGCTGCCACCCTTTGCCCCAGGCCGGCCGCCCCCTGACCGCAGCCTCACCCCAGCTCCCCTCCGGCCGGTCAGTCCTCCCCTCAGACCATTTTAAGGGATTTAAGGGAATTTACACCTCACCACGGATACTTCCTTGGAGCCAGCCCAGGATAAATGTTTGCATTCCCCGGTTGTGCAAGCAGGGCCCTGGAAATTCCTGTCCCTGGGGACAATGAGGGCTAAGGGACGGCCGTGCCCTGCCCTCGGCCGCTGAGCACAGCATCGCACCGGGGGCACTGCGAGGCAAAGCCCCCCCCGGCCCCTGGGGGGCTTTTAAGACAAAATAGGAAAGCGTCATTTGCTCTGGCTGCAAACTTGAAGCTCGATCGATGCTTCTTCAGCCCTGAGCAGCACGGCCAAAGGGGGGAGAGGGCACGGGAGCTCTGGGGGGGCACCCCATGGACCCCTGCCCAGGCTCCCGAGGGATGCTGGTGGAGGGATGCGGATGGACGGCTGTGATGGGGCAGTGCTCAGCTCCCAGCTCCCAGCACCCCGTCCCCAGCCGGGGGTGGCAGCAGGACATCACCTCATCCCGGTGACCCTCTCCGCGCGGTGACCCCCACCCGGCACCCCCTCTCCACCCCGCATCGCGTTGCTCCCACGAAACCCAAACCCCACGCCACCGAAGTGCCGCCCTGGCGCTGCCACCTTCTCCCCCTTACCAAAAAAAAACCAAACCCAGAACCCCTAAAAATCGGCCCCCGGGGCGGGGGCGCTTTGCGCAGCGGCCGCCCCAGGGCGCACACGGTTAACGCGCGGCCCCGTCCCTGCCGCCGGCGATTGGCTCCAAGGGGCGGCCCCGCCGCTATTTCCCCGTCGCCACCGGGCTGGGAGCGGGCAGAAGGCGGCGAGGCTGAGCCCCCTCCGTGCCGTTCATCCCGGGGGGTGCCCGCCGTCCCCCCCCAGCCCGCCCCCGCCATGGGGAGCTGGTGCCGGGGAGCTTGGATTTTGTCCCTCGTCTTGGCCGGGTTCGTCCAGCCGGGGCAGAGCCAGGAGAGGGAGAAGGTATGGGGTGGGGGGCGTCCCCCCCCCACAGGGACCGCGGGGATGGTGGTGTGGGGTCGGGGAGAGCGGCGGGGGTAAGGCTCGTGTGCTGCCGGGGTGCGGAGCGGAGCAGGATCCGGCCCCACAGAGGCTGAGACTCCCCCCGGCAGAGCCCCCCTCCCCGTGACTCTCCGTCCTGCCAGCTCCCAAAATAGCCCCCTGGTGCCACTTGGGTGCCTGGCTCCTGCCACGGGGACGGGAGGTGCCCCCCCCGGGTTAACCCCTGCCGCTCCACCCTCGCACTTCCCCGCGGGGGCCTGATCCTGCCCCGCTCTGCCCGGTGCCCGGGGACCGCTGCCGGGTGTGCGGCGACGCGGGCAGCCCTCGTGGGGCTGTTTTCCTCCAGGCGCTGGCACGCTGGGGCTGCTCGCTGGCCTCTCGCCTCCCTGAGAGATCCCGGCTGGATAAACATCCCTGCCGAGCCCTGGCCCCGCTGCGTGAGCGTGCACCTATTTGCACACGCGCGTGCAAAAAGCGGCCAGCTCACCGCCGCGACCCGGGCGCATGCGGCCAGCCCCGCGCCCGCTGCCAGGGGTGGCAGGAGAGGCGAGGGTGACAGCCACCATCCAGCACCGTGACAGCCACCGTCCCGGTCCCGGGGGTGCGGGTGGCCGTGGGACACCCCCATCCCGCTCCCCGTCCCGCAGGTGAAGTGCTATGACTCGGTGCGGGGCACCATCTACGACTACGGGGCCCTGACCATCGACGGGGACGAGTACATCCCCTTCAGGAAGTACGCGGGGAAGATGGTGCTCTTCGTCAACGTGGCCACCTACTGAGGGCTCACCCTGCAGTACCTCGGTAAGGAGGGGACGGCCCTGGGGGTCCTCGGGGACCCGGGGGAAGGGGGGACACGCTGCGCCCGGCAGCAGGATCCTGGCTCCTGGTCCCCCCCTAACCCAGCCCCGGCTCTGCTTGCGCGCAGAACTGAATGCACTACAAAATGAGCTGGGGCCCTACGGGCTGGTGGTCCTGGGCTTCCCCTCCAACCAATTCGGGAAGCAGGAGCCTGGCCAGAACTCCGAGATCCTCCCGGCGCTGAAGTGAGTACCCTGGGGGTGCTGTGAGCCCCCCAGCCTGGGGATGAGGTTTGGGGGTGGCCCTGCTGCAGGTGAGACGTGGGTCACCCCCTGCTGTCCCCTTGCAGATATGTCCGGCCAGGAGGTGGCTTCGTCCCCAACTTCCAGCTCTTCCAGAAAGGGGATGTGAACGGGGCCAAGGAGCAGAAGGTCTACAGCTTCCTGAAGGTGGGTGCCACGCCACGGGGGGGGGCAGCACCCAGCTTGCTTTTTTTTGGGGGGGGGACGAGGCACTGACACGTCACCCCCACCTTGCAGAACTCCTGCCCACCGGTGGCGGAGGAGTTCGGGAACCCCAAGAACCTCTTCTGGGAGCCCCTGCGGAACCACGACATCAAGTGGAACTTCGAGAAGTTCCTGGTGGGCCCCGACGGCGTGCCCGTCATGCGCTGGTACCACCGCGCCAACATCGCCACCGTGAAGAACGACATCATCGCCTACATGCGGCAGCAGCGGGGCCACTAGGGCCGGTGGCACCGGGGTGGAGCGGGTCACCCCAAGATGCCCTCTCCCCCCTGGAGATCCAACCCCACGCTACATCCCCGTCCCCCTCCCCAAGGACCAGTCCCACCTCATCCTTCCCACCTCCACCCCTTCTGGTGACCCCCCCCCCAGGCCACCAGCTCACCCCCCAGCTCTGTGGGCGCAGGGGCCGCCCCCCCGGGGGCAGAAGTCCGCATCTCCATGAAGGCCTGGCCCGAAAGCCCCCGGCGTGGGGCGGGCCTGGCCTGATCCTGCCCGGGCGCGGAGCAGCTCTTCAGTGCATTCAGGCTGCCCGCGGTGCCGCGCAGGGACGCGCTCCTCTCCCAGCCCGGGGTGCCGGCCCCAGCGCTCCCCCCCCCGAAATGCCAAATAAAGGCTCTGCAAACACACAGCCCCGCTTCTGCGACACGGGTGGGGGGCACCGAGGTGGGGACAAAGGGGGGGGACAACCACAGGAGTCACCCACCTTGGCTATGGGGCAGGGGACAAGCCAAGGATGGGGGGCACCATCTCCAGGTGGGGATGACGACTGCAGCCACCCCCGGCTGGAAACCCTCCCGGCCTTTATTAGGGATTAGAGCAATCACGGATTTATCGTTGCGGCTCCTCGGCGGTGCCAAGCCCAGCCTCCGGCGGTGCCAGGCTGGGGCCAGGGCAGCGCTGATCAGGTTTCAGTCCAGAGCAAAGAAGGGGGAAAACCACGGGCAAAAGCAGGCAGGAGGAGCGCTGCTGCGAGCTGTAAGCAGCACCCAGGTCCTGGAGCAAAGCACGCCCCAGCTGCACGGCTCCTGCTGGCTCGCACGTGACAGTGACGCCTCAGTTTTATTTTTTCCCCTCTCCAGCCTTGTTTTCCTGGAGCGAGCTCGAGTTGGAGCAGCTGGCCCCGGCCGCAGAGCCACAGGGAGCGGGGGGACGTAGGGGACACGGGGCTGAGCAGGCAGAGCAGGCGCTCAGATAAATAAATACTGGGTTGCTTGTGCAGCGATTTGGTTCCTGTTTTGCTCTGGACACGTGGCTACATCGGAACAAATCTGGAAAAACAGTCTAGACAACTCCCACCTCGAGCATTCACACCGAGGCTCTTCCCGAGAAAGCACTCTTTCAGGAAGAAAACAAAAGAGATTCAGCTTAGCTTCGGTCCTTAAATAAATACGACGACACCAACCACCCTCGGCCCGGCTGTTCGCCTGCAGGTGCGGGCTCTCCCAGCGCCGGGAGAGGACCCGCCGGCAGAGATGCTCCTCATGGGGAGGAGGCGAAGCTCCTGGACCATGGGAAGCTCCTGGGCAGCACCAGCTCCTCTTCCCGAAGACGTGGCCCCGCTCGCCCAGCCGGGCCCGCGGCCGTACGGGGACGGCCGTGCCACCCGCGGGCCCTCCGGCACCGCCGCGCTCTCCTGGCGGGGCTCTCCGGCCCCAGGTGCGCATCCAGCGCGTGGCTCCGCACAGGGCGAACGGCCGGAGGAAGGTCCTAGATCTATGTACACGGGCACACACACACATCCTACTTCCTTCTGCTGCTAGCCTGTGGCACGGCACGGCACGGCAACGGCGCTCCTGGGCGTTACGGCAATCCGGGGCCTGCCTGTTCTGAGACACGAGAGACACGAGCGTGGCCTCAGCACCGCTCCTCGGCCACCGCGTCTGGCTCTGGGACGAGGGGCAGGAGTGCAGGGCCCCAGCCCACAGCCGTTCCCACCCTCCCCTTTGAGCAACCAGTGCAATAAACCCCGGGGCTGCTCGGGGTCCGCTGCCTGCTGACATTTCCAGCACTACGGTGCAAGCTTCTTGTGTTTGGGGTCTTTAGGGAAGGGGATGAGCAGCGGGACGGAGCGGGGACCCCACAGCCAGGCTGGGCACTGCGCACAGCAGCATCTCTGCCCATTTCCTCGCATCAGTGGGGGCCGAGGGGAAAGCACTGCCTGAAAACCCGTCCCATCCCTCCCCGGCACGCGTGCTGCCCGCTGCCTGGGGCTGTGGGGCTGCAGAACGAGCCTTACCCAAATCCTTGGGGACCGGTTTCACCCCAGGCATGGCCGGGGCGTTCTGGCTCCGGGACATGGCGCAGGGCGGGCGCCAGGGGTATTCCGGCTGCAGGAGCGGATGGAAACAGAACCGGTGAGCGACCGGGCACGTACGGCACGAGGCCGCACTCCGTGCTCGGAGGCAGCGAACCCCAAAAACACTCATGCAGGGGACTCTGTGCTCCCCGCTGTGCCGCCGTGGGTGGATGCTCACCGGGGGGAAATGGTGGAAGTTCTGTCCCGGCGCGTGCTCGCCCGGCATTGCCGGCGGGTATCTGATCTGCTGCCACTCGTCGAAGCCGTGGTAGACGGGGTGAGGCACGGGGGGGCTGTACTGGTACTGGTACATGGGGCAGGCAGGGCCCAGCGGCCCCGGCATTGGATCGGGGTGCAGCCGCTCTCCAGAAGCCTGCGAGGAGCCGGGGGAGATGCTGAGAGCCCAAGGGCAGCCCACCCACACCAACCACCGGCCTCCAGCCCCTGTGCCCAGAGCCAAGGGTTCTTCCCTCGTCCCACCTGTTTGTGCTGCTTCAGCATCTTCTTCAGCTTCTCCTTCTCCTCCTTCTCCCTCTGGCAGTCGTCCTTGGAGGCCCGCAGCTGGGGGCGAGGGGACAGGTTAGTGCAGAGCCCACCCTGATGCTCAGTGCCCCGCGGGACTCCTGCACTAGTCTCCCCAAACCAGACTCCCGGGAGAAGAGCAGGAGGGAGGTGTTTGAGAGGAGATAGCCCCAAAGCCCTCCCCATGGGCACGACCATGTCAGGCTCGCTGTGGATAGCTGCTGACACCTTTCAAAGACACATTCCTGTGCCAGGCTGGACGGGTGCGTCGTGTCACCCATCCAGGCAAATGTCAGCTTGCCCCATCTGGCTCTGGCAGGGACAAGTGGCAGCAAAACCACCGCCGTGGCCCCTCTGTCCCTCATCTGCTCTGAGGTGGGCACGGTGACCTGAAGCTGATAGGCACTTGCCCCTGAAGGACCCAGCTTTGCTCACCTGGTTGTTGGAGACCACCAGCTGCTTCTGCAGCTTCTCCAGCTGCTGCTTCAGCTCCTCCTTCTCCTCATTCATCCTCTCCCTGTCGCTCCGCTCCCGCTGGAAGTCCTCCTCGAAAATCTTCACCTGGTGGAAAGCAGGGCTGGGTGGGTGCCTGCCTCTCCCCCAGGGGGGGCACCGCCGCTGCGTTATTTATCATTCCCCCACCCCATCACCAGCTCCAAGCCCCCGGCACGCACATCCAGCGATGGATAGAGGATGATGAGCTCCCCAGCACCACGGCACAAGTGCTGCGCTGCACCAAGCCCCACCACGCTCCCTGTTCCCATCCTACCTGCTGCTTGAGCAGCTCGTTCTGGGTCAGCAGCTCCTGCTGCGGCACCTTCCCGGCCGGCTCCAGGGTGCCGGCGAAGATGGGCGGCGGGGAGGCTTGGACGTTCAGGGCCTCCTCTAGTGCCTGGCGAGGGAGAGGAGGGACACAGCGGGTGTCAGAGCGGGTGACATCTCTGGGGGGCCGTGGGAAGAGGGTACAGCTGGGAAAGGGCATGAAGGACTACAGATATCCCCACTCCCTGGGGAGCCCAAAGGGATGGGGTGGGCATTGCCTGACGCTGCCACCCCCCAGGAAGAGGGCAAGCACGGGGCAGGGGGCACCTCCTTCCATGGCTCCTGGGCACGGAGCTGAGCTGGAAGGGGCTGAACATGATCAGCTTTGGATGTGAGGGAGAAGAGGCTGGCTGGGCAGCTTAGAAGCCATTTTTCAGGGTCGTGCCCAGGCCCCCACCTTGTTCAGCCGCTGGATCTCCTTCTCCTGGTACTCCCTCTGCCTGGTGACCGGTGCCAGCTGCTCCTGCAGGAACCGCATCCTCTGCTGCAGGTCCCGCACCTCCATGGCCAGCCTGTCCTTCTCCGCCTGCGGGGATGGGGTCAGTCAGGGGAGGGCGATGGGGCCGGCAGCTTCCCACCGCCCGACCCTGGGGACTCGCCTCCTCCGTTTCGATGCGGGACTTGGCCAGGAGCAGCTTGCGATCGAAGTCCCGCTGCTTCTGCTCCCGCTCCACCTCCATCTCGGTCAGCGCCCGCCGGGCCTCGGCCAGTTCCTGGTGAACGTCTGTCATCTGCCGGCAGGGAACGGGGACATTGGGGCCACCTGGAGCTGAGCAAGGCACAGCCCCAAGCCCCTTCCCCGTGTGGGGTTTCCTCTGAGCACCCTCCGTGTCTGGCAGAGGCGTGCGCCCTGAGCACGCAGCCCCAAGCCCTACCTTCTGCTCGTACTTCTGCTTCATGGCTCGGAAGTGCTGGTCCCACTGCTTGTTCACCTCCAGCAGCTGTGGGCAGAGAGTTCTGGCTGAGCAGGGGCCCAGCACGCAACCCCACGGCCCAAACCCACCCCGGTCCTCTGTGCCGCTGCCTCCGTCCCAGCCCCATCCTCACCTCCCTGCGCTGGTGCTCCAGGATCTTCACCTTCTTCTCCTTGGCCTCCAGGTCTCCTCTGCCCAACGCCTTCTCCGCTCCTGCCCCGCTCTGCTGTGGGTGCACACACGGGGTTTTTGCAAGCCATTTTCCTTCCCACGGCCACCCCTTCCCTAAAGCCCCTGGGAAGGTGCTCCAGTCATACTGGGACAAACTGCAGAGAACCCAGATGAGGTGGGGGATATGTGCCCATGGGTCAGCTGGCTCCCTGCTCCCTCCCCAGCCCCTCTGAGGACGACGCTGCCCCCATACCTGCTGCTGCTCGGCAGCTTCCCTCTTTGCACTTTCCTGGTTGCTCAGCGTCACCATCCTCCGCAGCTCCTGGTTCTCACACCTGCAGGCGGAGACCCTGGGGTCAGTGGGGAGAAACCCCCCGGGGTGGCCCCGTCCCCTCACCGCCGGCCACCCTCACCTGAGCTTCTCCAGGGCCTGGTTCCTCTGCTCCAGGTCCCTCTCCAGCTTGGTTCTCAGCTCCTTGTTCTCAGTGTGCAGCGTCTCACACAGCGTCTGCGGGGTCAATGCCAGCAGCGTGAGGACTCCCCCGGTACCACCACACACAAACACCCTCCTCTTACCAAGGCTGCCAGCCCCAAGAGCCTCCCCGGGTGCCCACCAAGCCCCTGGCATGAAAACCTCCTTCATTCCCAGCTGTAGGTGGGTGCCCGCCTCAGGGAGCTGCTCCACAGGGGTCTGGTTAACATAAAAAAAAAGGGAAAAAAAAAAAAACCAAACCCCAAATGGCCAGGGTTGACCCACCTGCAGGAACGACGTTCTCTGCTCGTTCTTGTGCACCTTGGAGGCCAGGCGCTTGAGCTCGGAGGCCATGTAGCCCATGCGCACGAAGACCTGGTCCTTGCTGGCCTCCTGTGCGCAGCCGCTCAGTGTGCTCTCCAGCTGCTGCAGCTGCGGCAGCAGGTTGGCGTCCTCGGTGGGCAGCGGCTCCAAGTCCTGGGCGGGGAAGGGGATGAATTAGGGTCAGAGGGGTTCAAGGAGCATCGCGGAGCCCCCCCGTTGGGCAGTTCTGCCTCTGTCTCAGCCCCGCTCCTGGCTGCATGCTCACACATCCACTCCCTCCGATGGCATCTGTGCCTGCAGGCAGCGCTGCCCTTGCTGCGCCCCAAAGACACCTTCCCTAAACCTCCAGGTGCTCCTCTGACCCCCCACTTCTTTACCACCCGGGAAGGAAGCGAGGTGCAGAGGGCAGCACTGCAAGCGCTCAGGCTGTGGAAACACCCAGGTTTCAGCTCTGCTAAGTACAGAGGCATTGCAACAACCCTCAGTGCACTAAAAAATGGCGGTGGCTTCATAAAGGTTTGACTCCCAACCCCTGGGTATGGCTTCACCACTTCCAGGTACAGAAGGGGAATTTCTCTAACACCTTGCCCGCCCCTCGATTCCTCCCACCCTTGCCAATCCATGGTCCTCGATGGTAAGGGAGACATCTCCAGTCCTTCTCTTTCCACAGCTCCTTCCTCCCTGTCTGCAGAGCCTTCCCCCCGTATCTCAGGGTGCCTTACCCCAGCCTGCTCCTTCCCCTCGTCCCCCGGCATGGCTCTGCGGCTCCTGTGCCCGCCGCGGCCCCGTGCGGTGTGCGGGACATTTAACAGAGGCTGGAGGAGCTCGGGTCGGGCACACCCTCGGGTGTCACGGCACACCCCTACCTACGCGTGTGGGGCGTCCCTAACAGGCTCGTCCTCCCTGCTCGAGGCTGCTGCGCTCCTGCATCGCCTGGGAGACCTGCGGCAGCGCAGGCACAACGCAGCCCGGCCCTGGCTGCCTCCCAGGCAGGGACACGCTGGCACACCTTTGCCCGCAGCGCTCCCAGCCCCGCTGACTCACCTGGCCGCCCTCGGGAACTCCCTGGGTATCCCCGGCGGCCCCTCCTGCCCCAGTGCCCCGTACCTGGGGTAACAGCCCCGAAACTGCCACGGCAGGGTGTGCTGCGTGGCGGGGACCCGACCCACCTGGTCCTTCATCACCCCACAGGTGTGTGCCGGGGGGGTCCACGAGACCCCAGCCTGGCACACTGTGCGAGGACAGCGTGTCTCCTAACACGTGTCCCCTTGGTAGTGCCATAGGGGCCGCGATGGCTGGAGTCACCACCCATGCTCCTGTCCCTTCCAGCACACCCAAAAAGCTGGAGCAGATGAGGGGACAGTGCCAGGCAGGGGACATTCAGGCCGCAGCAAACAGCAGGAACTGAGCTGGTCCTCGTGCCTGAGGCAGGCTTTGGGAGGTGAGTGTCTGAGCACCCCCAGCAGCTCACCCGGCCATCATGGCCCTTCCTGTCCCTGTCACAACGCTTGGACACACCGGTGTCCCCAGATGGCTGGGGCACGGATGCCTTTCCCCCAGCCCCCTGCACACGGTGGGACAGAGCGAGGTGTGGGGAGTGCAGCCCCGGGGCTGCACGGTTCCCCCTGCCCACGACTGGCCAGGTCCCAGCCCCGGGCCCGCTCACTCACCGCTCTCCCGCTGTCCTGGGGGAAGCCCTGCGCTTCCACGGCCACGATCTCAAACTCTGACGAGGAGCCCTGCAACAGGAGGCAGCCAGGTCAGGTCCGACAGCCCCGGTGCTCTGTCCCCGGACGGAGCATCTCCCCCTGCACGCATCCCCCACGAGCTTTCGCCACTCACACTCAGAGATTTCCGCGCTTCTGCCTCTGGCTGGGCGCTGCCTGGGGCTGCCAGGGCGGAGCTGGGCTTGGGACCGGCGGCTGTGAGAGGGGAGAAGAGAGATCCGTGAGTGCTTTGGGATGCAGACAGCAGGGACCATGAGCTCAGGCACGAACACAGCTTCCCCTCAGCAGCAGGGATGGCACACACATCTCCCAGATTGCTTCCCTCCAGGGGCAGGGATGCTGGGCAAAGCTGCAGAGGTTTTCCTGCTGGCTTTTGCCCTCGGCAGGCTGAACCCACGGGAGCTGGATCTAGCAGGACCTTGTCACCACCGCCTCTTCTCACCGCTCAGATCTGCTGTGCTTCAGGCAGCCTGAGCTCAGTGCTAACAGAAACACGCGGCTGCAGCAGCTCAGTGCCAGGGCTCCCCCCAGCTTCAGGACAGGACACTCCTGGCCGAACTTAGCCTTGCCGTCAGGCTGCAGAGACGAGAGAGCTGCAGGCTGGAGCTGCCTCGGTTTCCCTACCACAGCTGACCCCACGCAGCCAAGCTCAGGCATGGCTAAGGAGCCGGAGCAGCTGTGAGCAAACTCTGCATTACGGGGGGTTGAAGCCATGCCGGGTTGTTTAGGAGAGGTGAGCGCCCCTACACCGACCCTCACGAACGTCTCCTTCACATCCCCTCCCCTGCCCCGAGCTGTCAGGCCAGCCCTGCTCGGCGAGCCTCCCACCTCCTACCTGCAGCTTCCACCAGCTCCTCCAAGGCAGACGAGCCCATCAGCATTTTGTTGTCCTTCACGAGGTCCTCTGCCTTCTGCCGCAGCTTGGACGCCTCCACCTGGGACTCCTCCAGCAGCTCTCCTGGGGGGGCAGCAGCAGGATGCTCACCCAGTTCTCACCCTCCTTCCCCGGGGACCCGCGCTGCGGCCGCCCCAGCCATGAGCCCCAAACCCCCCGTCTGGGTGTAGAAGCGCCCAGCACCGTCCTTTGTCATCCAGAAACTGCTCTTCCACGCCAAACCTCGTGGCAAAGCTCAATCTGTGGCTCACTGGCTGCGGAACTGCTGACAGGAGGCACCCCCAGAGGTCTCCTCCACCTCCCACAGGAGCCGAATTTAAGCCTGGGCAGGGCACGGTAAGGCTGCAGGGCTCTGGCAGCGCACTCCCCTCCCATCCCAGCACGTCCCCATCCCAGGCAGGGCCACAGAAGTCACAGGGGTCACGAGGGAGGTGGAAATTTGGCTGTAGAAGCAGGACTCGAAAGCGGAAGCTGGGTCATGACACCGAAAGCAAAACCCAGGGCGGGTGGGGGAAGGCGGCCAAGGAGGAGAAAGGGGGTGGCACCGCCGGGCTGGGGTGTTCCAGCACCGGCATCCCACGGCTGCTGTGCCCGGCGTCCCACTGCAAAGCGCCCCAGGAGCTCAGCAAAGGGCCCGGCCCCTCCGCAAGCTCTTGTGGAAAAGCCCCGGCTCTGGGCACCCTTAAACAGGCAGGGAAGCGGGCGCAGGCTGCGAGGCTGGGGCTGCCCAGCAGCCAAACCTTGCCCACCAGCCGTTCCCGACAGAATTACCGATAGACTTTATCCCCTGCATCTTCTCCTTCAGCCGCGCGTTCTCCTCCATCAGCCGCTCGAAAGCCGCGGATCCATTCTCCTCCGTGCCCCCGCCGGGGTCGTAGATGCGGTAGGGGCCTCTCCCTTCCATGGCTGCCATCTAACCGCCGACCTCGCGGCCGGGCATCCCTGCGGGGATGAGCTCGGGGTCACCTCTCTCCACCCCCACGGGTCCCCGGTCCCCACCGCAGCGGCACAACGAGCAGGGAGGGCACCAGGGGAAGGCATTTCCCCCCCGCGGGCTCCACTCATCCCAGCCCCACGTGGGTGAACGTGCCGGGCTGAGTCACGGCCACGAGAGCTGTCACGGGAGTGGGCATCACCAGCGGTCCCCGGGGAGGCGGCAGCCACCCACATCCCCGTGGGGACGGAGACCCAGAGGCTCCTGCCCAGCCTCGGGCATCCCCGAGGCTGGGAGGCTCTGAGAAAGATCTGGGGTTGGGTTTTTGACTTTTTTTTTGCTGAATGTTTTTTCCTACGAGTGTGAAAGGGATGGAATCTTAAAACGCAGTCACAATTTCCTCCGGTGCAGCAGGGCAAACAAACACTGAATCGAACCAACACACCCAGCCTGCCAAAACCTTACTGGAAAGCCCCTCAGACAAAGAGTTCTGCAAATAGTTCTCACCAAAAACAGAGCTGAGAGGGGAAAGGAGGAAAAAAAAACAACAAACCACCAAATCCTTCCACTCCGCTCCCAAGCGTTGCGAACGAAAATACCAGAGGGCACGGGGTGAGGAGCAGCCCTGCGGTGTGAGCTCCACGGGCTGAGCCTGCAGCAGCCGGGACCCGCTGTGCCCTCGGCTTTAGCCAGAGAAAGCAGGTCCCCAGGGAGCAGGTTCCTGAAGCAGCGGGCCCGGAGATAACCGGGTCAGTGCCAGGAGCACGGCACGAGGGCAGGGAACAGCCTCACGCAGCGCAGGATTTGCTGCTGGTTCCGTGCCCGTGTGGGTGTCCCAGTTAAACTCCGTGCTTCGTGGGAGCAGGTTCCCGCTGCCGGCGGCGAAGCTCCTGCTGATCACAGCCCTGCTTGCCAGAACGAGTCCCCCGGTGCCCGCTGGTGCCGCTCAGCACCCAGGAGGGCGATGGGGACACGGGGCAGACCCCGCGGTGCTCCCCACCTGGCCGTCCCCCAGCCAAGGCAGCTTGGGAATGGGAACGGCTCAAGGGGGGGTGTTTTGGAAGGGGAAGCCCACCCCCGAAACCGTCTCGGCCTCAGAGCCGTGCCCATGCCAGGCGCAATCTGTGCCAATCGCCGAGGCCAACCTGCCGCCGTGGGGACTTCCCGGCTGACAGCCGCCACCTGGCAGCACCCACAGCAATTAACGCCCGCCTCCTCAGGAGGTAATTAAAGCACGGCATCGTCGGGAGCCTGCCTCGGGAACGGCACCTCCTGGCCTCGGCGGAGGCACGTTGGCTCACCAGCGGGTCTGTGCCGGGGGTTGTGGCACAGGACGGACGGCACAGCTCGCGCGGGGGTCTCGTCCTGCTGGAAGGGGGGCACAGGGTGGCGGGGGACGGCAGCTTCTCGGCTGCAGCCCCCAGCAGGCCGAGGTTTGGCTATTTCTGGAGGAGGCGAGCAGCTGGCAGGAAGCTGAAGAAGAAGCGGGGCAGTTTCTGTGCCGCCGGCTCCCAGGGCCATGGGGCAGCCAGCAGCTGAAGTGCCACCGCGGTGCCACCACAGCCTTGTGAAACGTCCCCGTCCCCCCCCCCCCAGACAGGGACTGACGCATGTGAGGGGGGCTCACGAAACGAGCAGGGCGTGCGCGACACCCGGGGAGGTGGTGTCACCGCGGGTGTCCTGCTGGGGACGGGGACAGCGGCACAGGCAGGGCTGGGCACCCGCAGCCATTCCACACCCACGTCTCACCACAATCAGGCTGGATGAAGCCAAAAAAAAGCCTCCGGCCTCCACTGATTCCCAATTCTCGTGGTTTTGTCGCAGATTTCTCTACCCAAGGGAGGTGAATTACCCCCAGAGGAGGCAGGAATTGTGCAGGCAGCACAGAGCAGCGCGGCAGCGCCTGAGCCTGGCCTGGGGGCCGCGGAGCAGCCAATTTCTGCACAGGAGCCCTAGGACAGAGCTGCCTCCCCTGGGACAGGAACACGGACCAGGTCGCTGTTCCCAGGCCGGGTGTCAGAGTTTCTTTTTCCTCTTAAAGTGCCGCAGTGTGAGATGTGCAAGGAAAACCTCCCAGTTCACCAAAAACGGGGGAGGAGAGAGAACAACAGAGATGGGCGCCAGCACTCCCCAGCCCCACGGCTAACCCAGGCAGAGGCTGCCGGGTTTCGGGTGGGTTGGCTGGGTTTTTTTTCTCTGATTAAAACCACCCGGGTCCTCCCAGTGACTCCTCGCCGGTCACAAGATGCTCACGGAGGAGGGGAGGCAGAAAACCCTTCGGCGGCGGCACCGGGACAGGCTGCGAGACGCCGCGGTCACCGCCAGCAGCTCGGTGCTTGCTGCCCGTGGGCGGGTGCCAGGGGCATGAAGCGGGGGCAGCCAGCCCTTGAGGGAGTCAATTTTTTACGACAGCTCAGCAGGAGGAGAGAATGACAGAGCGAGCGGGCAGGGGAGGCTCCCAGGAGGAGGTGAAAACAGCCCGGTATTTAAATAACTCGGGAGCAGAGCCGGCACCGACGCCGCGAGGTCCCCACCTGACAGCAGGGGACATGGAGCTCGTCCCCTCTGCCACGTCCCCGCGCTCGGGAGGGGGCAGGAGGCTGGCGAAGCTCCCCCCGTGGTGCAGAGCGGGGTTTTCCTCGCCCCGGCGCTCCCTGTTCCTGGGAAGTCTCCTCCCCAGCAGGATCGCACCGGGGTGGGGGGGGAAAGTAAATCCCGGCACGTTTACAGCATCACCTTCCACGGCAGGGCTGCGGGTCCTCGGCATCCGTCAGAGCTCGGATGGCTGCTGGGGAGGTGGTTTTAACCTGAACGTTTTGCTGGAAATCAGCAAAACGCCACGGCCCCAAGGCCAGCCTCATCGCCTCGAGCTCCAGCAGCTCCAAGGACAGGCATCCCCCGGGCTGGGCTCGCTTGCACGGAAGCGGAGCTGGTTCTAGGAGGAAGCAACGAGGAGAGCTCCTGGGGGTAAGAGGAGGAAAGCAGGTGCTGCGGGACTCCTGGAGGCAGGGAAAGCTCCGAGCCTCCCCCTGAAGCATCCTTTCGTCCAGCCTGGCAGGGCGGGAAGGCAAGCGCGGCCCCATCCGAACCGCAGGCGGCGTTACAGACGCGTCGGGAGCAGCTCAGCTGGGGCACCCCGCACAAACTAGGGCCGGGGGAGAGCCGAGCAGCAGGAGACGGCAGCCAGGGTACCGCTGGCACCCCACACCTGTGAGCTGCTGCTCTATGAGGAGACCCGCGGCGCTACAGGGCTGATGGCTCGCCTTCCTCCACCCACGAGGGTTTTGTGCCCGCTGCCGGCAGGCAGCAGCCCGCTCCCCGTCCTAAAAAGCTCTGCTGCCGGCCACAAGGGCGGCAGAGGGTTTCTTGCGGGGCCGGGAAGGATGCCAAAGGGCACAAAAGCAGCTCTCCTCCTCTTACCGCCTGCTTCGCCTCGCCACAGACACGGCGCTCAAGGACGCACCTCGCTGGAGCCTTCCTGTCTCCGGAATTTGCCCCGCTGCCCAAAGTCCCTCCTCGCTGCCCAGCTGTCTTTCCTGGAGGTGGCAAATAAAACGTGCACTTAGGACGAGGAGCAGGACCCTGCTAGCTTGCCCCCGAGGATGGAAACAGCGAGCTGAAGGGAAAAAGTCTTATTTGCCCCCAGGCAGCACCACGGGGTGCCGAGGAGGGGGACAGCCCAAAGCCCGCGGGATGCAGCCGCTGTCCCCAGCGAGCCCCACCTCACCCAGAGGGGAGCTGCCACGCTGCGCCTCCTTTCCTCCACCCCCAGCAGTGGCCGGAGCCAGGAATAAGGCTGGGAACACAACCCACGTCCCCAGGCCGAGCCGCTGACCCCCGGGGCTCGGGGGCACCGTCCCTTCTGCACCCTGCCAGGTGCCCGTCCTCGCACCTCCGAGCCCCAGGTCGGGGCTCACAGCCGCGCACAGGCAGGGCAGAGGGGCTCACAGCACCGGGCTGGAAGCAAAACCGATGGGCAGAGGCGAACGGTACCGAGGGCAGGCTCTGCAGAGCCCCGAACCCGGGCTGCTGCCGTGCCGCACGGACCCCCCGGCGGCACCGGGCTCCCGGCAGAGCCTGGGTGGGTTCCCGGTTGCGCTCCCACCCCAAAGGGCGACCCCGAGCCCGGAGCAGCCCCACGGGCTCGGGGAAGGCCGGGGTTGTGTAACCCAGGGCGAGGGGAGGAGCAGGCCCCGTGCCATGGGGCGATGCTGAGCCGGGGGGGGCAGAGACCCCGAAGCCCCCCGGTTCTGGTGACCGGGACGTGCTACGGGAGCGCATTTCGGGGCCCTCCCCGCCCCGCTGTCAGCCCCCCGCCGCGAGGGGCCCCGACCGCGTCCCAGCAAGGGGAAGCTGAGGCACGGCACCGCCACGGGCCCGTCCCCGAGGCGGAATCCCTCACCGGGAGGTCCCCTCCCCTGGGCCCGGTGGCGGCCACCGCTGCTGCTGGGATGGGGACGGGCACACGGGGCCCACCGGGACCCCACCAGCACCCGGTGCACCGAGGGGGGGGCACGGCACGGCCCGGCTGCTCCCCCGCCTCCTCCCCGCACCGCGCCCGGTGCAGCCCCGCTCCCCGCCGGTACCGGCCTGGCACCGGGATGGGGGGCGCGGGGGGCAACGGCAGCACGGCCGGGGTCGCTGCGAGCCCACCTGCTGCCGGCGGGGCCGGGGTGATGCCGGGGCTGGTCCCGGTTCCGCTCCCGGTTCCGCTCCCGGTGCCGTGCCGGTGCCGGTGCTGCTCCCGGTGCCGGTCCCGGTGCCCCCCCGCCTGGCCGGAAGCGGGGCGGAAGCGGCAACCCCGCCCCCCGGGAATTTCCCAGCTTGACCGACAGGCGCCGCAGCCAATAAGAGCGGGCGGCTACGCTATAAAAGGGGCAGGCTGAGGCGGTGTCGGGCAGTGCGCGCTGTAATGGCGGCCTGTGTGGTCGTGGGGGATGCAGGGGGCTGTGTGAACCCCCCACTATTTATTCTTTTTTTTTTATTATTGTTTTTCGGGGGGGGGGCAGCAGGCCCGCGGCTGTCGGCAGCCTCCCCTGTCTTACACGCAAAATGGCCGGGCCTGACCTGTGCGGGCGGCCCCCTCCTGGTGGGAAGCCCCTGAACCCTCGCTGTGGTGGTCTGGGGTCCTGAGGGGGAAGAGCTGATGTGAGGGGAAAAAAGGAGAAAAAAAAAAAGGGGGCTCTGCGGAAACCCTAGGCTGTCCTGTCGGTGTGGGTGCTGGGGGCCCAACGGAGCTTTTCCTCATAAGCAGCTGGGTCAGGGAGAATTCCCCGCTGGCTCTAATTACAGGAGAACGATTATAACCTCCAGCTGCGGTGCCCATTACCAACAAACCTCTCTCTATATTCCTTATTGCGTGTTTGCGAGCAACAGCAATCATCCTGGGGAGCAGGAGCCGTGGGGAACGCTTCCTGGCTCCTGTGGTTCTCTGGAACTCGCTCAGACGCTACCTGCCTGCCTTTCCTGCCCTGGTCTTACCGCAAGGGTATTTAAAAATAAAAAGAAATTAAAAAGCCCCGCAGTAAGCAGAGGTGCTGCTTGCTCGCTGCCTGTGCCCTCACTTTTTTTCCTGTCTGGATATTGTTGCTGTGCTCTGCGGGGCGGCCTTCGCTGGGGCTCGTGCCGTCTCCAGCTGTCCCAGCCCTATGCTCTGCTCCCTTCCATTTTTCCTTGGTAACTTAAGGTTTTGGAGTGCTATCTGGGTTATAAAGCTTTTTTTAAAAACAAATTCCTTTCCCTGCATGTTCCTCCATCCAGGCAGGCCATCGCCCTTGAAGCCCTGCTGGGGTGTGAGCCAGCTCGGCAGGTGCTGGTGCCCTGCGGTGCCGTTGGGGTGCTCGTGCCTTGGGGACGGGTCAGGGAGGTTTGGCTGTGCTCCTGAGCCAGGCACCCCTGAACAGGCAACATTGCCCCGATTCTTCCCCAAATTCCTTATTTTACCTCAGAGGCCCAGTCTTGTTTTGTAAACCCTCAGAAAACCCGGCTTCAGAGCTAAACGCAACCCCACGCGCCCAGAAAGCCTCGTGTTTAGCTCATACTTCCCTCCTGCAAAAAAATAGCCGAACCCCGTTCTGTTCCTGCGAGAGCAGAAGGGGTGGCCTGGGGCTGATCTGCAGAGCTTTGGGGCTGCTGGCCGAAAAACTGATTGTGATCCCCCCTGCTCCGTCCCCGTTGCCCACCGAACACAGCTGCGCGCTACTCACCCGGCCGGGCGCGGAGGGGCTCGGGGGGGACGCGAGCCCTTTGGTGCAGGCGCTCTCCGGCTGCGATCCCCAACTGCGGGAGCCCGGCCCAGCTGAGTTTACTTTTAGGCATGGAGAAGGGGAATTCCCCATGATGGAGGCCCCAGACAGCCTCTGCGTGGTTTTGATAGGCAGCCAGGCACCGCTTAAAGGGCTCTCCTGTGCCATTCCTCCCGGCCGAGGGGTGCGAGGGATTAGTCAGCGAGCGGAGGCAGGGAGGGGGCTGCCGTGGAGGCTGTGATTCACGCAGGGACTGCTGGAGGAGCTGCGTACATCGCTCGGGTTGCCTATGGCTGGGCGACTGCAGGTTTGCAAACGCTTGGTGCTTCTCCCTGGGGAACCTGCTGCGTCTTGCGAGAGGTGCCGGCGTTGTCCCGCGTGGGTTCCTGTCCCCTTTTTGGCCATCCAAAACAGGAGGATGCTTCGTGGGACAGCAGGGAAGAGCTGCGCCTGCTGGTGAAGCCAGGCAGGTGTGCCAGACCTGCAGGCAGTCCACAGGGACCGTGCACTAGGTGATCAGAACTAAAGCCGGAGCTGGAATAAACACCAAAGGCTTAAATGTTTATCTCAGAGGGGCTGAACCCAGCTGCTGAGCTCCTCACCCATGGTGCCGAGTTACCCTGAAAGCCTGGGGGAGCTGTCGTCTCCACCAGGGACGTGCAGGGCCGATTCCTCCTCCAGTAAGGCCAGCAGGATGGGGGACCCTGCTCTGTCAGCTCCAATAGCTCTTCGTTTTCCCCAGCTGCTCTCTGTATTCCTGCCCTAGGTCACCCCCAGGCTGGCCCCAGCGCTGGGACAAATTTCCCTCTGAGCAGTGCCTGGACCGGGGCTGGCAGAGCTTTCTCGTCCTGGTGGTTCTTCCTCATTCCTCCGGTCCCTCCGTGCTCACGGGGCTCACCTGACGGCAGCCGTGATTCACGGGCGTGCAGGAGCGGCTCTGAGGCTGAGCTCACAGCTGCCGTTTTGACACACGAGGGTTTTTTTTCAGGGAACCTCAGCCTCGTGCACGTGAGGGCACCGTCATCGCTGCTGTGGTTACTGCTGCGCCAGCCCGTGCTGCCGCGGGGTGAGAGCATGGGCAGCCTCACCTCCTGCAGGTGTTGGGGCTCTCCTCCTGCCCTCTGCTTATTTCAGGATCACATTCCCTTTGGGTTCGCCCGCCTCAGGTGTCAGGAAGTGCACATCTGGCCGCGCAAACCCCACAAAGACCAGCAGCCCGCAGCACCCAAGAAATCCTCCTGCCCTAAATGCTGCCAGGCGGACTGGGTGCCTTCACCCCATGGGGACGATGGGACTGGGTGTCCCGGGTGGCTGTGCTGCTGCTGGGCACAGCTGGATCTCTACAGGGCCCCGGGACCCCTTGTGGGTTAGATCTGCCTGGGACGCTTAGGGGTTTAGGGCCTCACGTGGCTGCGGGTGCTGTGGGTCGGTGCCCGTGGGGTTTTGCTGGGGGCTGCTGCTGACCCGCCGCATCCCGGTACCCCGCCGGGGGAAGGAAAGCAGAAGGACGACGATGACGCTGCAAGAGCCCGGGGAGGAAGCTCCGGCCGCAGCAGGGGATTTCCAGCACACTGTGATCTGCTGCCTATGCAAATCAGGAACTCAGAATTAACCTGGCGGGGACGGGAGGGCGAGGGAGAGAGGTGCTGAGCCGGGCTGGGGCGGGGGGCTGCCGGGAGAGGAGAGGGCGGAGGGTGGGAGGACTTGGGGTGGGAGAAGGCCGGTGGAAGGACGGCGCGGGGAGGTGTCAGGAGGGATCCGGCTCCTTCGGGCCTCCTGCGGCCCCCTGCCTTCACGGGCATCGGGGCTGCCCAGTGGCTTCCCGTGGACGTCGGGCTGCTGTCACCTGCCTCGTTTCGCCCTCTCGCTGGATGAGAGCTCCCTTCTGCCTCCACCTCTGGCAGGCCCTGGTGCAGATCATCCCCACCTCCGTCCTCCACCTCCGCAGGACACCGGAGGTTGAGGCAACGCCGAGAACTTCCAGGAGCCAGGTCCCAGGAGCACTCAAGTATTGTTTTCCCTGCTTTAAGCTTCCAATTATTCGGAATCCCAACTTCATTGTTTAACAGAGGGGATTTTCCCCTCTTCCTCCCCCCCCTCCCCAAGGCCGTGTCTCATCCAGTTGCGACGCCTGACGAACGGGCTTGTCACCGTGCCCCGGCCAGCCAGCTGCACGGCGCTCGGCCGCTTCCCAGCCTCAGCTCACGGCGGGGAGCACCGCCGAGCAGCACGCAGCTGTGCAGGCAGCACCGCTTCCTCCTCCTTCCGCTCGGGAAGAAGAAAAGCTGGAGGAATAACTCTCAGGACTCGAGGGGCTGGCTGCGTTTCCCCGCTGCAGAGCACGGAGAGGCCGGTGGGTGAGACTGGGAGCATCTCGCTGGGGTTGCAGCGTCCGTGTGTCTGCCCCTCGCCCCCTCCGGTACCAAAGAGGATCTGACTCAGAGGCAACGATCCGACCCTCTGCACACCGAACCAGGGCTCGTGGGGTTTTTCGGATGTCGCCACCTGTGAAACCTGGCGTTGGCCGTGCCTGGAAGTGAGCCCCTGCCCGTGGCCTTGCTGGGCAGTGCGCACGGCAGCTGCTGCAGGGCTGCTCCCTTGCCCCGCAGCTGCACCTCTGCAGCAGCCCCAAGCGGGGACCTGCCTCTGGGCCGGGCCCTGCTCAGCCTTCCTGCCTTGTTCCCTTCTCTGGGCCCGTCATTTTGTCCCTGCCTTTCCCAAACTGCCGGCCCTGCTGTTCCCATTTTGCCACTTGCCATCAGACCGGGTGGGTTGGGTCCCCTGGGTTCACTGGAGACGTTCCTGCGGGGCAACAAGGGGGAGTTTTCCCTGGAGAACCGGGGTGCTGCAGGGCTGCAGCTGCCCTGGCTGAAGGCTCTGTGACCTGCCCTGCACAGAGGCTTGTCGTGGGCAAAGCAGTCCCAGTTTGGGAATTTTTTACTTAATTAAATGTACTGCCAGCTTATACACATTTCTAGTCGGCAGGCTGGGTATTAAACAAAGTACAACAATGGAACAAGCGTTCTGCCCACCGCCCCGGGGCATCTCTTGGCCCAACACCACCTCTCCCCTGCCTCCTTGTTGTTTCCCTTGTTCCAGGGAGCAATCCCAAACTGTCCCAAACGCTTCGGCAGCTCACAGCCACGCGCGGCTCTTTCTGGCTGCCACCTCTGTGCTTCCTGCTGGGTTTCTCCCACTCCTGTGGTGCTGGTCCCCCTCAGCCACGGTCCCTCGCAGATGTCCCTGCGTTGGTGTGGGTCACCCCTGGTGTGTCCCAGGTGTGAGCACGTCTCCAGCTCCCGTCTCCTGCCCCCGTTCTCTGCCCCAGCTGCAATCACAGCTGCCGGAGCTGGGGCGCTGGGCGCAGGAAGCGAGACCAAGGGGTTTGGGCAGCAGGGCTTGCCAGGATTGCTCTCCCAGGGCAGGGAGTTCCTCGGAGGAGGAAATCCCATCTCGCTCTCCCTCCCTGTCCCCAAACACGCCGTGACTCCGGTATCTTGCTGTCCTTGCGGAAGCGGCAGCGGGTGCCAGGGGAATTCCTGGTACGTGGGGAGCGGGGTACCTGGGTCAGCCGGGCTTCCTGGCGGGGGGCTGGTGGGGACGTGGCCTCTCAGGGGGCTTCTGGGGCTCCAAGAGGCTGTGAGTGATGGAGTCACCCATCACGGGTTTATAGCACAGCCAGGAAGAGGGTGCAGGGGGCTGCCCAGGGCCAGCAGAGCTCCGAGGACACTGCAGCCGCTCCCAGCTGCGGGGACGCAGTTGGATGGGACCTGCTCTGCTCCCCGCGGTCCCTCCCTGGCAGGATCGCACCAGTACGGTGCCGTGCCCCAGGAAGAGCCGGGCAGATGAAGATCGGGGCTATATCCGCCCTTCAAAGCGCCTTCATGCTCCGCTCGAAGCCTTTGCAGCAGTTCCCCAGCAAAACACGAGCTGCTGAGGGGGCTCATCTCTACCTGTGGGTGCAGGGAAGATGGAGGAGCCCAAACCTCTACCAGAGGGCACAAAAAAGCCTCCGAGGGCTTGTTCACCCCTGAGAAAAGCGTGTTTGTCACAAGATGTTGTACAGGAAGGCACCAAGGGAACGCTCAGTGCAACAACCCCAACCCAAGGCCCTTCAGCTTCTGCGGTTTGTGTCTGCACGCTGTTGCCTCACCACCTCGTCGGGGTTTGAAGTGCTGTAACAGCGCTGCCTTGTTCCCCCTAACGCCGCTTTGGTAGTTTGGAGGCAAACCTTTCCTCACCGGGCTGTTCCGAGGAAAATGCGGCTATTTCAGGCTTTTTTGTTCCGACTTGGAAACAATTGAAAGTGCTGGAATTTCCCACTTTTGGAAATTCCAGTGCTTTCCTCCCGGGAGCCGGGGGAAGCGCAAACATAAACTGTTTGGGGGCGTAGCCTTCGTGGCGTGTGCGCTTCGACTGCCTCTGTGGCAACTTGAAAGCACAGGAAACCCTCCGCAAGGATGAGCGGATGCCATCGAGTCCGATTCCTATCTCTGGTTTATAAAAGCCTCATCCGCACAAGAGCCAGCCTCTGACCGCAGCCTGGAGGGGAGCGGCACGAAACCTGCCAGGGGCTTTCAGAGGCACGGCCTGAGGCTCCCGGGGACGGCCCTGCTGGCAGCACCAGGCACGTTTCGAGCCCCTGTGCCTGGCCTGGTGCTGCTCAGGGGGTCTTTGGGGGCTTCAGGGGAGCCTGATCCCCCCTCCCCAGCTCTGCCTGCAGGAGCACGGAGCTGCCGGGGCCCCATCCCACCATAACCTGCCCCAACAGAGGGGCTGCTCTCACCCCCCGCTCAGCAACAGGAAGGTTTTATTCACGAGACCGAAAACCGTCTTGCCCCCACGGGTAACTATTCCTGGGTTAAGTGGCACGTTTGGCTACGAATCCTTTTGCACAGAGACAGACGGTGTGACCCCCCCCACCCCCCCGGGTCCCCTCCCCGCCACCCCCCTGCTTGCGTTGTGGTGCCGTTCCAAGTGAGGGGCGCTCCGCGGGGTCCCCAGCGGCCCCCAAAGCCCCCGAAGCTGCAGTGAGGCCCAGGCGGTGGCTGTGTGCGTGCTGCTGGCTCAGACAAAGTCGGGGCTGGCGCGGGCGCCTAGTCCTCCCCGCCGCACAGGGCCAGCAGAGCCTTGCGGTAGTCGCCGGAGGTGTCCTTCTGCGGGAGGCAGAGCCGGCTCAGCGCCGCCGTCTCCGGCCCCACGAGCCTCAGATCGGGGCTCGGGGTCCAGGCTGGACAAGGTGCTGAGCTGGAGGGATGGGTCCCTGCCCCCTCACCTCGATCATATGGTGCAGCGATTTGTCAAACAGGTCCAGGAACTCGCCTCGGATGTTGAGCAGGTCGATTTCGCTTCTGGAGATCATGATCCGGGTCAGTGTCCTCTCGTCCGTGCCGGCACCCTGCGGAGAGGAGCTCGAACAAATAACCCCAAAAACCACGGTCTGGGACCCTCGCGGCACCTCCGGCACAGCCCAAGTTGGAGCTGTCGCCTTGGAGATGTGCTGCTGGCACGGCACGAGCTGCGCCGGCCCCTGCTAACCCCGAAAAATGATGTAGGGATCGGTCTGAGCTCAGCCCTGCTCCCCGGGGACGGCTGGAGGCCAAGCCCCATTGCTGCTGGGGGGTTACCTCAGAGCCCCAAGGGCCCTATAGCCCCCTCCCTCCGTGTGAGAGCCCCCACGCACCTTCATGGACTTGTAGAGCTTGTCGGCGAAGAAGGCCGGCTTGTTCTTCACGCTGCGCACTGCAACACAGAGGGGGACAGGGTGGCCTCGGGGCACCCCGGGGGACACGTCCCAGCAGGGAGCTGCGCCCCCCCTCGGTACAGGGCTGAGGGCATGGCCCCAATAAATGCCCTGACCCCAATAAATGCCCTGACCCCACGCCGTGCCGGGAGAGCCCTGCAGCCCCGAGGGAGCAGCAGGGTTGTGCCGCTTCGTCGGCTCGGCAGGGGCAGGCGAGGGGGTGCTGCCCCGTGCCCGTCACTGACCGATGGCCACGAAGGCGTCCCTCACGTCCCCCGACATCCGCTTCCTGATGGTGTGCTCCACGTCGTGGTTGGTCATTTTGATGAACTCCTGAAACACTGCAGGGGGGAGAAAGAGCGGGGTCACCACCGAGCCGCTCGTCCCAGCGCTCCCAGGGGACCCGAGCCCCAGACGCGGAGGTTTTTGGGCCACGTGGCTTTGGGTGACCTCAACCGAGCACGAGGCTGTGCCGTGTCCTCCCACGGTCTGTGGGGACGTGGGGACATCCAGCCCAGCACCTAGGGCCCTACCTCTGCGGAGGTGGGGGTAGCTGCGGGTGCAGAGGATGCTGAGGAAGCGGGTCTCCAGGGAGTCGCTGGAGTCGTTGCTGGAGACGTCGGCAAGTTTCTGGGAGAGGAGCCGAGAGTGAGGAGGGGGATGAGGGGATGGGTGTAGGGGACAGGGGAAGGGACGTCAGGCAGCTCCTCCTGGGGCAGCCAGTCCTGAGTGGGGTGGGCAGCCTCTTGCGGGCAGGGAAACTGCTTTTTTGGGGAGCTAAATGGCATTTTCTGTGCATGGACGTGAAGGCGTGAAGCTGCACAACCACAGTGTCTCGGAGAAATGTCAGTGTTCTCCGGGTTTTATGGGGGGAAAAAATAAAGGCACCCCATCCCCAGACATGGACCCTGCAGCCCCAGGTGTGGCCGGAGCAGCCTGCTGTTGGGGCTGCTCCCCAGCCCCGCACCCAGGGACCGCGGCACCCCCCAGGCACGCTCAAGGCAAAGGGCAGGCACTCACCAGGGTCTCAGCCACAACCTGGTGGGGAGAGAGAGAGAGAGAGAGACAGGAAGACAACAGGGTCAGAAGGTGCTGCACAACCTCTGTCCTCCCCTGGCAAAGTGGGGGAATTCTAGCAAAAGCCCCTAAAACGACCTCTCCGCGGCTCCCCTGCCTCACCAGGGGTCAGCCTGACCTTAGGAGCCACCCGTGTCCTCCTGTGGGTGGGTGCCAGCACCGCTGGCTGTCGGGAGAGGTTTGGCCGTGCAAAGTGAGCCCCCCACCCCTGGGACTCAGGTCCCAGCCTGACGCTCCTCAGGGAGCATCCTTGTGTGGCCCCAGTGCCAACAGGGCCTTAAGGGAACGCTGCCCGGGACAGGGCTGGGTGAAAACAACCACGAGCCGGTTCAGGGCTGGCTTTGCCAGGAAAATACCGCCTGGGCTGGGACAGCTGCTGCCCGGCTGGCTCGTCCCCGTGCGCGTCGTTCCTGGCTCTCTCTTTCTCTGCAGCGCATGCAGCGCGTGCAGCCAGCAAAGCACCGCTCCCTCTGCCGGCAGCGGCCCCGCTCCCTGCCACGCTGCGGGGTGCACGGGGTGGCGAGGGCTGGGAGGTCAGGGAAAGGTGCCCAGGGTGGTGGGAAGGTGACCCCGGGGATGCCCCCCCGCTCTGAGGCACGGAGGAACGATGCTTGACCCCCAAAAGGAGCCCTCTTTGTCCCCTCCCTGTCCCTTGTCGCATGCCAAAGGAAACCAAAGCAGGGGAAGCAGCCGGCCCCCATCCTGCCGTGGAGCCCCAGGGAGCAGGATGTGGTCAGGGCTCTCCTGGGACCGGGAGCTGAGCCAGGCAAGGGGCCCAGCACCCCACTTCTGGCACCTCAATCCCCTCCAGTCCCGGCTCACTCAGCCCAGGACCTGACGGTTTGCGGGTTGAAGTGAAAAAGCAGCTTGAGCTGCAGGGGTGCCCACACGCAGCCCAGACGTGGGTGCCTCCTGCAGGCCAGCCCGGGGCTGCCTCTGAAGCTGAAGTCCCAGATTTTAGCACTGCTGGGTGCTGCCAGGCCCCCAAAGCAGCTGACCCAGCGCATGAAGCGGCGCAGCCCCTGGTTTTGATCCCCCGGGGCTGCTTTGCAGGCTCCGTGTGCGGGGAGCAGCAGCAGGAGCTTCCCCTGCCGGGGTGTCCCCTCGCCTGGCATTTGTCCCTGCAGCTCGCAGAGCCCCTGCCCCCCAGCAGCGTGTGCTGCCCTGGGGATGCAATATGCTCGGGGTTTGGTGCGCAGAAAATAAATAATTTTTAAAAAAGCTCCTTACCTTGGCGTCTTCGTGCGCCTGGGTGAGGTTCTCCGGCCCCTCATCGCGGTTGCCCTGTGGTTGGATGCAGGAATCATGGAGAGGACATCTGGAAAGTGCCCAAGACCACGGCAGCGCAGCGCTCCCCTGCTCTGTCTTCTCCAAACCACGTCCCCCAAACCCACCCCGCGGCACGGAGGGGACCACCCCCGGCGGGAGACCCCTCGCCCCCCGTACCAGAGCCAGGGAGACGAGAATCCTCTTGAAATGTCCCGACGTGTCGGAGCTCAGGTCGTCCTCCAGGCGCTTGTGGTAGGCTGCGGACAGGGGACACAGCTGAGCCCTGCACATCACAGGACGGATCTGAGGGCTCCCCGAGGCGCTCCACCCCATGCCGTACCCTGCTGGTACGCCTCGTTGATAGCCGCGATCTCCTGGTTGTTCCGCGTGGCCATGATCTCGATGAGGACACTCTCGTCTGTGCCGGCCCCCTGGAAGAGAGCGGGGCGGGATGGAGAGGTGGGATGGAGGGGGGCTGCGGGGTGCCAGCGCCGCGTGGGGACACTGCAGCATCGCCCCGCTGGTGCCCCACAAGGATGAGCCGCTCCAACCCCCGTGCCACAGCATGCCGAAAGTCTGCATCCAGCCAACGTCCCCATTGCCCCTACCCTGCCTTTGCCATGGGTAGTGCAAAACCGCTCTATGTGGGCGCGCTGGAGCCGCTCGCATGGCTCCGACAGTTACCTCCACAGCCTTCCGCAGCTGCTTGGCGTCGTACTGCGCCGGCGTCAGCATGAGCCCCAGGATCAGCTTGGCCAAGCTGCCCGACAGCTCCGATTTCAGGTCCGCCATCAGGTCCTGCAAAGGCATTTGGGTGTTTCACGGCCCCGCTCCTCCTGCGGGGACAGGCCGAGGTGACAGCAGGGAGAAGAGCGGGGAGAGACGCAGGGAGGTGGGAGGCTTCTGGGAAGACCTCGGGGCTGTTTGAGGTCACATTCGGGGGGGCTCTGGAGGCCTCCAGGATGGGGAAAACAAAGGGGAAGCGATGTTCCCTTGGGCTTCTGGTGCACCCAGAGCAGGAGGCTGCTCGGAAAACCTCATTTTGCCGCGGGGGAGTCATTACGGGGCACAGCAGGGCCGCCCACCACGTCCGTGGCAGGATTTCTTTCAACAAGGGAAGGATGCGGGCAGAGGGTTGGAGTGGGGTGGGAGAGGGGCCAGCAGTACCCTGCCGTAGTGAGCCTTGTAAGCCTTAATGATCTGCTGCCTCTGGGCGTTGCTCCTCTGCGTGACCACATCGATGATGGCCCCTTCATCGGTGCCTGCAAGGACGGCAGCGAGGGCTGCATCCCCGGGGCAATAACCGGGCACACCGCTGCCCCCTCTGCACGGGGGGGCACGGGGAAAGGGCAGCTCCCGCAGCCCCTTATCCCCCCTCCCCGGGGCCCTGTGTGGATTTTCTCCCCCCGCGATGTGTCGGGGAGCACCTCCCCATGGTGCCAGCATGGTGCATGGCCCCCCGCTTACCCAGACCCTTCATCGCCTTGCGCAGCACCTGCGCGTCGCCGTCGTCGTTGAAGCCCGCGGCGGGCTGCACGGTGCCTTGGAGCTGCGGGGCACAGAGGGGTCGGGGGCTGCCCCGAGCCAGCGGGGTGGTGACACGGAGGGACGGACGCAGGGACGGTGCCGCCCGGCGAGGCGATGCGCAAGCGGGTGGTGGGTTAGTGCAAGCACCTGGGGCTGGGGGTGAGGACGTCCCCGCCACCCGGGCACCCCGTCCGTCGAAGGGCACGGCACAGCCAGGCTGGCAGAGGGTGGGGAGGAGGCGGCAGGCAGTCCCCAGAGTCCCGCAGTGCTGCTGGGCGCCGTGCCCGCCTCCCCTAGCGCTGAGACACCTCGGTGGGAGCTGGGTGTGGCAGCTGAGAGCCAGGAGAGGGTGCGGAAAGGGTTCCGGCTCGTGCCTTGTGTCCGCGCCCTCCTGTAGCTACCCTGCCGCGGGGTGGGTGCCCGGGGTGCATCACGCAGACATGCGAGACCCGCTGCCCCAGCGAGAGAGGCTTCAGAAAGAGAAGTTAGTGGAGCAGCGGTGCAGAGGCCGGGGCAGCCTCCGAGGCTTATGCCACGCCGACCTCACGCCCCGAAACCGAAGAGCCAGAAGTGTTGAGAGAAGGCGCAGAGCGAGAGGCGGGGAGCGGGGTGGCCGTGCCCCGCGGCGCAGGAGGAGCGGCCGGGGTCCCAAGCTGGCGGCGAGCGGAGGGGGCGCGGGGGTGTCTGGGGGTGCTGACCTGGACTTTGACCACGGCGCTGTGCTCCCACATCTGGTAGGCCACCTGCGCCGCCTCGGGGAAGAACTCACCCGCGGCACTGCAACGGGAGGGCAAGGACGGGCGGGCAGTGAGCTGCGCCCCGCCGGGCGGCCCCCACGTCCCCAGCAGCCCTGGCCGAGGAGGGTTTTGCACCCTCTGGGTGCTGGGCAAGGGGGGACCAACCACGGCACCGTTGCTGGCTTCGTGTGCCGAGCCACCAGCCAGCCGTGCCGGCACGTGCTCTGCCAGGATCCAACCCAGAGGTTTGTCCCGTGGGGACAAGGAAGGGTGGGCAAGGGGTGACAGGAGGTCTTACTCATCGTCCCCTCCGCACAGCTTCAGCAGCGCCTTCTTGTACTCCCCGGAGGTGTCCTCCTGGAAAGGGGCAGAGGTGGAGGAGGGTGCGTGGCAGGGACATGCCGTGGGTGCGGGATGGTGCCATGGGCATGGGACGGTGCCGTGGGAAGGGCACGGGGAGAGAGGGGCTCCCCCCGCTGCCTCCTCCCAGGTGGACCCCCAGCACTGGGGCTGGGGAGGGGGCTCAGCCCGTCCCCATGCTCGGTGTGGGGAGGGAGGCAGTGCCAGCAGCCTCTCGGAGGGAGGCCGGGAAGCCCAGGGCCTCACCTTGATCATGTTGTAGAGAGACTTCTCGTACTTGGTCCTGAACACCTCCCGGATGTCCAGCATGTCGATCTCGCTGCGGGACACCATGATGCGGATCAGCGTGTTGTCCCTCGTGCCCAGCCCCTGCAAGGGAGGATCCGCCATGTCAAGCCCCATAAGAGCAAACCTGCTCGGTCCTGCCAGGAAGGTGCCTGGGGAGGGTGCTCGCATTTGGGGCACTATCGGATTTGCCCTCAGCCCAAGGTTTGAACGGCTGAGTCCTTTGGAGGGGAGAGCAGAGACCCCAGGACACGCAGGTCCTGTGCACGGCGAGGCGAGGGGAGCTCTCCCCTGGGGCTGGGACGAGGCACCCACCTTCATGGCCTTGTAGAGCCTCTCAGCAAAGTACTCCGCCGTGCTCCTGATGCACTTCACTGCGGGAGGAACGGGCAAAGTGAGGGGAGGGACACCAGCAGCCTGCCCTGGCTGTGCCAGCACACCCCTGCCCACTGTCCAGCACAGTCCAACAACAGCACATCTGCCCCCGGTCCAGCACCCCCATGCCACCGTACCCACTGCCAGCATCAGCTTTTCGAAGTCACCGGAGAGCTCTCCCTTGATGCTCCTCTCGATCGGCTTCCCTGAAATCTTCAGGTACTCGTTAAAGACTGCGGGACGAGAGCAGACAGAGCCCATGGCTGAGCCCTTTGGGCACTGCCAGCAGTGGGGCCAGCGTCCCCTCGGGGCACACGGGCAGGGTGTCCCGGTGGCTTGGGTGTCCCCACCCCTCAGCCCGGCCCTACGAGCCCTCGTGGGACACGCAGGACACCCCAGCAGATGACAGAGCCCAGGGGACCAGGCGGGTGGCCTTGGCAGGGGAAGGTGCCCGGGCCCCGCAGGAGGAGGCGCTCACCCATGCGGAGGTGCTGCTTGCTGCGCCGGCCCAGGATGTAGATGAACTGCGCCTCGTCCGTGCCCCATTTCAGCTCGCCGGCTTCCAGCAGGTCCTTGCGGGATGGGGAAGGGGGCAGAGAGGGATGGAGAGGGGATGGAGAGGATCCGAGTCAGGGCACTGCTCGCACAGGGCTCTGCCCCCCATGCCCACTGCCCTTTTCAGCCCATGCTCTGGGTCGTGCAGTGCCCGCAGCCCCATCCCTGCCCAGATGGCACCCACAAAGCCTCACCTTGGCGTCCTGCTCCACCAGGTCCTCGCTCACCACGTCGTCCTCCTCCCTGGTGCCCTGTGGGACAGCCACGGGCTCAGCCCCGCCGGGCTCGGGCACCCGCTGCCGGCAGGGCCCGGACAGATGGACATACCTGGAGCAGAACCACGAGCATCTTCTTGAAGTGTCCCGACGTGTCTCCGACGATGTCGGCCTCCAGGTCTCTCTCGTAGGCTGGTGGAAGATGGAGAGGTCAGGGCTCGGGGAGCCGGACCCTCTTAACTCTGCCCCCAGGGGACACGGGGCAGCCCCTGCCCTTCCCCAGCCCTCACCGTCCTTGTAGGCGGCCACCAGGTCGTGGATCTCCTGGTTGGTGCGGGAGGCGAGGATCTCGATGAGGCACTTCTCGTCCGTGCCGATGCCCTGGGGGCAGAGACGCAGCCCTGTGAGCTGCGGGACGAGCTGGGGATCCCCAGAGGGGTCCCGGGGGGCTGCCCTCCCCTTACCCCGATGGCGTCTTTAATCTCCTTGGCATCGCTGTAGGCTGGGGGCCGCATCAGGCTCACGATCAGCCGCTCAAACTTGCCTGTCAGCTCGTACTTGAGGTCTGCGATGAGGTCCTGGAGGAGGAGGAGGATGAAGAGGAGGAGGAGGAGGAGGAAGGGGCTGGGACCCCTTTTTCTCCGCAGCAGAGGAGCGTCTCCCAGCGGGGCCACGGCTCATGGGTGGCAGCCCCTGCGACCCGCCTCTGGGGCACGGATTTGGGCTGGTTCCTGACGTTACCTTCCCATAGAGGGACTTGTAGGCCTGGCAGATCTCCACGCGCTGCTTGTTGCTGCGGGACGTGATGAGGTCGAGGATGGCCTCCTTGTCGCTGCCTGCGGGGGACAGATGACTGGCTCTCACCCCTCTGGGCTCGGCATCACGGCCCTGCCATGCCCAAACCCGCTCCTGGCTGGGGCAGGAGGAGAAGCAGAGCCAAGGGGCAGCACCAGGAGGAAGAGGAGGGGGAGCCAGGGGTCCTGGCACGCTGTGAAAACAGGCAGGGGAGGCAAGGCAGGACGCCCAGCCGTGCAAGGGTCAGCGGGGAACGGGGGATGTGGGGGTGGCCCCAGGGTGACGGGCTTGAGGGGCATCCGTACCGAATCCCTTCATGGCATTGTACAGGGCCTCCGCGTCCTGGCTGGCATCGAAACCCGGGAACTCCTTCACTGAGCCCCTGTAGACCTGGAGGGAGGAGGCGAGCCGATGCAGGGGGAAGGAGCGCGCCGCGGCCCCGTGCCCGTCCCGCGGGGAGGGTGGCTGCAGGACGGGGCCATGGGCAGCAGCGGGGCCAGTCCAGGTCCCGTTGGGGTGGCGAGGAGGCACGGCTCCGTTTGCCCTTTGTGCTCACGCCGAAGCCAAAGCACGCACACCGTAACGGGGCTGGCTGCTTTGGGAGCAGGCTCCTGCCGGGCTCCCAGCTCCCTGGGCTCGGCTCGGGGAGGTTGGTGAGACAGAGGGGGGACCCCAGGGAGATGCCCTGAATGCAGGCACCGGGGCCACCCCCTGCAACGCAGCCACGAGGACTTGGTGGCATCAGATTCAAAGCAAACGGGAGAAAGCCATTCCTCCACCCGTGGTGAGCGAGGAAACCCTCAGGACCATGAGGACGCCCAGGCTCCGCACGGGGTGCGGGCGATGGGACGGATTTACTGGCACGAAATCCCCACGAGCTGCTAAACAGAAAGCCCTGAGAAGCAGCAGAGCTGCAAACAGCCCGTCTGAGTGCATGAGTGTCATGAATGTCTGAGAGCATGTTCCCACGGGGTCTGGGACGGTCCCAGGGGCTGGAGCAGAGATCTGGGACACGGGGAGAGGATTTCCCTGGAGCCTCAGAGATCTCACGGGCTGGCAGCACTCCGCTCTGCCTGGCTGCTCCTCCAGGCACCGAGCCTTTCCGCACAACGGGGTTGAGTCCCACCCAAAAGAAGAGCAGGGGCTGGGATTTCCCTCCCCAGCTCAGCTTTGTCCTGGGGAGTTTACCCCAGGACAGCACCAGCCCCGGCACGAGATCAGCACCATCCCTGGGTGGAAGCAGACGTGAAACCAGCCCAGCCCCGCGTGGTGGAAGCAGAAGGAACCAGACACGTCCCTGCCGGACACCAGCAGCGGGGACAGCCGAGCAGAAATCCCCTGGTGGGAACTCCTGCAGGGGGGCAGGAGAGGGGCCGGTGTCCCCGACCCAGGGGGTACCCCCGGGAACAAACCTGAGGGAGCCCCAGCACCCTGCACCCCGCAGGCAGGACCTCGAGGAAGCAGCCTGCCTTTGTTTTCCTGGCACTATTTTCCGGGCTCGTCACCCTCGCGGAGGTGCTGCCAGCGCTGACGTCCCGTGCGGCGGGGAGCAGGGCAGCTGTCCTCGGGGGAGGCGTGCAGGCACGGGGACGGATTGTGTTGCAGGAGACTTACTGCAGGGCTGCATTTAGCCCCGCTTCCCGACAGCTCCCAGAGCTTCCCGGCTCTGCGGGAGCCGCTGCCCACACCCGGGGCACTGATAAGGATTTGCAAGGCAAAAGAGGCGCCTGGAGGCCATAAGGAGGGGATGATGGTGGCCGGGGGGGTGCTGGGGTCTCACTGGGGGTGACAAACTGGCGGGGGTGAGGGAAACTGAGGCAGGAGCTGAGCGCTGAGCATCACCCTCGTGGGAACAGGCCCCGGGGGGTGCAGGAGCATTACTCAGCAGGGAAGCAGCACCCTGAGGTTGTGCCCTCCTCACGCCTCCATCCCGTCCATCCCCCTGCTTCAGCGGCTGGGGGGCCCCCTGCGTCCCCTCCTCCAGCCTCTGACTCATCCCAGCCTGCCTCCAGCCTGCAGGGACCTCGGAGCTAAAAATAATCCAGGCTGGGGCCGAGCAGGCGGAGGCAAAATTCCCGGCGTGGCTTTGCTCCCACCCCGCAGCACGGCTCGGCGGGCTCTGGACCACCCCAGGGGCGATGCTCACCCGCGCTGTGCCTCGGTTTCCCCCCCCCCGAGAGGCCTCCGTCCCCTCATCGGCTGGGGGGAAAGCCGTGGGCAATTGTGCTGGGGGCAATAACCGCGTGTTTTCTACAGGGAACGGGGAGCTGGTCACGGCTGCCCAGCCGGGGCTTCCCTCCCACGCCTGATGGGGACACCTGCCCGGGCAGCTGCTGCCTCGCTCAGCCCCGAGCCTGGAGGGGGGCTCACAGCAGGCTGGGACACGAAGGGGATTTCTCCCCAGCTTAATCCCAAATCCCAGCGCAATGCCCATTCCCCTCCCCATCCCACAGCCCCGTTTCTCTCCCCCGTCTCACTGAGGCCCCAAAAGGGATTTTTTTTTGCTCCTGGCTGCCCCCCACCAGCCTCCCCAATCCGTACCTTTCCTTTGGGTGCCATGGCTTGCCGGGCCGGGGATCACAGCACCGAGGGCACGGAGGAGCTGCAGGAGGGAGGAGAAAAGCAGACGTGAGCAAAGCATCCCCTCTGATGTGAGCCAAGCCCCCCCCTCAGCACCCTGCTGCGGGGCCAGGCTGGGCACAGCTCCCACCCTGGGCATCCCCATGCCCTGGGACAGGGACGGGGCTCCCCAGACGTGCCCCACAACGAGCAGCACCGAGCTCCTCCTGCGCCTGGCAGCGAGTCAGGGACCCCACGGGCTGGGGACAGCAGGGACGTGCCCCCGCACAGCTTCCTGCCAGCTCGGGGACAAACCGGGAGGGGAAGAAAGCGCTGAATAAGTGGAAATGGGCTGAGCATCCTCTGCAAGGTTGGTGCTGCAGCGCTGACCTCGCTGCTCCCCTGGCTCAGGGGGTCCCACCCTGCAGCCCCCCCAAGCCCCAGGGCCCTCCTGGCTCCAGATACCGCTGGGGAAACCCCTGCGGGGCCAGGTAGCACCCGCTGCTGGCTCTGTCTGGGTTTCCATGCACCGAAGGAAGGCTGCCATCGGCCCAACGTGCAGAGCAGAGCCCAGGAAATGCAGCTCAGTTTCTCGGGTAACCGGCGGCTTGTTTTCTACAAGCGGTGCCATTTATAGCCGCCGGCCACCTCGCTGCCTCCCCACCCCCGGGGAGAAAGTCCCCGGGCAGCAGGGTTTGCACTGAGAAAGCTGGCGGAAGGAGAGAAACAGCTGGAAAATGGAGGGTGGCTGTGAATGAGTCCCCCAACGTCATCCGAGCTGCTCAGCGCCTCCGGCCCCGAGCGCCGTCCCCCTTCCAGCTCCAGCCAGCGCCCGGCCTCCCTCCTGTTACACGTTGCAAGGAAGCACAAGGCGCAGCGGGGCCTCTCCGGGAGGATTTCTGGATTTTCTGCTGGGGAACAAGCAGGGGAAAGCGCCAGAACTTCCCCAGCTTCACCGCGGGCGAGAGCCAGGACCGGGAGCACCCGAGGCAGGCGAGCTGGTGCCGCAGGGCACCTCCGGCCCCGCACATTTCTGCGGGCGTCTTGCCGAGTGCAGGAAGTTTTGCAGAAGAGCAGAGCTGCCTCCACCTCCCCGCTGCCCTTCCCTTTCCAGATGGGGAAGCCGCATACCTCGGCTGTCCTTCCGTGGTGGTTGGGGCTCCGGGGAGCCCCCCGCGTGCCCAGCGGGGCTGCAGTGCGCCGGGCGGCTGGGTGGGTGCCAGGGGGCCCAGCCCCTGGCCCGTGCACCCTTTTGTGCCCCTGTGCTGCTGCAGAATCAGAGAACCATAGATTCTAATCTGCAAATGATGCCGATTCTCGTGAGGGAAAGCCCTGCAGTGCAGCCCCCCTGCCTTTCCCCCCGCCCCACGCTGCATGCAGCAGCAGGGCTGAGCCCTCCCAGCTCATCTCAGCAGTGGCGGAGGCTCCCCTGCCACACCCAGCCCCTGCAGCGCCTGTCCCCTGCTCGTGACACTGCTGCGGGGGCTCCCCGTGTGGCTGGCACCCACAGGGAACGGCCCTGCCTGGCTCTGGGTCCCCCCCGAAGGATGCACGCCCCACCCATGGCACTCCCGGCTCCCCAGCTGCTCTCAGCTCTTCGCAGAGCAAGCAGCCTTTCCCCAGACCCTCCCTTTTTCCCCCCAAACCCTCTTTTTTTTTTCCCCCAGAACCCTCTTTTTCCCCCCTGCAGCTTGCTGGATCCTGCCGTACCCCACACCCCGGTGGCCCCACCAGGGCTTGGGGCTGGGGGCTCCCATCCCAGGAGCCCAGCACCAGTTTGGCACGGCCACCACCACACCGCTAGCGCAGTGGAGGCCATGGCACGCCCAGCACCCCTCTCGGCCGGCCCGCGGGGCAGAAACGGAGCCCTGCGGGGCTAAAAGCAGCTGCCCCCGTCCTCCCCCCGGGGCAAGGCAGGTCCCCGACATCCCCTGCCCCACCCCAGCGCCAAGAAGTCCCCTGTGCTTTTAGCGCCTTCGTGGCGGTGCACGGTGCGCGTTTCCCCGCGCGGAACTGCGCCGGGGACAAAAACTGGAGCTTTTCCCCACGGGGATGACAGCTCCAGCTCGCCGACGGGCACCGCCGTGGGTGCTGCGGCACCGGGAGCAGACAAAGCCGCATCCCCGGCCGGCCGGGACACACCCATGGGCCCCGAACCCGCAGCAGCGCCAGCACCCCCCAAAATCCCCCTTTCGGCGGCATGGCCCCAGGCTTTTAGTAAAAATAAATGATTTTTAAATAATAAGAAAATTACAAAAGCGGGCAGGGTGCCCACCTGCCCTGCAGCCGTCCCCCCCAGAGGGACCCTCTGCTCGCATTGCGCGCCCTCGTCCAAGGCTGCCCTCCTTCCTTCCTTCCTTCCCCTCTCCCCCTACCGCGGTCCCTTTGCCCACCAGCTCGGCCCCTTGCACACCTCGGCCCCTTGCACACCAGTGCACACTCACGAGTGCTTCCGAGGCCTGCGGGGTAGGGCAGCGGGACCAGCCGCCCGCTGCTCGCTCCTGCTGTTCCCGTGGCCGTGCGCTCGCCCTTGCCGTGCGGCTGCTTCCTCCCCTCGGCACAACGTCACCGCGAGCCCTCCAGTCCCCGCCTGCCGTGGGCCCCGGGGTCAGAGCCGTGCTCCCACCCTCGCCGAGCCAACCCCGGCCCCTGGATTTTGGGTGCCAATGGTGCGGGGGGACGGGGGTAAGAGACCCCGCCGGCGCACACGGGGGCTGCGTGCCAAGCACGGTGACACGCACGGCGCAAGGTGACAGCAGGGACTGCATTTCAGCTGCGGAAATGTCATCGCCCCCATTTTCCTGGCTAACGCTGGGGGATGGGGACACCGCTACCTGGTCCCGCTGCCAGCCACCTCCGCCACTCACCCTCTTTCCCTGGGGGAGCGTCCATCCCTGCCGCCCCCCTGCAAAACCCAGCGAGGCTTTGCCCCCCTCCGGGACCCTCTCAGGGGGGCAGGCGCCGAGCAAGGAGCGCCCACGGGGCAGGAGCTGGGTGGTGCAGGGAGCTGGGGAGCGGTGCTCAGCGCAGCCCGGCACCGGGGGTGCATATCTCCCCAAATTCCCCTCCCATGCCATGGATGCAGAGATCAGACCTCGCAGCAGAGCCGTGGGTGCAGACGCAGGGTGAGCAGCTCCGCAATGCTCCTGGCAGCCCCCGCTCCCTCCCACCTTCCCCAGCCAGCACCGAGGCCGCAGCAGGACCAGGGCAGCTGGCAGGACACCTGCAGGCTCTGGTGTCCCTGGTGTGGCACCAGCAGGAGCAGGGGAAATCTGGGACCCCCCCCCCCAAAAAAAAAAAAATGCTTGGGGCAGCAGCTGCCGGCTCTCAGCCGAGCCCCTTTGGTTCCTGCAGGCTGCAGCATCGTGGGGGGCTGCAGGGCAGCTGCACAGCTCAGCCCGGCTTGGGAGGGGGGTCCTGGGCTGCAGGGACCCCATGTGCAGAGTGACACGCCACGGGGCTGTGTCCCCTCCCTGCTGGAAGCACCCCGCAGGGCAGAGTCCCTGCAGCCCTGGCTGCTCCCTGCTGCTCCCCCGGGGTGCTGTTGGTGGCCAGAGACCTCGCTCATGTGAGGCTGCGTGGGTGACAAGCACGGCTTTGTTTGCCCTGCGACACGGGACGAGAGCCCTGCTTGCCTCCTGGTGCTGCTGGCCACAGGGTGCTGGGTGCCCGGGGGCCGTGCTGGGGGCGTGGGGCTGCCCCTGGCAGCAGGACAGCCTCGTGCTCGGGGCACGGACCCGTGCCTTGGGTGCTCAGGGTCACCCCTTGCTCTATTCCCTCAGCTCTGATACATATATATATATTTATTTTTCTGTTACCAGCTTTCACAGCACCTGAAGGGTGGAGGATTTAGTGCACAGCACCACAGCCCACCTACAGCCTCAGGTTTTTTCTTGCCCCAGCATACAGCACCGTAACCAACACCCCAAATAAACCAAAATGAGCTTTTTTTACCCCTAAAGCACTAACTTCCATCCTCTCTTCAGAGCCCAGGCTTTGTGTTCTTCTCTCAAAAGCCTCGGGCACAGCCAAGTCACGCTGTACCACCCCACAGCCTCCCCTAGGAGGACACCCCCACATGGGGGGCATGCCAGAGCCCAAGGGCACTGATATAACCTACTGGTCCTGAGCAGCCCCACCTGGCCCCCACCCACACAGCCCTGAGGGCCCATTTAAGCCCAGCCCCAGGCCCCATCCTGTTTTTTTGGGGGGCTGTAGGTCTGATGGGGCTGGGATCACCTCTGGTGTCCCCATCAAGGGGCTGCCAGCTCTTGCTGTGCTATGCCCTGGCTGTGTTTCTGCTCCTTTTTGCTTGTGTTTCCCCTAAATCTGCTGCACAGGTTGGGCTGGGGGCTCCTGGGGTGGGGTAATAGGGAAAGGGGGCTATGGGGAGGGAGCTCCCCCTTCCACCTGCCCCAGCAGCCTGCAAGCATTAGTAAGCCCCTGCTGCTGTCCCTGGGGGTTGGGGCTCTCCTCCGCGCCCCCCGGGGCTGGGAGCTGCTGCAGAGCTGTGCCCATCCCCGTGGGGATCCCCACCGTGGTGGGAACTGCATGGGTGCTGGCGTGGGGCTGGGCTTCCAGCTGGCTTCCTGGCCCCGTAAATAGCAGACGATGGGACTTGAAGCACGCAGGGTGGGCTCTGCCCTGATGTCCCCTCTCTGGCCAAAGTCAGCTGCCCCCCGTGCCCGGTGGTGGCCCCGCAGGTGGGCGAGCAGCTGGGCTGGCTGCTAACCTTGAGCAGGGCTTGGAGGGGGTCCTCCATCAGCAGGACAGCCCACAGCCCCTATCCCCCCCCCCAGCATAAAATGGTGTAAAAATAGTAAAAAGTGTAAAGTATCTAGGGGTAAAACCCATGGGGGAAGTCAAGCGGGGCCAGGGAATCCCAAGGAGCTGGGAGCTTCCTTCGGAGAGGAGGCACCTGGAGACCCAGAGAGGGGTGTCAGGGGTTGCAGGGTGGAATATGCCCCGGCAAGGACAGAAATCCTGGCTGTGGATGAGGTCCCTTGGTCTCGGTGTTGTTCCTGGTGCCAGCGACCGAAACATCTCCAGCTCACCAAGGTGCTGAGCGCGGAGGCAGAGGGTCCTGGGTGGCAGAGGTGGGCACAGCACCGGCTGTGCCAGGAGGCCGGAAGGTTTTCTCGTCCCCACGGCTCTCCTGCTCGACCTGGAGGCCCTGGTTGATGTGTGCTGTCTGTCAGCACGCTGCTGGGCTACTCGCTGGTGGCTGCCTGCCTGCTCCGGTCAGGCTGGGGGGCTGGGGACACATAGGGACACAGGTTGGGGAGCATGGTGCCGAGCAGCGCCCACCGAGCTCCCTCCTGCCATCTCCTGACAGCCACACAGCTGGCCTCAGGAAACCTTTCCCTCCTTTGGCTTCCCACGCTGGTTAGAATGAAAAGCCAAACCCGCTGTGATGAGCTGCCAGCTCCCATCCTTTTGTCCCTTGTCACCCCGCGGAGCTGCTCCCCAAGGCGCTGTCCCGGTGCCCCCACAGCCCTGCTGCTCTGCGGGGCCAGCTGCCTCGCTGCCCTGCCTCTACCCGGGGTCCTGGCGGCAGCTCTGCTGGTCTGGGGGCAGCCTCAGAGCCCCGAGAGGACGTCCTTCATGGTGAGTGAGGAGCTTCGGGGCAGGAGGACCTGGGCATGGAGAGGGGGTGAGCCCCGAGGGGACGGGGCTGTGTTGGGTCAGGCCGTGCTGTCGGCTTCGGGTCAGCCAGACCCCTTGGCAGCCTCAACCCTCATGGTGAGCCCCTACCCGAGGAGTTTTACTTGGAGAAGATAAAGCAGCCAAGTGTTTTGGCTGCTCTCGGTACGGTTTTGCCTTTGAATCCTCCCCGGTGCCACCCGTCCCCTTGCCCACCCCATCCCCAGCTGCGCGGATGCAGGGCGGAGGCTCCCCGTGCTGTGCCCTGTCTGTGACCCAATGACCACTGCACACGGCTGGGGACTGTCCCTGCCGTCCCCCAGGGCTTCGTGGAGCAGTGGGGCCGCAGAGCGGGCACACGGGGTTGGTTCTGCCTTGCTGGCTGCCTCCTTCCCCCGACCCCGATAAGATCGGCACAAAGGACGGAAACGTCTGCTGCCACGCTGAGCTGCTGCAGCCTGTGGGGGTGGGGGCACCCAAACCAGCAAAAACGGGGGGAAGGAGCCAGAAAAGGGGGCCCAGCAGTGAGGGGCTTCCTATGGGGCCGCAGCTCCCACCCTACACGCTGAACACGGGGCCCCTCCTGCTGCACGGGGCTACCCGAAACACCAAAATCTCCAAAAAACCACCAACACCGGGTTCTTGAGGCTGCTGCTTCTTGCAGACTTGTAATCGTTACAGCCAGTAGCACGTGGGTGCACGCACACACACACACACACGCACAGACACACGCACCTCGGCCTCGCAGCCCCGGGGAAGGGCCCCTCTTCCCAGGGGAAAGTGCTCGTGTGCATCCAGCCCGTACCCGTGTCCCTCCTGCGCGCCGCGACCCCGCAGCCGTGCTGGAGGGGTTTCCCCCGTGGGGGGAGGATGCTCTGCTCCCCGGCTGCGCACCTCCGGGCACGCAGCCTCTGCCCGGCTTCGTGGGGAGGAGCTGGGGCTGGTTGGTGGGCAGCGGGGACGGGGAGGGCCTGGCTTTGGCGTGGCGGTGAGCGGGGACGTGCCCGAGCCGTGGGAGCGAACCCAGGGGCTGTGGGATGGAGCTGGAGGAGGCAGCGGGGAGAGGAGGATGCGGTGGGAGCCCTGCCCCACGGCTGGGGACGGCTCTGGGTTCCCCGGGCACGGCACCCACTGTGCCCGTCCCACCTCCAGCACCGATGCTGGGTGTGCTCGGAGCCAAGCGTGGGGTCGGATCCAGTCCTACATATGTCTGTGCGCCCTGACCAGCCCCTTTTACCCCCAAAAAGCCCCCTGGCCTCACACCAGAGGAAGGGGTGCGGGCATGGCACGGTGCAGGGCCCCCCTGCAGCACAGGGTGGGCGCAGGCTGGGGAAAGGCAGGTGTGGGCATCCCATGGAGTGCTCCATCGCCCCGTGCAGGGGGCCGCCGCGGGGACACGGCCACCCCGAGGGCCAGCCCCGGGAGCGGAGGCGCTCGCGACAGCATCTCCGGGCCCCGTACCCAGAGGAGAGCCCGGCCAGCCCGTCGTCATCGGTGCTACGTGGCGATGAGCGGCACGTCTCCGGTGGCCATGGGGAAGGGGGAGCCGTCCCCCCCGTTGAGCACGCGGTACAGCAGCTCCTCCTTCTCGCGGCGAGCCTGCTCCCGCAGCTGCGACTCCTTCTCCAGCGCCCCGCGGGCGGCCAGCAGCTCCTCGGAGAGCTGCCTGCGGGCAAACAGCGGCGCTGCCGCACGCACGGCCCCGCTGCTGCCACCTCTGCCCATACCGTGGGCGCCGTGCGTCGGGGTGAGCCCGCGATGAGCACCTACCTCGTCATCACCAGGTGGTTCTGGGTGCGCACCTGCAGGTCCTCGTTCTCCTGCTGCAGGGTTTTCACCTTCTCCTCCAGCAGCAGGTTCCTCTCCGCCTGCAAGGGGAGCGTGGGGGTGAGGAGGAGGCTGGAGATGCCCACGGCCAGCTCCTCGTGCCTCCCAGCCCCCCCGACGCCCCGTCCACTGGGGAGCCATCTCGATGGCAGCGTGGTGGCTTTGCCTGCTGCGCCCACGTCCCCTCCACGCCCCAAGGGAGGAACCGGGCTCCATCCGGCTCCACCTCAGCTGCAATCTCCGAGCACGGCACTCAGGTGTGGAGGAGAAACGGAAACAGCAAAACCCACCCGCACCCCTCCCCGAACCCACCACGGTCTCCAGGTTCAGCAGCTTCTTGTCCAGGCCGTGGATGTGCTCGTTCTTCATCTCGATGACGAAGTGCAGGCTCTCCAGCTCCTGCTCCCAGAACGGGCTGGGGCTCCCGTGCTCCTGGGGGGAACGTGGGGGTCAGCAGCCACAGCAGGGTGTGTGTGTGGGGCCACCACGTGTCCCCACCTTGGCTCAGCTAGCCACGGCCCGGGATGGGTTTGGACCCCTGGGGCACCAGGCTCTGCCCATGGTTGTGCTCAGGAGACCCGAACAGCCCCCACACCCCCCAGGGACAGGGTTTGACTCATCCTTTTGGCTGTCCCATGCCCCCCCCAGTCTGTGCACCCACTGTCCGGCTCCACCAGAGAAGCTCTGGGCCAAGCCCCAGGGGCAGGACGCCTCCTGGACGGTTTGTCCCCTGTGCTGTGACCCCGGGCAGCCCGCAGAGCCCCCGGTCCCACGCTTCCCCGCACCTCGATGTGCTTCTTGTAGTCTCTGCTCAGCAGTGATTCCTCCACCCGCTTCATCCTCTCCTGGAAGGACTTCAGCTGGGACCTCAGCGCCTCCACCGTCTCCTGGGCAGCCGGGGAAGAAGCGGGACGGGGGGTGTCTGGGCTTCCTGCCCGAGCAAGGGCACCCCGATAACCCCAGGGCTGGGCAAGGTCTCTGTGGCACGCCAAGGGCCTTGCAGTGGTCCTCCGTGGGCACCCCGTCCCTGGGGATTCCTCCGTGGGTACCTGTAAGGCCTCCTGGGACCTGTGGTGGGTCTCCGCCAGCAGCAGCTTCTCCTCCTCGTGCGCTCTCCGGAGCTCTGCGGGGGGACACGTGCCGAGTGTCACCGGCCCAGCCCGAGCCCTGTGGTGCTGGGTGGTGGCACCCCCGTGTCCCACAGCCCCACGGGAGCCGGGGGGGCTGCAGCAGTGCCAGGGGGCTGCGGGGAGCATCGTTCTACCCAGGGGCCGGCGCGCACCTTGCAGGGTCTCCTCGTGCTCCCTCCGCAGGGCATCGAACCGCTCCGAGAGCTGCTCCTTCAGCTCCACCTCTTTTCCCTTTTCCACCTGGGAGATGACAGACCCTGAGTGTCCCACGGGGCAGGAGGGATGCCAGGTCTGCGTCCTGAATGTCCCCAGCAGCCGAGCGGTCCCCACCCTGCTGTGCCCCGCCAGCAGCCCTCTTCCTCACCCACCTGGGTGCTAACTCCTCGGGGTCCCTCAGCCTCCGTCCCCTGGGCTCCTCGCAGCCTCTCCTCCTCCTCCTCGTGTCCCTGGAGCAGCTGTGCAGGCACCGTGCCCTGCTCGTCCCCCAGCACTGCCTTCTCCTGCCCAGCTCCATGCTGTAGGGTGGCACCAGCTGCAACACAAACGGGGCTGAAACGGGGCTGAAACGGGGCTGGTTGCATCCCGCTCACCGCGCTGCTTCCGTGTCCTCGTGGCTCTTCCACCAGACGAAAACCTCCCTCCCACCCTGACAGTGCAAACTGGTGCCAGCTGGGGCAGCGTTGGCAGGCTGTGGGAGCCTCCTGCCCCGGGGGTGACCCAGCTGCCCCTGCCGACGGGGCTGTTTTATTGCCTTAGGGCTTCGCATGGATTCAGGGCGCCGGGGGAGACACAAGTTTCCTTCTCACCGTTCTCTGTCTTCAAGGCCGTGAGCTCCCAGGAAGCCGGTCCCTGCTGGGCTTTCAGCTGTCTCTGGCAGAGAAAGACAAGGTGCCGGTGCAAAACGTGCCGGGGCAGCAAACCTTTTGGCGGGGGACAGCAGGCTGCTGCTTTTCTGCCCTTCTCCTGCCCCGTCCCCGCTGTCCTGGGATGCTCGGGGCCAGCCCTGGGCGCTGTGCAGCACCCCGAGCGCACCACGCTGCCGGGCTTTAAACCTTGCCTTGATGCAGCACATGCCGGAGGGAGAAAGGACGGGCAGCAAGAAATCAGGGGCAGTCGGGGCGGTGGCAGGGCTGCCTGCAGGCAGGGGCTGGCGGCAGGCGCAGGCGCTGAGCTCGGGGCGCCCGACGCGCTGCTGGCCCCGGGGTGCTCCTGGGGGGCTGACCCGACCCAGAGCCCTGGAGCCGTGGGCTGCCTTCCAGCCCTGCGGGGGTCCCGTGTGGTCACCTGGGGTGGGAGGAGGGAGCGGAGCCAGGAGGCTGATGTGTTTTTATCTGCTGCTGAAAGGGAGAAGCAAAGCTCGCCGGCTCTCTGCCTCCCCAGCGCGGGGTGAGCCCAGCCCCGCTGCCATCGCCGCGGATGTGGGCAGGGGTGCGGGCTGCTCCCCTGGCAAAGCAACCCTTAAACACACTGACCTAGTGAGCCACCCATCCCAGCCTGCGGCTGCCCAGGACCCCAGATACAAACCAGATTGGGGAGCCGGGCTCGGGAGCAAAGAGAGGAGCAGCGGCGAGGCGTGCTGCCTCTCCTCCCGGCGGCCCCCCTCGCGAAGCCGCAGGGAAGCTGCCAGAGGGAGCGGGGGAACTCCGAGCCTCTGCGTGGCCGCGGCTCTGTCTTCCCTTCTATGGCGCTGGTGGACGCGGCGCTGAGCCCGGCCCAGGCGGCGGGGCGAGGAGCTACGGGGAGCTCGGGGTGCGCCGCGCTGTGCCAGCCCCGGGGGGACGCCCAGAGCGGGCTGCTCCCGGTAACGGTGCCGTGGTGCGCCGTGTATAGCGGTGATAACGGTGCAAATGACACGGCCGCGTGCACGGTGCCCCGATGGCTGCGGGGCCTCTGAGGTGCTGGTGTGCATCCCCCTATGATTTAACCCACCCCACATCTGGGTTTGGAGTTTGGCGGGGGGTGGAGGGAGGAGAGGCTGGGCTCTGCGAGCCTGGGGGCACTGCAGGAGCCTCAGAAGCCCCCTGAGAAGCCCCCTCAGAGCCTTCACTGCGACAAAGCAAAGGCTGTGCGGGGGGACTGTGCTCCCACACCCCGCTGAAGGGTTTTTGTTGATCTGGGAGCGGGATGCAGGTGCCTCCTGCAGGAGCAGCTCCCAAGGACCCGCGCCTGCCCCAACCACCAGGGAGGTGATGCGCAGGGACAGGGAGCCCTGGGTGCCCCCAGCTCTGCACAGACAACGAGCCGGGGCACGTTTCCCCTCTCCCCCATGCCCCCACATCCAGCGGGATGGAGCCTCGGAGCCCTCCACAGCTCAGGAGGTTGGATTTCAGGCAACTGCACCAAGCTCAGAAACACAGCGGGAGGCATGCCAGCACCGGGGGACGGATCTGAATGCTCCCTGGAGGGCTACAGGTGACGGCACCCTTCCTACCTCCAGGAACACACCGTTTGGGGTCAGTTCACCAGGATTTCCACCCAAATCGCCTCGCCTCGAGGCGTGGGGACTGCACCACGTGGGGGAGGAGGCTCCGGGCAGCTGCGGGTCAGCCGCAGCCTCTGCTTCGGCTTTCCGTGCGAGGTGGCTCTGTGCTGTATTTTTCTTCCCCTTTTCCTGTTTTACATGCATTAGGCAATCAAATCATGCAACCTTACCGACAACAAATGAAATCACACAGAGGCAGGAAACGGGCATTTAAATCCCGAACAGGCCCCTAGGTTCCAGGTTTTGCTTTGTGGTCGTGGTGCAGAGCTGGGGCAGGATTTGGGCAACGTCCCCACAGCCTCCCCGGGACCCCGCAGATGCTCGGCGCTGCCCGGCCCTGTGGGACCTGCCTTCCTCTCCCTGCCGCTGCTCTGTCCCCTGCCAGGGCCGGGTGGCAGCCTGACTGTCACCTCCGCACACAAACCACTTGTGCCACTGACAGCCCCGAGCTCTGCATTCGGGCTTCCTCTCCCTGGCTCCTGCTGCCACACATAGCTGCTGTATCTCCAAAACAAACCCACCCCGGCCCTGGAAAGCGTCCAAGCCCCAAGCCCAAACTTTCTCGAGGCCGAAAAGCGAGCGGCGACCATGCACGGAGAGAGCCAGGAGGGGAAGGGGCCCCTGAGAACAGGCCCTGGCCGCAGCACCTGTGCCCACGCCGCCTTATCACCCGCTGCCGGCGATGCCGATGCCGGGAAGGACGCGGCTGCCAAGCTGCCTCCCCCGGGGCTCCTGGTATGCCGGCCGCCCACCACAACCGGCCCCGCACCCGCTCCCCAAGGTCACCTCCGCCGTGGGACCGGCCACGTCCCCACCATGTCCCCACGGTCCTCCGGGACCCCCCTGGGGTTTTTGGGGTCCCTCCTCCCCAAGCAGCCCCGAGGGACATGCTCCATGGGCAGGGGGAGGCCTCGCACCCCGCGTGTCGGGCACCAGAGCATGGGCAGCAGTGGCTCTGTGCCCGGCTTTACCCTTTTTGGCCATAGAGGGGATTTTTGGTGCCGCTTTCGGGGTTAATTGCACCCCGGTCGTGGCAGCAGGGATGCTGTGCGGGGTGCGAAGGGCGGCAAGCAGCACGGCGGGGCCCAGCAGAGAGCTGCGAGCGGGAGGGCGCAGGAAGGGAGGCGCCTGCAGACTGCCTTCAGATTTCCGCATTTCGGTAAACGTGCGGCACGCGGCACCTGGGGCCCCTGGGCCGTTATTTCTCCCTGCCCCGTGCCTCCTCCTTGCAAGCTCTCCGAGTCTCGAAGCGGCCCAGAAGCGTCTGATCTCATGACACAGAGGAGGGCGTTTTTTTTTTTTCCATGATACAGAGGAGCAGCCGAGCTGGAGAGTGCTGTAAATAAAGACACTTGCTGGCTCCGGGTGTGCGCAAGCCCCGAGCCTGCTCCCCCCAGCAGCGGGTCGGGCTTGGGCCCCGTGTTCCTGCCGCCCCCCGTGCAAGGGGCACGCTGGCACCGCGGGGCTCCTCCGATGTTCCTCCTGCCCCGCCACCACCCCCGGGAGCGGCACACGCGGCACGTCCGACTTCACCCCGAGAGCAACGGGGTCACGTCAAAAACTGATATTAATTAGGTGGGGGTAATTCCTGGGGCTGAACCTGCAGAAGCCCTCTTTGGTGCAGAGCGCTGCTGGGGACTCCAGGCGTTTCCCTGCACAAGTGGCACTTGTGGCACACGGGGGGCATGGCAAAGGGGGACAGCCGGCTTTTGGGGTGTGGGGGGGGACGCCGTGGGGACGGCAGAGGTCTGTCTAGGGGAACCCATCCCCATCCTACACGGGACAAGCATTTCCAAGGGGCATTACCAGCCCATGCCTCACCGCCTTCAGGACGGCTTCCACGTGGTGCGGGGGCTCTCCCGGAGGGGTGCAGCAGTGCAGGTGGCTGCTCCCCCCGCCGTGCCCGGTGCCCCCCACCACACCGGGGGGGCTCACACAGCAGGGGCATGGCCCCGCTGCTCCGCTCTGCTCTGCCAGACGGGAGGGGAGCAAGCAGGGAGCCCCCTGCGAAACACCGGTACCCTCCACCCAAGAAGCGCAAGCAGGGCTCCACACACACCCCAACCCCGTGAAAAACCCCCCAACCCCATGAAAAACCCCGATCCAACACCAAACCTTGACCCCACGCGGAGACGCAGCTCCACACAAACCCCGACCCCAGGCGAAATCTGGACCCCACGCAAAACCCTGACCCCACTCAACGCCCGGACCCCGAGCAAAGCCGGACCCCGAGCAAACCCTAACCCCACGCCCACCCCCCCCCCCCCCCGTCCCACCCGAGCCCGTCCCCACGCCGGACACCCCCTGGCGCCCCTACCTTGCCGCCGGCGGGGCAGCAGCGCAGGGCGCTGCCCGTGCAGCCCATGGAGCCCCCGGCCGGAGCCGCTCAGCCTCGGGGCGCGGGGCGCTGCATCCCCCCCGGCCGGCGGCTTCCGCCGGGGCTGTCCCAGCAGAGAAAGAAAGAAAAAATAAATTAATAAAAAAATAATTAAAAAAAAAAAATCCCCGAGGCTGCTCGCAGGCAGCGCCGGGAGAGGGTGCTCTGCACCCCCGAGCAGCGGGCAGCGCTCCCCCCGCCCCGCTCCGCCTGCCCGCCCCCGGGGCTGGCCCTGGGTGCGCATCTCTGGGATGCTCCGAGAGGAGAGGGGGGGGCCTGCAAGGGGGTGGGGGGTGTCCCTGTGAGCCCCCCACCCTGGGAAAAAGGGCTGAGGGGTGAAGGCAGCGCCTGTGCTGGATTTTGCCGTCGTCCCGTGAAGTTTTTGGTCGTGGGGGGTGGCTGTGGGGAGGTGCTGGTTTCTGGGGGGGTGGCTGTCGGCAGCTGTGCTGGAGGGAGGGGGCTTTTGGGGTTGTGCGTGTGGACTGGGGGAGCCCCTTCCTGAGTGCCCCAAAGTGCCCCAAGTGTTGGGTCTGGAGCCAGGGTGCCGTTTTCTGGGTGGAAATCCTGTGGTGTGGGAAAGGGTCCTGGGCTGGGAGGGAAACACGTGGGTTTGAAAGTGTCCTGCTAAAACCTGGGGGCAAGGCAGGCAGGTTCCTCCACGTGTGTGGGTTGTGAAGGTTTTTTGAAAATGCTATAAAATAACAAACATTTCTAGAAAAAAAAAAAAAAAAAAGAACCTTAAAAAGAAAGAAAGAAAGAAAGAAAGAAAGAAAGAAAGAAAGAAAGAAAGAAAGAAAGAAAGAAAACAACTTCGCCACCCAGCACTGCCGTAAAAAGTGTTCCAACCTGGTCACAAGGCTGTGCCCATATGGAAACACCGCCAGATTTTGTCAACAAGTTTCTATTCTGACATTTTCCAAATTTCCCCTGGGAGAAGTCCCAGCAGCCCGCGGCTGGGCGGGTGGCAGGGTGCCACCAGGGAGGCGCCGAGGTGTCACCCGCAGCTCGGAGGTGGTGCTGCTGCCCCGAGCTGCTGGGTGACACTGGGATGGGGAAGGGGACACCCCCACGTCCCAGGGAACTTGTGCAATGCCTCCGGGATGGGAGGGTGGGGACTGGTGGGACCGGCTGGCTGCGTCCTCTTGGGTAGGTGCTGCGGAACCGGGGAGAAGTGCCGTGAGTCACGGCGGCTTCCTGGCATCGGCTGCTACGGCTCGGAACCAGGGCGAGCATCACCGCTCTTATCTCCCCCGGCACTGCGCACGGGGCAAGCCTCCTTCCCAGCACTCGTCTGCCAGGCTGAGCAGATCCTTTAGGGGATAAGAGGCTCCTCGCTGCAGGGAGCTGGTCTCCACCTCGCCAGGGTTCATTAAAATCCCTGGGCCAGATTTCGGAGGCTGAAGGCACACAGGCAGGCAAGCGCAGAAGCGCACGCATATTTTGGGGCTGAACTCACGCTGCTGGTGCCGTGGCTGCAACGAAACAACTGCGTGCACAGCTGAGGAGCGCCCAGCTGGCGGCACGCCTCGCTGCTGCGCACATCGCCGGCGGCGTGCTCGTGGCGATTTGGGGTCGTAGTGGGGGGCAGATGGGAGGCACGGAGATGCCCCACAAAGCCTGGCTCCAGATTCCTTTGGTTCATCCCCAGCACTGCCTGCTGCCTGTGCTGCCCCCAAAGTCTCCTGCTTTAGCTTGATTTTACCCGTTTCTCAGTTTCTCCAATCTTTCCTGTGTGGGCTGCGCAGGATGCACCCTGCTGGAGAGATTTCCCCAGCCAGCCCTGCTGATGTGCTTCTCTCTGCCCCAGTGCATCGATAATCTGCTCCCTTTGCGGGGCAGTGGTTAAACAGCCGGAAACTTTTCTGTCTGTCTGCTTCCGAGCAAAGCAGGGGCTCTCCGTGGGGAGAGGAGCGGGATGGAGCCATGTGGCTCGTCCCCCTTTCCCCAGCAAGGGGCCATCCAGAGCCGGGCAGCGTGGGGACCGGGCACACACCGGCTGGTGTCTGCAAAGCACCCTGGAGATGCAGGGGACCATGGCAGAGGGGATTTCTGCCTGCCCAGAGAGAGGAAAGCAGAGGCAGTGCATGGCCAGCACACCCAGGGCTGTTCTCAGCCGGGGTGGCAGCGCAGGGGGGGAGAGCTGCTGCCAGGTGGGGAGGACGCAGAGGATTTGGCGGGGGGAACTGGGGTTGTGCCGGCCCCACCAGCCTTGCCCCATCCCAGGGGTGGCCGGGGATTTCTGCCAGGAGTTTGGAGTCGGCAGGGACACAGCGATCTCCCCAGGAATGACAGCGACTGGAGACACCCCAAGGGTTTTGCCTGGAAAAGCGACCCCAGGAGGGTTTATTGCAGCTCTTCCGAATTGCTGTGAGTAGGGTGGCAGCTGACCCAGTGCAGAGTTAATTTGTACCAACGGTGCTTTAGAGTGTTTGCCAAAGCTGATGGATAAGAGAAGTATTTGTGCAAGCCGTTCGAGTGTCTCTCTCCCTCAGCTGCAGCTGGGGAGGACTGGGCAGGACGGGGAGGCGGCGGGGGGGCTGGTGCCAGCATGGGGGGGTTCCTCCTGGGGCCGGACCCCCGAACCTTCTGGGTGTCCCATGGGCACAGGTACCCGGTGTGGTCATTCAATGCCTTTTTTCCCCTCTCCTGCCCATTTTTTTTTCCTCCAGAGACCAACACTTCTGGAAAAAAGAAAGAAGGAAAGGGAGGAAGAAAGGAAGAAAGCAAAAAGAGATTTAGTGGCGAGGAGCCAGCGATGCCCAGCAGGCAAAGGGGGATGGAGCGCGGGGCTCGGTGGTTGCAGCCTTTGGCCCCCGCTTTGTTTGCTCTCAGATTGCTTTTGTAAAGGAGACACGAAGTCGCTAGCCTTGTCACTTATCTTCACGGCTGCTTTTCTTCTATGCAAATCAAACGCGGTGAGCCAGAGCCGCGGAGGCCTCGTGACTTGGGCGCAGCTTGGGTGGGGGAGCTCGGAGAGCTGTGTGAGATGGGAACGATCTCGTGGGTGCTGGGGCCAAAAAAGCCTCCTGGGCTCCTTTGGTGTCCTCCACACGTGGAGGACAAGTGGTGATTTCCAGTGATTCCTGCCTCCGCGATCTTCCAGACAAAAGGATGTGATTACTCTGCCATCACAGTGCGTTCATACCAGTACATTCAATTTTCATTTTTATTTTTCATTTTTATTTTTAATTTTAATTTTAATTTTATTTTTAATTTTGTTTTATATTTTACACCGAAAAAAGCCGTGTGGAGAGGATGGGGATGGAGGAGGGAAACCCTCATCCATGCTGGTGGCGAGGCCACCGAAGGGCACGGTGCCGGGTGCCTGCGCCTCTCCCCACACATCTCCATCCCCATTCTCCATGCCCCCATGGTGAAAACAATCCCGGGGAAAACCTTCTGCCCCGCTCTCCAGGAGGAGGCCCGGCAGGAATGGGGGCTATTTATTCCTCGCCCTTAAGCCCCGGCAGGGGGATCAGGGGCGCAGTTGTCGCTGGGGGCAGCGCCCGTCCCAGCCCCTGCCCGCTCCCGCGTCCTTCTGCGTGCTCCCGGCCGGCCGTGCTGCTAAATAAGGATGAAAAGCTAAAAATAGAGCTCCGGCAGGGCTGGAGGAGCCAGGCCATCCTTCCCAGGGCCGGGAACCATACGGGGAGCTCGGCCGGCATCTGCACGCGAGGGGAGGAAAGGCCGAGTCCTGCCCACCCGTGTCCCCTCCTGCTGCCCCCTGGGGCTGGTGGGGATCGACCCCAAACTGGGGCTGGGCAGGGGTGCCCAAAAGGGGGGGCGTTAAATGGTGAAATGGGAGAGTGGGGAGTGGGCAGCGGGGTGCTGCGGCAAACTGGGTTCCCCCACCCTGCTGCAGCACGCGTGGCATGGAGCTGGGTCTCAGGTTGCTCCAGCTGCCGTGTGTCCTTGTGCCGAGCGAGGGGGGGGGCACGGGGCTGCTTGTGCCTGGCTGGGGGGGGGGGGGGGGACAGACCCTGTGCTTGCTTGCAGATGTCTCAGCCGGCCTGAGCGGGGCTGGAGATGGGGGGTGGGACATGGGGGGATGCTTTTGTCCGAGGCTGGGTGCTGTGGGTGCCCAGGTGCGGTGCGGGCACCCCGGTGTCCCTGCTCTGGCAGCCCCCCCCGCGATGGCGCGGGGCGAGCCGTGGGTGCTTGGGAAGGCAACGCCTCCCGTCCTGCATCCCTGCAGCTCCAGTCCCGTGCTTTGTGGAAAAAAAAAAAAAAGAATCAAAGAAAAAAAAAAAAAGGAGGATGGGAAAGTCTGCGAGCATGCACAAGTGGAGGGAGGGGAATCGGGAGGTGGGCTGGGCGTGCAGCTAGCAGGGTGCAGCCCCGGCGCACAGCGCGTCCCGGTCCCCCGGCCTCCCCGCTGCCAGCCCAAGGCCCAGCGAGCTGCAGCCAACCTCCTGGCGTCCTCTGGCCAGCCTCGCCTCTCGCATCTCTCCCTCCCCGGCCGTGTTTCCCCGATTTCGGAGCAGCTGCCTTGCCGCCGAGCCGCCGTGGCCATGCCGGCAGCGGGGCTGGTGCTGGCGCTCTGCGCCCTGCTGCAGCTGTGCCCGGCCGCCCTCGGCGGCTCGCGGCCGCAGCTCCTGGTGGAGAGGAGCGGCTCCAGGAGGCTGAGCAAGGTGAGAGACTTCCCAGCCTTCCTCCCCGCACCCCTGGGTGCAGGGATAGGGGACCCTGAGGGCTGGGGGGGGGGTGGGCTTTGTGGGGGAGCAGAGGGCGGTGTGGTCGGCCAGGGGGGCTCTCAGCACGCTGCGGGGTTTTGCAAGAGAGCAGATTTGTTTTCTGCCCCTGCCCCAACGCCCCGGGCAATGCCCGGTGTCACCGAGCAGGGCTGGGGGCGAGGGGGGACCCCACGAACCCCAGCACAGCGCTGGGGACACGGCTGCAGACTGAAGATCGGGATCCCCCTGTCTCTGAGCAGCCCGGGGTTTGGGTTTGCACAAATCCCTTGGGAAGGAGAAGCCCGGCGGCCTCCTTTCGGCCGGCTGGGTGCTCGGCGCAGCCTCCCGGCAGCCCGGGCATTATTCCTCCCCGCTGTGCTCTCCCACGCAGCGCCAGGCAGGTGGATCAACCCTCACCGATTAAAACACAGAGAGAAGACACCCTGGCAGCTCTGGGGAACCTCCGCATGACTTTCATGTGCTGTGGAAGGAAATCTTTTTTTTTTTTCCAATGAATCTGATGTTGCCCGGGGTGGGGAGAGCCGGCCGGACAGGGCTCTGCGAGGGGGCAGGGGGCACACAGCCACACGCACCCATGCTCCAGCATCCCCCTTCCTCCTCACCTCTTGCCCCTCAGCCCTGTGGGCACGGGGCCGCAGGGGCTCCGAGCTCTTGCAAAAGACCAGGACTTGTTGCCTGTGCCCTGGCTTGCCCTGCGCCCGGCTGGGGCTGCTCCCCGCGTGGGCAGCGCCGCCGGGGCGGGCACCGGGGCGCGCAGCCGCCGCCGCTTGCAGGGCAGCTCCAGCTAAACCTGCTTGTGCTGCACGGCCCCGGCATCCTCCTCCCGCCTCAGCTTTCGGGTTTTCTCTCTGTGGTTTTGAAGCACCCCGCCTGCTCTGGCTGCTTCCACCTGCTCGCCCGGTCCCGGAGGCAGAGGCTGCCCAAGGGCTGGTGGATGCGAGCCGGTGCATCCAGCGGGGCCGGGGCTGCCACCACCGCTGGCGCCGAGGGATCGTTCTGCTCCACGCTGTGGTTTGGGAGCAAAGGGTGCTGCCAGCCCTCGGTGCTGGCTTTGCAAACTGGTGGCACATGGGGGAAAAATCAGAGGGCTGAGCCCGGCCGTCCCCGTGAGCCCAGGGTGCCGAGCAGGGCAAGGAGGAGCAGCAGCAGAGCATCGAGGTTTCCCAGCCACACTGCGGGCACAACGCCATTCTCCACTCACAAACCCCCAGCAAATGGTGCAGGACACACAAACGATGTCCCCCCACCCGTGTGACATCCCCTGCGTGTGCCTGGCGTCCCCCACACTTGGGTTTCCCTTATCCCACCGGACCCAGCCGCTCGCCAGGCTCCTCCAGACGTTCCCCAGCCCAGGTCCCTCCGCTGGCTCAGCGCCCGCCCCGCGAGATGTCTGGAGGAGTGGAAAGGAGCACGGAGGCTGATGAGTCAGGCTCGTCTGCCTCTCCCGAGAGCACTGGGGACTGGGGGAATATTAAACCACGTTTGAAATGCAAAGCGAGAGCCGATTTCTCAGGGCAAGGCCGGGAGCTGCCCCAGCCCGAGCGCCGACTGTGCACCGAGCAGCTCCGGCCACCGCCTGCCCACCCTGCCAGCCTGCTTCCTCTCACCTTCCCTTTCACAACCCTTGCTCTGCGGTACTGAAACTGGCATGAAAAATGATTTTCACCTCGTTTGCACGCCAGGCGTTTCCAGACTGACCTGGCTGGTGTGGAGGCGGCAGCCTGGGAACGCGGTTTTGGGGAAAATGGGCACAAAATGGGGTGTTGTCATTGCTTTCTGGTGGGGCGATCCTGAAATGCCCTGAGGCTTGTAGGGTTGGGAGTCTGAGAGAGGAGGGGGAGTAAGAGTTTGGCCTTTGAGGGGGGGCTGAAGGTCATTTTCTGTCTGTCTTCGGGCAGGTGTGTGGGGGGGCCAGCCCTGGGGAAGCCCCCTGCAGACCCAGGGTGAGGCTGACCCAGGATCTGACTCTTCTCGCCCCTGGTGCCGCAGGTTGGAGGCTTCTCCTGGGAGAACTGCGGTGAGGGGAAGGATCCCGTCGTGCTCCAGAGCCTCTCTGTGGCGCCCGACCCCATCAGCATCCCGGGGAACCTGCGCATCAGCGCGGCCGTGAACGGGAACAAGGCCATGGCCTCCCCCCTGAAGGTGGGTGCTGGGACGAGGGCGGGTGGGGAGCCCCATGGGGCCACCGAGAGCCAGAAAATGGCCAGAAATGAGCTGCCCTTTGGCGGGGTCGGGCACAGAGCAGTGCCGGGCTGGATGTCCCCAGCCGTACCCCAGGGGGATGCGCAGCCTGGGATGCGTCTCGTGTCCTGGGGATGTACCGACCAGGGAGAAAACAGAGCGCAAAGTGCCCTGGGTGTTGCCAGCCTCGCAGCACTTATTTCGCAGCGGCTGCTCCATCCTGGGACGTGCCCCGGCCGGCCCGGCCGTGCTGCAGCACTTTTGGGGGACTCTGGGGGATGAGACTGAACAGGTCCGCGATGGCTTTCTGCCCAAGGTCACCAGCAGCACTGAGGTGCCTGCTGGGGACCGGACTGTGGGGCAGGGTGCCAGCAGGGTGCCAGCAGGGTGCCAGCAGGGTGCCGTGTCCTCTCCTGGCCAGGTGGGTTGGGGTGGCGAGAAGGGGAAGCAGCGGGTGCACGCAGAGCTCAGAGGCTGAGGGGTGAGGTTGAGCCTGGAGGAAGGGAAACCTGTGGGAGGAGAGGAACCGAAAGCAGAAGGGGGAAGAAGGGAGGAGGCCAAGGAGATGAGGGCTTGTGCTGGACCCGCAGACGTCCCGGAGGGTTTCTAGAGTGAGAGGTGGCCAGGGAGGGAGCGCTGGGTGCTCGTGCTGGTTGTACTGGTGCCGGACGCCTTTTCTTCCAGACGGTGCTGGTGGTGGAGAAGGCTCTGGGCGACCTCTGGATCCAGCTGCCTTGCATTGACCAGCTGGGCAGCTGCACCTACGACGACATCTGCACCATCCTCGACACCCTCATCCCGCCCGGCACCCCCTGCCCGGAGCCGCTGCTCACCTACGGCATCCCCTGCCACTGCCCCTTCAAAGCGGTACGGCCCCGGGCGGGCGGCGAGGCTGCCACCGTGCCCCTGGGTGGTCTCGGGGGGTGATGGGGGGCTCGGGGGGTCCTGCTTACACAGCTCCCCTCTCCGCAGGGCTCCTACTCCCTGCCAGCCAGCGACTTCCCCCTGCCCGACGTCGAGCTGCCCTCCTGGATGACCAACGGCAACTACCGCGTGCGGGCGGTCGTCAGCAGCAAAGGAGAGGAGCTCGCCTGTGTCAAGCTGGGCTTCTCCCTGCAGTCCCAGTGAGGGGCTGGGGAGGGCCGTCCCTCTTCTCCCCGCCACCTTTTTTCCTCATCTCATCCAGTTGCATCTCATCCCATCCATCCCATCCCACCCCACATCTGTCCCCATCTCTGCTGCCCTGTCCGCACCCCCCCCACCGCCGTGTCCCTCCCTGTGGTCCCAAACTAACATTTGAAGCAGGAGGAGAGAAAAGCTTTGGGTGGGCTCAGGAGCTTTCCCCAGCCCTGTCCCCGCAGGGAGAGCGACACCGCTGCCAGGAGGAGGCACCCCCATACACCTGCCCCATTCCCCCCTCTGATGCCAAACACAGAAGGCCCCCCGTGGCTGTCCCTTTGTCCCCAACCCCACCACCCGTGTCCCCAGCCCAGAACAGGGTGGCTTTGGAGCCTCCCCCCAGCCTGTTGGCTTGGGGGGGGTAGCTATTTTTTTTACCTGCTTGCCCTTTTTTAAAACTTTTCTTAATCCCACCAGGGGAATTTTAGACAAAAAAAAAAACATTCCAGGGAAAAGCAATATTTCATTAAGCAGCCCAAGGAAAGGAGGGAGCACGTGGGGAGTGCCGGGGGCAGGCTGGAGGGACGCAGGGTGAGCCGTGGTGGCTGTCCCCACCTCTGTCTGCAGCATGGACGGGGCCGTTTCACAGAAGTGTCCCCAGAGCAGTTGCAGGAGCCCTGTCCCCAGCACGGCAGCTCGGGTGTGCCCTTGGAGCATCCCCCTCCTGTGCGTGGGGCCATCTCGGAGACACGAGGCCCCTGTGGGGACACGTCCCCGTGCACCTGCCTGCGACAAAATGAGCACAGAGGGGGGAGAGCCCCAAACCCCAGCCAGACCTTGCCTGCCACAGCCGGGGGAGGTGGCCGGCCATGGGCCACGATTGCTCTGGGTGGGACGTGGCTGTGACACGCAGCCTGGCCGGGGCCAAGTCCTGGTCATCTCATTTTGCCACTGGGACCGAGCCGAGGCAGGATGCTGCACCCCGAGCGGGATGAACTGGGGCTGCACCACCAAGACCAGCAGCCTGCTCCTATGGGGGGCCCTTCAGCTGCAGCCTGGGGGTTGGTCAGTGGTGTAGGGACTGGGGTTAGTGGGCAGCATCCATCCTGCTGCAGCTACGCTGCCCCGTGAACGCACCCTGACCCCATCCTAACAGCCGCCCGTCCACGTCCCCGCAGCCCAGAGGTGCCGGTGACCCCCTCATCCCCACCTGTCCCCCCCGCTGGTTTCCGTGGCCCTGCTGGCGCTGCTGCCGGTCCCCCCAAGCACTTTAACGCACTAACCACGGTACGGCTGCCTCGGCAGAGCCTGCAGGAGGTGCTTCGCCATCCCGCTGTGCTCCCACCTCCTCCCCGTGCCCTGACCTCGCCCCGCTGCCGGTGTCGCCGCGGATTTGCGGTGCCCGCAGCACCACTAACCCCCCCCCCGCCCGCTCCCTGCTCACGGCGCTCCCCCGCCGGGCGGGTGCCGGGCCCTTAATAAAACGTTTGTACGAGGACGCGGAGCTGCAGCCTGGTGGCGCCGGGGGGGCTCGGGGCGGGCTGGGAGCTGCTGCCCCCACCGGGCTGCGCTGGGCGCTGCGGGGCCGCCGCCACCGCACGGACCCGGCTCCCGCCACGTTTTCCCGCGGTGCCGCCGCCAGGGCGCGCCACCGCGCCAGGCCACGCCTATCGCCACTCCCACATCACCGGCCGTGGCCACGCCCGCTTGCCCTCACTTCGTGGCCACGCCCCTCGCCTTCGCTGCCCTCCGTGCGCAGGCGCGGCGGCGGCGGGCCGGCCGGGAGGGGTGGTCAGCTGAGCGGGGTGTCACGTGACTGCGCGGCCCAGGGAGCGCGCCCGGCCGGGGCCGCTGCGGCGGGGGGAGGCGGCGAGGTGCGGGGGTACGGGGGGCACTGGGGGCACGGGGGGCGTAGGGGGGGCGTGGGGTGTATGGGGTGTATGGGGGGGTGTATGGGAGGGTGTATGGGATGTATGGAGGGTGTATGGAATATATGGGGAGCGTGTGGTGTATGGGGTGTGTGGGGGCTGTATGGGGTGTATGGGGGGGTGTATGGGATATATGGGGGGCGTGCGGTGTATGGGGTATAGGGGGTGTATGGGGTGTTTGGGGTGTATGGGGGGTGTGAGGTGCATGGGGTGTATAGGATATGTGGGGTACAGGGGGTATAGGGAGTACACGGGGGATGTGGGGTGTATGGGGCATATGGGGGCCGTGGGGTACATGGGGTATATAGGATATATGGGGTACATAGGATATATGGGGTACAGGGGGTATATGGGGTGTGTGGTTTATATGGGGTGTGTAGGGTACATGGGGTATATGGGATGAGTGGGGTACATGGGGTACATTGGGTACATGGGGGGTGTGGGGTGCATGGGGTATAGGGGGTATATGGGGTGTGGGGGGGATAGGAGTTATATGGGGTGTGTGGGTTATATGGGATAAGTGGGGCACAGGGGGTGTGTGGGGTACATGGAGTATATGGGGTGTGTGGGGTGCGGTGTGTGTGGGGTGTGAGGTGTATGGGGTGCGGTGTGGGGTGTGTGGGGTGCGGTGCGTGGGGCACGTTCAGAAGGCAGTGGCAGTGGCACCGTCCCGTTGTGTCCCGCTGGGGCGGGCAGCAGGCAGCAGCGTGCTGAAAGCCGTGCCTCGCACACACTGATTTTATGTTTTATCCCGTTCAGCGCAAGCTTTTCCCGGCGGCTGCGTGTCCTGCGTGGGGTGGGGGATCCCGGGGACGAGGGGCAGCGCTCCTGCTTTGGGATCCTGCAGCAGGGCCGCTCGTGTGTGTGTGCGTGGGGGGAACGCGTGCGAAGGCGGCTGGGGATTTGGGGTCGGAGTGGTGCCCAGCTCCGGGCTCTGCTCCCCGGAGCGCTGAGGGTCCCTGCGCTCTGCGTTCGGCTGCCTCGGTGCCCGGTGCAGCCCCGGCTGCTCGGCGGAGCCTCCGGTGTCCGTGCCCTGCCCGATGACAAACGGCTTCTGCAGCTCGCCTTGTGTAAACTCCCGCCGCGGCTCTCCCAGCGTCCTGCCCGCTGGCTTTGTGCTCGCCTCGGCCGGCTCCGGGCACGATGACGTGGCCGGGCTGCGAGCGGCGAGGCAGGACGGGGGTGAGTTATGCTCTGCCCTCAGCGTGGGAGCGTTGCTGCCCCGGCTCTGCAGGCTGCTCTTGCGCCACGCTGCCGTCGCTGCAGGAGGCGAAGCGGCGACGCTGCGGCCCGTTGAACCTCTCCGGGGCAGCGTGGCCAGCGGGGATGTGGAACAAACGTGGGGTTTGCGTCGAGCAAACGCCCTGGGTCCTCACTTCCCCGCTGGCACGGCCGCCTGCGGCTCCGGACCTCTTCCCTCGGCTCAGGGCCGGGTGCTCGCGTGACCCGGGGGTGCGTGCGGAGCCGCCCCGCAGGAAGCGGAGCCCCAGCTGCGGCGCCTCTGCTGCTTCCGCTCGGGGGTGGGACGGGGGCAGGCAGAGCTCGTCCCGTCTGGGGACGCTGGGGTGGCCCTGGTGGCACCCAGCGGGAGCCCTGCGGAGGCACCGAGTCAGCGGGCTGCGGGGCAGGAGGCCGGCCCTGCTGCGGCACGTGCTCGCCCGTCGCTGTCACCTTTCGCCTGGGGACGAGCGGTGCCTGCGCATCCCCGGAGCGTCCTCCTGAGCCTGAGGCAGCAGCGAAGGGGCCGCGGGAGGGGAAGGAAGAAGAAAAATCCTGCAGGAGGAGGCAGAAACAGAGGCAGGAGGGAGGTCGGAGGCCGTGGAGAAGCTGGGCTGGGTGTGGGAGGTGGCAGGGAGCGGAGGCACTGCGGGGACAGCGCTCGGTGTCTGCGTCTGGTGAGCTGGAGCGACGGCCAGCAGCTGTAGGATTATTTCTTTCGTGAGATTTTCTCCTTTCCCTGCCTTAAGGATGAGGTGGAGGCTGCGCTCAGGTCTCTCCTGCAGCCCTGTCCTCCCTGCTGCTGCTCCTGTGGGTTACTGCAGGTGGGAGCGGAGCCTGGCGCTCGGTTTCCTCTCTGGGAGGAGGTTCCAGCCGAAAGCGGGTGCTGCCCTGGGGCTCCTGCTGTCTCCTCCGGGCTCTGGGAGCTCAGTGCTGGCTTTGTCTTTCCATCAGACGTTTGCTGGTGTCTCAAGAGGAAGCGGGTGCTGGGTTTGGAGCGGGTTGTGCAAGGTCAGCAGGAGCTCCTTGGGGCGCGTGCAGGAGTTAAATTAGCCCGTGGCTCGTCAGCTGAAACCCAGGGGCAGGAGCTTTGTTAGTGGGGCTTGAGGGACTTTGAGGGGCTTGCAGGAGCTGGCTTTGGGCTGGAGTGAGTGCGTTGGGCTGCGCTGGGCAGCCCCTTGGTCCTGTGGGCACTTCCATGCCTCTGAAACCTTTGGGGTGAGCGGTGTGCTGCCTGCACGTGGACTGTGCCCCAGCCTGGTGGAGCGCAATCCAATTTTTGACTTGTAACCATCAAAAAATCTAAAAAAGCATGTTAGGAAACATTCCTTTTCCTTGCAAGAGCAAGAGACACCCAAGCGGGTGTGCCCGAAATGGGGACACCAGCCTGGAGGAAGAGCTGGGTGGGGGGGGGGGGGAACGTGCCCTGGGTCCTTGACCTCGGGGCACGGCGGCTGGCTGATTGCTGGGGCGGGCAGGCCGCCCTATAAAAGCCCTGCGGGAGCGCTGCCTCCAGCAGCAGCAGCCCGTCCCTCCCTGCCATGGCCGATGCTGAGGAGCCCGGGCCGGGGGCGGTGGAGCTGGGCTCCCCTGGTGTTCCTGACACGGCTCCGTCCCCAGGGACCATGTCCACGCGGCGCCTGCGCAGCGAGGACTACAACGACTACAGCTCCACGGACGTCACGCCCGAGGGGAGCCCGCCCGGGGGCATCAACGGCTTCGCGCACCCCGAGTCCTACCAGCGCTTCGGGGAGGCCAACGGCACCACGTGAGTGACTCCTCCTGCCCTCCTGGGCTTCGTCCGGCACCCGGGGGTGGAGGGGAACTGGTGGCTCCGTGCTGCTGTGCCCGAGTGTGGTGGTTTGGTGGGGGATCCCTCCGGGTGGCGGGGGCTGCGGGGATGGTTTGCTCCTGGTGATGCTGGGCTCGCTGCCTGTGGGATTGCACGCGTTGGGTTTTGCCTGGAGGCTGGTTCTGCAGACATCCGCCCAAAAGCTGTTTGTAAACTAAAAGACTGAGGTCTTCACCTCCAGTCCTTCCCAGTTCCTACCGGGTCTGGTTGGGTTTGGTGGATAGGGTCAGGACCTCGTGCGTCTTTGCCCCAGCTTCACGGGGCAGCCTTTGGCCCCGGGGCAGCACCGAGGGCTGTGTCTGTGCGATCTGGGTGTGTGTTTCTGCCCCGGGGTGATCTCAGCATCTCCCGTCCCTCAGGTGGTACCAGACCCTGATCCACCTCCTGAAGGGGAACATCGGCACGGGGCTGCTGGGGCTGCCTCTGGCTCTGAAGAATGCCGGCATCCTGGTAAGGCAGCTCTCGGCCCGTGTGGTCTCCGTGCCCGCTTGATGTGATGCCCGTGGGCCCTGGGAGTGTGGCATACACCTAATAAACCCCTCGGCCATCGGTCCGGCCCTGTGCTGTGGGGCCACAGAGTTTTTCCCTCTGTGGGGCTTCCCCTGGCGGCTCTGGCCACGCTGAGCTCAGGGGGTGCTCTGCTTCCTCCTGCCTGGGTTTCACCCGGACTCAGGTGCCGGGTGCTGTCTGCACGTAAACCCCACCCTGCGGCTGTGCCTTCGGCCGTCAGAGTGCAGCCTTCCCCCTCTGTTCCCCCGCAGCTGGGTCCTCTGAGCCTGCTGGTGATGGGCGTTGTGGCCGTGCACTGCATGAGCATCCTGGTGAAATGCGCCCATCACTTCTGCTACAGGTAAGGAACAGCTCCGGCGGCTCTCCCAGCCCTCCCACCAGCCCCTGCCATTTTTCTGAAGCTTCCCAGCCTCAAGTTCTCTGTGGTGAAGCCTCAGCTGGGCACCTTCTGGGGCTTTTTCACCAACTATTTCCCCGTTAAGGCCACTGTTTGCCATGGGAGCCAGCAGATGGGGCTGATGCCTCTCCTCTCTCTCTGTGGGACAGGTTCCAGAAGCAGTTTGTGGACTACGGAGGAGCCGTGATGTACGGGCTGGAGTCCACCCCCAGCGCCTGGCTGCGGACACACGCCGTCTGGGGAAGGTACCTGACCCCGGGCAGGGCGCTTGGCTGCTGGGCTGGAGGAGCCGGCTCGTCCCGGAGCTGTGCTGGCAGCCAGGCGCCGGGGATGCAAAATGGTGCTTGGCTCACCAAATGGTGTTTGGTCACCTGCCCCCAGTGCTCGGTGTTCCCCCCGGGAAGGTAATGCTGGGGATATTTAATTTAGCGCTGTCCCCAGTTGGATGAGTCCTGAGGGATGTGTCCTTGCTTCGGTGTGGCACTGGTGGGCTGGGAGAAGTGGCTGCAGCGTGAGGAAGGGGTGAATAACACCCACGGCACGGCTGCCTCACCTCGGTAGTCACCGAAGGGACCTCCCAGCACTTGGAGCATCTTCCTGGGGCTGGTCCTGACCCCGCTGAAGGAATGGAAACAGGGACTGGAGAGCCTGAGGTCTGCGAGGTTAGAGGGAGATACAATTCTCTTCTTCCAGTCATCAAAGACAAGTGACCTGCATGTCCTGGCCTCCGAGGAAAGGAGAATCACTGCCATGCCTGAGGCAAACCCCGACGCAGGCTGGGTGCGCTCCTGTTTCCAGGTTCACCTCTAACGAGCGGTCTTTTCTCCTTGCTAGGCGGGTGGTGGGGCTCTTCCTGATCCTCACTCAGCTGGGTTTCTGCTGCGTGTACTTCGTCTTCCTGGCGGACAACCTGAGGCAGGTGAGGCTCGCTCCATGCTCCGTGAGCGGGTGGGGAGAGCCCCCCGACTTGGCTGGGAGGCGTGGAGGAGCCTGGGCTGTGCCCTCGCTCCCGTGTCCCAGCCCTGTCCTTGGCAAAAGGTCTGGTTTTTGGGGCTGCTGCTGCTCAGGAAGGTACAAGCCCTATGTTGGGGGGTTTTGGAGGGCACGGTCTGCCTGAGGGCCCTTGTTTGCTCCCCGTAAAGAGGTGTCGGAGCTGCCTGTGTTGGCTGGGAGAAGCAGAGGCTCGTTCCTGGGGAGGGAAGGCAGGCATGGGGTGAAAGAGGAGGAATTGTGCCTTTGAGGTCGTGCCCAGCTCAGCTAATTGCTTTATTGATACCTGTGAGCGAGCAGTGTGTGATGGCCACCGGGACCTGGCGTGAACCTCTCCGCTCCCTCGCTCGGTCCTGTTTGCATTCCAGTTCTTTGCCTCATCCCACGGCTCTGGAGGTTAATTACATGGCGTAGTGAAGAGTTTCCTTCTGCCGGGCGTCGAGAGGAAAATAAACAGAAACCCTCAGCCTGCCGGGCTGTAGGAAGCTGGCAGCAGGTCCGTGCTCTCAGCTCCGTGCCTTGTGGATGCTGCTGAGCACCGTTCCCTCCGTTTGCCCCAATTCTGCTCCTGCTGTAGCAGTCTGGTCCCTAGCACCGTGGCAGTGCCCATTGTCAGCCCTTCTCTGTTGGTTGCTTTGGGTTCATTTTTTGAAATTTTTTGGATGGAGAGAGGGGAATGTTGCTTGTTTCTTATTGTGGCAGGGAGCAGTGCGTTAGATGGGGGGCGAGGGTGCAGGTGGTAGCTCAGACAAGGTGCCACCATGCTGGGCAGAGCTTTGGTTGGGAAAACGGCTTTGGAGCAACAGGGTTCTGCTTCAAAACCCCCTGAAGACCTGCATTGCTTCGATTTTAATCGATTAACTCCCTATGAAAATGAGCTGGGGTGGTCATCCCAGCCTCCTGGGGTGGGCTGCTGAGACCCGTAGCTGTCAGACCGCGATGGGCTTCTCCGGAGCATCCCTCTGCTTCCCCAGGTCGTGTCCGCTGCCAACGGCACCACCAACGACTGCCACTCGAACCGGACGGTGACCCTGACCCCCACCATGGACTCCCGGCTCTACATGCTCTCCCTGCTGCCTTTTGTGGTGCTGCTGTCGTTCATCCAGAACCTCAAGGTCCTGTCCATCTTCTCCATGCTGGCCAACGTGGCCATGCTGGTCAGCCTTGTGGTCATCTACCAGTACATCGTCAGGGTACGTGTGCTGTTTCTGCGCTTCCCTGGGGTTTTACGGGGCGGTGGGGTTGTGGTGGCGTGTGGTGAGGGTGGAGCAGGGCTGTATGGCGCTGGTCCTGCGGCCGTGGTGGTTGCCCTCTGCTCCGTGGGGCTGCGGCGGGGAGCTGCGGGAGCACGCTGCATCCTCCCTGCCTCTCAGCTCAGCGTGGGCTTTTTATCCAGGACATTCCTGATCCCAGCAACCTGCCCCTGGTAGCAGCCTGGAAGACCTACCCTCTGTTTTTTGGCACGGCCATCTTTGCTTTTGAAGGCATCGGGGTGGTAAGTCTTGGCGTGTGGCAGCGGGGCTGCCTGCACGGGAGGCTCAGCCTGCGCTCGGGCTTGCCGCGGGACCCGCTCCGCTTTGCAGCTGTATTTGCAGAGGAGCTTCCCTGACAGCAGCCCAGGCTCTGGATGATGCTGTTTGCTCCGGGCTATCTCCTGGGTCAGCCTTTGCTGCTTCCACCTGAGGCTGGAGGAACGCAAGCTCCAAACCTCAGGAAGCTGGTTGCAGCTTTGAAGGAGGCCGTGCCTGGCACTAGGCTGGGCTCTCCTGGGAGCTTCGCTTTGCTCTGCTGGCTGACCTGTGCCGGGGGAGGCGTCCTGGCTCTTGTTCCAGGCTGAATCCCGAAGCGGGAGGTCGAAAAGCGTGGCAGGGTGAAATGTCATCCGCTCCTCCCCACCCTGCTGGGAGGCAGCGTGACTGCCCTTCAGCAGCCACACGGCACGAGCCTGCTGCGAGCTGGATTTGCGTGTGCCTCGCGTCCGAGGTGCTGGAAATAGAGTAGCTGCGGTGGAGGCCGGGTGGGTGGAAGGCTTAATGGCTCGCTGAGATGCTGGGGGTTGTTTCCGGGAGCTTCCTTCAAAGGAGAAAAAAAATGTTTTCATCTCTTAATATAAGCTGGCTATGTAAACACGGGGCTGGAGCGTGCCAGATCCATTCCAGGAGGAGTATTTACAGAGTGCTCTGCCCAGGACAGAGATCTCTTGCTGGCAGCGAGGCGCACGCTCTTTCTTCCTCACACAGCTTGGAGGTGGGGAAGCAAATAAAAGCTATTCTGGTCTTGCCACTGTCTCTCTCTTGAAATTACCACCACCCAAGGACAGCTATAAAAATGTTTGCTGAAATTCTTGAAGTCATGTACTGGTAGTGTAAAGATGGGGCATTGTCCCTGCTCCTTTTTTTCTCCTCTGTGTTTTTATTGTCCTACCTGTTTGAAACCTGTCTGTACAAACTTGCAGGGAGAGGAAAAAGTGCCTCAGCCATTGCTGGGGAAAATAAGGGATCAGGAAAGGCCCATCCCAGGGGGCCCGGCTGTGCTGCTTTGGGGTGCGGAGGTGGGCAGCATTGCCCTGAGGTGCTGGGCTCCCGTGGGCACAGCCCCTGGCAAGGCACACGGTCCCTTTGCAAGGGCACGGATGACCCTGCTGGGGGCTCGCTGTGCCAAGTCCAGAGGTCTCAAATTTGAACAGAGCATCACATCTCCAGTGCAGCAGATTTCCTGCTGGGGTCTCCAGGCCCGGTGCGGAGGGCTGTGCTCAGCTGTGGGGTTGGGGGTGCGGAGGAATGGCGGAAAACTGCTGCTCCATCCTCCTCCTCCTCTCCCAGGTGCTGCCTTTGGAAAACAAGATGAAGAACCCTCGGCAGTTCCCGCTGATACTCTACGTGGGGATGACGATTGTCACTGTCCTGTACATCAGCCTGAGCGTGCTGGGGTACCTGCGCTTCGGGGCGAGCATCCAGGCCAGCATCACGCTCAACCTGCCCAACTGCTGGTGAGTCCTCACGGGGGGTCAGGGGGCTGCAGAGGAGCTGTCCCGGCTGGAGATGGCACCCCGTAGGTCACCTCATCTGGGGGAGTTGGGGCGGGCCAAAACTGCCCAGAGGAGCTTGTTGAGATGTTGAATACAGCCCTCGTTTGGCTGTACCAGGTGATTTGTGAACAGCACCAAACCGCTTCTCTTCCCCAAACGAAGCATGTGGGAAAACTAAACCCAAAGCTGGGAGCTCCCGGTGTGGGTGAGCCGTGGTGGTTTTGCCCATGGGCTGTGTTTCCCTGTTTGCAGCCCTGGTGCTTGAACTCCCACTCCAAGCTCTGCACCCAAGCACCTCACAGCTCACCACGAGCTGGGGCTTTGTACGTGGATGCTGTGGCGGTGAGGGTGCCCCTTCCCTTAGGGGCCGAATTCTGCAGCTCCTCCAACCTGCCTTACCTGCAGGGCCTCTCGTATGGCTCTGGCAGCTCACACCAACCCCAGCCACCAAGATGAGTTAGAAAACAGGGGGGTAAAGATGTGGGATCTGCACACAAGTGTCAGGACAAACTCCTTTGCCTCACCTTCTGTGGTTCCTCATGCTGCCTTTCACCTCCCTTGGCCACTAATGCCCCCGGGGGCAGGTGGCTGCCTGGTGCAGCGGCTCCGTAGCCATCCTGGGGGAGAAATGCCAGCAGCTTCTCTTGCCTTTGTGACGAGAAGCGTGGAGGCTCTTCGGCATGCAGATGTTGGGAATAAAGGCCTTTCCCAGCTTGCTCCGCTTGGGTGTATTTGAGAAGGTCTTGCACAACCCCATCTCTGTTACTTCTCGCCACACGCTGCTCTGGGGCATCTGCCCGGCAGGCAGGGAGGAGGCTGCAGAGCAGCTCGTGTCCTCCGTGCGCCACAGAGGTGCCGCTTGCCCAAAAGCATCCCTGTGTGTTGGTGGGGAGCTGGGGCTGAGGTTTGGTCTGGACGCCGCGAGGCTTTTTGGATAGCTGTCCTGTGGCAAAATGGTTTCTCAGGGTGCTGCTGGGCTGGGTAGGATGGCTGTGAAGTTTAAAAAGTTTCTCTTTAAAGTCTTGACTGGCTTGAAATCCAGCAAGAGACCGAAGTGAGAATTTAAGCAGCAGTGCCTGTCCCCTTCCCCAGCTGTCCTCTGTTCGGTCAGCAGCTCGGTGCTGCGCTCTGTGACTTGCTGCCTCTTCCCCACAGCCTGGGCAGGACTCGGATTTTTGAGTCACTGCTGGACTTCCACATCCTGGCCTTGTACTGCTGCACTGGCGTGGGTCTGGGGAAAGCAAGATCCTCTATCAAATGCGTGTTTCTAGGAGTATCTCTGTCAGTGTTTTTCTAGGAGGGAGACACGTAGGGAGAGCAGAAGAAGGGAAGCAGGGCACAGGGAAGCCCCAGAACACGGCAGGGCTGCCCCTGGGGAAGGAGTGCTGTGGTCTGTTGTGACTCAGACCATGGAACACACCGTGCCTGTTTCTTTCTGGCAAAATGGTTGATGGAGGCTGTAAACACTGAACTTGGAAATGCGTTATCTGTCTTGTTAAAATAAGGGCTGGGAAACTCAGGCTAAAGCCTTGAACGCTCTTTTCCCCTGCGCTCCTTACCCCGTAGGTGATGGGTGAAGGCCTGCTCCTGACATGGGTGTTTTGCCAGTTCTGCTTTGCCAGCGGGTTTTCTCCCCAGCAGTAAAAAGGCGCCGGGCTGCAGCAGCCGGTCAGGAGGGCTGTGGGTGAGAAATCACGGGGCTTGCCTGCAGCGTGGGAGACAAGGCAGGGAGGCAGGGATCGTGGAGGAGATGCTGCAGCCTTGCTCTGCTGTAGCCGTCGCCTGGAGGTCTCTAGGAACAAGTTTGCTGAACCTGTTGGCAGTCGTTGAGATAGAGGATGACTAAGGACTTTTCCAGCCTCGTTTCTCTACGACCGCAGCTTCCTCGAGCGAGGAGCGTGTCGGTTCCCAGTGCCCAGGTCTAACCACAGCCTCCCTGAAACGCTGTGCTGCTCTGCAGAAATCCTTCCTGGCAGCCTAGCAAGGTTGCCTCAGCCCACCGTCTGAAAAGGGAAGAAGCCCTGCAGCGAGGGGGCAGATGCTCAGTTGCGTATGGCTGGTTGGAGGCACGTAATGGCAGAGCTTACCGTCAGAGGATTCCCATTTCTTGCTGAAATATCTCAGGGCACAGCTTGTCAGGATGACCTGGTGTGGCTGGGCAAGCAGGTGGCCGCTGTGGTCGGTGGAGCAGTGCCTCTCCAGACCCTACACGCACCTGGGTTTTCTCTGGGTCAAGGCTAACCCTAGAGCTCTTCCTCTTCTTGGTATTTAAGCTGCCCTTTGAGCTTGGTGTCCTGGCTCCTGACCTGTGCAGGATCAGGACCCAGCCTTACTCGATGCCTTTTTTTAATAACATCTCTTAAAAATTGATTGCCTTAGAGCGCTTTATTGCTTTACAACGTTCACTTCTTGAGAACGCAGCTGTAGGATGTGCCGAGCGTGGGATGCGTGGCTCAAGGCTACCGTGCACTCAAGTCGTATGTGGTGCATGCTTGGCCGAGTGGGTGCCCTCTGCACTCTTCTGATGGCTTTGCTTTGTTTGCCTATAGAATCGCAGGATAATTTCGTTTGTGGAGGCTATCGTGAGGTCAGCGGGTCCAACCACCTACTCAAAGCCCAGCCAACTTAAATTTTGCATGTCAGTAGGGATGGAGAGTCCCCGCCTCTCCGGGGCCGTGTTCTGGTGCTGAGCCACCCTGCTGGGCTGCAGCTCTGTCCTGCTGCCTCTGGCACCTCTGCTGGGCAGCTCAGAGCCTGGCTTTGCCTTCTCCGTGCTCTCCCATTAGGTAGCTGAAGCCAGTAATAATATCCTCCTTGACCTTCTCTTTGTGCTGAGCGAGCTCAGGTCTCACAGCCTCTCCGTACACATCGTGTGCTCCAGCCCCAGCTGCCTCAGTAGCTTCCCCTCAGCGTGCTCTGGTAGCTTCATGTCTGTCTTGTCCTGGGAGACTGGACACAGTGCTCCAGCTGCAGCTTTACAAGCTCCTGTTCCTGCTTGGTCAGCATGTCTTGACTCCGGGAACAGGTAGGGCCGTAGGTGGTGTAACCAGATATCGCTCCTCTTTTACAGGGCCTTGTTCTGGCTGCCGGGAAGCTCAGGGCAGAGACGGGAGGGAGGTGGCTCTCTGGCTCTCCTGCAGCCACGCTTGCCCCCTGCTGCATCGTTGCATTGTGAAAATAGCTGCTCCGTAGTTCTGTGGGGGAGGTTGAGTTGCTGGTGGAAGTGGTGATGTGTGCCTTGCGTTTGCTTTGTAAGCCCAGACTTCTGCTGGCAGTGCAGTCTTCTCCCCCCACTCAGCAGTAACTGAAATCAGTGAAATATTCATGGCTGGAGCTGATAAGCCTCTTAGAAGGTGTTCTGTATCTCCTGTCTTAAGGCAGAGAATAAATTCCACCTGGCTGTAAACAGGGAATAGAGCTTTTTCCCTTTCTTCAGCTCAGAAACAGGATGTTGCTAGTGAAGTTCAAGGGGACCATCGCCTCTGGGGATGGGTGATAAAGGAACTTCGTTCTGGGTCACCGACCGAGAGTCGGGGTTGCAGACTGCAGGCAGTATCAGTGCTATCTGCCATGTCTCCGGTGAGGGCTGTTTCCTAACGCTTGAGTATCTGTGTTAGGAAATGCTTGTCCATGCCTGGCAATCAGGAAGAAGGCCACCCTGTGGCACTGCAGACCTTGTAGCATCATCCTGGACAAGTGGAGAGGGCAGCACGGAGCCCGCATCTCTCTGTTAAGCGGTGACATACCTGGAAGACGTGTTACGTGGTGTGGGCAACGGCAGTGCTGCACGCAGGAGCATCTAGAAAAGTACGGGGGTGCCATGATGTGTCAAGGGGCAAGTTAGGCTCCTGTCCCACGGGCAGAGACACATTGGCCATCCCTGTGCCTTTTTTTCTTTTTTGAAGTGGCCCCTCACATCCGTGCCCAGGAGTTTTCTCAAGGGGAAGCAACACTTGAGGCTGCTGGCCTGCTGTTTCCTTACGCAAAGCCAGGGCTGAAACCTCTAATTAGGTATGGGCTTGGAGGTTCTGCCATCTCTTGCACAAGAAGTGTCTCGGTAAAGTAAATGCATCACCCTTAATTTGTCAAGGGTGTTTAGCAGAGGAGATGGCTGGGACACAAAAGTCCTTCTTGGCAGAGTGCTCCTGCTCTGTTTTTTTGCTGTTGATGCCACGGGGGTTGGAACAAGAGCGAATCTCACTGGTGTCCTCTTTCTCTTTTGCAGGTTATACCAAGCTGTCAAGCTGCTCTTCTCCTTCGGGATTTTCTTCACGTACGCCGTGCAGTTCTACGTGCCCGCTGAGATCATCATCCCTCCCCTCGTCGCCCGCGTGTCGGAGCGCTGGGGCTGGGTGGTCAACCTGCTCCTCAGGGTGGCCCTGGTTAGCGTGACCTGTGAGTAGAAAGCAGCCTGTCCGAGAGCCTTCACCCCTCCGTGTGGGAGCGGTCTTCTCTGCGGAGGGGTGGCAATGTCCAAATTAGTTTAGAGAAGCTATACAGTCCCATCGAGCTTTATATAACATGTCCCAGCAGCTGGTCTGGTGTGTGGGCAGCTCAGACCGGAGCCTGCTGGACCTTTGGAAGGGTGTGGAGCTGGCAAGAGACTTACCCAAGCCCCATGTGCTGGCTGAAACAGCATTGCTTGGACGTGCCTTCTGCTCCTCTGGCTTTGAGTTGAGATCTTTTAAGGCTTTTCCAGGTGTTCTGGACAGATCTAGAGATGTCATTCCTTCTGGGATGTCTCTTTGAATGTTCTGGATTTCCTGGGGACAGTTGGCTTCTCCATGCAGAAGGATGCACAACTTCTGGGGCAGTGCTAATGTACAGTCTGACATTGCTTGTTGCTCTGCCACAGTTGTGGGAGGGCAGTGTTTGGACCTGACTGGTTTGGGAACCCTGGAGATGGCTTTTAAGAGCTGTAGGTTTTCAGAAATGTTTCAGCCTCCCAGAGGGCTGTGATCTGCCCCAAGTCTGCAGCACTGAGGTGCAGCCCAATGCTTGCTGCAGAAGTCGTTGTGTGCAGCTGCCCTTATGCTTTTAAAGTTCAGATGAACGCATGATTTTAGCAGGTTGGGAAGGAGGTTTTACCGATCTGCCTTCTTAAGAGGGAAAATACAAGCTGGGAGAGGTAGGTGTGTGGAAACCTAGGGGCACCAGGTCACTGAAGTGCAGAATTACCTGATTTTTGGCTGGCTTTGGTTCCTGCAGACTAAATGCTTGCTGTTCTCAGCACAGCTGAGATGCTTGACTGAGCTTCCAGGCGTCATCCAACAAAAAAAGAGCATTTTTGCATGGCGTGATGCTGCTGATACACCGCAGTTAAGCATCAGAGACCTGGCCCCATGTTCCGGTGGCTTGGATTTGGGCTTGAGCGGAGCGTGGTGCTAACTGGGGGGTGAGGGAGCTGGCTGAGAGCAGGGTGCTGCTGCTTTCCGAGATCTTAGTCATAGAATATCCTGAGTTGGAAGGGACCCACAAGGATCACTTAGTCCAACTCCTGGCCCCGCACACAGGACCACCCCAAAATCAGACCATGTGTCTGACAGCGTTGTCCAAAATGTCTCTTGAACACCGCCAGGCTTAGATCTGTGACCATGTACCTAGGGAGCCTGTCCCAGTGCCTGACCACCTCTGGGTGCAGAACCTTTCCTGACCCTCCCCTGTCCCAGCCCCATGCCGTTCCCTCGGCTCCTGTCGCTGTCCCCAGAGAGCAGAGCTCAGCGCCTGCCCCTCCGCTCCCCTGGTGAGGGAGCTGCAGGCTGCCATGAGGCCTCCCCTCAGCCTGCTCGGGGCTGAACAAACCATAGGCCCTCAGCTGCTCCTCACGCATCTTCCCCTCCAGACCCTTCCCAATCTTTGCAGCCCTCCTTTGGATGCTGTCTAATAGCTTTCTGTCCTTTTTATACCATGGTGCCCAAAGCAGCACACAGTACTGGCGGTCAGGCTGAGCAGGGCGGGACAGCCCCTTCCCTCGATACACCAGCAGGACCCTGCCTGATGCACCCAGGGTACAGCTGGCACTTTGGGCTGCCAGGGCACACTGCTGACTCGTATCCAACTTGCCATCAGACAAAACCACCAGATTTTCCAGCCTCTTGTCCCCCAGTCTATGTACAGCTGGGATTACCCCCAGGCCAAGCCGTGCTGGTGGCAGCCGGAGCTGGGTTGGGGCACAGAAAGCAGCAGGGCGAGGGGCAGGCGCCTCCCCCAGTCCCTTAATTGCTCGAGGCTCGTTTTGAGAAGAGCCACCTTTGATCTTCTTGCCTTTCATTTCCTCAAGAGAGGGAGGAGGAAAACCTCTTCATGTCCAGGCGGAGAGCAAGAGCGGGGGCTATTTATTCTGCTGTCTCCTCCCCTTGCACGGGAAGAGCTGGAGCCGGCACAAAGCAGGGCCGAAGTGCCTGCAGCAAGCATTTGATCTCATGTGCTGTCCCTCAGCGTGCTGAGGGATGAAATCCCGCTGTGCTCCAGCTCCCCAGCGCTGGTGGTCGAGCTCGGGGCTGCCTGCGGGCGTTGGGGTGTGCCCGGCCGGGGGAGCGGAGGGTTCGGTGGGTTTAGGCAACAGCAGCACTTGTGCCCCCCCATTTGGGGTGGGGAGGCAGCTGGGCGTTGGTAGAGGGATGCTGGTTGCTTTGTACCTCCTCCCCTTATCTTTCCCCGTAAGAAATCGCCGTGGCTGTTGGCGAGGATAAAAGCAATTAGGGGGGCTGCATAAATATTCATCGTGTGAGCGTGTGGCCGCAGAACAAGCCCGCATCATGGCTTTTGGCTTCCAAAGAGAGGATGCAATTTGGTGTATGGGTGTCTTTCAAGCTTCGACTTCAAAACCAGCACACTTAAGAACCCTTTGAATTAATACCTGTGGAAAGCACGACCGTTGCCCCTGGAGGCTGAGGGCTGCAGCTGGTACTTCAGCTCTGCCTGTTGTGGAGGAGCGTTAAATCTGTTTGCTTTGAGCCCAGAGAGCGGGGTGGGGTGGGCTGAGGATGCCGTTAGCGGCTGGCTGCTGGAACAGGGATGCTCCTGGTGGCAGAGACCCTCCCGTCCTGTGTACCCTTGGAGCTCTGTCCATCCGGCTCCCCCCTGAATTCACTCCCCTTGGGGCAACTCAGAAGGGCCCAACGCAGTGAGACCACAAATCCACCATCTAGGCTCTTGGAAAGCATTTTGGGGCAGGCACAAAAGGTTCAAAATGCCCAGCAGAGGGCATTGCCCAGACATTCCCGTCTGTGCCTCAGGTCTTTGTGGTGCTGGCATCGAGCTGCTGTGTGTGGAAGCACTGCTGTGCCTGGCACAGGGCTGGAGGAGCCGGGTTTCCCTGGAGCTGGGTGTGCTGGTGGGTGCTGCCACTTGCCTGCTGACCCCCCTGAAAGTGCAGCACTGGGGCACCAGTGATTCTGTTAGAGATCTGCTGGCTGCTTTGTTTCCATGTCCTGGGTGTGAGGAGCCCTGATACAGCCCGTCTCCCCTGCGGCTGTAGCTGCCACAGGTCAAGCGTCTCCTAAGTCTAAGGAATAAACCAGCCTATTTCTTTTGGTCATTCTGATTAAGTGCTGAAGCCTGCTTTTCTTGCAGAGGATGTTCTTCTGTCACGCAAAGCTCTGGCTGCCTTTTCCCGAGGACTTGGTTTGACCAGAAAGCAGTAGCAATGCACTCGAGCACAGAGCTTGCCCGCAAGCATTGCTCCCAGCTGCAGAATGGGACCTTGCTCACCCTTCATGTTATATGCTACACCCAAAGCCTAGTGCTGCGGCATCTGGGTGCTCTGCCAAGTCCTTTTGCACTTTTCCCAGCGAGGCAGGCTGCAAATGCTGTTGGTGGCTCTGGGTTTTGTGGGCCACGGCACCAGGAGGAGAGCCTGGAGCTGCTGTGGTGGCGGTGGTTGGAAGAAGGCACCGTCCCCATTCCTCCACCTGCCCTGAGCAGGAGGAGAGGGAGCACGAACGTGCGGGGGTTTGCAGCCACTAATTGGAAGCTGGAAGAGGTCTCCCAGGGGGATTTTCCTTGGCTGCAGTTTTTATGGGACAAATGTTGCCCCTTCAGGCTGTGCTGTAGGTGCTCCGGGGGTGGAGAGGTTCTAAACGCTTGCAAACCACACGGATTTATTCAGGGGTGGGGGGCTGCGGCTTTTTCCTGCTGCCTTCTGCTTCCGTGGGTTTTCTGAGGCTTTACAGCTCCCCAGGTGCGAGGCAGAGACCTGGGAGGTGCGGGGGAGCGAGTGCTGACTCTCGAGATGGGCTGGGGATTCTTCTGCGAGCAGCACCCATTTGCTGGGGTATCTCTTCAAAGTTCAGTGTGTGAGAAGGGCAAGAGGCATCATGTAACAGCACCCCTGTGACGGCTCTGCTTGCTTTAATTGGGGTAAAAGGGGGGTGATTTGGAGCCGGCCGTGCTCCCTTCACACCTGGCTAACCGTCCTGTCCGCTGCTTCCCCAGGCGTGCTGGCCATCCTCATCCCGCGCCTGGACATCGTCATCTCGCTGGTGGGCTCCGTCAGCAGCAGCGCCCTGGCTCTCATCTTCCCCCCGCTGCTGGAGATCGCCACGTACTACGTGGAGGGCATGCACCCCCTGGTCATCGCCAAGGACGTGGCCATCAGCCTCATCGGCTTCGTGGGCTTCGTGGTGGGGACGTACGAGGCGCTGGTGGAGCTGGCTACGCCCGCTGCCGTTATCAATGCCACCAACATCTTGGTGCAGTGACGGTCCCCTTGGCCCCTCTGAGTGCTGTGCTGGGGGCACGAGGGCCAGGTGCCACTGGGGATGTTCTCCCTTCTCTCCTGCAAGTCCCGGTGGGTTTGGGACGGGGCTGTCTGGCTGGGGAGGTGGGATCTGGCCCTGGCTGGGGCGCTGCCTGCCAGGGGGCAGGTGACACAGCAAAGCAGCCCCCTCGGTACTCCTGTAAATAGGCATTTTGGGAGGGGGAGGAATCCTGGGCATGTAGATCTTATTTTTATTTTTTTAAATCCCAACCTTTCCGTATTTCCCCCATCCTTTCAGTCAGGGTGGGGAACAGGGACTGCTCTTCTCCGTGCCAGTTTTCTTTTTCTCCCTTTTCCCACTCCTCAGCACTTTATTTTGTGGCAACAGAGAGACCTCAGCTCAGGTTGGAGAGCGTGGAGCTGCCTCCTTGCCCCGGCCCCGTGGGGATGGAGAGCAGCATCTGAGGTGCGGAGCATCCCAGGGCCAGGGTGGGAGCCCCCAGCTCTCCCACGATGGCACCCCTGGGTGTGAGCACCGCCGGTGGGCACAGGCTCCTGCTGTGCCCCCGCTCCGTTTCCAGCCCTCTCTGGCACCGAACGGAGAGGGCTGGCATGGGAAGGTTTTGTTCCGTTTCCTAGCGCACATGTCCCACACACGGTTTTTCAGAAGCATTAGGATTTCAGGTGTGTGGAGCCCTCTCCGCACTGCCAAGCTCTGCTGCGGGGGCCGCGGTGTCCCTGGGGCTCCGCGTGCTGCCCGCACCGCAGAAACCCAGCGCCTTGTTTACAGTGCCCGAGCTGGCCCCGGTGCGCTCCGGCTGCAGCTGCAGTCCCTCACTGAATGTCAAGTCCCCAAAAAGAAAAACATTGTGGTTTTTTTTCCCCCCTTTTTTCCCTCCTGGTCCTACTCCCTCCCTGGTGGCGTCCTCTGCTGCAGCTCCGTGCCCTGGAGGAGGCAGCTCGCTGGTGCTTCTCCCTCTGCTCCTCTTGCTGCTTGCATTGTGGCCAGTGCGTGCCCGGGGGCAGGGGCTGCGCCTGGCTCTGTCCTGCCATGCTGTTGCTTTCCTTCCTCTCGGGGGGGGCCCAGCCTCTTCCGTGGAGCATTTCCTTGCCTTTCTGCTTTTTTTTGTTTTGTTTTATGTGTGTGCAGCTCACAGGAGCTCCAGGGCACCCCGCAGGTGGGAAAAGTGCAATATCCGTGTCCTTTGCTAGGTAGTGACCCCGGCTCTGCCTCTTCCCAGGCTGGTGCTGTGCAGGGAGGGTTGGGATGGCTCAGCCACAAGGCTGGTGCACCTGGGTTGGGTGTGGGTGCAGAAATGTCACCCTCCCTGGTGGGGGACATCTGCTGCATGCCCCCAGGGCGCTGGGGTACTTCTGCAGCTTTAACCGGGTTTTGGTGATATTTTTTCTTTTTTTGTGTGTTTTACTGGGCTGAGGCACAGTGGGGGGTGAGCAGGGGGTGGTGGGAGATGTGTGGGACACCGGGAGGACCTGGCAGGGGCCAGGTGGACACGAAAACTTGACACTTGTGTGTTGTAGGCTGCTCTGTAACCGGGGGAATCGTGTAAATATGGAAGTGATTCACGTACGTGTCGCGTGCCTGTGGATATTGTCAGCGTGGGTGGCTGCCCAGTGGAGGAACTGGGGCGGCACCCGAATCATGTATCTCACTTTAATCAATAAATTGGATTTATTTTTTACGTTAAAAAAAGCGACGGGATGGGGTTTCTCTTGCTTGTGCAGGCGAGCGGGAGCTGCGGGAGGGTGCGAGGGGGGGGGACTCATCTGGGCCGCAGGGGGCAGGTGTGGGGCAGCAGTGTGCCACGAGCACCAGGGACTTGCTGCAGCTTTTGGGATTCATTTCTCTCTGCAAATACCACCCAAGCACGAGGCTGAGGGTGCCGGTGTGCAAAACAAGCTGCTGGTCCCTGGGCTGTCCCTGGCTCGAGCCAGGCAGGGATATCCTGGTTATGAGGGAATCAGCGTTGTTACATGAAATCATGATAGTTAAAAAAAAAAATCATCTTTAATACTTTCCAAAAAAATCAATGAAACAAAAATTACATCAAACAACCAACCGAAGAAAACCTTTCACGACAAACAACACATTCCCGAGCACAGGGACGTATGGCAAGCCCTCAGTCAGTGCCCGTCCCGCGCTGGGGATGCCGCGGGTGCAGTCCATGGCACAGGGGCTGGCCCTGCAGTCTCTTTGAGTTACACCAGCCCTGGGGGTCGTGGGGCCGGGTACCACTGCAGCCGGCTGGGGCCCACCAGAGCTGCTGGGATGTCTCTGTGCCTGCAGCCTTGGGGCAGGCTCTCCTGGTCCCCGCAGCACATCCCTGGTGCTGTGAACCTTGTTGCTTGTTTTTTTTTCCCCTGTAGAAATGGACTTTTTTTTTTTTCTTGGACTTCTTTTTGCCAAGTGAGGGCGTGCTGGCGGGCCTGGCTGCACCCCCTCATCTCTCAGCCAGCCTCAGGCTCGTGGGGAGCAGACGCAGAAGAGGGTTTGCACCAACCGACCCATCCTGCTGGGCAAACCGTCGCCCTGACACGAGTCCTCGGCACCAGAGCTGGCTGCGGGGTGCCACCTGGGGCCAGGCAGTGCTAGTCCTTCTATGCCTTCTCCTCCAGGGCTGCTGCGGTGCCCGCTCTGCACCTCCCCGGGACCAGGCAGCCCAGGCTGGGAGGAAATGCACGGCAGCGTCGGGGGAATGCTCCGTGGCAAGGAGGTCGGTTAGTCACTGGCATCCCACGAGCATCCTCCACGTCCTGGTGATGGCCGGAGCATTTCCCCTCTGTCCACAGCAGGAACAACAAGATCCAGCCAAATCCCAACCCAGCGCAGGGGGGGGGAGATGCTGCAAACTGGGGCGAGGGGGAATGCCAGCCTCCCTCGGGGTTGGGAGGGGGAGACACGTGCTTCCCTTCTCATCTCGAGGACGAGTCCCTCCGTTAAAACATCACCTCCTCACAGCTGCCGTAGTCGCTCTCCACCATGTCGGAGCCCTCGTAGTTGGGGGGCGGCAGGGGCTGGGCGCGGAGGCCGGGCTGGTGGTGGCCCACCACCTCGCAGTCCGCGTAGGACGGCTGCGCCACGCTCAGCCGCATGCTCACCCGCTTGTAGCCGGGCTCGGGCTGGTACGGGACCCCTTCGCCCTGCACCAGCTGGGCCGGGTAGTAGCTGATGGCCGTGTACTCGTTCTGGCACTGGGAGGCTCCCATCTCCACGGGGCCCAGCGGCAAGAAGTCCTCCAGGTTCTGGTTGCTGTAGCGGGGAGGGATGGGGGCCCGCTTGTTGCTCTGGTCCAGCGGGAAGGGGAAGCCCCCGTACAGAGCCACCGGCTCGGCGTCGGCCGGCGGAGGGGGTGGCGGGGGGAGAGGAGGGTGGGAGGAGGAGGCGGGGGGGGCTTGGATGATCTCGTAGTGGGAATACTCCTGGACATCCGAGGAGAGGTACCGGGGCGGCCAGTAGGTTGTTTCTGCTGGGTAGACTGGAACAGAACAGAGCTGCGTTAGCTGCGGGGTGTGTCCTGGGTTGGGTTTTCCCTCTCCTGCCCTCCCGCTGATCCCCGCTGCGTGAGCCTGACCCTGCAGGAGATGTGGTGGAGGGGAGAGAGGAGCCAAGGGGACAGAGGAGCTGGCTCGGGAGCGGAGGGGCCTGCAGGGCACCCCTTCCTGTGCCAGGGCAGTGCTCCCACCACTCGTCTGACACTGCCCACCCTAGCACCCAAACGACACACTTCAGCATGCCATACAGATGCAAGAAGCTTGGACAACGAAGAAATGGTGCGGAGCAAGTGATCCACTGGATCTCTTTTTCCCTGTACTTCACTCCTGTGAGCTCTTTTCTGGCAGCTGTCCTGGCTGCTGAGCTCCTGGGCAGGGACAGAGCAGGGACCTGGCTGCCGGGAGCCACCTTTCCCTCTGGGTATAATCCCTCTGGCTGTGGGCATTTGTTGTGAATGGCTCCACTAAAACTCCCACCGACTTTTAGGATCTTAAATACTCCCCACTGGCTTCAACATCCCCTTTTATAGGGACTTTTGACCCTGGGCATGTGGGAATCCAGGCCATGCATTGATGGATCCCCTGCTGGATGTGTGGGGAACTAAGTGAATTAATGCTGAAAACTGGGGAGTACAGGTGACATCTGGGGGAGGGAAGAGCCAGTGAAGGAGCTTGGGCAGCATTTGCCCAGGTTTTACTTTGTTCTGCCCGACACCATTGCTCCCCCAGGTTTGCAAGCTTGTGATGCACTTCACAGGGGTAAAGGGGCCTTGAGAAAACAAGCCAAAGCTGCGGCTACTGACCCATCTCTTCCCTGGCCCAGGTGCACTTGACGAAGGACTCGTTGTCGGAGTTGGAGGGGGGCGCGGCGGGGGGCAGGTTGGGCGCCACGCTGCACACGATGGTGCCCCGGTGCTTGGGGGCGTTGGCCGAGTTGAAGGTGACGAACTCGGGGGTGCCGCTGGCTTTGCGCTGCTCCGGCGTGGCCCGGTCCAGGTTGTTGTGCGCCGTGTCGCTGAGGATGTTGAGCTCGATGGGGGGCACGGCTTGGGTGCCCACGCCCACGCTCTTGGAGAACTCGCTCTTGGAGAGCAGGTCGGGGTCCTCCCGGGCCACCGGCTTGTGCGCCTTGGCGCGGTGGCGGTAGCGCTTGCGGATGAGCACGAAGGCCACGGCCAGGATGGCCACCCCCAGCACGCCGGCCACGATCTCGGCGATCTCCTCCGGGCCCACCGCCCACTGCGTGGGCACGATGGCGGGGGTGATGATGGGCTGCGTGCAGTAGTCTCCCTGGTAATCCGATGGGCAGATGCAGTGGATGGAGCCCTGGGCGCTCACGCAGCGCCCCGCGTTGCGGCACGGGTTGTCTTGGCACTCCTCGGCCAGCTTCTCGCACCTGGGAAGGGATGGGGACAACATCAGCCTGGGGACACAGCTAAAGCTGTGCTGTCCTGTTCAGAGCTCTGGCTTACACCACCTGGGGTGCTCCCTCCGGGCCTCTCCCTCCCTTGCCAGCCTCTGTGCTGCCTGCCTCTCCTGGCAGAGGATGGGGAACCTTGCACTTACAGTTTTCCAGAGGAGGCTGAAAGTTTTGCAGGTTGGTCATTTTTTGGCATTTTACGGAGCATATACAGAACTGAGACTCAGTTCTCTGTCCTGCTCTACCCTGTAGAACCCAAATATCTCCCTTTCTCATTTGCCTGCAGGACAGGGACTTTCCCTTCCAGCAGTAAGGATCTCCCTGTGCTAGGAGGAATATGCACTGGTTGATTTTCCTTCCTTTTTTTCCCCTATTACTCTTACTGCGGAGACACTATGAAGTTTTCACTTCTCTTATTTCTCAGCCATTGCGTTACGATGTGTGAGCCAGCGTGTGTGCCATTTCAGGTATCACACTGCCACCTAATGCCCGGACACATTCCTTTATCCAAGAGTTGCAGTAATGATTTCTGCCCTCACATTTGTTCAAAGCACTGGTTTTCACCCCGGCTAAGTGGCTCAGGCAGGAGGAGGAGCTGTGCAGGGTGCTGTCAGAGCCCATGCAGGGCACCTCTGGTGGTGCTGGGCTGGAGGCAGGGCAGGGAGCTTGGGGAGGATGCGTGGCTGCAGCAGATGACACCGAGCGGCAGAGCAGCCTCTGACCCTGGTTACTGCTCCAGCTGCAGATATTTGGCAAGCACTCGCTGACATTTAGTGTAGGGGAAACGTATCCAGGCTGTAACATTCCTGGTGAGAACTCCAAAGTGGTATTAACCATAGGGTTCGGGGCCAAAGCCAAGCACTGTGATGCCCAGTGATAACAGGCACCAGTAGGACATTGTGTTCCCAGCCCTCCACGGGAGCCCTCCTGGCCTTGCCAGACCTTACCTTTCACCCAGGTACCAGTCAGGGCAGTGGCAGGAGTAGCCGGTGGTGGAGAGGACGCAGGTGCCCCCGTGCAAGCAGGGCTTGGAGTCGCAGGGGCTGTCCCCTAGCTCACAGCGTTCACCAGAAAACAGCCCGGAGCAGATGCAGGTGTAACCTGGAGGGGCGAGAGGGTGCCGTAAGGAGACCGCATCCGCACGGAGGAACTGGTGAGAGCAGTGCCCAGCACTGATGGCAGAAATGGAGGGCCTAATCCAGCTGCCTGAGCACAGGCACTTGGTGCTGCTGGCTGTTTGTGGGGCACCCAAACCATCCTTGGAGGGCTGGCGCCTACGTTACAGGACCTGGAGCGGTTGCTGGAGGCTTTGGGCACTGCAGAGCTGTTTAGAGAAGTGAAGCCTGCCCTCTCCTGACACAGCCCCTCTCCTGCCAACACACAGCTTTACTGCACGGAGAAACTGGGGGACAAGCCCAGGTGAAAGGAAGGGGAGCCTGGTGGGCTGCATCAGCATTTCTGGCCCTGCTAAAAGCGATCCCGTGCAACCTATTGTTCTCTGTAGCCTCGGTCCTGCGAGTCCTGGCGGTGCGAGGCGCCTGTCTCGGCACGCCTGGCTTCTCCTGCCTGCAGGAGGTGACTGGTCGCGGCCAGAGGAACCCAGTATACCTGGGGACGTGGAGGGGCTGCTGCCTGGGTTTTGGGCTGCTGCTTCATGTAGCCCTAAAAAGGGGAACATCCCTGGCTCTGCTGAGCTCCTGCCAGTCCCTCTGCTGGCGGTGCTGTGCGGGAAGGTCAGGCTTGCCACGCTGCAGCATGCTCCAAGTCTTGGCTGCTCAGCCACGAGCCAAACTTCCCCGCTTAAGAGCGCAGTGCGAGCAAGGGCAGACCTGTTCCCACACGCGTGCCAGGAGCTGTGCAGCCAGGACATGCCGGCGCTCGCTCGGCAGGTGCTGGACATTGCCCGTGGGGCTGTGTGCGCACACACACACGTGTTCCTGGGCGCGGGGCTCGCCTGCGTTCGCCCTGCGCTCCCGGTTGATGTGGTGCCTGGTCTGGCTTCGACCCTTTCGGCACAGACGTGTTCTCACATGGCTCGTGGCCCACCCGGGCTCGTTTGCCCAGACGTGCCTTAGCCTGTGCGGGTAATCCCGTGCCTGCGGTCCCCGGGCAGAGCTCTGCACAAACTCGCGCTGCGTGCCCGCGGTGTCCAGCAGTGAGCCCGCAGGGCTGCAGGAAGCCGCACACCCCGGCTAACCTCACAGCTACGCCTCCCTCCAGCAACCCCTGCCCCAGAGAAATGTCCCATGCGATCCTGCTGGGGCTGCATCCCACAAGAACCCTGCTGGGCAGCTGGCCATCTGCAGGGGAGGCTGTTCATGCTGGGAGGAAGCTATGGGAAGGGCACTGGGTGATTTTTTTCCCCTTTGTATCCTCTCTGCAAAGCTTGCAGGTGCTGCCTTGACCCACTGCAGAAGTGAGTTTTCACCTGCAGGGCTTTGAGCCTCTTCCAGCCCAGCCAGAGGGGATTTCCAGGCAGAGGGTTGCAGGGGTAAGGCTGAAGCACGAGGGCTGGCCAGGCTAACTGTTCGGTGTGGACAGCTTGCGTCAAACGAGTTCACCTGAGCCAGGCAGCTGCTGAGTCGGCAGGGCTGGGGATCTCGTTCCCAGCAGCTGCGGGCAGGGCAGGAGGAGCTCTGCTCTCTCCTCCGGTCCTCGCTTGCTCACTGGGCAGGGTTTGGGCTTTGGCAGCCGGCTTGAGGAGCGCAGAGCTCCTGCCCCACGCCGCAGCCTGCGAAACACCCCCTGCCCTGGGGGTGCCCGTCTTGGGCGATGGGGTGCTGTGGGGTGCAGCCCCACTGCTGTGCTGGCAGCTGGGATGTGGGTTCAGAGGGCAATGGCATAAGGGGGGAGCTGGGAGGGGGTCCTTGCCCTGGGACCACCACACACGAGCCCTGTTTTTGATGCACTGGTGAGAGAAGCCCTCTGATGGGGGAATGGGGCCATGGGGAGCGTCTGGAGCAGAGCCTGGTGCCAAACCTCTGCTGAGCACCCGCACCCCGCGTTAACCTGCTGCTCTCGGATGTGAGCTTGCTGTTTTCCCATATCCTTTCCCATAGCCCCAGGGAGTCACCGAGTGCAGTGGGAATAGATGAAGATCTTGGCTTGTTTCTGCCCAGATACCATCGCTGCATGATCCCATCTCACCCAATTCCGACCTCACTAATGGCTCCTTAAGCAAAGGGGATGTAGGGGGGGAGGGTGGAATTTCTATTTACGTCTGAATTTTTGGCAAAGGTGCTCTCTCCTAGGTCATGCATGTTCCTTAGAAACGTGCTCCTGCCCTCCGGGCCATGGCCCACTGCTGAGAGCCAGGAGGATGATCTCATGGCCCCGGCTGCTCCTGCACTGAGCCAGCCATCCCTTGAGATCCCCTGGGACCAGGGGCCTCTCATTCCAGAAGCCCCTTGCACAGGGACAAATGAAGAAGTTGTGATTTTCCCTTCCCTCCTTGCTCCCCTGTTGCTCTGTGTAGGATATCCACGTACCTCCTCCGTGTGTTTCGGAGCACATCCCGTTGTTCAGGCACGGATTGCTGCTGCAGGCACCAGTCGGGGAGCAACACTGCTTTATCCCCACCTCCTCCACCACTTCCTTGGATTGCCCTTTCCCGGGCAGGAGGACCACTTCCCTGCCGTTGATCGCAAGCACGTCCAGGCAGCCCCTGAACCCCCGTGTGACTCTCTGGGACTGGAGGGGCTGCCGGAGGCCCCCAAAAAGCAGGTCTCGTCTGCCCCACGAGATGCCACAGGTCCCCGGCAGCTGGAGAGAGGCGTTCCCCAGGCCGTCGATGAGCAGGCGGACAGACGTGTTCTTCACCTCCAGGAAGACCGAGTGCCACTCGCCATCGCTCACGAGGCGCGAGGAGGAGAGGTTCCCGGTGTAGCTGCCCCGGCAGCTGTACCCGAGGTGAGGCACCCCGTTCACCACCTGCAAAACATATCCCAGGGGTCCCAGTTAGCTGCGGTACACGTGGGTGGTGTCTGTGGGGGCTCTCTGCATTCCTCTTGCTACTTATTGTCTTCTCTCCCTGCCTGAGCGTTGTGAGTTAGGATGGATCCATTTTTTAGGCCCCAGGAATTACCAGCTAAGCAAATACAGCCCATTTATTTTACAAACCACCTTCATCTCATTGGCACAACTTCGCCCATGGCCCTTTCCTGCAACCACTGACCACTGGGAGGGAGGGAAGCTCACCTTTCCACATAACAGGGCACAGAGCCTTGCAATAGTCCTGCTGCAGCTGCTCACCCTTTCTCCCCCCTTCCCAAGCCTAATCCGAGCCCTGGTATTCAGGCTGTCCTGACTCCATCACCAGGCACAGATGGGCTCTTGTTCTGGGCCACATGGCCTTTATTCTTTTCTCACTGTCTCGCTAGTGGTGGGGAAGGTGCTGGAGTGGTTCCCACACTGGCATGGGTGAGGGATGCTGAAAGGACGTTGACAATGAGCAGCTCCTGGCAGCTTTCTCTGGGGGAGGCAAGGAGAAGGCGGGAGGCAGAGAAAGGGATTCCTGTTGTACCCAGCTCCTCACCAACCTGCCAGAAACCCAGGCCAAAGCTGATAATAGGGGCTGCAATCCTGTCCTTGCTCTTCAGTAGATGGGAGGGAGACAATCAAGTTATTGAGCTTCCAAAAGCAAACCACAACACTGTCTTCTGAACTGGGCCATCAGGAATTCCTGTCTGTGACCCAAGATTCCTCTTTAAAACTCATGGAAGAAAGAGGAAGGAAAGGTTAGCTCTGTTGTTTTGGGGTGAGTTCAGGGGTAAATCCCTTTTTCACCTTTTCTCCCCAGTGCTCTGTTGATAAAAGCTCTTTCATAGAAGCCAAGAGCCCATGGAGAAGGAGAAAAGACAGAACAAGACATTCACAGAAAACCTGCAAAGTTTGCTGTTGGGAATCCCAAGCAGATGAGATCTTCACTGGGGGACATTAGAGATGAGGAGCAGCAATGCTTGGAATTGGCTAGAGCAAGAGGAGTGATTACGGGCTACATCAAACTCTGAAGGAACCTACATCTGGTATGATTGGGCTACTCTGGAGGGGCCAAATGCGGAGTGGGACATCAGTTCACTCTTAGAGAAGTCTGTGGTATAAATACAGCCCAGCGGGAGGAGAGCACCCGCCGAAAGAAGCAGGGATGACAAAGGGAAGGGAGAACTGGATGCAGCCGGCACGCGCCGTGGAAGGGCCTCAGGGCAACGTGTGTGTAAATCCCTTTGCACGATTGGCAGGCGCACCAGAGAGCTTTGTCACTTTGCTTTATCTGGAGGAAGGTGATTTCACTTCAGATGGGTCTGTAGATAGGGCTTATCGATTTCTGGGGCTGGGAGGCAGCTGAGAACTCGATTCCCTGGAGCAAGAGCTGATGGACTGCCAATTCCTTCCCAGTGTGCCTGGCTTGCTGTCCTCTCACTGCATCCTGCTTCTGAATACTGGTAGAGCTTGGCAATTGGAAGAGCGATGACATGTCTACCCTTGGGAGAAGCTGTCCTCTTTACCAAATCTACAAACCGTCGGCATTAAAATCCTTTCACAGCTTTGTCTCATAGCTAGAACAGGGCAGTCCACAAAGCTTAAAATCCTGAGGGCTTATTCAGGACCCTTCTTTAGAAGCTAAATTTCTCTCATCAACCCTTTGCAACATGGCTTAAAGTCATGGCTGGAGATGGGCACAGGACATATAGATGATGTGTCTCTGCTTTTGTCCTTAATGGCTAGGGCTGTGACAGCAGGCGCTTCCAACACGTACTTTGGGTAGGTCTCTGGGTGTTGGCCACTGCACAGCTTCCTGTCTGTGTCGGTCCTTTGTAGCAGTGGGAAGAAAAGTGTTTCAAAATAGGAAGATGGGATTGCGAAACCATGAGAAGGGATGAGGGAACTCAGGGACAGGATGAATGCTTGCAGGTAGAGTTGCAGTGTGTAGATCACCATGTGATTAATCTTGGGGATAAGTCTCAGTAAGCTGCTAAGTACATCCCGTGATCTTGGTCTCCAGTTAGACCAATTTTAATTGGCGGGGAATATACAAAACCCCTATTCTTTATTCATCTGCTTTTCTAGATCAATTACTAGAGATATTTACTACTGCATCTTCTTTTGCTGGTTCCCTTCCCTGACACAATAAGTGCTTTTTACACTGGAAAGAAGCCCTGCATATTGTGATCCGTACCTCCAGCACGGCCTGGTCAGTCCCGTTGGCGGAGAACACAACGGCGTGCAGCTGGTGGGTCTTCAGACGGAAGTGCATGTGCCAGGACCCCGCCTGAGAGTGCTGGTACCAAACGTAGCTGTGGCCTCCGAACCTCACAGCCGTTCCTGGAAGCAGAGTGAGCAAAAGGCCTCATCTTTGTCACATTTTGAGGCTCTATGCAGCCTTGCCTCTTTTCCCAGCTGGACACCATAACTGCCCAGCAACAATCCTGCCCACAGCAACCCACGTGCAGCTGCACTGCAGCCCCCATAGCTCCCATTTGGTGCTCCCAGTATTTCTTTTGGGTACACAACTGTAAGGCAGTTCTGCAATAGCAGCCCTGCAAGTTCTGTCCCACAGCAGCTTCTGGGTGCCCTCAGAATGGTCTGCAACACCCTTGAATTTCCTCTTCCTTTAGTGTCTTTATCTTGGCCTGCCGTATCTCCCTACCTTTCCTGCCCAAGTAACGTGTTAACCTCTATTGTCTCATTACTTGAAGCACTCTACAGTACACATAACAAATATGCTCTGCTTGCCTTCCCTAGAATTTATCAGTTAGTCTCTATTTTTCTGAGCCTAGAATAAACACAGGAGCTCAAAGATTGAAAATCTAATCATTGAGCTTTGTTACTCACCAGGTATGAGTGACTTGAGTGACTTTTGCCAATGAGATAGATATTACTGCTGCTTAATTAAATGCTACAGGAGATTCATACAAAAAAAATAAATAAAAGATTGAATTTTTCAAGCTCTAAGAGGTTTATACTGTGGCGTGCTACCAGGAAGGATTGCTCACCGTTGCAAGAACAGATTTGCTCCAGGCTGTGCCGCGGGGTGAGGACGCTGAGTCGGGCAGTGCTGTAAGTAGACATCATGCCTGGATCCAGCTGGATGGTCTCCTTGCAGACACGGTGGGCGCAGTCTGACCCATGGCACGGCATGTGAATTGCCTTCTTCATCCGCAGTCCGACAAGCTGGTCCATCTCCCCAGCTGAGACGGTGATCTTGTTTGCAAGCACCCGAGGCTCGTACAGGGAGCCGTGCGGCTCTCCGACGGCCAAGAGCAGGTCCACCCCATCAGAGGTAGCTGCGGGCTGTAGGCTGGCCATGTGGATGTTCTGGCGCCGGGTGACAAGGATGTTTCCTAGAAACCTCTGCAAGTTGCGCCAGTGGTCCCCCACAAACTCCTCCGGGGAGAGGTGTCGGAAATGCAGCACCACCGCCTTGTCCAGCGCCTCCTGCGTGAAGCACCACACGTGGACATTGACGCTGGTGGAGGTGGTGAACGTGCCATCACTCACCGTCACGTTCAGGAGGTAATGGCCGTGGGGAAGCTTGTCCCCAGCAATGATCTTTCCATCTGCAGCCCCGACAGAGAAGCGTCCCTCCCGGGGCACTTCTGCCACCAAAGTGTACACCAGCGTGTCGTGGGGATCCCGGTCCGTGGCGTGGATCTTGCCCAGCACACCACCACGGAAGGCTGCCTCGTTGGTGGTGATGAATATCTCCAGGGGAAGGGCAGACGGGGCATACTGGCTCTGCTCGGTCACTTGGATATTTATGAATGCCGACGAGGACAGGGGAGGGATGCCGCTGTCGGAGACCTGACAAAGAAAAGAGAAGGACCTGTTACAGCCATGTGCTGCTTGCTGTCCCCTGAGGGGCTGAGACTTTGCCAAAGGACAGTGCCCTTTGCACAGGCAGCAATGGGTGGGAGCTCTCAGGCAGCAGGCTGGGAATGGAGAAGGAGCAGGAAAAATTGGCAGCAGCGTTGGACCTCTGCCTGGGGCTGGCTTCCCGAGGGAAGCGGCAGTGTGCCTTCCAGCCTGGAGACTGATTGAGTCCTTCTGTTAGCGGTGGGGTCGCGCTCATTTCCGTGTGCTCATCAGCAGCTGAGGCACACCTGAGTGGCTTTGATTTCCTGAGGATTAATCATCTTTAGAGCTGCTGCCAATCTCTGGTGTTCCATACGTAACCGGGTGTACAGAGATAGATAAAAGCAGTTACGCACGTCGACACATTTGCTCACCTTCCGGACTATTTAAGCCCATATCCCACCTCCGACAATGTCTGTCTAGCATGAGCCAAGGAAGCTCAGAATAGAAAAATGTGAATAATCAGATTATAGGATAAGTCTCTCCCTGATCTTAGGCAGTTAGTGGTTGAGGTTTATAATAATAATAGTACCTAGCTTTTAGAACGACTGCTATTACTGAAGAAGTATGTACTTTACATGTTATTATCCTATTGTTTGTAAAACACTATCCTTAGTGATAACATTGAAAATTAATTAATTTACACTGCCACAATAGAAACCCTCAAAAAGAGGAGCTTAAATCACTTCTAGGATGCTTGGAGAAAATTTGCAGGATCAGATCTAGGTCTCATTTTAAACTGCTAGGACTATGCTGGGAAAAGCATCTGCCTAAGGACACTGCTGACAGAGCATTTCTCATGATCATATTAACTGATTTTATCAATGCAGAGGCTGGTTCCCAGCTTCTTGTGGGCAGACTTTGCAGAGCAATGAGCTCTGGACCTGGCTCTGAGCTGCAGATTCTGGATTTCTCCAGCACCAGGGAACTTCCCATCCAGCTGTGCCATTCTAATCTCATTGTGTTGCGCTTGAATCCCGCAGGGAGTCCAGCTACCAGGACAGAAAGGCAGGCTTTACCTGGACTTGTAAAAGGTACTGCTCTTTCACTCTTCTGTTCAGGATGGATGATGTTACCAGCAGACCATTTTGGGTGACATCAAAAGCCTTCCCGTCATTGCCCTGTGTAATCTGGAATGAATACGGTGGCCCATTTTCTGGGGAGTCTCTGTCACTCATGATCAGCTCCAGGACGCTCGTACCCACGGGGGCATTCTCCTGAAATGCAGGAAGATGCTAGTGAAGAAAGACAAGCAAAGAGGCAAGGCCCAGGGGATCTCATACTGCTCCTAGGGCTGCTGGATAAGGAACAGCCCCCCGGCTTACCTGCACCACAACGCTGTAGTTGAGCTGGAAGAACCGAGGAGGGTTGTCATTGACGTCAGACACATGGACACGCACAGCGACATCGCTGGACTGAGCTGGGTGGCCGTTGTCCGTGGCTCGAACTGTCAGGGAGTAGCTGGAGATCTGGAGGATTTATAGTACATGGTCACTTGGAGAACTGGAAGAGGGGTGGCTTTTTCACGTTCATCCTTCACTCTGCTGCAGCTTGTTAAATAGCTTTGCCCTCAGCTAGGGGTCTCCACCCGTAAATCAGCACTTTGCTGAAGAAAATCAGCCTCACAGTAGCTGCAGAGCAGGGAAACAACTTGCCAAAGGCAGATGAGACCCAAGCTGGGCAAACATCTGTCAGCAGTGGTTTGAGCTGCTACTGCTTTATGGAAGAGATTGTCCAGATGGCCTTTCCAGCCCCTGCCCATACCTATTTTCTGTAATGCTCTGATGAATACGAGCATAAACCAGCCAAATTGGTTTCTGTTTTTGTGCTGATTCTCACCCAGACAGCTTGGAGCACTGGTAGAGCAGACCACAGCCCAGAGCTATGACCACTGACGGCTGTATTGCCTTCTCTAAAGCCCACCCTTTCTACACCTATGGGTCTAAAAAATAAAGGAATGAATGAAAGAGTTGCCTTCTGCTTATGCTGTTATCAGTAGATCATTCAGAAAACAGCAGGCAGCTGAATATACTGTGCTCCCTTGGGCTTCTGTGAAACATCTGTTTTAATTTTCCTTTTTCCATTTTCTTGAACTCACCTCCTCCCTGTCCAGATGCTTGGCAATGCTTATCTGCCCGCTTTTGGGTTGAATGGCAAAATGTCCCAGTGGGTTCCCTTCCACAATGGAATATGTGATCTGGTTGTTCATCGCTCCATCCAAGTCATCAGCTGACACCTGTTAGAGGAAAAAACAACTAGGACTCCTGGCCCCAAAGGGCCTGGCCATGGGGGAATCCCCAAGGACGTGACCTCTTTGTCATTTAAGCATATTGGTTTGATTTAATGGTATTGGCTTTAAACGAGGAGAAGGAAAGAAGGTGTTTTACATCAGTGTCATTCATGAGTTTTCTCTGGGAAAAAAAAAATAAGCAAAGATGCAGCATTGGCTTTCTCCTTGTTCCTTTCCTGAGTTCACCATCCCTGTGATGGTAACGCAGGCTGGGCAGTGGATTCCGCATGGCAATACCCTGGACTCCACTGTTCCGCACCAGGGAACCCCCTGCCTTCCCCAGGCCTCAGGGGCATGGGCTATGGCAGACATTTTAGCTCTTTTGGGAGATCCTCAAAGCTACTGAGTCCTCCTTAGGTTTTCCCAGCTTTCATTCAAAGGTGCCCTCTGTAGCAAAGTGTTAGTCCCTTCTGTGGGCTGCTGGGAATCCTTGCAATCATCCTTTTAAAAGTCGTGCCTAAATCTTAGGTGCTGAATATCACAAACCCACTGAACTAGCTGTGTCCAAGGCAGAGTAAAGTGCAAAGGAAGAGCAAATAATGCACAGTGCAAGTAAGAGAGGAGGTATAGACAGCAGCTTTGTTTGTAATCATACCGTGAGGATGATTTCTCCAACTGCAGCATCCTCCCGGATATCAGCGATGTAGGGGTCTTGGATGAACTCTGGTGCATGGTCATTAATGTCAGTAATGTTGATCACCACCATGGTCACATCACTGAGAGAAGCTGAGCCCTTCCTTGTGCCCTCAATGGATAAGTAATACTCATGACTTGCTTCAAAGTCCAAGCTCCCATTTATGTATAAGGCACCTGCACGGGCAGATGGACAGAAAAGGACAGAAGATACTCTAAATGAATGGTACATGAGGTTTTTTGGAATACTGCAGGTCTACCGAGATGATTGCCAAAACTGCCAGCTGGTAAGGTGCTGTTGATCTGGCTTTGACCTTCTCTGGTTAAGGCAGGGTATCGAAAGTCATGGCATCACATAAAACAAGCTGTAATTGAAGTGATTCTGCCATAACCTGCCTGTGTTTGGTATCAAGCGTTTGAAGAGGTGAAACAACCTCTCATTCTGGAAGGTCTCCAGGAGTCTTGATTGGAAGAGATCTGGGACAAAATAGGATGAGAGTCCAGCAATGCTGTCAAAAGCTGTGACCAAGGCAGTAGCAGAGCACCACTCACCGGTGTCATAGGCAGGATGAAAAGGTGTGACATGGAGATGCAGAACTGTACAGGAGTACAATTGCTGCATGGCAAGGTGTTGTGATTTGTAACCAAGGTTTGGGATGTAGTATAGAATGAAAAAGGAGGCTGTTAAACTCAGAAAATGATTGAGGAACAAGGAATAAAGATGTAAATTGAAAGAAAAGAAAAAAAAAAAAGAAAAAAAAAAAGGAAAGGGACACAATGGGCCTGTGTACTTCAATGGTTTCCTGGGTTCTGCACTGCAAATGTCACAGAATTTTTCCCTGGAAATGACACTACTTTGGTGTCTTTTAAGGCATACATAATAATGAGAAGATCAGTTTGGAAAAAGTAGCAGGAGCCTTGAGGACAGGGAAGCTGGGAAGGTGCTGTAGGTGAGGGTGTTACAGCCAAGAGCAGAAGGCCATTGAGGATGCAGCCAGTGCTTGTTCCAGGGATCTAATGCTGGCCTTGCGATAACAGCTCTTATCAGATTGCTGTGCAAATAGAGTAGTGCTTTATTTGGCTGGTAAACCTGTCTCAACACCTGCTTGTGGTTAATGGATTGGTAATAGCCACATTCATTGAGTGCTGCCTAATAAAACTGCCTGTTAGCCTGGGCTGCAGGTACCTCAAGGTACGATGGAGAGATTTTTTAAATGAAATCACCTTCCCCAGCTTTTTGAAGTGGAAAAATTTCCTCATCCTAATCTCCACGTATTCCTCTTTCTCACAGACCCATCTCAGATCCCAGACATGTACCAGCAATCTTTCCATTAATTTCAGGAAGATTTGGGTCACACTTTAAGTGGTTTAGCTGACAAATTTAGTGTAGAAAACTGTACTCCCTACTCCCATGCTTTACTCTCCGTAGGGGCAGAAAAGATCTGTGGCCAAGACTGACTGCTTGGAAACATCAGGGGAAGCTCTTGTAGAAAACGGAGCATTTTAACATCCTCCTTGTCCCCAGCCCCTTCCTCTGACATACAGGTACACATACGTGAAGAGAATAACGGAGATGTTAAACAGAGGCTGGGAAGATGAGAGGTGAAGGAGAGCAGGGAGAGAGAGGGGTAGAAATGAAAGATGGTAAGAAAAGACCTTCAGAGAAATGTAAGGGGAAAAGAAGGAGATGAAAGCCTGAGAACTGTTTAAGGATCAGCGAAGTGGGTGAGGGTGAAAGGCATAAAAACAGTGAGTGCAACACATTAAAGTGGCTAAAGTCAGAGGAGAGAAGAGCAGAAGTGCAAACCAAAAGGAAAAGAACCAGTGAAGGAGCATGCAGTGACAGCCTTTGATTTTGGGTCCACCTGGATGTGTGTGGGCATCAGACTGCCTTACCTGTATTTGAGTTGAGCTGAAATTTCCCATGGTCATTGCCATTCACAATTTCATACTTGATTTCTGTGTTTTCTGTGTTGTCCCTCGTCAACGCTGACAAGTTGAGGACCTCCGTACCCACAGCCACATCCTCCTGTACCATAGCCACATATTCAGGGGCCAGGAAAACAGGCAGATACTCATTTAGGTCCACGACGGAGACAGTGACAGTGCCAAGAGCAGAGAGGGGCTCTGGGGAGCCCCGGTCGGTAGCGCAGACTGTCAGCTCAAAGGCGGAGTGCTGCGAATCCTTCAGGGGCTTTTCCAGCCGGATCACCCCCGTGGTTTCCTCAATGGAAAAGTGTCCATTGGCCGAGTCAGAGAGGGAATAGATCACCTCGGCGTTGGGACCTGGAAAGATAAGGGACAGGCTGTGTTAGTTCATGGGTAGGAATGCTGCTGGTTTGAAGTTTTTTTATCCAGTAGGAATGTAGGTACCTCAGTGACATAAAATTTCTAGTGAAAAATGGAGGCTGCATGAACACCCCCTTCCAAGGTGCCCCTCTTCACCTGCAGGTTCAGACATCTAGCCACCTTCAGCACCAGCCATCAGCATCACCTGTCTGTGTTTACTTGTGCTTCTAAGTCTTAATCCCCATGTTTTTAATTGTTATTTTCCTTCATCTCTGCTTCCAAAGCAGATAAATATCATCTTGCTTTTATACCACTGTCAGTTGAGTCTTTCCTGGAGAGGTTTATTGAAAGATCCTTTCTTAAGAGCCTTACATACATACATGGAAATCTTTTGTTTTCAGAAGGACCTCTCCATCCATATCACTGACTGTCTCCGCATACAAATCTCCTTTTCTCCTTATTGTGCCCGTTCTCTTTCTCCGTCTTTGGTACAATTTCTGTCCAGTTTGGAGCCCGGACAAACTGCATGTCACAGTTTGTGCTGTGCATCATGGTTACAATTTCTGAGTTTTTCCCCAAAGTCTTCCTGTTTCTACAGATACTGCACTTCCTACAGCATCACAAAAGTGCTGATGCCAGCCTGCTAACCTAGGACATGTCAGTGATGAGATCTGGGCATGTCTTCGCCAAGATTCAATCATCTGTGCCCAGTGCTGCAGCCCTTCCCTAAGATTTAAAGGTTTCTGTTCATGGTGGAAGTTGGACTCTGCTAAGAGGTAAATTCCATCCTGACTCACCTTCATCAAGGTCCCTGGCAGCAACCACAGCGATGGGTGTCTTTGTCGTGGTGTTGTCAAAAACGGCCACGGCGCAGTGGCTGGGGAAGAACCTGGGCGCGTTGTCGTTCGTGTCCTCCACGCTCAGCGTGATGTCTGCCTGGCAGGAACGGCCTCCGCCGTCAGTCGCTTTGGCGACGAGGTGGTAGGTAGGTTTCTGCTCCCGGTCAAGAGGGGCAGAGGTGGTCAGTTCCCCTGTGGGAAGGAACAAGAGGTGGTCTTGGCTCCTGCAACCGCAGCCACAGCCCAGGAGGGCTCGGAGAGGCTCAAGCAGGCTGCACCCTGAGCAAACCATGGGAGGGACAGACTGAGTTTGAACATCGGCTGTAATCGGGTTAATGGTGGTGATGTGTCCACACCACACTGCTCAGGGCTGTTCTCAGATCTCTGCCAGCCATTGCCCAGCAGGGCTTGGCACAAAGAGTCCTGCAACTCAGGGTGAACCTCTCGCAAGGGATGCCGTCATGGGATAAAAATGCTCATAAATATAATTTATTTCAAACCTCCCCCTTGCAAACTCCACTGCATCAAGCCCCCTGCTATGTGACAAACTCTGCATGATCTCTGGAAGGATCACTGTGTCTGTCTGGAAAGGAGGACACCTTCACAGGGCCGGGTCTCACCTGTGTGGGGGCCAAGCCGAAATTCCTCTGCGCCGGGGCCGTGGAGGCTGTATGTGATCTGGGCATTGCTGCCAACGTCAGGGTCGGTCGCTGATATTTTCAAAATGAAGAGACCTGGCTGAGCATCTTCAGAGACTCTCCCAGTGTAGAATATCTGGCAAGGACAGAAGGTGTGATTGGTATCTGATCCATCTCCAAAATACCTCCACTCTGTAGGGGGAGGAATGGACTAGCAAAAGGTTCAAAGACAAGGGCAAAACAGAGGAGAGCACAATGTGCCGAATGTCTAGCTGTTGTGAAAGATGACCACAACATCAGGATATGCGAGCACAGACTAGAAGACAAGCCTGTTATGTTTGGCACTTTCATGGCCCTAGCCAGAACAGCAGCCAATGGTGAAAACCACAGCCTGGGAAGGATACAGAACACTTGGAGAGAGGCTTGGAGATGAAGAATATACTGCCCATGGTTAACCTAATCAGTGCTATTTAGCTTTATAAAAATACAAATAAATATCAGAGCAATCATTTTAATTATGATAATCTGTAAGAGACTGTTGCATAGAGTAAAGAAGCATCCCTGTTTCCAGTATAATTCAATTTTGACACTTGGGCTGCCAGATGATGCTGTGAACCTCAGGAGCAGACAACTAAGGGTGGCTGCAAACCTCCACCTCTGCCTCTAAGAATGGGCCAGGTAGTTTTAGTAAAGTGGGTCTTGTTTGTCAACAGGTGGTCTCAATGACAGCTTGAAGCTCTTTTAAAGCCTAGATTTCTTTGTTAGCAAGTGGTAAATAATAGAATTAATTACTCTTATCCTCCCTCTTACACCAGGCAGGGAGCTATGCAGGCTGCTATGGGGATATTTCAGCACCCGTTCCTCGTCTCCGCTGGGAGCACATGAATGTCAGTAATTTGCATCATGCCACTGAGAGAAGGGTAGCCAGCTGACTGGTACCAGTGGGGGGTGTGGACTGGGACCAGCAAGCTCATTTCACACAAGCCTTTGAATCTCCTTTGGGAAACAACTGCTTTTGTCCTTTCTCACCACGAGTAAAATCCATACCAGCGATCAGCTCTCTGCAGTAACAACGCTCCTGATGGGAATCTTTCAGCTTAGCAGGATATAAACTTGCTAATTTACATGCCCCTACCCAGGAGGCTTCCTGGCATTGTTTATCTCCAAGAATTATCCTTCATAATGCTTAGATGCTCACTTACTGCTGGCGAACATGCTTGGAGGCTAGATTTAATGTTCTTGCTTGACGTGCACCTTAATTAAATTTGCTAAGTATAATCAAAGCAACAGGATTGTGTGAGAAGAATAATGACAAGCCAAACCCTCTCAGCATGTGCTCTTTCTGCTTTTTCTTCCTTGCTCTTGTGTTCTCTCCTTCCCAGCCACTCCCCTCGTGCCCTCAGAGGTACCAGGACAGATGTCTTACCTGCCCACACTCTGGACTGTTGTCATTGATATCCAGAACAAAAATTTCCACTTCTGTGGTAGCCTGAAATTTCCCATCAGAAGCCATAACCTTGAGGAGATATTTCTCTGTATCTTCCCTGTCCAGAGGCTTCTTGGAAGAAATTGTCCATTCTCCGTCAATTTGGTTAACTTGGAACTGTCCTAGCGTGTCTCCTTCTAGAAGGGGCAAGAAGAGGCAAGAAGAAGGAAAAAAAAAAAAAAAGAAAGAAAAAAGGCATTTACTGAGTGTTGAAAATCAGAAGTAGTAAGGAATGGGGATATTCCATGCCAGTCCTGTAGGAGAACTGAAGGACTTGCACTGGTGACATGCAAAAGGCACTGCTATCACTACAGTCAGGAGGGGAGCGGTCGGTCCACCTTGCTGCACAGCTGCAAAATACCCTGCACGTTTCTGTTATGCACTGAGTATTCCACTGGGGAGATGAATGGGATGGAAAGAGGAAACAGCTCCCAATTGCAAAAATGTCTTTGTAATGTTCTGCAGACATGCATATTCATTGCTGCAAAACCACATCTTCTCACTTTCCTAAAACATGTCAGACTTTCTCGGTGTATGTTCCTAAAGGGATCTGAGAATTGCAGATACCCTGGAGACACTGGTTGGATTTTATTGTTACATACCACGTATAGTTTTATTTCCTTTTAATATTTAGATGCATTTAATATGTAGCTCTGCTTCCTGGAGCTACTTTTCATCCTATAAGACCAAAATGATGAGAGACATAGGTAAATTTGAGACCAGGCAGGCTCCCCAGTCCACTGGATTCACGTCTCTCCCACTGGTGCTACACAGGGTGGATATAAGAGGGGCAGATGCTGCCCCTGGAGAATCCATCTCTTCTGGCAAGGAGCTCATGTCCTCTGCTGCACCCAAGCCATTGGAGAGAAGGAGAGAGCACACGGGGTAACGGGAGGCAATGAAGGGAGCTGGCTGCAGGGCTTGTTCATGCCAGGCTCTGAAGGGCCTCGGGCAGCCAGGTCAATTAAATTCCCTCTCTTTCTGCTTTATGTGTGCAGTGGTGATGCGGTTGTGAATCTGGAGGCCCACTGAGACATCTGCTGGCCCTTCTTCTGATGCTGGGAGACCCCAACCCCTGCTCAGATTTAGCTCTGAGCTCAGATTTTGACCTGCATTTTTAAGTGCAAAGCAGCAAGAATATATGGTATTCACCACTAACACAAATGTTCAGTCTCTAAGGCTTAAAGTAATTGGAAGTTACTGCCACCTTTAAAACGGCAGAAACGCTAATACATAAATGAATTGTCTCTTTCCTCCCAAAGGCTTGTGAATTCCTAGGCATGCCATAAACCAACTGAAAGTACCAGCATTCCTCCCCTGTTTTGAATGGTTACTATAACAGATAACAGGCTGCGGCATGATTTGGTTAAATGTTTTGACCCTGAAGGGTCTTCATTTGAGTTTGAACAAACATTTTAATTTGAAGTATCTGTTCCAGGACCCCTTTGGGGTCAAACAGTACTGTAAAATCAAGCTTCTACTTGTGTAGATGCACAACAAACATTCCAGTATAAGTTTTGTTTTATAGCAGTGGTTAATTTTAGTTGGCACAACTGATACTGCAGGGATGCAAGAGTCATTTCTGGTGTTTCTTGTTAGTCAAAACACTCACAAAGACTGACATGAGTAGGAAAGTGTAAATAAATGAAATTACAGTACTGTGAATTAGTTTCTAAAGATTTTTGGGTACCCTAGACTCAGTTAACTGAAGAGTCTTGCTCCTGGCAGAGCTCAGGTGTCATCTGCTTTTTCTGATTGGACTGTCAGTGTAATGCTACTTCTGTATCAGTATTTTACAAGACAAGGTATCAAAGCGTACTTTGGGATTAAATTCTAATTATTCTTGCCCATTTAGAAGTTATAAAGTCAGGCAAACTCACCGGTAATGTAGCAGGTGACCCGCCGGTTCTGCTCAGAGATGTCTGCATCGATGGTGCTCAGTGTGACAACCACCTGCCCAGGCTCTGCATTCTCAATTACCGACCCTTTATAGAAGTCTGACGTGAACTGCGGGGCGTTATCATTTTCATCAGAGACAGTCACCTCCACCAGGGTTTGGGAAGAGAGTTGGACTTTCCTGCCGTGGTCAGTGGCGACCACATAAAAGCGATAGATCTCCTGAGTTTCACAGTCCAGCTCTTTCAGTGTGGTGATCCATCCACTCTCTCCATCAATGGTGAAGAGTCCTCGGAGGTTGCCAGACTCTGCTTCCAAACTGTAGGTCACCTGTCCATCGCTTCCAGTGTCCTGGTCGTTAGCTGTCACTTGAATGACTGTGGTTCCTGATGGCATGTTCTCCATGACAAAAGCTTTGTAGGGATCTGCCTCAAAAACAGGTTTGTTGTCATTGATGTCTTGCACTTGGATATTCACAGAGACCAGGGAGACCAGTTCAGTCTCCTGATGTGAGCAGTGAGCCATAACATCAATCTGGTACCACTTGGTGGCCTCGTGATCCACTGCCTTTTTGATTTTCAAAGCCCCCGTTTGTTCATCCAGCGTGAACACCTCATCCTTGTTACTTTCTGTGGTGGTTCCCTTCACCAGGCTGTATATGATGGGATCCTCTGCGAAAGCTTTGACTGACCCTATTTCCGAACCTTCTGGAAGGTCCTCAGATGCTGAGAATGTGTAAAGGGGCTCAGAAAACCTTGGTAATGTCACCTCCCTGGGGACAATTTGAAGGTTCACTGGGACAAGGGAGTTCCAGTGAGGGGGTCTGCCATCTTCAGCTTTCACCTTGAAGTTAAAGGCTCTGTTTTCTAAACCAACAAGGCTCTCTTTCACCTTAACGACCCCAGTGGCAGCATTGATCTCAACAAGGTCTTCTGCCACATCTTCCACAGAGTCAACGGAGTAAATGACATCTGCATTTGCACCTTCATCAGCATCATAAGCCAGTACCTGAATGACAGGGGAGCCTTTGCTTACATTGGACTGGATGGACAGTGTGTATTCAGATGCTTTGAACAGAGGTGGGTTGTCATTCTCATCTGTAAGGATTATTTTGACAGTGCAGAATGCCACCTTCCCACCCCCATCCTTGGCCATGACTTTAATGGCAATGACTCTCTCAGTGGAGTTTTCCCTGTCCAGTTTTTGCAGTGTGGTAATATGGCCTTTGTTATCTATGGAGAACTTCTCATTGGCGAGTTTATTTATGATGGTGTAGTCTATAGTGCCATACGGGCCACCGTCTGGGTCAATAGCCAGCAGCTCAATCACTTTGGTACCTATCTCAGCATTTTCTGCCAGCTCTGCCTCGTACACATTCTGCCGAAAAGAGGGGCTGTATTTGTTGGCGTTGGTGGTGTTGATATACACAGGCACTGTGCTCTTGAAGACTCCATCTGAGGCAGAAACCCTGAGACTGTAAGATGACTCCAAGTCCTTTTTGCAGCGGTTGAACATGGATATTATTCCAGAAGTGCTGTTGATGGTGAAATGCCTATTGTCGTTGCCTGAGAGTATCACGTATTCCAGGCGGGTGGTGTCTCCGCTATCAGGGTCCAGGGCCTGGACTTTTATCACAATATGCCCACACGTAGCCATTTCGCTTACCTTGGCTTCATACTGAAGCTGGCTGAACTCGGGAGGGTTGTCATTGATGTCTGTCACATCTACAATTACCAGGGCATCGCTGCTAAGCGGGGGCATCCCATGATCTGCAGCTCTCACTTTCATGCGAAACTGCTGATTTTTTTCATAATCAAGCGCTTGAGCTGTTGTTATTTGCCCTGTGCTGGCGTCAATATTAAAGAATTTGGTAGCATCTGAACCGTCATCCAAGATCTGATAGGAGACAACTTTGTTTCTGCCTGAATCTTTATCAGAAGCAAAGATCTGGATTACAGGGGTATGCGCGGGCATACTCTCTGAGACAGACGCCGTGTAGATCATCTGAGAAAACACCGGCGGGTTGTCGTTAATGTCCTCTACCTCCACCTCTACCCTGGCTTCTGAAAAGGATCCTAGCGCCGTGTCTGTGGCTCTAACAGTGAACGTGTGTTTTGTCTCCAGCTCATAGTCCAGCTGGCCTGTGACAGTAAGGACACCGGTTTTGAAGTCGGTGCTGAACAGCTTGAGGGAGTCTTCTTCCACGATGTTGTAGATGAGGCGCAAGCCTTCTGGGCTGCGGGCCTGTATGTGGAGGATAGATGTGTACAGGGGGATGTTTTCTGGCACCTTCACTCGGTAATACAGACTTTGGAACAGAGGGTTGGATTTATTCCTCACACTGATCACAACCTCCTCTTCAGCGAGGAGTGGAGGCTCACCTCTGTCCTTAGCAATGACTCGGAGGCTGTATTTATTCAGTGCTTGATAGTCAAGGGGCATCTTTAGTGAGATGTCTCCTAGGTAGGGGTCAATCCAAAAATACTTGTAGTCCTCTGCAAATGAGTAGGTAATGGCCGCGTTATTCCCTATGTCTTTATCTGTTGCTGATACCTGAAAGAGTACATCACCTGGCTCCGTGCCATCCTGCACCGAGGTGTAGTATGGCACGTTCTCAAACTGAGGCGGATTGTCATTGACATCCTCCACATAAACTTTTACTGTGGCTTGGGACACTCTTGGTGGTTTCCTGTTGTCCTTCACCTCCACAGCTACCTCGTGCATGTCTTGGGTTTCGCGGTCAAATTTCACGCCCTTGGTCTGGAGTACTCCAGAAGCCTGGATCATTTTGAATCTTTCCTTCCCATTCAAAAGCGAGTAGAAGAGCGGTTCATTTAGCTGATATCCCTTGACCCCAAGAACAATGAGAGTCTTCTCATCTGTAGAGTTCTCCATCACAATTGCTGTGTATATATCCTGATCAAATTTTAAGCCAGAACCTTGTACTTGAGTTAAATTTAATTTAACCAGAGCAGTGCTCTTATATAAGCCATCACCAGCTCTGATTGTGAGTTCACGGTGGCTTCCCAAGCCGGTAGCATTGAGAATGGAGATGAGACCAGTGAGTGGATGAATATAGAAAGCATTATCAAGGTTCCCTTCCACAATGCTGTAGGTCACCTCTGAATCTGCATCTTTTGCCTGCACTGACAAAAGCTCCATCCCTGGATGGACAGGTAACAGGACAGAAAGCTCGTAAGTGTCTTTGACAAATACTGGAGGTGAATCATTCACATCTTTTACATGGATGGTCACCTTGGCTGGCTTGGATGCGAATAAGCTGGGACTTCCACTGTCATGTGCGTGTATGCTGAAGTGGAAAACCGGGGTAAGCTCGTAGTCTATATCAGCACGACTGGTAATTGTCCCTGTGCTGGGATCTACTGCAAAATATTTCAGTGCTTCTGGTTCCAAAATCTCATAGACCAGCAAGGCATTGGAGTCTTGGTCAGCATCTATTGCGTGGGTCACCAGGGGAGCATTGCTCTCATCCAGAACCATGGTTTGTGATGGAGCGTTCTCCATGATCCAGCCAGTGAAGACAGGCTTAACGAAGATAGGCACATTGTCATTCTCATCGATGACATAGATGAGCACCATTGTGTCCATAAAAGCTCCAGCCATGTTGGTGCCACGGACTTTCAACTGGTAAAAAGACACCTGCTCGAAATCTAAGCTCTTCTGGGTGGAAATAAGGCCTGACTGATAGTTCATGGAAAACACTCCATCTCCGTTTCCATCTTTTATTTCATAGCTGACTGGTGACAAGCTTGTGGCTGAAACCTGGATCAGAGGAGAGCCAACAGCAGTGGATTCACTGATCTCTGTGATGTATTCTGCCTCTGGAAATTTTGGAGGGGTCCGATCTGAGGGTCTAATGCGGACATGCACCGTAGCAGAATCTTTAAGCTGGGGGAACCCTTGGTCTTCTGCCTTTACAATGAGTGTAAATCTCTCTTGCTTGGATGGGTCCAGTTTCTGGGCAACTGTAATAATTCCAGAATGGGGGTCAATGCTGAAGAAACCTTCCCCATTACCTGCAAGAAGAAAAATGACAAAGTGAAGAATGAAAACACCCTCTTGCTCTAGGCTTTCTGTGCCTCTTTTCTACAGATGCTCCTAATTTCAGACCTAATTAACATGTGTTTAACTGAGAGACAATAATCTTCTTCATTAATTTCTAAATAATTTTCATTCTAAGAACAATGAACTCATTGAGATCTATGGGCTAACATTTAAATCAATCAAAATGTAAATTAGAGAATAAATGCTCTTCTGATTTGAGCATATTTAGTGGTGTCAGAGCATGTGCTTGAAACTTCTGCCTTGTGTGCAGAACATGGCAGCACAGACGGTACTAGTTGCTTCAAGCCCTGTCATGCTTATAATTACCAATACTTCAGGAGCAATTAAATTCCCCAGTCCTTGATCTCAATTGCAGTGAGAAAGATGGAGCAGCGGATGCTTTATCTTCTGCAAAGAATTTGCCTGCTAAATAGGCTGTGTGGCACAGCCACAAGTATTTAAGCTTTAACCTTTAGAGTGAATGATAAAATACCTGCCCACTGAGCTTGTATGACCCTAAAAGACCATCAGTCAATGCTGAGAGGCTGCTCCCCTTTCCCTGAGGATGTATTTCATGGTAGAACTGGTGGAACTGATGACAGCAGTTGTGCGAAGTGAGTAGTTTTGCCTGACTACTGGACAATGATCCCTCACTCCATTCTTATGGATGGGAAGATCAGATTTTAAGTTGTTCTAACTTGCCTGGTCATATTTTATCATAGATCAGTGACCCAACATTGAACTGTCTTTCTAAGGAAGGATGCTAACATTGCATAACATGGAAGTTACTTGCTTGGTTTAGATTTTCTCTGGATAGGAAGGGAATGACAGTTCAGAAATGTGCAGCCATTTGCTATTCTTTGCAACAACTGGAGAAAGCTGGACACCTGGCTGGCCACCAGCTACAGCATGGAAGCAGAGGCATGCTCATAGACCAAACCTGCTTGCTGCATGGCTCTCACCTGCCTGAAGAGAGTAGTGGATTTCAGCATTGGCTCCTTGGTCCTGATCGAGTGCTCGGACTTGTATAACCTCTGTGCCCACCGCTGCCGAGTCCAGCACTTCTGCTTCGTAATGGATGGTGCTGAACTGCGGGGGGTGAAGGTTGCAGTTCTCCACATGGATGATGACCCGAACAAAGTTCCTCTTGATGGGCACCTCCTGGTCCCGTACCTGGATGACAGGGAGGAAGACCAGTTACGGTCACACTTAGGGAGCAGGCAGTCTTCTGTGCACGGGGCTCCCACTATTTTGTCTGGACCCTTACAGAGGCTGACGGGTTTCACGGATACCAACCCCTCCAGCAAGTTTCAGAGCCAAAGCACAGCCATGGAGTTGAAAGCAAAAGTTAACAATTATTTGTGTTCCTGGTACAGGAACCCAGTGGCTCTCTGATGAAAGTAGCTGAGTGGTGGGCGCATTACATGGTTATGTTGTTAATTAGATTTATCTAGTAAAGTTTAATGCCCTGCTTTCCTCTTCCCTGTCACTCTAGCCAAATTCTCTTTCAAAGACTAGAACAAGTCTGATTTTTTTCACAAACCCATATATCCTGATGAAGCTGAGGGACTTGGCAGGGTTTGTCTAGGACTCACCATCACTGTCAGGGTGTGTTGTGGCATGGGCTGGGAACTGAAGCCTTCTGCTGTTGTGAGGGCCCCGCTGCTAGGATCCAGCTGGAAAAGTCTTGTGCTTTTGGGGTCCACACTGCCTTGAATGGTGTAGATGAGCCCCTTGCCTTTGTCCTTGTCTGTTGCGCTGACTTGAAGGATTTCCCTCCCCGAGGGGGTATCTTCAGGTATCCTCACCTCGTAATGGCTCTCCAGGAACTGGGGACGGTGCTGGTTGATGTCAATCACATGGATGAAGGCCTGTTGGGAAGACAGCACATTGAGGGCAGAAGAGCCTCGAGAAACATGATTTATGGAGCCATGCAAAATCTCATCTCCTATTCCCTCTTGGGTGGGCCAGTGCTCTGAGCCCCGTAACCATCACAGCCTCTCCAACACTTGGACCGTCCTTGGTGACTGGGATCCCCTGCTGTGCCTTCTGCACATGTGTGGGAAGCTATGCAAAATCAAAGTTCATGATCTGCACTGTTTAGACAAATCTTCCCCTTTGAAAGCAATGCTCTGAGAATTGCCTGCCTGAGTCCTAGTTGCAGTCACCTAGTTTCTTCTGTCTGGTCTCATACCCTGACTGCCCCTCACCCTCATACTGACTTGTTGACTGCATCTGAGGAAGTCCCAGGCAAGTGTAGTGATTTGTTTCCTTTAACAAACCTGAACATGCCATGGGTGTTTTGCACCAGCAGGTTTCCTGACATCTGCCAGGGGCCTTGAGTGCCAAAATAAACTTGGGGATGAGATGCAAGGTGGCAGGGAATGCACACCAGGCAAGGCAGGGCTTTGTTTGTTTATTTGGAGCAATACCCGAAGATAGTTGAGATAGCTCTCCATTAGCAGTGCGTTTCACAGGAACAGCAGTGTTCCTCATTCATCATCCCCCACAAACCTCCCCAGCCAATTTCCCACGATAAGCGTCACTGGTGGGTGACTCATGATCTAGGCCTTCCTCGGTAGGGAGGGCTGCATTTTTGGCTGCATCTTAGTTATGGAGAAAATAGTTGGTGAAAGATCAAGCCCCGAATACCCCTCCTGAGGGTAGCTAAAGATACGCGAACCTCAGCAGCCACAGGAATGGGGGCTCAGGGACATGCCTGAGAGCAACGTGCCTTCTTTCACCTGCTCTTGTTTTCATGTGGCAGCTCAGAGGACACAGCACCTCTGTGTTTGCCCCGCTCAGCCCCAGGCAGCTCCGTGCTGTTAATGCTCCATGTGCTGGAGCAGCACAGGGCAGGGCCTGACCTCACCTCCTGAAGTTGTGTCTGTGCTGGGTTTACACAAGGCAGCGAGTCCCAGGCTGTGGTCCCACAGACCCAATCATGACCTAGCTGCACACACCTTTGCCTTACATCTTAGTATGTTGTTCCAGCCATGCTGTAATTTGGTCTGAGCAGCTGAGAGCGAGCTGAAGGCTGTGTGAACTGCCATCCCAGCTTGGCCAGCGGTGTAGCTGGGTCCCTGTATATCAGTAGGAAAGGACGGGGTTTTCCTAGACCGTTTGTGTTTCCAATAACATTAAAAAGTCTTAGTCTGGGACTTGTGCAAGACTTGTGTCACTGTGTAATGATAGATCATGGTGTAATGAGATTCTTGTACCTGGCACCTGATCAGTGGAGTCAGAAGAAAGATTCCTTTTGGCATATACTCATTCTTGATGGGGTTTCTACTAAAGCAGAAAGGATTACCTGAGTTTTGATGGTAGTGGACCCATCAGTGACTTCCACTGTCAGGTTATAGCTTGACTTCTTCCTTGCATCAAGGGCTCTTGCGATGACCATACTACCTGTACTCTTTTCAATATCAAAATCCATGTCATCATCGCCACCTGAAATAAGAGAGAAATGAAAAAAAAAAGGAAATGGTGGGAGAATTAGAGCTACATTTCTGTCTGGAGCAAGCTACAAGCACCTGCATGGCAAAGGGATTCCAGGAGCTGCCTGGAGATCTGAAGGATGAGGATCTCCCCTCCAGACACCATACACAAACCACACACCAAGCTCACGCCCAGCCACAGAGGTACGTGGCATGCCAGGCAGTACACCTGGGATGGGGGTGTGTAGGCATTCACCCCTGGCACTCAGCTAGTTGGAGACAGTGCCAAAGGCAAGGTTTCCCCCAGATCTGGAAAATCAATACAAAATGTGAGGGATGGACACAAGAGACTGGGAGGACACGGAGAAGCTGGACAACGAAGTAGTCAGGCATGATGACAAAGGAGTATGAGAGGAAAGATGAGGGAAATCAGAGAAAATGAGGGGGAGGAGAATGGATGCACATATGCAAATGATGTCCTGGCTAGATTTGCAACAGACACATCTGAGCCTTGATTTATTTGCACAAGGCCTCCAGCTGTGCCGCATCACATGGAGCAGGAGCCTGCAGGGCTGAATAATGCTCCTACTGGTCCCCACTTCAAGGTGACACCATGGGCATGCCAGCAGTGATCTTCATTGCCACGGCCAGGAGCCTGCGAGCTCCTGAAGCAGCCCAGATCTGGAACAGTTGGGGAAGCAGACGGTGCTTGCAGGGTGAGCAGAGCCCACTGCCTCCATCCCAGATGGCCCCATAGTGTCAGGAACCAAGGCCCAAGCAGCTCAGCACCAGCAGGCTGCCCCTCACGCTGTCCATTCGCACACCTCACTTGCTGGTGGCTTCCTGTTTTCCCATCACAGATGAAGCACTACGTTGTTCTGAGATTTGGCTAGACAGAAGCAGCTCTCTGCCATTGTATCCCAGCTCTCAGCTCCTCCATTCTTGGCTACCAGGTGCTCTGGATTCTGTTTTATCCTCTTACCAGCTGGGAAAATGTTGGCTGGCTGTTAAACACCACACCTTCCCTTGCGGGAGAAATGCAGGGGTTGCCAGCCATCTGGAGCAGCACCTTCCTGCTGGGAAGGAGACAGAAGGAAGCAGAGACAGAGGAAAAGGGAGGGACCCATGGATGCCTTTCCCTGACAGAAGACAGCAGGGTTCCCTCTGCGTGGTGCCAAAGGGAAAGAGGAGGGCTCCTGGATCTCTGCCTCAGCTGCCTGACTGCCCACTGCTGGGACGCTGAGCTGGTGAAATGAGGGCCTGTCGTCTTCTCCTGCTACACAAACCAACTGCACCCCGACTGGCACTTCACACACCAGGGACCACCAAAGACGAGATCGAGCACAAAGGCAAGTGCTCAGCAGGTTCAGGACGGGATAAGGTTCAGAGGAAGGCGTCGTTAATGCTGCAAACCCACGCAGGCACTGCTGCTGCCAGATAAGCCTCGCGCTGATACTGCCTGCTCCTTGCAGCGTTGTATCTCCCGTTGCTTAATTGTATTTATGCACTATTATTCCTGCCCTGACATTCTAACGGAGAAAGCTATTCACTCGCCCAATTAAGGCTTTGTTTGACGAGGGCTAGCCCTGCAGGCAGTGTCAGGAAGAGGCTGTGAGAGGCAGATTGGGGCAACACTTCAAAACATCAAATTACCTGAGCACAATTGGCCCTCGTTTGTAGGACCAGTTCTGCACGCCCACTGCCTGACGAGTCCCTGGGGGGTGACAGCCCACGTCCCCTCTGCCCTGCCATCCCGTGTCTCAGAGGAGGCCCTAGAGCCACTTTGGTTTCATGTCTACATCACCCCTGGGATGCTGCGAGGTGGAAGCGACGGCCCCACCAGGCAGGTCCAACCAGCTCCCTGAGGAGCCCTTCCTTCCCAGCTCCCTGGTGGGACCGTGGGCTCTGCAGGCAGGCAGAGATGACCCAGCCAGACCGTGGATCCTCAGAGGGTGCTTTACCATAACCCGAATGTCACTCAGCTCCCAGAAAGAACTGGGTCTGGTTTGTCCTGGCTTTCAGGAGACATCAGAGAATGCCTCCAACACTAGCAAGTCAGAGAATGTCATTAAAAAAGTGTGTTAGATAATTGCACTTGGCAGCAGAGCCCTTGGACAGTGCAGCTCAAGCCTCTTGGTGTCTGTGAGAAAGCTTTCCTTGGAAGCTGAGGGAGTTGGGGCGAGCGCTCCGGACACCCTTGTGCTGGTGCAGTTTCTGTGCCTCACCTGTGATATTGAACCACACTTGGCTGGGGCCCATCTCGATGCTGATCACTCCCACCATGTGGTTCACGGGATCTGTCTCCATGACGGCAAAGTTAAAGTGGGGCTCGTCAAAAGCCAGTGGCTCCGAGGAAGGGCCGGGCCGGGCGACCCAGCTGATGTGAAGCCGCACGTGGGAGGAGAGCGGGGGGCTGCCGCCGTCTGTTGCCTTGACCTGCCGGGAAATGCATAGTGAGGGCTGGTTTGGCAATGTGCTGCATAAACTGGGTCTGACTGGGGTGGTCAAAGCCCCCTGGGAAGCTGCTTCTCCCACCCACCGGGAATTTCAGGCACCCCAAGTCCCACGGAACAAATCTTGTCCCAGTAGGCTGTGCTCTGGCCTAGGTGGAGCCGTGTGACCCAAATTCCTCTTGGCCATCAAGCAATCCTGCTGATCTGAATGCACAGCAGAGGCCTGGATCACAAGCCTTGTTGTGAAGACCAACAGAAATGGATGAGCTTTAAACCTGAAACTCAAAGGCTGCTCATGTTTGGTTCCACATCTAGATGGGATTGTGGATCACCATGTCCATCTCTGACGGTGCATGGGACAGTCCATTCCAAACTTCTCAATTTTCTATAGCTTTTTACCTTCTGCAGCACCTCTCATGCCCTCCCTCCCAGTTTCTATCTCTCCAGACCACCCTTGTCTCATAAAAGATCTCCTCCCACTGCTGCATTTTATCCACCTCTTTCCTTCTTTTATCTTTTCTCTTTCTGCACCCTTCCCTCTCCACCCACTCCCTGTTTCCCTCTCCTCTCACCGTCAGTATGTTGTATTCGGAGGCAGGAAAAGCCTTCCTGGAGAACACCATGCCAGTTGTGGGGTTGATGGTGAATATCCCCTCTTCCTCCTCCTCGATGGTGTAGGTGACCTGGCTGTTCTGGCCCTGGTCGCGGTCAGAAGCGATCAGCCTGTAGACCGGCAGTGGTGTCTCTGAGGCTTCTCTCTCGGGGAGCTGCACCATGAAGAGTTTGTGGGGGAAACTGGGGGGACTGTCATTGGCATCCAGGACTTGTATCACGACTCTGCTGGTGGACTTCAGCGCTGGGTCCCCATTGTCGGAAACAGCCACCTGCCAGCAAGCCAGAGGAGAAGGTGACAGAGCTGCTCGTTGTGACCCGGGCTGTGAGCTGCCAGCCTTCAGGCTGAAGGTAATGAGCGCTGCCTATTACCCTCATCCTGAAGGATGATAGGGCTTTCACGTGGATTTATATTTGTGCTTCAATGTTTTCAGACATTGCTCCTTTCTGCAGAACAAAACCCAGCGGCAGTACCTTGAAGGGCTTGTGCAAGTAGATGGCACGTGCTGCAGGGCTCCTGCTTTGCAGCGGGGCAGGGCAGTGGGGCAGACCCCACTGCTAGGTCAGGCTGTTGTCATTAGGGGCCACACAACCCAAAAGCTCAGCCTGTGTTGCAATGGCTGAGCTACTTATTGCCCACCCTCGCTTCGCTGTGCCTGTGCACGCTCCCAGCTTGTTGCACTGCAGACAGAAATGTTTTATCCTCAATCACCCTGAGAGACTGAAACACCCTGAGATCCCTATAATGTAAATACCTATAGCTTGGAGCAGCTAGGGATGGGGGCAGGCAGTGCAAAGCTGCAGAATGGTGTTAGGTACAACAAGATAAATGATGGTGGATTCCTCTTTCTTTGGCAATTTATTATCCATCCTCCTAGAGGACAATTCCAGCCTTCTTCCTACATTCCCACAGCTTCCATAACAGGCCTTTTGCTCCAGTCTTCAGCAAGGAAATAACAAACCCTGCAGTCCTGCTGCAGCTGTCTCTTACGGCAATGCACACCGTTTAATTAAGTTTCCCAGCAGTTGGGAGCTGATGGGATGAGATTCTTTCTCTGTGCTCCAACTTGCAAGGAAAGTTCTTTGAGGACTTAATACACTTGTAAGTAAATAAAGCTAATTACAATCATCATTACCCACCTCTAGGATATGTTCAGCCTTGTATTCTCGATCCAGCTGCCGCGAAGTCGTAGAAATCAGACCTGCCAATGAAAAAAAAAAACAAAAAACACCTTTGAGTTTCAAGACTCAGCGTCCAAGGAGAACAAGGACTGATCAAATCCCCATGTGCCCAGCATGAGTCTGCCCAGCAGGGCAGTTCCCTGCTCCCGTTGGGACCAGAGGAGTACAACGGGTACCCACAGAGAGCATCTGTCAGTGCGAGTTGCTGGGTGGAGGGGCTGCTCTCCCTCATCTGACTGCAGGGACCCCGGGGGATGGCCCCCCACCAGATGCCCACCTCAGCTGAGGGCTGTGAAGACCTTGTGGTGAGGCTCTTGGTGAGAAAGGCTGCAGGACCATGAAAACAAAAAAACCTTTCTTATGCCTCCAAGTAAGAAACGTTCTGTGTGCACTGGCAGAAGTTCGGCCTCTTAACATGTCTCAACTCCTATTTTCCCTGTGTTGAACCTTGCTCTTTGTAATTTACAGTGTTTTGACAAAACTTTGCCTTCTGTCTTGGGAAATACCCTCTCTTCTACCGCTAGAACAAATGCATTGAGGCTAAAAATAAGGTACATTGTTGATAATAATGTCGGTGCATTATTTAACCCTTGCTGGGAGATGGGGTCAATCCCCTAACACCTGCAAGATTTGAGGGATTTCTAAGAGAAAAAAAAAAAAACTTGTTTAACTGCAGGGAATAGGCTGGATGCAGGAGGGAAAATATGGCTTTTATACAATAGAGTTTAAATGAAAACCATCATAATTGCTTCTTTTTGGCCTAAGCTGAGTAGACGAAAGTGTGGAAAGGATGGAGCTGAGGTTTGAGTTTCCATGTCTTGTCTGATAATAGTCCTTACCACATGCCTTGACTCTTTACCTTTGGTGAAAAGCAGCACTAGAGCATTTTCACAATTACTTTACAGATGATGGAAATTATGTATGAAACACATGATTTTCTGACGGTTCTCAAGTCTGACACCCGTGAGGGCTTTTGTCTGTTCCCTGCTCCTCCTGCTGTTCCGTGGTGTTTGTTCCTCACTCAGGGAAGCCCTGCTTCCTCGCACAAATAAAAAGCAGGGTGAATTATCCTGGCAAGCACCAGCAGTGATGCAGACCCTTGCTGCTGGGAAATGCTTTGCATGTGAGGCAGCGTGCACTTGCAGTGGTGTGAGCACGTGCGCTTGTGCATCCTGAAGTGCTTGCAGATCAGAGTGGTGTGAACCCCTCTCAGCTCTCATGTCTGGTCCGAAGCCAAAAACTTTTAATTAACAGTACTGTTTTCAGTTGTATTGTAGCTCTTTGGTGTATTGCTGTTTAAGCGTGATGGGCAGGAGAACATTTCAAACGGCTGCAGGATACACTGGGTAGCTGAAGGAGGGAGCGCAGAGCAGCTGCTTGGAACAAGACTATCATTAACCGTTTCCACTTGTTCTCTCAAATTATTCACGTTTGGCACCAGGCACTGCACCAAACACTTATTTGATGCCTTTACAATCATAAATCAACACTCCTTAATGTGCTATGACAAGAAGATTTGAAAGGCTCTGTTTGCACGTACGTCACGGATTTTTTTCTCTCTAATCTTCCTTCTGACATCTTGGCAGGTGACGAGGACTCAGCAGTGGCCTGGGAGCACCCTGGCTGGGGAGCTCCTGAAATCTTCCCAGGCTTGTGGGAGGTGGTAGGGCTCCAACAGGAGCAAAAATCTCAATATGTGTGGAAATATTGTCTTAGTGGGTGCCTGAACAGGGAATTGCAGCAGCAGTTTGCTGAGTTCTGTGATGCCCCAGTCCGCATTGCCAATAGGCTGGAGAGGGCAGGGAGCGAAGTCTGAAACTCAGCAACTTCAGGGAATGATTCATGATTTTGGCCTAACAAGTCCATAGGGCATGCAGCTGGATATTGGCAACGGAGCCACCCAGTACCTGTGGGGACACTGCGGACACTTCCAGTCCGATCTGATTGCAAAATTCAGTTGTAACAGACCAATACCAAGTGTGCACTTGGTTACTGCATGCCAGCTGATGGAAGGTGACTTAAACCACTCTAAAGAGATTATTTGGATCTGTCTGGCCACACTCTGAAATTCTTCTGTGACCTAACAATAAAAATGAAAGAAACAGGCTCATAGCTGAGATTCTTACAGCTGGAGAAGGACTGTGATGGCAGATGGACTGGGACTTAATGGTTATCCTGAATGTCTGTACAAGATGCTCAGATCTGCTGGGAAGCAAGAGCTGTCTCTGCTCTCCATCACGTACCTGTACCATAAGTCAGTCAGCATTTTGGGGTTTAGCTTCCTATCTGGTGATCACAAGTCAAAGGTTTGGCTTCTCCTCCTGACCCTGGCCAAACTGCATCTGTCCCTCACCCCACGCCCAGCTGCAGCTCCCAGTTGCTCCCCAGAAGAGGATACATCTCTGGATGAGGTCTGAAACCCCTCGTGGTTAAGGGTTCATTGCTCCCATTCCCACACAGGGCTGCCACCATGCACAAACTGCCCATGGTGCTCCCGTGGTGGCCGAGCAACCAGAGGTGGGGAGATGGGGATTAGACATGGTGCTCGAGAGAAGCCAGCTGGAATTAATGCTGATTTCTATTTGTTGCTGCTCGGTTGTATGTTCTGTGAGGCTGGAGGGCTCAAATGGAAGTAGAAACCATTATTTAAGGAAAACTGCTCTCAGCTTTTGTGGCCTGGGGAAACAGTTCCTCCCTTCTTCCTGCTGCCCCTTGCAAGGACCTGGGAAGTGCCCTTCAGTTTTTAATGAGAGCGTTCTGGTGTGTGCACGTGTGTGTTATCAACACAATCCCTGCCCCGCTGGAGAGCTGCAGCCAGAGTGGGTGTCCTATTTGTACTCACATAGATGGCCCTGAAGGTTCCTGATGGGACTTACGGTGGCTGAACAAAACTGCTGAAGGTCCTGAACGCACTTGACCAACTACCTGAGATCAGTGCTTGCCTGGAGGTCCAGAAATAATCCTCTCTGCTGCTTACATGCAGCCAGGCTCAAGCCCTGCCCTAGGATCTATCTACATGCAGCAATGGGAAAGATTGTCTGCGATTCTCCCGCTCGTTGCCTGAAAAGGGGAGAGAGGAAAGCTGGTCGTGTTGGAACAGGAGCAGCAAAATTAACAGTGTTGTTGTCAGGGAACAAAAAAGAGTAATAACTTCTGCTGGCAAGAGCAGAGCTGGGGTGGAGGTTCCTGGCCCCCCGCCCTGGCTGCAGGGAGGAAAATCTGAAATAGTTGAAATAGCCAGAATCAGGTTTTTAAGCAACAGGGCTTTCACAGGAGCTGGGGAAGGGAAGGGGGCTGTTCCCCTGAAATCCTCTTTTTCTTGTCCCACTCTTGTTTCCTTTCCACACTCTCTGCTCTCTCCCATCACCTCCCCTTTCGTTCCGAGCTGGCTTTGCACTGCTCTGCGCACAGCTGGAGCTGTGGCACATTGCTCGGGCAGCAGCACTGCAGGCAGCCCTCACATTCAGGGCTGTGTCGGGGTGATCTTCCACGGAGAGCAATACAGGCAACAACAGGCACCCTTGGGAAGCCTGTGGACACTGACACTGCAGGAGAAGCATCAGAACAAGCAATAGGTAGGAGCTGGAGATGAATAGTCCAAGGCAGAAGGGGTCTCCAGACAGCCTTTCAGCAAGAGAAATGGCTTCATCCTGACTCTTCCTGCCAGTCTCCTCATTTCTCCCAATCCTGTTTGGACTGGAGCTTGCTGTTTCGCATCAGGGACTCAAACCCAGCACAAAACAAGCTGAAAACTTTTTGAGCAAAATACCCCAAACCCAACTCTCTCTCCATCTCTCCATCTATCTCTCTATCTCTCTATCTGTCTCCCATAAAAGCTGCTCTGCACCATCTGCCAGGCTGGGCTGGAGAGATTCCATTGCCCATGGCAGAAAGCTTTCATCTCGCTGCACAGTTTTATTCCCTCTTCTCATTAGCCTTTCATTTATTTTCCCTCTTTTTCTCCACCCTCTTGAGGGAACTGGGAGCTGGAAGAGCTTAGAGCCCTTCTGTGGTGGTTCAGGGCTGCTGGAGGAGCCCAGCCCTGCTGAGGACAGTTGTCGTGGCTGTTTGTGTCTCCTGCCAAGGCCCCAGGAGAAGAAGTCAAGGGTCCCTGCTGGGTATGTCTCCACTGGTCAGCCCACCCTCCTCTTGGGATACTTCATCAAACACAGAACAAGCTGGCTCCAGGAGCAGAAATAGGTTACTTGCAGCAGTGTGGCACCATGCCCTCAATAATTATCCAGGGCTACTCTGCAGGGTTATTCCGGGTGTAGACATGCCTGTTGCAGGAGCCAGTCGGGTCCTTAATTCCCTCGGTGACCACAATGAGAACAAGTTTCCTCCCCTCTCTCTCTGCCAGGGGTCTCCTGCCGGGACAGCCCTGCCCAGAGGAGCGGGGTGCTGCCGAGCTGACCGCTGGCCCTCCTGCAAGCTGGGTCATACAGACCTCTGGCATCTCAGGAGCTGAGATGCTAACTGGTCTCTTCATGATGGGTTCCTCTAGCTAATAAGGGAAGAGATCCATTTATTGCACTTGAACAACAAAAGATATGCCCTAACTAAAATTCCAGAATAAACCCCAGCGCTCTAGCAGCACTGCAGTGCTCAGCTACTTGCAGTGTCTTCCCTCTTCTGTTTAAAAGTAATTGCTTTGATTAGCACTTCACTAAGACAACAGTTTTTTGAATGCAACCCTGCACTGATATGAATGATCAGAAACTGAAACAACAGCAGTTCATCTGCCAACGCTGCACTACCAGGCTGAGACCAAAGATTATATTTTTATTCTACTTAATGGAGCAACTAGTATGTCCTTATCTGCAAAACAAAAATATCACGGGGGTTCCAATAAGCTGCCTGCAGCTCAGAACTTTAGACAAGCTGTGATATTTTTTCTGGCAGTAGCAGCAGATGACTTCTCTTTAGACACTGTAAGCACGAGCATATAAACTGCTCAGTTTATGCCAATGTTTGCAGGTAATCATTTGTTCTTTTGGATAACGTTCATGCAAGAGAAAGGAAAACTGAATCCTCATCAGGCTTGAAAGCAGGTCCTTAAACAACCTCCAAGCTCGGGGTTTAAAGAAGAGACCTCCAGCAACTGGCCAAGAGATAAGATCAGCTCCTGAGTTTCTTATGGACTGACAAACTTATCACTCTTCACATGCAAATTTCCTGACTGTAGAGAGAGATGGATGGGAGGTGACTCACACCCGACAGAGCTTTTTTTTGTCTAAGATGGGAATTAAAGGTTTGGCTTAGAGGTGAGGCGTCTCATTAGCAGATGTTCGAATTTTGCCAGTGCCGCTTTTCATAAAAACACAGCAGCTTTGGAACATGGCTTTGTGGGGCTGTGCTCACACCAGGGTGAAAGGTTTCCTTGCTGAGAGCATGGAGAAGGCTGGATGTCCTGCAGGGTGATGGGTGCAAGCTGGAACCCAGCACTTGTGCGAGCTGTCCACGGGGCTGAGTTGTGCACAGTTATTTGGGCTATGTGGGAAGGTCGGATACGGAGCAATGCCCTGATCTGGCTAAAAGACTTCTGACTGGGGGCAGCTGCAGCTGAGGGTGGCAGAGGTGCAGCAGATATCTCCAGCTGTATCCACATGGTGCCATGTACAGACACCCTACAAATCTCTTGCAACCAGAAGGATTTCAGTGTTTCAGCATAAGATTTACTTTCTCAACACCCTCCTCCCAGCCAGCTGTAGAGGGCTGCCAGAGAGCCACCAGGGAACGTGTAACTGAGAGCTGCACCAGCCTTTTTCCATACACCCAGCTCCTTTCCCATCTGAGAGCAGGCTGCTCTCCTGCTGCAGGAGGTGAACTGTTTTTATCACCCGCAAGAGATCAAAGTCATGCAATTAATCCTCTCCCAAAGTGAGGCTCTGCGCCCTCCCTTCCCTCTCCTCGCAGGAGCTGATGGAGCGAAGGGCACGGAGCAGCTTTCCTTGCCAGACTGGCCCAATGTCAGCTCTGCTGAGATAGTTTGAGGAAGCTGTTTACACCAAACATCAGTGGGTTTTTGATGGCTCTGAAAGATCTGGTAATTAATCCTCAGATGAAAGATACAGTCTAGGAAGATGGCAGAAGAGGCTTACTGTACTAACTACGCTAATTGTGCTGGAGGATGGGTGGAGCTTTTAAATGCGGTGGGATTCATTTTTATTAATCCTGCCCTGCTCTGTCCCAGGAGCAAATAGTCACCTCCAGAAGGGTGTTTCCTGGCTCAGGCTGTGCAGTAGGCCAGTTGTTCATAAGGGGGAATATTAAACGCAGCTCCTTCACTCTGTGCAGGACTTTGAAAACAGCACATCTGTGTCACTCTAAGAGCCACCTGGCTGCAAATAGCAGCCTTCAGGTTGAGGGTTTGGTCTGTCAGCCTCCTCACACCGTGTATTTGCAGACTGGGACTTTTGCTGCAGAAGGAAAGCATGACAATGCAGCTCTGTGGGCTGTTTATATTGAATATGAAACATCCTTTGGGCACCTGAAAGCCTCAAAAACCAATGCCGAGTCGGGTCAGTCTTACCTGTAACAAGGTTAATGGTGAAGAGTCCTTGAGGATTTCCAGTTAGGATGTGAAAAGTCAGCTTTCCCTCTGAGCTGGAGTCAGGGTCAAAGGCATCGAGCTGAAGGACTGATGTGTTTGGTGGGGAATTCTCCATCACAGAGGCATAAAAGACAGGCCTGGACATCTGAGGTGGGTTGTCATTGGTATCAGTGACTTCAATATAAATTTCAGTCACAGAAGACAGAGGAACTGTTCCCAGGTCAAGAGCTAGCACTGTCAGCCAGTAGTGAGATGTCTCTTCTCGGTCGAGTGGTCCGATGGTCCGGATGGTGCCTAGATGGATGACAGACAGGGCTTGTGAGGGATCTAGGGCACTCAGACCACTTTATCCTTAATGCCAGACCAGTCTGTGTCTCTGCTCTGCCTCCTTTTTTGCTGGAGCTACAAACCTTGGCACCAGCCTTGCGTGGATGTGAGATTGTGTGGAAGGTGAGGGCTTGCTTATGCTGAGGGTAGTTTGGTACAAGAGTGAAAGGGAAGCTCTGGGTATTTTGAGGGAGAGCAGACAAGCCATGCTTGTTCCTCCCTATACACAGGGAGGCACATAGTATATCCCTGCACAAAGAGGGAGGATTTGAATGCATTGGATAAAAAAATAATAAAGCAAAACAAAACACATGGTTTAAGCCCTTGAGGTGCACCCTGAAACAAAGCTGCATTACCTGTGTCCTTTTCAATGTGGAAGATGGACAGCCCAGTGCCCTCTCGGAGGAAATACTGAACCTCTCCATCTTTCCCCTTGTCAATATCCTTTGCTGTGACCATCATCACTGATGTGCCCTCGGGGCTGTTCTCCTGCACCCAGCCTTTGAAGACAAAGGAGGCAAAGCGTGGTGGGTACAAGTTCTCGTTGACATCAAGGATGTTCACTTCCAGGTGGCAGAGGGCAGAGCGAGAGAAGGGCTTCCCACTGTCACTGACCTGCACGGTTAGATTGTAAGAGTCCTTCTTCTCATAGTCCAGCTCCTTCTCTAACCGGAGTGCCCCAGTCAGCTTATCCACATGAAACATCATCTCCTCGTCATTAATGAGGCTGTACCTCACCTCTCCCCCAGAGCCAGCATCTGGGTCAAAAGCCTCCAGAAAGAGGAGAATGGTTCCTACAGGCAGGTCCTCTGGGACCTTCACACTGTTCAGGGCTGGCAGGCATTGTGGGGTGTTGTCATTCACATCCTCCAGAGTCACAGTGAGATCTGTAACAGAGAACAGCTGGTAGCCTGTTTTGGGCTGGTCCCTGGCTTCAATTTTCAGCACGTAGCAGGGCCACGATTCTCTATCCAATGCACCCGTAACTGTCACTTCTCCAGTGACACTGTTAATGGTGAACTTGTCAGTGGGGGTTAGAAGAGAATATTTTACCCTCCCATTATCATCTGCATCAGCATCTTCTGCTTTCAGCTGAGCTATAGTTGTCCCTGTTGCTACATTTTCAGGTACCATCACCCAGTAGGCACCCTGTGGGAATTCAGGAGTGTTGTCGTTGGTATCCAACACATTCACAGCCAGAAGTTTCCAAGATGATTTTTGTGGTGTGCCAAGGTCATACACAGTAATGTTAAGAATGTAAAAGCTGGTTCGTTCATGATCTAAAGGAGTGAGGACTTGAAGGAGACCCGTTTCCAAGTCAATGGTAAAGCAGCTGTCATCATTTCCATCTGAGATCACATAGACCAGTTTCCCATTAAAACCAGTATCAGGATCAACAGCTGAAAGGTCTGCAATAGTTGAGTTGATGGGAACAGTCTCTATGATATCAATAGATCGTGGAAAGCTGTCATCGAATTTGGGAGCGTTATGGTTTATAAGGTGCAAGTTCAGAGAAGTTTCATCATCCTGCCCGTGGCCTTGAGACTGAGACTCAATGGAGTGTATGATAGTCTCTGTCAGTTGCTTCAGTACTCCTGTTTCCTCACACTGCATTTTGACTGGGAGACCTTGGCTGACCACAGTGATATTTACAGATGTCGGCAATGCATAGTTCTCTCCATCTGTTGCAGTTATTTTCAAAGAGTAGAAGAGTGGCTGTTCAGAGGGAAGATCTCTCAGAGATATTCTCAGGGATATTACTCCAGAGATGGGATTCAATTCAAAATGCCTTAACTCGTTGCCAGACTTGATTTCATATTTGATATGCTGCAGCTCATCGCTGTCGATTGCAGAGACCGTGGCCACAGGGTTCCCGACAGGAAAATCCCGGGGGATGCTGCCACTGCAGCTTGCCTTCTCAAACACAGGGGCGTTGTCGTTGACATTGTTGAGCACGAGGGAGACGTACACCTCCGTTTCATGACGGAAGGGTGAGCCCCAGTCTGATGCCCACACTCGCAGATGGTACCGTCTCTGCATCAACTCATAGTCCATCGACTTGGAGGTGGAAATGATGCCAGAATACGGGTCGATGACAAAAGGGACTGATTTCTGGTTGGCTATGGTGTAGGTTACAAAGCCGTTGTCTCCTTCATCTTCATCTGTAGCCATTACTGTTAAGACACTGGTACCAGGAGGAACATTTTCATCAAAGGCCCCACGGTATGAAGACTGACTAAAACTTGGGGCATGATTGTTGCAGTCAATTATGTCAATGGAAACAGTTGTGGATGTATGGCTGTTAGTGGTTGTAACTTCAAGTTCAAAATGAGACTGTTCATGGAAGTCCATTGCTCTGACAGTAGTTATCAGTCCAGTGTGAGGATTGATTTTAAAATTTGTGCTGTTAGGAGTGGGTCTCAAAACATATTTAAGATTTGGGAAGACTGGTGTAATCTTCACCATTACAACTTGGCTTCCAGCTGGGGAAAATTCACTGAGCTGGACCCGGTAGACTTCTTTCTCAAATCTGGCAGAGACATACTTGGCAGGAGGTATATGTATAACTCTAACAGGGGAGAAAAGTGGTGGTTTGCTCTTGTCCTTGGCTTGCAGACTGAGGTTGAAACCAAAGGGATAAAGTAGCCAGTTGACCTCTTTGGTTGACACAATCATGAACTCCGTGCTCCCAAAGTAGGATGTGATAACTTTGAAATGCCTTCCTGGATCTCCATCCACAAGGTCAACTGAATCTATCCCTGCTTCTGAGTCACCACTTTCTACAGAGAGCGTTGCATAGAGAAAGTCTTCAGCTGAGTCAGGAGGTGTCACCTTCACAGTGGAGATAGAGGGGGGTTTCCTGGCAGATGGCTCCACTTGGATTATGAGACTAGCCAGGTTCCCAAAGCCATTCCCCTCTGTGATCTTCCTCATTCTGTCCACGGCCAAAACTTGCAGGTGGTGCCTGCCTCGATGGGTGCTGTTCAGCCTGCCCATGGTCATAACTGCTCCTGTGGTGGGGTGGACGGTGAATAGGTCCGACTTGGTGTTGAGGGAGTAGTAGAACTCTGCATTCTGGCCAGCGTCGGCATCCGTAGCACTGAGCATGCTGACCACTGTTTTCAGAGGAGTGTCTTCTCTGACGGACACTTTGTAGGAGGGGGGTGAAAAGAGAGGTTTCAAGTCATTTCTGTCCAGAATATGGATCAAGACTTTGGCCCAGGCTTCGTAGGCGAAAGTGCTCTCTGTGGCTTTGATTATCAACATATAACTATCTTTGACCTCCCGATTTAAAAGTGCTGTGTTGCTGCTCCTGGTTCTTATTCTCAAGAAGCAGAAATCCCCAATCACGTGCTCTTCTGTTTTAAAGAGACCAGTGGTGTCCCCAGAGGCTATTCTGTATCTGATGTCCCACTCGGGATCTGTCTTGTAAATCCCCATTTTGACGTAACTCTCCACGTAGGTCTTGGGAGACGAATTCTCGTAGATGGTGGCATTGTAGAAGAAGTGGGTGAAGTGCAGAGGGGAAGTGTTGTCCTTCTCACAGCTTGCCTCACGGACTGTGCAGTGCACCAGTAAAACAGCAAAACTCAGGAAGTGCCTCTTGGTAATGATTTCCATGGTGTGGTGTCTCCTCAGGTCCTGCAGGGGTAAAAAGAAGAGCATGGGTAATTCTGGCAAGTATAGAAGAGAGGCCGTTTTTTTTTTAAGGCCAGTGTGCTAGAGGAAAAGTCTCAGTCTTCACCTCTGTACTCTCTCTACCCTGACTTTTGCCATTGTGGTTGGTAGCTCAGTTCTTTCTTCCCTTCTGTCCCAGTGAGAGGTCTGTCCCCCTCAGGACTTTTCACTTTCTCTCCTTAAGATTTTGCCCTCTTAGTAAAAATGTGAAATGCCATGTGAAATGTTCTGTGAAATGTCATGATCAAGCTGACTTCCTATTCTGCAAATTGTTTCTACCCCCCTTCAGTTCTGCCTTCTCCCTATTCAAACAGCATACTTGAACTGCCCAGCCCCAACCCAAACCTCACCTCCAATCTGTTTCTCCATCTTCCCTTCTACATCTTAACTTCTCTCTCCACACAAGTTCTTGCAAAATATTTTCAAGAGCCAACACCAACTGTGACTTGATGTCTCTCCCTGTGGCTTGTTTTTCCCTTTCTTCTCCTCCTCCTACAGCAATCTTTCCTCATTTTCCCAGTAGAGATGCCCTGCTATATGGTACAAGTTCCTTCTTATCAGCCAGGCTACAGCATGAGGCCTTTTTGCCCACTCTAATCAAGCTTATAGTCTAGTTGTACTGCAATTACCAAAATGTTTTTCTAATTCTGAGATCTGTCTCTGGTTGGAACATCTGCGTTGCTTGAAAGAGCAGTTTTCTAGCAAGACACTTTCACCAGGGCTCTGTCATTTGCTGAGTAATTTCCCTGGTTCCTCCTTCTCATGGCAAAGCCCCAGGGTCAGGATTCCTGTCATCCATGACCACCCGCCATCAGCTTCCTTCTCTAACAACTCGTGAAAGTCTGTGGTTTCGTGATTTATCTCTGTGAATATGGAGTATCAAAGATGTGAGTTTGATGTCACAGAGGGAACCGGGGAGCGTGTCCATGATTAACAAGGTCGTAACTTTATTAGTGAGCTTTGCAGGGCTTGTTAAAGGATCAAGGCTTGTCCTTTTCAAAAGCTAAGTGCGTGCTGCTGTGTGTGCATTTAGGGGTTGAAGCCAGGGATGAGCTAAATATAGGTGCATATATTTCCCCTAGATATCCCTGAAGATCTTTATCTAGAACTGTTTCTTCCTCTTTTAAATTTAAATTATATATCAAGTACCTGCCAGTCATTTGGCACATTCCTAATTGAAACAGGGAAGACTTGTTTTTCCAGACACTTTTTCAAGACTCATCTCTTTAAAAGCCAGAACTAGTTTAGTTTATAAGTCAAGTTGAATGTTAGGAACAAATTATTGGAGCCTAACTAGCAATCTGTGCCATATTCTCTCACTGAGATAGCTAATTACTGATAAATACAAAGCTGTAAATTTGATGCTCCCTTCCAATCATTTTCCGTAGTAAGTAGGTGCCAATCATCCAGCAATCTCCCTGCTGTGGCCATTCATTTGCAACAAATGGTCTCAAGCTGAGTTGAAGCCTTTGTCTCTAGGAAAATATCAGAGTTCCAGACAAGTTAATGCCATCTGGATTTGCCATAACTAAAAAAAAAAATACTCAGACTTATTTTTGTGATGACGTCATTTCACTTATAGGAAATACAGCACAGTCACAAACGCTCAGCATATGAAGAAAACCATGGAGGACAGTGCTAGCTCCTCCAGAAAGGCACGCTGTTCCTTCCGAGGAGTTGAAAACCATGTTCTTAAAAGATCTGCTCGTTACTTAACCGTGCTTAAGAGTTTTGCAGCATGTAGGGACTTGCCTAGAGCTGCTCCCTTCCAACATTTTAAACTGCTGAACCTGGAAAGAAGGTGTATGCATGCTGCATGCGCGCGTCTGCTAGGACTGGGGAGCAGGAAAAGTCACATAGAATTCAGAGTGGAATAAGACAGCAGGATAAAACAGCAACAAAAATACAGTGTTGTTCCATGAGCAGAAGAATTAATGAAGCTGATCGCTTTGTATCTGGGCTAATTGACTTTTTAATTCAATTGTACTGAAATGGCAGTGTGAACTCATCTCTTATAAGACATCAGAGAACCCACAAGGCAGAGACGTTATGAACTCCACAACCACAAGAAAAGCCAGAGCTGGAGCACATGCCTTCTTGGGCACCAGCAATTCAATATGGGAGGATAACCTTGAGCAAGGAGTGGGTTTTCTGGCATTTAACAAGATGCAAACTTTCTTCTTAATCTCTCCTGGAATGTCCTTAACCTGCCTGTTGCCTGTAGATTTCCTGACATCTAAAAAGGGCTTCGCTCAGGTTGCTGTTTTTTCCTCTGTGGGGTTTTGCTCCTCTGTCCAGCTAATTATTTTGCAAAACCTGTCGTGACCTCATATTTCTGAGAGCTTTGCTCTCAATTACAAGTTGGGCTGAAGGCAATCAATGGCTTCAGCAGTTATTATGAGGGACGGAGAGTTACTACACACACAGGGCACGAGGCAGAAGCCTCATTTCCTCTGGAAATAATCTGAAAAAGTGAAAGGCACAGCCAACATTTAGGGAGAATTTTTTAGTAGGCATCACTATCAGCTCTTGAAGTCCCATAGTTTCTCTTTGCAGCAGGCCCCATGTCCAAAGCCCTAACATTAGTACGCAGAGACCTTCGTGCCCCCTGCCAGCACCTTCCTGTGCACTGAGATGTGTTATTTCATTACCTTGATTACTGCATATGTATCTGCCTGGACAATTTCTGTACCAGTATTGCTGGGGATATCCTATCACTGCTTGTCCAGTTCTGCACAAGACCACGTTTCCACATGGAGCAGCAGAATTTTGTAAAAGACATACTGACATTTTTGCTCTCTTGATGTGCTCAAGGTCCCTCCAGCTTGTCCTCATGTTAATTAGCAGCTGGAATACAAGCTCAGCTATCAGACTGCCTCTTATTTGTCTCAAAAAGTGGTGTGACCCATTAAATCAAGGTTTCTGCAGCACCTTTATTCTGCCCACTGCCTCATAAGAGATGGAGAAGGCCTTGCAGATCCCCTTCTCTTTTTCCATACACCAACCTTCAGCTCTAGCAGCTTCATATTTGTTTGGATCTAGAGATTATAAGGACACCTTCTAAAGATGACAGAATGATAGCTGCTAGTATATAGATCATTTTGCTTATGGGCAGAAAGTGGAATCATTTACACCACATTCACAGTGCAAAACCATGCAGAAATGTGACCAGGCCATTTCCAAAAGCTGTTGTGAAGCTCAACAGGAAAATGGGGTGCATTGCTCTGAACTGGGGCAAACCCAGTTAGCTACAGCCTTGGCTCAGGGAAAGCCCTATTGTGATCTCCCCTGGAAGGTGTCAGTAACAAATAACAGAAACATGGCAGCTTTCTGTGACTCTTGCAGCATGGGAAAAGCTGCATATAATGTGGAAATTAAATAAAATTAATCTATTGGCACTTAAAATCCCAGAGGGAGGTGGGAGCTGGGCTGCGAGGGAGGAGCAGTGCTGCCGAGCTCAGTGGTCCTTGCAAAGATGTTCAAGGATTTCCATGTCAGAACTGGGTGAACAGAACTGCACCTGTGACATATTTTTCTGGTAGATCAGGAGAAACATTTTGCCTGTTCAACTGAGCTGTGCTGTCCTATGTCCTCGTGCTGCCAGTGCACCATCTGTGGGACTCATGGGCAAAGGCCATACCTGCTTCAGGCCTGCAAGCGCTAAACACTTAAATACCCTCATCTAGCCCTGCTCCATCACCTCACAGGGTCTGATACTTCTAATCCTGCTTTTTGCCCAGATATGAAGGGTCTTTGCACCTCTCTTGCATGGCTCCCCTGGGCATGGTGCCCTCCTGGAGCTGGGTGCACACGGGGGGCAGATGTGCTGGAGAAGGCCCTTCGCTGGGACAGAGCAAGGCAGGGAAGGCAAGCTCCTGACTGGGGGAAATACCAGAGCATCATTAGGTGGTGATTCAGCCTCCTCCTAATCACCAGGCGAGGATCAGAGAGCCTCGAGGGGCTTCGCCCTCAGCCCTGTAGATGCAAACTCCCCGCAGAGCCAGTAAACACTCGTGTATCTCTAATCACAGCCCGAGCGTGCGTCTAAATTTAACATCCAAATTGTGCTCCTCTGTCAGAGACATGCCCCAATCTGTTGGCTTGAAACGAGGGAACAAACACGGCACCGAGGTTCAAAGCCTGTGCGTGGGGCGGCCGTGGGGACGGGTGCTGCGGGGGGCTCGGTGCAAGGCATGGCTCCGCCGGCTGGGGCGAGCGGCCGGGGCTGGGGCATGGACCCCGGGGGCCCCGGGGCGTGGGGCTGCTGTGTTTTTTTGGCTGTACCGCAACCCAACGCTGCTGCCTGCCAGGAAGCAGGTGTGGCCCCAGCCCCACCTTCTGATTCCCTTCAAGAGGAGCATTTAAAAGCAATCAAAACCCCAAACACAAAACAAGATGAGCGCACGAAGAGCAGCATTCCCCTCGCTGGCTGCGGTGGGGGCTTGGCCTGAAGTTTTGGGTTCAGAAGAGTGGAGAAAAATCATAATTTTGATGGGAAAATAAGAATAGCTCTTTCTCTGCAGCTCTTCTCTCAGCATGCATACCAAACTCTTTTTCTCCCTCTCTCTCTTGCTCTCTCTTTACTTTTTCTTTCCAGTCTTTCATTTGTTTCTCCATTACCAAAACAACCTCCCACCTGGTGTAAATACCGACCCAAACCATCCCTGAGCACACCAACACCTTGGAGGCTCCCAGCACTAGAGCTGGGGAAGAAGGGAGATGTCTGGTTGTTCTAACAACTGGTGGTGGGGCAACTCAGAGGTGGGTCTGAAGTTTGGTGGTCAGAGGGGAATAGAGGGAGAGTGCAGGAAGCCAGTCCTATAAGACTGTGGGTATGAGGATTTGGGAAAGTGAGTGGGAGTTTGGACTCTGTCTTCTCCAGCATTGGTGGTAACAGAGCAGAAGGGGTTCAGCCATGGTCAGGGCAGTCTCCTTATGGCCCCCTTTTGAGTAGGGTCGATCAGAAAGCAGTCCATGGGGTTTCTTATACTGGAAAGTCACCGATAGAGAACTCCTCTCGTTGTGCAGGTGTTGGGCCTTGTCTGTGAGATGTGCCGATTCCCAGCAGTAAAATAACTCATGTACACATTGCTCGGGGGCTGGTGCTTGATAATGCTTGCCCTTTCCTCATTGCAGCAATGCTGTTGGGATTAGATCCTCCTGTTCTTAATGCCTCGCTCAGATTTGCTGAGTTTCCCATTGGCATCTATCAAAGCCAGGCCTGTGGGGTTTGCATTCTGTGGGGAGCTGGGTATTTTCTGAACTGTTTCTCTTGGACTTTGCAAAACAAACAAACTGATCCCTTCCCAAGGCATGGCACGGAGCCATTCCCATGTTCTCGGCAGTATTTCTCTCAGTGGGGTGCTGAGCCCAGGCTAGCGGCAGGCACTGTCCTTAGGGCTCCGGGTTTGATTGTGCAGAGCTTGGTTTTGCAGCGAAGCAGAAGAAACGCATCCTGGAGGTACAACACAGGGCCAGAAAACTCATGTACATTGTCCCTGAAGTTATGGTGCTCCCTTCCTCAGTTTATCTCAGGGTTTTCCAGTGCCTGTGGATGGTTTTGGAAGGGCTGGCGTTGGCAGGACAGTTCTGCAGCAGCCTGCTCAGGGACTGCACTCATGTGGGCACAGCTTTTTGCTGGATTTGCAGATTTCACTAGGGCACAGCTGGGCTGTTCCTTCCCCATCTCACCTTTCCAATCTCCAAATAGCTTGGATAGACCTTTGGAAATTGTTTCCAGGCTGTTAAGGAGCTTGGAGTGAGGCAGCTGATTATGTAAAATCTGGTGCAGGTGCTTCTTACAACCCAGGCCTATATAACGATGCAGCAGAGGCTCTTGCTTGGACTTCAAGATTCACACAGGGCTCCTGAGCAGGACAGATGCAGTCTTACAAGCACCACAGAGATGCTCATCCCATCACCTACCTGCTGGACCAGGCAAGCGCATTAACCCTGGGGAGCTCAGGTACCTCGGGGAGCTTGGGCCAGCAGCATCCTGGGGGTGTTGGAGGAATGGAAACTCCGGAGGGAGTTGTGGGGAAGCCAGTGAGTCACTGACCTGGGTGGCGTGGTCCGGGCCCCAGGCTGGTGCAGGGACAGCCCTTTCTCTGGTTGGGCTGCTGGCTGCAGGGTGGGCACATGCTGCTTCACTCCATGGTGCTGTGGCACCCTGGGGTTGGCTCTGCCTTGGCCAGTGAAGGCTCCCACCAGGCCCACGATCGGGGCTGGCTGCAGGGGTGCTCAGTCCCGAGGTCTGTCTGTCCCCACAGCTGGTGGACACCCCCGGTTGGATGCTGGGCTCCAGGCTGGCTCTAAGGCCACCTTCTTCCATGGTGCCTCCCCCAGCCTATGCTCGCCCCTTCCTCCTGGGGACCCATTGCCCCATCCTGGTGGCTTTGGCCATGTCCCGCTGCTCTGCCTGCCACCCTGGTTTGCTCCTACATGTCTTCACCTCCAAGCCATCTTCTGTCCACGCACAAGACAACATCTTACACATGAAGCCAAAGACTTTCTCCTGTCCCCTTTCCACCCACGATGTGTGTTTTCCAGCCAGTGCTCTGTGAGGATCCCAGGAAGCCTGATTTTGTACTGCTGTCAGCACCATGCTGAGCACCGCCTGGCTTCGGCGTGTCACATAGCTGAGGTTTCTGTCGCTGTTGTGAGCCTCCAGGAGCTCGTCTATGAGGCGCAGGGAACTTGAACAGGCTTGAGCTTCCCACACAGCTATAAGGGTCAGTGATCTTTATCTGTGTTGGCATTGCGACATTGCTCCAGAGCAAGAGTCAGTCACACAACTCTGGAGCCACGGAGCTCTCAGGGGGGGTCTGGGATCCCTGGAGGGAACCTCGCACTCACTCCTGAGAGCAGGACGTGGTGGTGGCTTTGCCTGGGACTGTAGTAACCAGGTAGGAGCTCTGGGGGTGCCCTTTCCCAGAGGGGTTCCTTGATGTCACAGCCAGTTGCAGCCCTGGTTTTGGAGAAGTCCACACGACATGGGGCAGCACCTTTCCCGTCCCCTTCCAGCATCCTCTGGCCAGAGGCAGAGCCTCTGCTGCCGCTCCTGGCCTTGGGGTTGGAGCTGAGCTCCCCGACCTCCACAACACCTTGCTGTATGCCCCCAGGCTCGGCAGCTTGGCCACCCCACAGCACCCAGCCCTTGCCAAGGGACAGCATTGCCTTGCCACCAGCTCCTGCCCCACAGGGAGCATGGCACCAAGGGAGCTGACTTGCTTGCACCGTGGGCAGGGGTACACACCTTTATGCAGTATTCCTGACCCCCTTCCACACTCCCTGCTTGTCTCCTTCTCTCTGATCACTCCCTCTCTTCCCCAGCTACCCACAGCAGGGATAAGTCCTACCCACGGCCCAGAAGCTCCCATTGTGTGGACATCCAAGGAGCTGTCAGAATGGTGACTGTCTCCTTGACCAAGGACAGCAGCTGGGACATCCAGGAGCTGGTCAGGACACAGCAGATCCCAATGGTGGCTCTGCTGAGGACTGGCTACCCATTGCCCACGAAGCACAGCAGTGCTGGGGGGCTGGAGAAGGGCAGTGCTGGAGGGAAGGGAGCTGGGTGGGAGCCGCTCGGCAGGCAGGCTGCGAGGGGCCGGGCAGCGGGGAGCAGCAGCCCAGGCGTGTTGGCACAGGAGGCAGCCGCAGCCTCCAGGTACTCGCGTGAGCGTGCCCTGACCCTGCTGCTGCCGGGGCCACTCTCAGGGAGCCGGTTCCCACGGAAGCTGTCAGTGCACGGGGCCACAGACCTCGGTCACTGCAAACTTGCCGGCCCAGAGACTGTGCCGTGACCGTCAGCACAGGCTGCGAGAGCCCACAAGGGTTCCCGGGCCCGCTCTTGATTGCTAACTCCTGCCAAAACCCACAGGGAACCTTTCACATTTTCCTCATGCTTGGGATGCAAATCATCTTGCAATGATAATCGCTCCCCTGTTGTCAGACCACTGAGGGAAGCTGCCGTGTGAGACCACATTGTCAGTTCTCCCTGCTATTTTCTAGATCCAACGGCCAGTTTCAGCCAAATTTAACCAGATAGGTAAAGACTTGAAAGGAATTAGGTTTGCACAAGCTTGTGAAAATCAGCAGGAGAGAGGAGAGAAATCCAAATTAGGACTCCCAGCTGGAAGAAAAGGCTCTAATGTGAGCCCAACCCAATTATTAGACATCAGAGAATCCACACAAGAGTGAGTGCCGCAGGCAACCAAGCTTCGTGAATCCTGCTGCTCACAAAACAGCTGTTTATTTAGGTGCTGCAAAGCCTGTGAGATCCTTTCTGGGATCCCAGCGCACAGCCCCCCTCTGACCCCCCAGAGATGTGAGTCCAGGCTGGGCTCAGCTTCCCCCAGCCCGTGTTAGAAGGGGCTCCAGCCCTGAGATCTTGGACCCTGGGGGACCTCATCCATGCCCTAACCCACCCCTGGTGTCTGCACTGCGGACACGGGCTACATCACCTGAGTGCCGGCAGTCCTCTGATGCCCTTCCCATGGCTCCCTCTGGGGAAAATACACGTTCCTCTGTTATTGGCAAAATTAGTCGGGAAGGAGTCTGAGAGCACGAAGATTTGGCCAAAGAACCACGTGGCCGTATGGATGCAGGTCAGGAGCCCAGCGCCCAGCAGGACGGAGTGCTCAGCTCCGCTCTGCCCTGCAGCCTCCATGCCTCCTTCCTTGCCTCTTTCTCTCCTCCCGGGCAATTCTCATTCAGCCACAGACCTGTCCCTGCTCTAGTAGGAATATCTGCTCTTTCCCTTGCCCGGCACCCCACTGGTCTTTCCCTTCTGGTGCCCAAAGGCGAGCAGGGAGAGCAGCTTTCCGCTCTGCCTGCAGCATCCTTGCCTGTTGCCATCTGTCTGCCTTGCTCCTTGCCACCCCTCATGTGCGTTCAGAGGCAGCCTAAGGACACCGAGGACACAATGAATGAGTTGATCAGGGCACAATCTTCACTTGTAAAAGGATGCTGGTAGATGTGCCACGGAATTTCCCTGCAGCAGACTTTTCTTGAACGCAACGAGATCCCCCCAAGCCCATAAAACCCCTTCGGCTCCCAGTCCTGCCTGCAGCAGCCCCCCTAATTTGCTGCCGCTTTCTGTACCCACAGTGCTCAGTCCCAATGCTCCGGAGCCATACAAGCTGCTGCAAAGCCCAGGGCCTGGGGAGCTTGGGGATTCAGCCGAGGAAGGATTAACCCCCAGACAGGCATGTTTGCCCAGGCTGGTCTCCGTGCTGCAGCGTGTCCTTGTCAGCTCTCCTTGCTCTCCCTCCCACTCCGGACCGTCTGCTGGAAACACCTCTCTGGAAGATCTCGGCATTGCAACACGTCTGCAAGCAGGCAGCTGTGACCGACACAGCAGCACCTGTGTCACCTGGTGCCAGCCTGCACACGCAGGGCAGCGTCCTGGTCAGCCTGAGCCCTAGGAGTATCTGTTCATAGCATAACCAGCACGTCCCGGGCTGCCTGAGTCATGGCACCTTCCCAACGCACAGCCTGGGATCGGTCCTAAGGAGCTCCACAACAGAGGAACATCCAAGCAACCGTTGGAGCATCGGCTGTTCTATGGCTGCCGTGTTTAACAACCTCCTCTGCACCCATCCACCCCAAATGGATCGAAACCTTGTCTGAAGCCGAGTATACTTTTGGCCTCTGCAATATCCTGTGGCAACGCGTTCCAGAATTTAATTATGCCCTCTGTATGAAAAAAAAAGAAATAATACTTCCTTTGGTTTATTTCAAACCTGCTGCTTGTTCCTTTCTGAGCTACAAACCTTCCTAACAGCCCTTGCAGCCTGCCCCTCCCTGGAGCTCCTTCTTCCCAGAATTAGCAAAGAAAGTTTCTTTGCTAATAAACTGGTACCTGCCCCATTGCCAAGGAAAAAACTGTGGCTGAGAGAAAAAAATCGCTTGCTCAGCAAATCACCTTGCTAATAGACAATGGAGCATCAGTGTTGCCAACCCAGAGGGAAAAAATAATAATAAAAAAATGAGGGTATTTAATCCTCTTATGCTCGTGCATGATACAGGAGAAAGGCCATGGCTTGAGGTACAGCTGCACTCGCACACTCCACACGTGGCAGAACACAAAGAGAGCAGCGCGGAGCAGGGAATGCCACTTCTGCAGCGCGGAGGTAGCTGCAACAAATCCTCTAGGACTTGCCTTGGAGCAGTTGGCAGGAGCGTAGGATGCAGAACGCATTAGTTTCTAACAGATGTTTGATTCCAGGTGTTACGCCTCCTTTGAACTCTCCCTTCACGTATGAGTGATGCTTGTTTGTTTGGAGGGCTGGGAGACGCGCTGCCTTCCACGAGCCTTCAGGTTTGAAACGGGCTCACGGCGCAGGCTGCAGCAGGGGAGCGGCTGCCCTCGGAGGGCAGAGAGGCAGAGGCTGAGCCCACCCGGCGGGGTTTGAAGCCTGCTCAGTTCCTGGGGAACCCCAGCACTTATCAGACAGGCGGATGTCCCTGAACTGGTCCCGATAAGGAGAGGTGCGCTGCGTATTAGGAGGCGATAAGGGTGCACAATACAAAGCCCAGTGCTTTTTGCCTCCCCGAATACCGAGACAGCCCAGCCTTCCCCAGGAGCCTGATACAGCCTGTTTGCTTTCCAACCCCGAGGCTCCGATAACCTCCCGGCTCTCAGGAGCTGGCAGCTCGCAGCACCGCGCCAGCTCCTGCCATGTCCCGTGCCCCTCTCTGCCCTGGGGCAGAAGACACAGCGGGCTCCCTGCCATCCCACAGCCCGGGCACGCTGAGCCCTGCTGGCCTGGGCGAAGCAGGAGCACGAGCACTGCTGCCCTGCCGGTCCCCACGAAGCCCCCCAGCTCCAGCCACAAACCAGGAGGACTTCCCATGCGCCCTGGAATGTCTTCAGTTAGCACCAGGTTTTTAAAGAGAGTTTTGTCCGGAGCGAGCCCTTCGTGTGACAGCTGATCTTTGCCCCTCCGCAGTGCTGCACTGCACTGAGCCCTCTAATTGCCCCAGAGGCTGATTAGCTGATAACTGCTGTTTGGAAGGGCCTGGTTTGCTCGAAGCCCAGGTCTCCTTCCCTGTATTTTCATCTCTGTTCTCAATGCTGTACACATACAGGAGAAATAATTCCTGTTTGCCATGGATTGGGATGGGATTTGCTGGAGGGTTTCATCTTGGTTTGCCATCACCTGATGGTGAAAAGAGCTGCCTCGATGCAAGCCTGCACACCCTGGTGTGCGCTCTGGAGTGGGACAGGGACAGGGGCTGGGATGCGCAGGGCTCCCAGGCTCTGCTGCCCATCGTGGAGAGGACCAGGACGGGCACCAAGCACTGGCCTCGGAAGCACCAGCACCGCGTCTGCGCTCGGGGATCCTCCAGGATCCTCCTGCTCTGAGCCAGTGCCGGGGTGGCTCAGCGGGGAGGACGGGGCAGGAGGCTGGTGGGGACCCGCCTGCCCCTTGGTGAGGTTGTGTGCAGCCGAGAGCCGAGCCCGCGGCCGGGCGCCATCACGGCTGTGCAGCAGCACCTCCATCCGCTCCAGCCCCAGCACGCTCCCTGCAGACACCCTGCCCTGTGAGCACGCCTGGGCGCTTCTCTGCTCAGCCCCTGCTTGCCTGCCCTGCTGCCTTCGCTGCCCTGAGCCCACCTGCCCGTGCTGCCCATGGTGTGCTCAGGTCTCCCAGCTAAGTCCAGTTAAGACCAGGTGCAAATTCCATGCAAAGGGGGCCGAAGGTTTTCCTAGCTCTGTCCATAAGCCCCCACTCAATGGCTTCCAGAAGGGAGGAAAAGATGAAAATCTCTCCCTCTGCATCCCAAAGCCCGAATCTTTAGGATGGGGCCGTTTCCAGCAAAAGTTACTCACGTGAAAAAGCAGTTTCACAACTCAATCTCTCCATCCTCCATGCCTTCCTCCATCCACGCTGTACAGACCTCTCCCTGAGTCATTTCGACTTCCCACAGCAGCGAGCAGCGCGCCTTACCTGTTGCGACAGGAGAGACCTCTCCTGAAGTTTACTGCCTCCCTGCCCTCGCCGCTGAAAATCCCCTCCCGCAGCAGCAGCTCGCCGGCTGCCGGGGGTCCATGGCGCTTGCGAAGCGGTGGAGAGGGCTGGGAGAAATTCCTGCGAGAAGGGATTTGGCTGGCTGAAACTCCGGCAGCACAGGTTGGGAGCAGCGAGGGAGAAAGTTGCAGGAGGTGGAACTCCCTGGCTGGAGAGCCAGCCCTTCCGTGACGGGCTGGAGGAGGAGGAGGAGGAGGAGGAGGAGAGGCATCGCTCGCGCCCTCGCTGCAGAAGTGAACTTGTGTGTGTGTGTGTGTGCGTGTGTCAGAGCTGGGCAAGCGCCCAAGCCTTAGAGCCAAATAATTGCAGAGCTTTCTACTGTTAGATTAACTACCATTGCCATGAAATCTGGGACCTCAACTGCAAGGGAGGTGTGTGTGTGTGTGGGGGGGGGATATGTCAGGTAAATCCCTCCAACACACCTGAAAAACCCGAAGACTGTTTTTAACCAGCTGCCAGGTGGGTGTTGTGAGCAGGGATGGGGAGAAGGGGGTGGGGGAAACCTGAAGCTGCCCTCAGAGCAGCTGCGTGCCGAGAGGCGCTTTGAAGGTTGTTGTTGTTTGTGCTGGGGGAGCCCCCCGAAACCCCAGCTGCCGCCAGAAAGCCTCGGGGTGCTCGGCGCTGTATGGGCAGGGGATGAAAAGGTGGTCCCCGTCCTGAAAAGGCAGGAGGCAGAGAAGGGAGAGGGAGGTAGAGAGGAGACGGCAGCGCAGGGAGACCAAACCCTGCACCGCAGCTTTGGGGCAATGTTCTTGGCAAAAGCAAAATCAGGGAAGTTGGGCATTGCTGTCACCCAGGGAGGGTTGTTCCCTGCCACATCGGCCATCCATGGGCACCTTCAGCCCTCTTTGTGCCAGTCCCCCCTTCCTTTCCCCTCTTCCTTTCAGCCTTGCCAACCCTCAGGAAATGTTGGTTTACCCCCTTAGATTGCAATGGAGTTTGAAGAACTAGAGGTGTAGAGTGTAGAGTGATAAAGGTGTAAGTTTATGCCATGCTTTTCCCCCTGTGGTGCTTTTTGAAGAGGAAATGATGAGAAAACTTTATTTTATTTTATTTTAACAAACAAACAAACAAACAAAAAACACCACTGGACAATTTTAACTTAAAGCAGTCTGATTAGGTGTATAACCACTCCTTTTGAACCTCTGTGCAGGGGGCAATGGTGGAGCTGAACACAGCAGCAGGTAGAGGAGAGGTCCTCCAGCCACACATACAGCTTCAGCTGGAACTTGTCTCAGAGAAGTGAAGACACTTGTGAGTTCACGAGACACTAGTGACTTAAACCACCAGACACCAGTCCATGGGAAAATCCATGTGATTTAATCAAAATCCAAGAAGATGGGGGCAGCTTGGCACATGATATTGGACTCTTTGGGGTTGTCAGTGAAGGTGAGGCAGAACAATCTGGTAAATTCATCAGAAAATGCATTTTTGAGAGAACCAAAATCACTCCGAATTTTAGACTAAATCTAGGGAATGGATTGGACCAAGAATTGGAGAGGAAGCATCTCCCCAAAGTGTAGGTATTTCAGTATATCAGAAATAGAACATTACAAATAAAGCAGGGTTTTTACACCGACATGGTGTGTCTCTCATCACAACGATGGGATGAGAGCTTCCCTGTGGCACTCGTTAGCAGAGGAGCTGGACGCAGAAGCCCCAGCCTGGTGGTCCCACTGCCACCCCCATCCCTGCTGCTCGCAGTGAGATGCCCAGCAATGGGGGTCTCTGAGAGAGAGAGGAGGGTTTTACATGCTCAGCTTGTCCTTTTTTCCAGCAGGTTGAGTCAGATGACTTGCAGGGAACTTGAAGTTTTGTGGATTATGAAAGTGATAGTAAACGTCAGAGTACCTGGAACATGCTGAACGGCTCCTCTTCATGAAGATGTCTCATGACAATGGGCCCGAGGATCAGTCAGCTGTGGCAGTGGGTGTTGCATTCTGGAGGAATGAAAGGAAAGTTCCTCCGTGGAGCTGCGTCTCGCAGCCACGGGAGGCGAGAAAATCAGGTATTGGTGGCTGGATTTCAATGGGGCTGAGGCAGGGCTCAGAACAATGCGCGTATTCTAGTTAGACACACCAAGGTACAAGTGAGCAAACCTCTGGCTTCAGGGCATCAGCTGATTGCTGCAAGAGCCAGCACTTCCCTGCGTGCGGAGCCCTTCACAAGTGGCCGGGTACGGTGCTCCTTGCTCCTGCATCTGACGGACGTGGGGCCCTTGGTCTCATCTCGTGTAGCAAGCTGAGAGCTATCAGCAAGGCTGCAAATGCTGTTCATCAAGGCAGGAGACTAACATGCCACCCAGAAGACGGCTCTCCTTTGTGCCCTGTTTGCTCTCCCAGGCGGTGACAGAAGGCCTCTTTCAGCCCCTTGTTATGCCATGCCTTGTTGCTGTGAGGTTGTTCGAGGAAGCTGGTGCTCGTGGAGGAGCCACGCATCAGGCAAAGCCTGAGGAATGGTCGGGCAGAAGGTTGGGTTGTCTTTTAGACGGTCCCTTCACTAAACACCTACAAACACCCAGCAAGTGCAAAAGCCACTGACAGCTCCACCTCATGGCCAGCAGACTGGGAACACTGGTCTGCCTTTCCACAGCACTGGCAGAGCACGTTAACAGCCTCGTCTGCTGCAGAAGGCTGCAGGATAGCTAGTTCCCCTTCTCAGAGAAGACGGTGCTCCCTGGCTATGCCACAGAGAAGCATCATAAGACATTATCTCAAGAGGTATAGGTGGAAAGAAATAGCTAGGTGTTTGGGGGATATAATTCTGACTGGGAGAAGGACTTGATTATCCCAAAGCCCATCTATTTTTTCAAACATACCAGATAATTTAACAAAAAATATTGCCTTTCCTAATTAAATCACACCATTGAGCAGCACTCTAGGTATGGAGCAGGGCAGCTCCTGCTCCTGTAGCAAGGGGCGGGTTGCAGAGCTGCTGTGATTGCAAGCAGAGGATCATCCTGCCCAGGGGAGCTGTGCCAGGAGGAAAGCAGGAAGAAAGATGGAGCTGAGCATGGTGCCTGGCTTTGCCCTGAGTGCTGCTTCTCACCGCTCAGCCAGTAAATCAAACAAGACAACAACAAAAACAATAAGCTGGTGTCAACCTCTCACCCCACCACGTCCCGCTGCTGGGAGCTCACCCCGCTAGATGCCACAGATCCCTTTCCAAGGCACGGGGGGTGCCAGGGCTCCGGCACCTCGCTGGCGAGGACGCTCCTCTCCCCTAATCATGGCGAGAGATTTCATTTCCTGGTTCCTCCCAAGATCTCCCGTTGATAAGGCCAAGACGTTCAGCTGTGGGTTAGCTGCATGCGAGGCATTGTGCAGAGGAGCGGCGTGTTCAGGCTAGGTTAGGGAAATCACCACGGGCCTCTCTGGACCGACAAGAAATCCTACAGGGGCCCTGCTGCCAGGGGCTATGCCTGCTGCCTGCCCTGGGGACCAGACCTGCCGGCCTCCTGCAGACGTGCCTGCAGGCCCCGCTTCCAGCCTGTCCTACGCCTGGTCCCCTGCTCTGTCCCCTGCGAGGCCACCGTGGAACTGGGGGTCAGGGCAGTGCCATCAGGATGTGGCACTGGGGTGCTTCTCCAGATGCTCGTGCCCTCAGAGGCAGACATGAGGTGTAATCCCCTTTAGCACCCTCGCTCGTGTTTAGCACTTGTGAAGCGAGGTGGCCCATTTGGGACCGAAATGCTCTAGCTTTTGTGGTGAGGATGGGCAGCTGTCCTCCTGGTGGGCACTCTGCAAGGTGTGTCCCAGCTCCTGTTGCTCTCCCATGGAGCCTGGTTTGTCCAGGCCATCTCCAGCTCTACAGCAAATGTCCACTTGCTGGCATGCCGGGATCCGAGGGGCCCCAAGGCAGAGCCGAGGCAGCCGGCAAGCCTCTTCCCGCAGGGACAAACACCTTTTGTTTCCCCTTTGCAGAAGGAGAGCCACTCTGTGGGTCTGGCCTTTGAGCCTCGGCATCTGCTGTGCTGAAATGCTCTGTGGGTATGTTTGCAGGGGAGCGTGCAGGGACTTGCAAGGGAAGGGGCGATTATCTGCCTGGAACAACAGCAGCTTTTTCCCCAGCAAGCGGGAGCGTGTGTGCTGGGGGTGGGGAGGATCCTGCCCTGTGCAGGAATCGGCTGCCTGTGTTTGTGTGTGTGCTGAAACCTCCTTGACCAGCGCCGATGATAACCTCTATGGAGCGGCTCCCGGGAGTAGGATGGGTCCCGTGGAGCTGCAAAGCCTGGCACGGCTCCCAGTGGGCTGAGCAGGGCAAGCAGCGGCACAGGGAGGGCAGGAGGGTTGCATCTCTCATCCCCTCAGCCCTCCGTGGTCTGTCCAGGTGCCATCTCCTCCTGCACAGCCCGTGGACAAAATGATATTGCTGTCACCCTTAGCATAGCCAGGGGCATGCTGGCTTCAGCTCTTAATGGACGTCCTGCTCCATTGGGAAGGGAAGATTTAAGGGACAGAGATGCCCAGTTTCCTGGCTATGAAAGTCAACCAAAGAGCAGGAGCTGATTAAAGATCACTTTGCTCTTGGTCTGATTTTGCTCAGCTGGCCCCAGACCTGCCAGGTCTCCATGCTGATGATTAAATAGGATTTCCTTAGAGCACCTTCAGGTTACCCCAGCCTGAGGTCTGAGAGGAGCCCACTGATGGGTGGGCTTGATTGAGACCAAGGGGTGGGTGGCCTGAATCAAACCCATCACCCTTCGTTTTGGGGATAGAGGTTGGTGCAATGCAAAGAAATGTACGAACAGCATCGATCGGCATCTCCTGTCTCCCCAACATCCAGTGCAGGCTCCACTGAGACATCTTTGGCTTTTGGGGCTGAACTCTGCCCATTCCCTGCCCTCACATGCACAGGAAGGCATCACCACAGAGCTCACACTGGGATCAGGACCCCCATTCTCCTTGGGATTGCACAGGGATATTTCGTGGGACAGATCAAACCCGATGGATTGTGGAAGATCATGAAGATATCGGCAGTGTCGGTCTGGACATCAAGTCTCTCCAGGCCTTCTGTGGGGTCATGCCACTTGTGTGCCACTCTTCCCTCAGTTCACCACCAAGGACGACACGCGCTGATTCCTGCGGGTGCTGCTGCCAGATCCCTTGCCCCTTTAAAAGGGATGAAGTCATCTGCCTCCGGAGCCATCTGGCACCATGACAGAGTCAGGAGCTCAGCGCAACAGAAGGCTGGGATGCCAGCCCATGGAGGGGATGTCATCGCTCTGCAAACAGATGGGACCCTGATGGGACGGGGCGAGGTGCTGTGCAAGACCCCAGGAGAAGGCTTGGTGTCGCAGGCAAGGCGATGAAGACCCGGAGGCAGAGAGCAGGGTGTATTGCCATCCCACTCCCACCACCCGAGCTGAACGGGTCTGGGCACTGTCCTCCTGCGAGGGCATGGGCCGGAGTGTGGCTGTCATCACGGGATGAGCTAAGGACTCAGCGTGCCCCCCTCCTCCCCATCCGTCCGCCTGCACCGAGCAGGCATTAGCTCATCTCGAGCCCGTCGGCCTGCACCGCCTGCCGGGTGGCTGAGCTCATCCTTGGCTGCGGCGGCGGCGGCCGAGCCCGAGCGGCATGTGGCTGCGTGGAGAGGAGCCCGCGAGGTGAGGGAAGTGACCTCAAGCAAACCTGCCCACCAGACACAGCGGGGGGCTCCGTCAGAGCACACGGCACGGTGAGGAGATGTGCTTCTGCTGGCATGCCCGGGGAATGGCCTCTCACTTCCAGGCCCGGCAGGAGGTTTCTCTCTCAGCTGCCGAGATAGCATCACTGGCTGCACGCTCCCAGAGTGCCTACGCAATCGGTGCCTTTTGTGCCATGGATGCCTCAGCCCTCCTAACCTCTTGTGAAGGTGCTGGTGTCCTTCCCAGGGCTTCACAGGTCATGGTGCTGCCCAGCAGGAGCCTGCCAGGCCACCAGAAGTCTTTCTGAAGGTCCTATGCTGGAGCCCGTTCTCCACAGCATGCATGGCAAGGAATGGTGGCCCCCAGCTGAGGCAGGGCCCCAGATAACTTTCCTCATGCTCTTCTTGCTCAGGAAGGAGCTGGGACTCTGGTGGGGGTATAAAAACAGCCAGCCCCTTTCCATCATCCTGGCTGAGAAAGCAAGCTTCGATCTGGGGTTGGTGCAGGAGAAAGAGGTGGTGGTGGTGGCGAAGAGCGGAGGGGAGAAGGTGGGAAATGACTGGGTCTTTGCTGCAGGCGGGGCAGGACGGCAGAGAATTAATTTGTTTGGAGGGTAGAGCAGGGATGAGGGGTTAAATTGCAGGCCCATAATTTCAGGTGTCTGTCCGGGGGAATGGGCTGCTCTCATGAGATGCCTTTCTCCTATTGCTGGCCCCACATAAGTAGCTCGGGCTGGATGTTTAACATGTAGTCCAGTGCACTGGGTTGCACATCAGGGATCACTAAGGCGCTGGGAGGTCAGGCTTGGGCAGAACAGGGGGCTGCCTGCCCTCTTGCTTCACTCAGAAGTCTCCATTTTGCCTGACTTATTCAGAAACCCCTTTCACAGTGGAGTTTCAATTAGTGAGATAACTTGTGTTTGTTCTGGTCTGGACTGAAAAATCCTAGACCACCAAATCCTCTCCTTCTTTGTATTGCCTTGGGAAAATTTTCCTGTTCTACTTTCCTGTTCTGTGTCCAGAACCTTTTATCCTTTTGCTTATCAGGCTGTTAATGTTCCTTTATTAATCCATTGCCTCAGCCCCATACTTTCCTGCCCCCCTTGCAGATCCTCGCTGCCTACCACGTCTCCTCTGGCTCGGTGCTGAGCCCTGATGCCCAGTCATGCCTGGAGAAAGCCAGCCTGGAGCTTCCGTGCTCCTAGGGCATTATAAAGAGGTGCCATTGTGCAACGGAGCCTTGTACCAAGAATACAATCCGCAGGATGATTATCTTGATACCATCCTCACTGAACCAGGGGAGCCCGAGCCAAAAGAAAAATTTAGAGCTAAACAGCTCTTGTTTACAGGAAGCCGGAGCACAGTGTCTGGGCTTGTACCAGTGCAGCAGGAGATGTTGCTATTGTCTCAGACGGCAAAATATTTTGTTGGTATTGATGGATGGTGTGTCCCTGAGATTTCCCAGGGACATTGTGGGAGCAGTTTCCCTCATTTCTGAAGCATCTTGCACAGCAGCCTAAGGGGAACAGTGTGTGCTTTGGCTGAACTGGACAATCAAGCAAGGGTCACCAGCTTTATTGACTGTTATGTTTGGCCATGATCACTGCAGGCTTTGCAACCTTTACAACCCTATTTGTGTTGTTACAGAGAAAGGTAGGGTCTCAGCCTTGTTGTACAGGGTGGTGGCCACCAATGGGCTTGGGACCAGTAGCCCAAATCTCCGTAAATTGGTCCTACTGAACAAACCCACTCTCCAAACTCCCACCGATTTCCCACAGGCTATCAAAGGAAAGGAGAGAAACTTCTCTCCCAGCAGCAAAGCTACTTTTCTGTGGGAGTTATCGCCTTCCATCTGAGTTTACAAAACTGTGGTCCTACAGGCAAAAAGCTGGTAGACTGCCATGGAGAAATGGGGAACGAGCATCATCTCCGAGGCTTCTCCTGCTCTGGGTCAAGGCCACACCTGAGGAGGAAGAGCAAAAGGGCTGCCTGCTCCCCAGATGTGGGGGAGGGCTTGCCCACATCTGGCAGGGAGGGTTTCGCAATGGGAACAGCTTTCCCCAGCCCTCGGCACACAGCTGGGGGCGGCTGTTGCGCCCACAAACAGGACGGTGCAGTTCCCGTGGAGGCAGAAGGTCTGCTGGGCCAGCTCGATGGGTCGGAGGACGTCTGCCGAGACCTTTTGGTGATAGGAAATGCATTTGGATTGAAACATGAAAGTTAAAAGGAGTGAAAAGTGAGAAAAATGCAGATTACGGAGGCATTGCCCCAGCCCAAACAGGGATTCGTGGTGCTGAGGGTTACCGGGAGCCCATGGGAGCTATGGGTGAGACTTTCTCTGTCTTCAAAACGCTTTGCACAAGAGTTTGAACCCTGTGGTTTCCTCTTGGACTTGTGCTGCTGGGTTTTAGCAGTGCTGGGCTTCTTCCCATCACTGCTGAGGGGCTGAGGACGTCTGTACGTTATGTCAAATCAAACAGGGAATATGCGGGTGAGGGGCAGCAGAGGGTCGAGGAAGGCAGGTGAGATCTAGAAGGGTTGGTGGGACCAGAAGATGCAGGCTGCAAAATTGCTGGTCTGGGGAGGCGACCCTGCCAAGCCTCCTCTGCAGAGTCAGGGAACTTCTGTTTTGTCAGGGCTGGAGAAGGACCTTACTTCATCATTTTGCCCATCAGATTCTTCCCAGCAGGCTGGCTCTGAGGAATCAGCTCAGACACTTGAGATTAAGGCTAGATGACATTACTGGGTAGCAAGAAGAGCGTCCCTTCAGCATCCCCTCTAAACACGGCTCTCCTGGTTTGCCTGTAGCTGCGAAAGATGTGTGCAACGAGGCCAAGCATGGGAGCTGGATGAAGGCAATGGACATCTCTTCCTTGCCTGTGGCACCAGGAAGGTGGCTCTGAGAAGGCGGCAGGGCAGCCCCACCACTCCAGGGCTTTTGTTTGTGATGCTGACCCTGCCCAATTCCCCTGGAAAGGGGTTTTCTCCATTTTCCACTATCACAGGACTCTCCACCACTGATGTCGCTTTGGGGCTTTTGCTCTGAAGCAGCTCTAAGTCTCCACCCACACCTCCTCCCCCTGTCTCGTGCAGTTTGGGTAGAGCTTGAGCAAGAGGAAGGGTCGACCTTCATTAGAATAAAGATGAAGGCAGCCTGCCAGAAAGATAAACAGAAACAGGGCTGGGTGAGATGTGTGGAGAATCCCCGAAGCTGAGGGGCTTTGCATTTATTATCGTAGTAAGTTCCCGAACAGCCAAAATACCCAGCTCCATTTTAATGCGGGTTCTCTTTAAAAAAAAAGAAAAAAAAAAATCTCATTTAATTGCTCCACTTAATTCATTAAAGGATTACAGTGAAGACTAAAGAAAAAAAAAAGTGAAGGATGACGGGTGGTTCTGGCATCCTGCTCCAAACCCTCCGCGTGTGCTTTGGATGTCACACAGATTCGAACATGACTCTGCCACCCAGCGTGGTGCGGGGGGACCCTGGTGGGCAGCTGGGACCCCTGGGGGCACGGCCATGGGCACGAGCAAATTCTCCCCGGTGATTTTCCAGCTCCAAACCTTTCTCAGGAGGCAGACAATGCTGTTTTTTTTTATTTATTTATTATTATTATTATTATTATTATTATTATTATTATTATTATTATTTTT
>CM021743.1:13531284-13553867 GCA_011075105.1 Heteronetta atricapilla | reverse complement strand
TATTATTATTATTTTTATTTTTATTATTTTGGGAGGCTGGTTTATCACTCAGACCCGTTTTTATTTGGATTCCCAAGGTCTGGAGGTCGGGCTGATGTACTTCATGCAGATGAGCCGAGAAAGGGTTATGGGAAAGGTGCAGGTGGGCAACTGGGGCCTGATAAAGGGAGAGGGTGGGGGCTGCTCTAGGGACTGGGAGGTGGATGGCAAGGGAGCTGCATGCCTGTCCCCTCCCTGATAGCATCTTTGTGTGAACGAAGCCAGGGCTGGAGCAGTGGCTTTGGAGCAGGGGAAGGAGAGGTGTAAGGGTAAGTCCATCTCAGTGGAGATGTTTGCTGACAAAGTGGAGACTGGTTTCTGGGCTGCCCCTTGTGGGTCCATGAAGCCTTGCTGGGGCTTTGCCCTGGGAAACGAAGCCATGCACAGGGAGGACATCTTGATAGTCTTTAGTGTGGCTTTCCCATGCTGTGTGCAGTGTATCGCCTTCCCAGATCACGCTCTGCAGAACCTGGTATTGCCATTTCAACACTGTTTCTTCCCAGCTGCTGGTGTGTCCCAGGCCAAGCTGGGCTGGGGCTGGGGGAGAGGTTTTGCAACCAGTTCCCTCCAGCAGTGACTGAGTACAGTGGGTCCTGAGCAAAAAGGGGCTGCCTCAAGGCTGTGCAAGGCGAGCTGGGTCTCTGCTGCTCTGGGAAGTTCCCAAAGAGCCCCATTTTCCTACTGCTGTTGATTAACATCTTAATAACAGCTAGAGCAAGGCTGTCTGCTGTGGTGGATGGATGACCCCAGACTCCCAAACCCCGTTGTGTGCAACACAACGACCAGGTGGGGACTGCAGAATTGTATGTGTGTGCATGGGGAAACAGCAAATCACCCTTCAAACAATGTCCCTTTTCAGCACCCTGGCAGGGGTAACTGGCCCTCCAAGGACAGGAGCCCGGCAGCAACCCTGCCTGACCCAGCCCAGGCTGGGATGATTGGGGTTCAATGCGGATTTCTTGCTGTGGGTGACAGGAGGCCAGGCAGGTAATGTGTTTGTATGGGCAAACCCAGTCTGGATGGGTTACAGTGGGGTTATGCGGAGTTTTAGTGTCAGGAGTTGTCAGCGGTGCATGCTCACTGGGGACTTCTTTTTGCAAGTGAAGCTTGTACTGTTTTGGGTGTAACGTGCATTGTTAGAAATGCCCTCCTGGAGTTTTTCCCCTACCAGCTTTTATCTGTCTCCGCCATCATAAATATTGTCTCATTTTCTCGTTTTCAAACGGGTCCTGGAATGAACGCTGTGGGCTATCTTGTACCCCAGCCTGGAGAATTCAGATTTTGTGTGCAACATGCCAGGGAATTTTGCTTGCCAGTAACGACTTGTGTTGTAATTGTGAACTTCCTCTTGCAGCCGGGATCTGCCTCCCCACTTCCCTGGTGAATGCTCGCTTTGGGAATGGAGGCTGGAGCCACGCTGGTGGTTTCCCAGTGAATTTTCTGAAGACCCCTTGAAATTCTTGGGCTTGGGCTGAATAATGCCTGGAGGGGGAGAGCTAGGAAGGGCCACTGCAGCTGAACCTGCCCCAGAGGGAGGACTGGGGAAGGGAGGGACCCCTTTTACCCCTCCACCCTCTGCCTTCCTCCCCAGCTGGGTGCCTGCTCCTGTTTTCCTTTGCCTTTGCCTCCTCCTCAAGCTCTACCCCACAGCCTGGCCCTGGGCCACCTCCTCCGAACGAGGGCCCGAAGCCAAGCTCACACCCAGGGCAGCGGCAGGAGCGGGGAGGGATGTGCTCCCCAGCACCCTGCCTGCCTCGCTTGTGCCTGCCAGTGTCATCTGACGGCCGCAATTAGGGCAGGAGGGGAGAGTTTACTTAGCCGGCTCCTGCCAGACCCCAGGGTGATGAAAGTTGGGTTTGAGAGGCGGCGAGATAGGGCCGGGGAGGGGATCAAAGGCATCCTGGCTGCCTACAGCGGCGGCTGGCAATGCGCGGGGCTGCGCTGGCAGAGGCGATGCTCGGTGCCGGGCTCGGAGGCTGCAGGAGTTGCATTGCCATTCAAATGCAGCCTGCGCTGCCTGGCGAGCGGGGAGCAGCCTCTGTTCCCACGGACTCATTTACCTGCTTGGAAGTGGAAAGCGTTCAGTACCTGGCGGGCTCTGCCGAGCTAATTAATTTATCTAATAATGATGCCGAGCTGCTCTCCGGGCCTTGCTGCTTTGCATCCCAAAGGGTGATGATTTTTTTTTTTTTTTTTAGAAATTCCCAGTGGAGATGCGCCTGGTTGATTTATGTGTGCTTTTTTTTTTTTGTTGTTGTTCTCCGTTTTGTACATCAGCGTGCACAACGGGGCTCTGATGTGTGCAAACGAGCATCCCCAGGTGAGACTCCTGCTCTGGGAGGGCAGTGGACCCCGGGAGTGAGTCCTGGGGCTCCATGCACCTGAAGAGCTGCAGCTTGAGCTAATGAATCCAGCCCAATTAACTGGAACCAGGAGGAGGCTCCGAGGGCTGTGGTCGCTAGAGGGAGACAGGGGAGCCCCTGCTGCTTGCCCGGGTGAGAGATTTGATTCACCGGCACCGTCTCCCTTCCCCTGCAGTCTCTGGGAAGAAATCCAGCTGGCTTGGAGGGGTGCAGGAGGAAGCCCTGCCAGCTTTACACCGTGGCTCTTGTCATCTCAGCATCCGTGCTCCCTGCAGGCACCTGCCCATCAGCTGCAGCCAGCTGGGAGTGGGGACCAGGCTGTGCACCAGGCTGGGGACTCGCATGTTCTGGCAGGGATTGGAAAAGGCTTGCTACCTTACGGAGAACCTCTGCCCTCTTTTCCCGCTGCCCCTGGCAAAGCAGTTGGGACAGCTGACTTCAGGGAGCCCGTGTCTCATTGCAACACAAAATGGAAATGCTGTTTGAGGCTGGCTTGCCTTCAGGGACGAGCAAGAAAACATGGGTGTGGGAAAAAGTCTGTTATCCTGTAGGGCAGATGCAGTGCCTGCAACCGGAGTTACCCAAAGCAGCGCCTGTGGAGGCTTCCAGGCACTGGAGACATTGCTTCCCTGCCGGGGCACGGGTGCAGGTCCTGCCCAGGGCATGGAGGGGAGAAGGTGCCAGTGGCTGGGCTGCCAAAAGCCTGGCCAGTGCTGCTGTGGCCCTGACTGGTATGGGATCCCTGCCTGAGATCTGCTGGGACTCAGCAGCCTTGGCAGCGTAAGGAGGCTCCTGTTGCTCCCAGGGCAGGCTCAGCACCCGGTGCTGTTCCCCGCGTGCTCACCGCTCTGTGCAGGTTCGCTCTCCCTTTCACCCTGCACCATACCTGGGTGTTTCCGTGACTTGCACCCCCGCTTTGTGCCCCGGCGGGTTGTTCTCCTCCTCGCCTTACCGATTCCTACCCCAAACTGCATTTTTCCCCGCTGGTGAGTCACGCGTTGGGCTGTCGCAATATTCACCTTGCTGCGACCTCCTCCGGAGCCGTGTCCCTGCATGCAGGAGCTCATTCGGGGTGCAGTGATTCAGCTCAGATCACAGGCCTTCTGCCTCTTTCCTGTGCCCAGCTGTGTGTATCCAAGAAAGCATTTCTGCCTGGTGGGGAGTGAATCACCCAGGAGTGGCTCACCCAGCCCTGCCCGCCGCGAGCAGGAAGGGGAACGGGGTGGGAGGAGAGGCGAGGGGGAACGGGGCTGGGAATGTGCTGCTGTGGAAACCTTCCTCCAGCCCCCGGGCTTGGGGCCGCCTTGCAATTCAATGCTCGGATTTGGGGCAGCGGAGGAAGAAGAGGAAGGACGAGATGTGGTGTTGGGCTGCTTCTGTGCCAGCTCGTGAGCTCCCAGCCTGCTGGGGCAGAGAGCGGCCGGTGCCCGCCCCAGTCCTAGTGCCCGAGCTGCAGCTTTTCTGCAGCCTTGTGCTCTGCTGATGCTTTGGGCAGGCTGGGGCACGGACACCAAGCAGAGGACGTCCGCTGTGTCATGCCCTGGGCTGAGCTCCCCACCGGTTCCCACAGCTCATCGCTGGAGCTGGAGGCAGGGGGTTTTCCAAGGGGGAAAGCCGGGCCAGGGCTGTCCTGCTTGCTCAGCTGCCACCTCCAGCAGGCAGGGGTGGTGTTGTTGGGGGGGGGACTGAGCCTTCATTGTGTTTTCTCTCAGCTGTGTTAATTTGCCATGGTTTCAATTTGCTGTAAGCTGGCCCAGAGCGGTTAAAGACACCAAACTGAACAACTACCGGATTAGATGTGCGTTGAGGCACTGATAACAGTCTTAAAAGAAAGTCCCCGTTCAACCTGGCTGCTCTGGCGCGCTCTGTATCATCCAGACTATTACACACTTGGTGTAAAATGATTTTTGCGTTAGCAGGTCCTGGCAGAAAGGAGCTGGGAGCTGAAGGAGAGGATGCTGGCTCCAGTAACCACAGTGTCACGTCGGGCACAATTCGTTGCCTTCACTCTGAGCGTCCACCACGGCTTATCCCACCTGGTCAAACATCTTCTGATACCGGCTGATGGGCTGTTGCCTCCTGGGCTGCGGGAGAGGGCTCACAACCTCTCCCCACACCGTGTCACCATCCTCCTCTGAGCACCTTCTGCACCCCAGGATGAGGGCTCCTAGGTGCTAGAGCCAAACATGCGATCAGTAACTGCAGGGATGGATCTCAGACACACATCTCTGGGGTAATTCAAGAGGCCCACAGCTCACCCCTTTGTGCCAAAGCTGATCCTGGTAAGTCACAGCCGCCAACCCCCCAGAAGTCCAGTGATGAATTTGACACTTATAGGCATGGGAAGGGAATTTCCTGCAAACTGCTGGCTACAAGCACAGCCGTTAATGCTGTTCTGAGATTACCTTCTTCATGATTTTTTAGCATTGCATGGGACAGGCCCATGGAGGGCACAGAATAAGTCAGGTGAAAAGCTGAAATGCCCTTGAGTTGGTTCAGCCTCTGCCACCTGATGAGGGCAGGGGGAGCACCGCAGCCTGCTGGTGGTACCGTGGGTCAGAGAGGATGGAGACGAGCCCTGAGGGATGCAGGTGGCACACGGGGAGCTTGGCCCCTCCAGGGATCTGAAATGGCCGGCAGCGTGTGGCTTGGTGGGGGCAGGAGGGAATTGTGCTGCTGCAGCTCTGCGCTCACTGCGTCCAAAGTTATTCATTGTATAAATAATGTGAATTCTTGTGGGAGAAGCAGGGGGCACCAGGTGAGGGGGGAGTGTGGTTACGTTGGGGGGAAACTGCTCCTTCGGGCAGCCAGCTCTCCTCACTGGCACTGCAGTTTAGCCCCTCTCCCCTAACCATAATCCAAGGCTGCTGGATGCTCTTGCACGGATTACATGGCGGGGCTCACTTCTGCTCCGTGCAGTTTGGAGAGGGAAGATGTGGATGCAAAGGAGCTGGGGTACCCGGGGAGCAGCTCTGCCCTGCTGATGCAGGTACTTCTCCTTGCCCCCAGGCAATTATCCGGCAGCAATCATCTCCTGTGGGTGCCACCCAGAGCCAAGCTCTCCCTAGGTTTTGTTTCCCAGACGTCTAAGGACTTGCCTGGAGAAAGCTCCACGGAGGAGCCTTCATCACCCAGCTGACTTGTGCCTGGACGTGTGCTGGAAATGGGCCTGGCAGGGGGCACAGAGCAGCACCGGGGCAGTTTGCCTGGGCTCCGGAGCATCCTGGGCTGTGGGCTTAAAGGAGCGTGTGTGACTTTGCCTTGGCACAAACTGGCTTCTTGCTCAGCATCCCAGCCTCCTCCGTGGATGTCCTGTGCTGTCACTGCCCCCGTCCACCTGAGAGCAGAGATCTGAGATTAGGAGAGGTGCCCAGGTGCTGGGCAGCCTTGTCATTGACCTAAGGGCTTGTACACACGGGCTCTGGAGGGGCTGCCTGTACTTTGGACAGCTGAGCTGGTGGCTGGGATCTTTCTGCCCTTGTGGGGGCTTTCCCTGATGCCTGGGGAGCATCTTGTCTCAGCTGTATTTTCTTGATATTAATTATTCTTATTGCAAAATAAGTAATTCAGGGTGCATGCTGAGCTGGAAAGGAAAGGAAGACAAAACCTGGGGCTTGCTCTCATGACAAATCAGCGTCATGTGTCCTCAGAGCATGAGGTTATTCCTCACCACCGGGGTCTGAGCCTGTCTCATCATTGGCAAAGAGGTAAATGACATCTTTATTGGACGTGTATCTGCAGGCAAACAGCTTGAGCATCCCGGGTATTGAATCACAGGGGTAAAAGCCTTGAAATGAGGATTTTCGAGCACCAGTAGAGCAGGAATTAGGAAATAACCGGTTCCTTGACCAGCCATGGGAAAATCTGCCTTCTGGTTACTTTCAGCACAAGCTTTGCAGGTGGACGGATGGTGGCTGAGGTCTTCTGCTCTGTTGGCCAGTCCTGGCGTGGGGGTTCGGTGTGCGTGTGTGGGATGGCGCCGAGCAGCCAGGCATGGCTGTTGGGCAACAGTTTGCTGTTATGCAAATCACACGGATATTTCCCAACGAGGGAGGGGTAATTCCTCGGGTGTCCCAGGGCCTGGATGTGGCTCTGCTTGTCTGAGAGTCCCCGTGAGCAACGGTGTGTGGAGATCCTTAATGTCACGTCTTGCTCTGGGCCCAGGGGACAGATCCCGAGCCTTCTCTCTTGTCGGCTTGTCTGCCAGTTGCTAAGTGAAGAGCTGCTGGTGGAGGTGCCTGTCCCTCTGTCCAGCCACCCCTTGTCCCTCCACGTAATGCCCATCAGAGCTGGGCAGGGGCACAGGAGCTGTGGCACACACTGGGGGTCTCGTTGTCAATCCTGGGAAGGAGGACATCCTCTGGGTGAGCGCCTCGAGCCAGGGCTGGTAAGAAATGAGGGGCAGGCCTTGGCTCCCCAATACCCGTGTGTTGAGCCAGAGGCGGCAGGAGGGCTTTGTGCAGCAGCTGGCACACCTGCTGGCTGGGCTCGGCTCTGAAACCCTGCCCAAATGTGGTCCAGCACATCCAGCATGGGCACAAGCCCCCCGGTGCCACGGCAGGGATGCTTGCTTCTTGGCTGCAGGATCTGAAATACTTCTACTCTTTGTCCCAGCAGGGCAATGCGTGGACAAGTGCTGGTCTCTCTGGTTTATCTGTCCCTAAACACCTGAGATCATTAAGGGCAGGAAAGAAAGCCTCTTACCTGACTGCCAGCTACACTGAAAGGGCCCTCTGTGTTACCTTGCGGCTTATGATTTCCAAAGCATTTCTGTCCAAATTTACCAGAGGACAGGATTGCTGTAGGGAACATGGGAACCACAACAGCACAGGCACAGCTCGCTCTTGCTTATACAGGAACGGAGGCACAGAAGCACCAGACGGACAAATATCCTGTGAACTCTTACCATGGCTGTACCTGCCCGAAGTCTGGTTCTGCTGTGAGTTTGTGCTTGTATGGGCTGCAAAAAAAGGGGCAGCAGGTGGTAGTGTTACGCAGGAGAGCCTGCTTGGAGCGTGCGAGGAAACTTTTAATCCTAGGGAGAGCTGGGCCTGCGTGAGGCTCAGGAAGCTGGAGGTGGGGGAAAGTCTGCTCCCTGCCAGAGGCTTTGATGAGAGCCGGTTCTGAAGGCAGAGGTAATTCCAGGGAAAGGAACGTAGATATTTGGGTGGTTTCAGGACCAAGGGATCGCCTTCAAAGCTGGTCGGGCATCCTGTGTTAACCTCGGGTAGGTGGTGTAAATAAAACAAGTGACCTAGAAAATATAACAGGGCTTGACATCTCTGCTTCCCCTTCTGCTCAGCAGCCAGCATGCAGAGGCTCTGGCATCTGCTGCTGGTTGGCAGGGGAGCAGCACTGATGTGAGCATTTGACACCAGTGATAGAGAAAACAACACCAAAGTTGTGCGTATAAAGAAATGTGTAGTTTTAGGTACACAAAATAAATACATGGACACATCTCAAAACACCTTTGTAAGGTGCTAAAGCAGAAGATTGTGCATTATGTGTTTATGTGGAAATACATTTGAGTTGGTAAATGCCATCTTATGCTCTTCTCCATATATGTGCACAGATACCTTTCATGGCATGGTATGAACATGACTAAGAGTGAATATTCCTGCTAATCGAGATGAGAAAAGATATGGAAACACATAAAAGACGAAGATTACACATTCTTGTAAAGCCTTCAAAGATAAATTCATGCACTGGTATACAAATATGCAGGGGGGAGGGATGTACCCAAACACATTAACAGGGAATTATACCCACGGAGAGCCCAGCAGTCCCACTCTCTTTTTGGATGGCTGTTTATGATGATAATTAAAGCCCCATTTGGGTGTTACATCTCGCTGTTTGCTGCGGTCTTATAAATCCTTCAGCAATTTGAACTGTGCCATGAACAAAGGTGTTGCAAAGGATGGAAAGAGAATCAGAGAGGGAGCCGCGTCGTGCTCGGCAGGGGATGCGCTGGGCTCTCCGGGGAGAGGGGGAGGCCCCCAGGACTTTCCAGCCCCGTTGCTTGGGGGCCCCAATTCCTCCCACCCAAGGAAGGCACCTGTCTCGAGTACCACGCTGCTCTGGGTGGATAATGCAGTCCTGGGAAGGGGACCTGGGGCAGGCTGATCTCTCTCGGGAGGGAAAAGCTTTTCTGGTGGCTCCACGCCTCCCTGCAGTGCCCGGAGATAGGAGGGGTGGACGGCGTGGGCCTGGAAAGGCTCCTGAGAGGTAGGCAGTGCTGTGGGGCTGGGGGGGAGGTGGGCAGGGGTGCAGCTGGGAGCAGGCAGGAGGGCACTGGGGATGGGATTGGGGTGGGACTGGAAGGGGAAGGGGTCCTGGTGAGGGATATGGCTGTCAGCAGCAAAGACGTGGAGCGAAAGGAATCAGGTGAGGTGTGTGAAATGGGTATGTAATGGGTGGCTGGGCAAGAGGCACTGAAATGGGGAGGAAAAACAGAATACAGGACACGGTCTGCAAGGAAGAACCAGGTGGAGACACAGACTGGTGGGGAGAAAGAGCAGGTGAAGAGCATGCAGAAGAATGAAGACACGATCTCCCTATCAGGATGAACTCTGTGAGAAGCAAGAAAGGCAGCATGGTATGGCAAAGGGAAAAAAAAACCAAACAACTAAATGCTCTGCGAGGTAGGCAGGTGGGCCAGGGCCAGCAAGGCTCCTTGGCATTTATTTTGCTGCTCCAACACTGATCTGGTTTTCTGTTCCTCTGGCCAAGCAGCCTGATGTCCAGGCGATGCTTGGTGGTGCAGCGGCTCTGGCAGCAGCTCGGCAAGCCACCGGGGTGACAGCAGCCCTGGGTGCTCCTGCCAGGGGATCAAAGCTGGAGAATGTGGAGGTGGGACCGAGGGGTGGAGAGGGACCAGAGACCATCTGCGGAGAGCACGGGGCTGTCTGTGCAGCCAGCGCCGCGATTTGCCTGGTGGAAATGGTGATTTCTGGCTTCCTTCCTAGGATGAGATCATTCCCTGGATTCCCCCCAAGAAATCAGCACGCCCTCCCGCAAACGGCTCAGCCCTGCTGAGGGCATCTGTGCAGGTTATCGCTACGGAGGAGCCTCCAGGAGCGCCGAGGGCCTGGTCCTTCAGAGAACCACAGCCTGGCCACTTGTGGATGGATGAGAAAGTAAATGAAAGGGTGAGGATCTTGGCCAGAGGACACCTCCCCGTGCTAGAAGGGCTCTTATCTTCTCTGGGTCAGGAGGAATGAGAGGCACTGGAAATGAGCAATGTGAGCAAAACTGGAGAAAGTGTAAAAGCCAGTGGGAGGTTTTGAAATGTGATGGTGGTTATTTATTTATTTATTTATTTATTCTTAACCGTTAAATGATCATCACGTGTGATCATCATTTCACCACTTCCAAAGCAGAGCATGGCTTAATTCTGGGTTGTGCAAGGAAGACAGTTTTTCCATAAATTATTTAGGGCCTTCTGATCCCCCGTTGCGGGCTCAGGAGAAGACAGGCTGGGAAATGGGCAGGAGAGGGGGGCGTTCTGCCTGCAGAGCCTGAGGTGCTCTGGGAAGGTCTCCATGGGGGCTGCTGCTCAAAGGGGGGCTGGAGGGAGGGAGCCCTGAGCTGCCGTGGGGCTGGTGGGCAAATTCACAGCCCCACGGACCCAGCTCTGCTGGGAGAGACTGGGATAAAGGGGGCCCTGCGAGGATGAGCTGAGTGCAGGGAGATGAGGGAGGGGACAGGGCAGGGAAGGAGGAGAGGGGGTTTGGCAGATAACCTGGGGACCTGGGTGTGTGTGTGTTGGTGCACCGGTGTGTTAAGCACGGCAGTTTGTTTGTTCTGCCTGCACAGAAAGGAACGATTTCTGCTCTCTCACCCGGAAGGAATGAAGAGGCATTTGGAAAAGCAGTGGCTGAAGGGAAGCCAAAAGGAGTTCATTCACTTCTTTTGCAGATCCTTTGGCTCTCTCGTGGAAGGAGCCCTTTGCAGCCAGGGCCTTGCCTCTGCCCCTGTGCCTGCCTGGCACAGCCCAGGCCTCTCCAGCTCCTCCCCGGGCTTGCTCCGGAGCCTCCCGGATGGGCCAGCAGGGAAGGCAGGCTTCTCCCAGCCTCGGCAGCCCAAGGCTGGCCTTCCCCCAGCAATTCACCCATTCCTCCTCTCCCAAAAGGAACATGCCCTGACACCTTTGCCTTGAACCGAGTTGCATTCAAGAGCCTGGGTTTGCCCGCACATGTTAAAGGTAAGTCTGGAGGCAAAAAATAAAAAATAAAAAGGGGGAAAGCTCCAGTGTGGGGAAAAAGGGGAGCCAGCAGCAGGGCCCAGAGCTCGGTGCTTGTACCCAGTGATGATGAGGAAGGGGGCAGCAGAGTTCATCCCCACCTAATGTCCAGCTTTACAAGCCAGGATGGAGCATCCTCAGGCAGATGACCCCTCCAGAGGACGCTGGCTTCATCGGCCAGGGGCTCACTGCCATGGCAGCGCAGCTGCTCGGGCTGGTGGTGATGGGGTCTGGGGGCAGAGGGAGGAGGAGGAGGAGGGTGGGCACAGTGGTGTGGGACAGCTGCTGGGCACAGCAGCTCTTTGAAGGGAGTGAAAATCTGCACTGGGGCTAAAACCTGGATCCTGAGTGATGGGGGATCCTCTGATGACAGATAAGGCGAGGATTTCATTAGGGGCACCGTGACCAAGAGGAAACGACAGAAACCCCCAGGATGCATCCTGCTGTTCAAGCCCAGGCAGCCAGACCATGATTGCAGGTGCAATTAGTGCAGAAGGGCAGCAGGACCAGGTCACACCAAAGGTCTGCCTCGATCCCTCTCCGCATCCAGCAGCAGATGCTTTGGGAAGAGGCTGTGGCAAAGCCTCCAGAGCCCAGGCAGCGAAGACGATCAGCGAGGTGTTTGGGCAAGAAGTAACACGAGGCACGTGTAGCTGTTCTGGTCCAACCGAAGCAGTGATCAAAAGGAATATGAAATTAAGAAAAATGTAGGGAATGCACATAAAAACGCGACCCGGGGCGAGTCGTTTCCTAAGAATCACAGACCCAGAGTTTATGGGGTTCTTGGAAGCAAAACACCAAAGCTGAAGGTAAGTAGGGTTAGCTGGGAAAAAGCCGTGGGGTATGTGGTAGGTCATGAAATAGAAAGCAGTGTAACTTCTCCGTGGCCAGCGCGGACACCACAGTCCCCTGCACACATCATTACCAACTGTGTAATTCCCTTGGCACCAGAGCATCTGGGAGGCAGCCCTAGCCCAGCTCCTGTTGGACCTTCCCATCGCCGTGCAGCAGTCTGTGCACACGTGTGTGTCCTCTGTGCTCAGCCTGCAGGAACAGGATGCCTTGGAGGTTCAGTGTCCCATTGAGTCAAGCGATCGTCAGCCACTGGGTTCAAAAATGAAAGGGAATGGGAGTGAGCCAGGTGGGCTGATCGGCAAAACACAAAGCGGGGGATTGTGTCAGACACGTGTCCTCTAGACCGTAAGGCTTCAGCCCAAAAGAACACAGCAGATACATGGGGTTACAGCAGGGCAGGGGGTTAACCCAGCGGGTTTCCAGCAGCACATCAGCACAGGCAGATGGATGTCCAGGTGTGGGCCTTGGAGTCCAGGCAGTTGTAGGAGCGTGACTGGAGCAGCCGCAGTGACCCTGGCTTGTCACCTCTTTGCATCCCCTGCATTTTGAATATTTAAGCTACAAAAGTTAATGAAGCACTTAGGCCACAGACAGCTTTGTTGTTGCTGCTGTTTTTGTAAGAGCAAGGCTCAGGGAAGGAGACAGGAAAGCACTAATCTCCGCACAGCTCTGTCCCTCCCATCTTTTCCCTGGCGGAGGCAGGCAGGATGATGCTCAGCGCTCTGTGGTGCTGCCCCGAGGACCACAGCCGAACCCAGAGAGCGAACCAACCCTGCCTGCAAAGGCACTGCAGCATCCGGGCCGGGCTGTGCGCCTGTCAGGCTGCCTTTGGATCCAGCACTCGCTGTGATTTTTCTATTTTCCTTTTTCAAGTTTGTAAACCATGTCCTCAGTCAGCACTGACCACAGGGAGATTTTCCACTTGGAAAGTACAGTTGAGTTTCTTTACTGCTGAGCAGGCACTGAAAGGCTCAATTTCGGCTGTAACAGGGCAGGGGCTGTTCTCTTCCCCCCCGCTGACCGTCTAGGTCTGAAAGCTTAAAAAGGCCAACTTATTCCTCGGGTCCTGATGTAACCCCGTGCATGGCATTTGCCCCAAGGCAGTGAAATTCCAGCTCCAGGCTCTGACCCTGTCAGGGTTAGGAGCAGCCCAGTGCAACCTCCCGATGCTCCCGCAAAGCCAGGACAGCGGCGCTGTAATTCCACGGAGCTGGGCCCCTGGGGCTCTGCCAGACATGAGTATTGTCTCCTCGGATGGGACACAGCTTTGGAGACGGATCCCTTCGCCTTCCCAGCTGGTCCCTGCCGGTCACCCTGTGTTCCCTCAGCTGGATCCGTGCTGGCGGGTGGGACTCGTGGGCAGCGTGGTGGGATGAGCCCTGGGGCTCAGGGTTGGGGCTCTTTGTGTGCCTGCCTGCTCAGCACCCTTCACCTAGCCCCAAAACAAACATGAGAGCAGTGCGAGTACCTGTGCCTGCTGCCACAGTGACCCTGTCTGCCTGAATTGCTTCAGCTCATTCCCCATCCGATCCACCGCTTTCCCCATCCGATGCCCCACGGCTGATCCCTCCTGGTACCTATGGCCATGCTCTCATGAGCCAGGGCCCCTTCTGAGGGGTGCAGCAGCTGGCACACACACAGCCAGGAGGAACCCTGCCTCAGTTTCCCCATCATTACGTACACGGCTAGCAGGACTGCATGGCTTATTCCAAGCCGTAATCTATTCCGAGCTTATTCTATCTGGTAATGATTTAGCACCCCCCAAAGTCCTCTGCTGCTGTTACACCCTGCAAAGTGCTTCTCTGGTGCTGCTGCACGTTACAGCCGTGTGGCTCCTGCACGGCAGCACCGATACACAGCAGGTACCCACGGACTGTGCAGCCCTTCCCAGCCTGCACACAAATGGCCCCAGCCCCTCTTCCCTCCCGAGCCACGTTTTTTCACATTAACGCCTTTTTGGCGATGGTTAGATTGAGGGAACTAAGCATTCGCCATAGGCATGGAAAATCGTGATGAAGACCCTCAATATTCGGTGGCTTTGGGATCAAGGAGCTCAGCCCTGAGGGTGGATCCCAAAGCACAGGGCAGCCCGCCCTGGTCGGGGTGGGAAGGAACAGAGGGACATCGCATGCTCGTTTAGTGTCAGTGTTTCAAATCAGTACTTTTTATTACAGAGACTCATCAGGTTGCTCACACTGTGGCAAGAATTTAATAATATAAGGCACAGGGAACATTCAGAGGTATAAAAAAAAAAAAAGAGATCTCAGCCTGTGAGACTTAACCACCCCTTCGCTCCTGCAGGACACTTTCTATAAAGCAAAACCCAAATAACTTCTCCCTTCCCTCCCGCCCATCCTTTAACCCCCAAATCCACACCAGGATAAAAGCACCGTGTCGTGCGTGTGGCAAGCACGCCCCTCCGAGCAGAAACATCCCCTCCAAGCCCAGCACAGCTTCCCCGGGAGAACAGGGCTGGAATTTAAGAGCAACCGAGGCAGAGGTGGGCGCCGTGACCTGGGGAGCCAAGGGCTTGATCTCAGCGACAGCAGAACTGCACCAGCGGGGTCAGCCGCCAGCACCCACGTCCACACCACATCTCCCCTTGCAGCAGAGAGAACACAAGAGCAGTACAGTCATCGAGTAACGGTAAAGCATGTAGCACTTTCAAACCTTTATTTCTCTTGAGGGGATTTTACAGGATGGGATGACTTTGTTTTATTTGTTTTCATTTTTTTTTTTTTTTTCATTTTCCTGTTTGTTTCTTGGATTAGCCCTTTTTTTTGGTGCCCCATGATTGTTAAATTCAAGCCCTGGGAATGGTTTTAAAAAACCCAACTCAGAACAAAATCCTGTCTTTCTATGCCTTCCTCACCCCTCTCCATCCCCCCCTACCACGAGCTGGGTGACCGCTGCATCACCCGCCCCGAAAGCCCCCCCTGCCTACATCCCCCGGCTCTGCCTCCCGTGTGCTCTGAGGCTCAGGCGGTGAATGGGCTGAGCCCTCTGTGTCCATGCCGCGTGTCCGAGGACGTGCCGTGGGTAAGGAGATAACATGAGTCGGGCCGGGAGAGACACAGAGCGGGCATTTCATCCAGGAACAGGGTCGGTCAATCGTAAAGGCACGTCAGGGAGAGAGAGGGCTGGTGAGAGCGTGTGGAAAGAGCCAGGTGGGTAATGTAGTGGTAACGGGTTAGGCTGTGAAGGGCTGTTACTTCTCTTAGCACCGATACTACATACGTTTAGATCTATATTAGCACCTTGTTCCCGTGGAAAACGAAACGAAACGAAAGCGGTTCAAAGACCGAAGGAAGTGGGAAGGTTAAAACGAGACAAAGTTGGCAGCGGAGGAGGAAGCTGGGGGTTTAGATCACGAGATCCTTGTCTATGTCCTCTGTGGAAGGAAAAGAGAGAGATGTGGTCAGGGGCCAGGTCCTGCCGGGGTCACTCCCGCATCCCCCTCCCCTGCTCCGCCCCACCCAGGGCCATTGCCGCATCCCCGGGGGGAAATTTTTGGGTGCCCCCTGCCCGGGCGGGCAGATACTCACGCTCCTTAATGCCGAAGCAGCTGGCCCACTCCTCCAGGGCGATGTACTTGTCATTGTCCAGGTCGCAGGCCTCGAAGAAGCGGGTGGTGCAGTGCTCCATGGGGATCAGGGGGGCACGCAGCGGGGCCAGCTCGGTGTGGGACAGGTACCTGCCGGGGACACCCGGGGTCAGCGCCCCAGCCCTCCCCCTGGTTTGGGGTGCCCTCCCAGTATCCCTCCCAGTATCCCAGTATCTCTCCCAGTATCCACCAGTGGGCGTAGTGGTTTAAGGACGGCTGTCTGCCCTGGCATCAGGCTGTGTTAATCATGAAATAGCCAGGGGCTGCGGGTCCTCACTGGCTGCACCCACCGGGGGGCTGCATGCCCGGCCATTCCCATACCCATGCCCAGCTCTAAGCCAGCAGCTGCTGTTTCAGCTGTTGCAGTTATCCCCGGGGCCTTGGGATGAAGATATTTTAGGGAACTTTCATCTGATGGTAAATCTGAGAAGACACAAACTGCATCCACGGGCGATGGGAGCAGCTGGGGCCCCTCTTTCTGCACAAGAGCTCACCTCCCACCTCCTGAACTCCTGCTGCCCCAAACCACCCTGGTTGTGCCACCTGGGCAGGAAGGGGACCTGCTGGGGCCCCATCCTGCCCCGCCGACACTCACCCGTCAATGGGGTGCTGGTCCAGCTGCCCGAACTGCCAGTGCACGGGGAAGATGTACATGTTGTAGTTCTTCTCGAAGTCGCGGGCCAGCAGCTCCACGGTGTGGTCGCCGGCCTCCAGGCGCTTCTCGTTCTCATGGATCTTCTTCACCTGCCGTGGGAGGGCTGTGTCAGGGGTGGGGGGGCGCAAAGGGACCCCGGGGGGCTTCGCATGGGGTGCCCGCGTGTTGGTCTGCTGGGCTGCGAGTGAGAGATCCCCAGGAGCACAGAAGGAGCCTGAAGGACCCGGGGCTGGGTTTGGCATTTGGGAGCCAGCAAGTCTCCGTGCAGGAGTTTTGGTGCACGTGGACATGCCCAGGAGCTGCCGGGCTCCTGCCCCAAGCCCTCACCTTGAGCTTCTGCTTCTCGGTCAGCAGGTTGTTGTCCTCGTCGCGCTCGTACAGGGTGATCAGCACGTTCTTCAGCCAGTCCCGCATGCGCAGGGGGAACTCGGTCAGCTCCGTGTCCAGGCAGGCGGGGATGACTGGAAGCCAGACACCGCGCTCAGCACCAGCATCCTGCCACCCCGCCTGAACCCCTGCTCTCCCTCAGCCCGTGGGTGAGGGGAGCCATTATCCCCGAAGGGAACGGCCCCACTTACATTTGCAAGGCCCAATGTAGTCCAGGTGCAGCTTGTGTCCCTTCTTGGTTCCCTCCAGGGTGCACTTGGTGGCAAAGAAATGGCAGGAGGAGTCGTAGGTCTTGTTGTCAGTGCCGCAGACCTGCGTGGGATGGGGAGGTGCTGTGTGAAGGGCAGCAGAGCCCATTGCAGCTTGGGGACAGCAGGCGGAGCCCCCAGAAGAGGAGTTTTAACTTGTTCCTCAGGGCACAAAACATCTCCTTGGTCTCCACCAGCAGAGGCCAGGTGGGGACCTGCCGCCCTGGCTCTGCCCAGCTCTGGAGCCAGCGGTGTCCCAGGAGGGTCCCTCCCCGCCGCCCAGCCTCTGCCCTCACCTTCTCGAAGACACCAGAGGTGGCCGGGCAGCTGGAGGGGTCCTGGCACACGCACATGGGCGAGTTGTTGTCGTCCACCTCGCACACCTTGCCGTGCTTGCAGTGATGGTTCTGGCACGGGTCTGGGAGAGGGCAGGGGGCAAGGTCAGGGGCTGCCCCGTCCCCACCTCCCATGAGCTGGCCTCACCCGGGGGCTCCCCAGCACAGAGGGAGGCAGAGCCGGCACAGGGGCTGCCCCGAGCATCCCTCCCTGCATGGGGAAGATGTGAGGGAGCCCACATTAGCCCTTGGACTATTCCCAGCCTCCTTTCTGTGGCCACACATTGCAATAGCTTTTCTGTTGCAAAGAAAAAAAAAAAAAAAAAAAAGGAGGGGGTGCTGTTGGTGGGGAGTTATAGAGAACTGAAAGCTGGAAGAAGTCCTGCACCTCCCTGGCTCTTAAACGTGCATCTCATTTGGCACTGTGCTCACCCTGCACCCTTCCCAAAGGAGCCCCTCACTGTTTGGGGTGCCTAAAGGTCCCCCACCCATGGAAGGGATGGTGTCTCTGCCTGCCAGAGGGCAAAAGCTGCAGGGCAGGCAAAAAGTGACTTACTCTCTGCGACGATCTCCTCTACATCCTCTGCGGGCTCCTCGAACTCCCCCACCTCCACCTGGACGGGGTTTGCCCCCACAGGCTCCTATAGAAGAGGACAGTGCATGTGGCAGGGTGCGCAGAGCTCAGCCCCCCACGGCCACTGCTCCCCCGAGCCTTGGGGGTGCTTTGGAAGAGCTGATGGCAGAGATTCTTCCAGAGAATAACTGATATTTGGAGGAAGAAACCCAAGAAGCACTGCTGGTTTCCACCATGGGGGCTTCCCAGAGCACCAGAATGGGAGGTGTCCAAGCCCTTTGCTCTTCCCAGGGTGGTGGGTGCCACCAGGGGTGGGTGCTGGGGAGGAGCAGGGCCACCTACCTCTGTGGTGGGGTCCTCGATGACCTCCGTCTCATCGGGCAGGGCCTCCTGCTGCAGGGGAAAAGGACCGTGAGCTGGGGGCTGTGGGGACGACGGTCCCGCTGGGGTGACATCCCAGGGCCACCCTCGGGTTTCCTCTCCCCCACTTGCCCATCCCTTGGGGACCACGCAAGAGGGTGAAGCTACTTTGTGCTTCCTGCAGGGCTCCTGGTTTTATTCATTGGAAAAGAAATTCCCCGACAGATCCACCGGGCGTTGGATACGTCCCGTACAGCAGAGAGGCTCTGCTGGCTCCCCTCCTTACCGGAGCTGCCAGGGCTTTGCCTGCCAGGCAGAGAAGGAAGAAAATCCAGGCTCTCATCTTTCAGCAGACCCTGAATAAAGGAGAGGAAGAGGAGGGATGAGGAAGGAGTTCAGGCAGCTCCGGGCTGAGCTCACGGCCAGCAGTCAGACACACAGAGAAGGTTTTCTCCATTTCCTGCCTTGTCTGGTCAGCGCCGCAGCCCCACATGATGGCATTTCTAGCCAAAACCTTAAGCCAAATGTTGTTTCCAAGACAAATTCTTTTGATTTTGCAGCATGGGAAGGTGGGGGTGTGAGGCTTTCCAGGATGCATTAGGAAAACTGCAGTCAAAATGGCAGTTCCCCTTCCCTTCACATGAGGTGTGGCAAAAAAAAAAGTCATGTTAAAAGCCCCTGATACGAGTCCCGGGTCCAGGCAAACTCACCACCATTTTATTTGTTACTCAGAGGAAAAATGGAAGTGGAAGAAGGAAAGAGGGAACGGACAGGCGGTGAGACTGTCAGCTTGAGAATTAAATCCCTTAGAAAACGCTTCCCACATGGACACACGTCTGAGGGGTGGCAGGGAGCAGGCTTCCATCTCCGGCATCCCCAGATGTGGGGGTTTCTAATACACTTCTCCCTTTCCTGCTCAGACCTGAGGGTCCCCAGACTGGCTTGGAGGGCACCAGGACACCTCGGGATCGTATCCTGCTGGGGGATGAGCTCCTAGAGGAGAAGGAATTAGCACCCTGGGCTGTTTCAGGGACGGTGCAGGACGAGCGGGCAGCTCAGCTACCCCAGGCTGTGATGCGAGCCAGGAGGAGAGCTGCAGCTGCTGAAACCGCCCCGTGTGTTTGTGTGTCCCCCTCGGTTCCTGTTTGGCAGGATGGAGCCCTTCTGTGCCAGGGCAGCGAGGAGCTCAGCTGGGTGCTTAATATGCCGGCGGCATCCCTGCCAGCCGGGAGAGAGGGACACCCGCTCCCTTCCGCCCGCAGGGAGAGTGGAAGTCCCCCCGGGGGGGGGTCTGTCCTCCTGCCAAGGCTCCCCCTGCTCCCTTCCGCTTGTCCCCCTCCTCCCCACATGTGGGGACAGGAGAGCGGGCGGCTTCCCTGGGACAGACAGTTCTGGGTAAGGTGCTCCGAGCATCCTTTTGCCTCCTGCCCGTGTGGGATGGCCCTCTGGGTGTAAAATGTGATGATGCCGCCCCGCTGGGACACGTAGCACCTAGATTAGCTGCATTCAGCCAGGCAGAGGCTGAAATCCTCCTCCCAGCCTCGCAGCATCACCCAGACCCGGCTCACCCTGGGATGCTGGGGAGCTGGGAGCACAGCACTGGTGGGGACGGCTGCTGGGGGGATGTGGGATGTGTGGGGAGGGGATACGGGGCAGTGGAGGAGCCCGTTAGCTCCCACTCGGTACACACCATCCCATGCCCTCGTCTTTCTCTGCTCTGGCAGCTGCTGAGAGCCTCCTGGCTTTTGCCAGGAGCTGCGCTGAGATCACTGACTCTTCCCTTCTGGTGAGGTGGCTATTTGGGGGCAGGGAGGGGAGGTGGAAAAGTACTGAATCTGGCCATTTCCTCCTTCGCTGCCATCCCCTGGCTCGTGAAGGTTTCTCCTGGGCTTCTCCCAAGGGGCTTGTTTGCCTTGGAAGTTGTTCTGAGGTTCGGTGGTGCTCGGTGGGCAGAAACACGGCAGAGCCCAGCCAGGAGCGGAGGGCAGGGCATGTGCACATGGAAGGTGGCATTAAGGAGAACCCAGCCCCAGACCAAGGCCCTCTCAGATCATTTCCCCAAAGCCCCAAAACACCTAAGTTTCCAAGTCTGCATGCAGCGAGCCGGGCTCAGAGGATGCCATGCTTGCCAGGAGCCAGCAGACAGCTGGAGCTGCTGGTGTTGTGTTTGGAGGAAGCAGGAGCATGAAAGAGTCTGAGCAAACAAGCCTGCAGCGCCGTCTCATGCCAGAGATAGGAAAGTAAGTTTATTTGAAAAACAACATCCTCCTGGAGGCTGTGCGCAGAGGACATTGCAGTGTCTGTGAGACCCTGGCTGCTTTGCAAGGACACAGTCTTTCCTGAATGTCCGGTGGCCAAAAATCCTGAAATAACATCTCAGGAGCCCTGCACGCAGCATTTCCCCAGCACACAGAGCAAGTTTCTGCTGCAGGACTCCCTCCTTGCCATGGTCCTGCCATCCAGGAAGATGCTGCCTGCCAGCAGGAGCCAGTGCTTTCGAAGACACGGGAAACCGGCACACCCTGGGCACAGAGAGGGCTGCTGAACATGCCGGGCAGAAAGCACACGGGGCTGTCAGCAGCACACAAGGGCGAACACGGCTGTGGTGTTGGCACAGGGCTGGGGATGCTCCCTGGGAGCTGCCACCACCATGAGTTCGAAGCTGTTTGCAGGGGCTGTGGAGAAATAGTCCTGCTCTGGCTGAGCTACTGGGGGCGGCACAGGGGGAGGTCTCGCTGTACCCAAGCCAAACTCCAGCTAAAATTGAGAGAAGCCCCCTCAGCACTTAAAGGCAACCACCGGCTTGCCCCAGGACAGCGGCTGTGCCCTGGGTGCTGGTGGGCGAAGCTCCCTGCCCGGGGCACACACCGCAGCGAGCCGACCCCACAGCCCGGACAACACTTGACCCCACTTGCATCCTAAGTGTGGACTTCAGCTCCCACTCACTGTGTAAACACGCTCTAGTGGCTCTTACAAATGCCTCTCGATGGGTCCGTTTGGTCCCTTTTGTCTCCTCCAGCCCAGCCTGGGGGCCTTGGCAGGTGGAGGCGGGCCAGGGCCAGGCAGCGCAGCCTCTGGAGGAGGCTCCTTGGATGGAGCAGCGTGGCCCATGTGGCACTGGCCCTGGCCAGGGTTGCATAAGCCCCACGGATGCCACGTTAGCGTGGGGAGGAGCCTCTGCCTGGCCTCTCTGTCAGCTCCTCCCCGATGTGCTGCGAGGCACAGGACAGCCCCGGCGGCCTCCGCTGCTGCCCGGCCTCCCACCATGGTCAGGAGTGGGCAACACGGGGCAAAAACCCTCCCACGCCTCGCTGTCAGGGTGGTGACAAAGTGTGGCCACCGCAGGGACACGAGGCGAGGGCTGTGAGCCCACCACCCAGCCCTGGGCTCTCTGTGCAAGCAAATCCCTCTGAGCTCTACCTCGCCAACCAGTTTCGGTTGGAAATCTGGTCTGAGAGATGAGCTGTGTGCGCCAGAACCCAGAAAGCTCCCCACAGGTCCCTGCCTGCGTGGCGCTGCAGCCTGTGCGAGGTCCCAGGGGACCACCGCTGCCCCTGCCACCCGCAGGGTCCCCCTGTGCTCACGTCGTGTTTGGGGCCACACAGCCGAGGTGGGTTTGGCTGGGAGAGGAATTCCCCTCAGCTCATGCGCGCACTTGCACACGGGACAAATTCTGCCCACCCCGTCTCTCCGTGCAATCACTGGAGACGTCTGCACCCCGTTAACCCATGAACGTTGCAAAGAGTGACTGGAGCCGCTGTGACGGCACTTCCAGGTACGCCAGGTCTTTACAGAACTCAGTAACAAGGTGGTAAGAGCCCTCGTACCAGTGGAGCTGTGTGCTGGCTTGAAGCTGTCCCAGTTTGCCCAGCCTGTACCCCATCCAGAATGGGAAGCACCTCAGCAGTACCAGAAGTGCCTGAATGAGATGGGGCCTGCAAGCACGGGGAGACCCTGCAGACCACGCTCAGAAGGGGATATGATTACACATTTTGCTGCCCTGCCTGTGCTGCTGCTTTTGTTCCCACCGGCCGTGGGGCAGTGCTGAAAGGAGCCGGGATGCTCGTGTGCCAGGTGCCGGCGGGTCCCTCTGGCTCCCGGGGCAGACCGAAAGCTGATCTCCCACCGAGGCACTGCTCCACAAAGCAAAGAGCAGAAAAACCTTTCTGCTAACTGAATACGCTGCAAAAATGCAAACCATCTTCAAAGCATTCCCAGGACTCGCCCTGCCACGGCCGCTCCAGCGATAACAGCCCCGACATCCATCCGAGCAGAGGACCCAGAAAGGGTTTCCATGGGAGCCGACATTCCTCCGGGGCTGAGTCATGGAAGAGCAGAGGGGAAGGAGGGGCTTGCAAAAAGTCTGAAAAGTTTATTTCTGCTCTTCCCCCTCTCGTCAACACCCGCATCCCTGCTCCTGCCTATGTGGCAGACAATAGCCTGGCTTTAACAGCTGCGCGGGGCGCGACAGCTTTTTATTTCCACTTAAAAACTTCCCCGGCCCACCCTCCCAAACTGCCGTGATTTATTTTTGTCCCTGGGCGAGGCGGGGGGGCGGGGGGTGAAGAATTTTTGGGCTCTTTTATGGTGGTGCTGATCGAGCACCCGGAGTGCTGGCAACCTTCCCGGTGCGCCCGATTTCCCTCCGACGTGGAAGAGCCGCCTCGGTGGGAACCGAGCCCCCGGCCTGCGAGGTTTCCTGCCCTCGGCTGGACTGAAGAGCGGAGATTTCTTAAGGGGGGGGGACGCAAAGAGCGGGGCTAGGCTGCCAGCACGTCACCGGCACAGCAAGGCCAGCTGCTGCCTTTAAAGGAAGCGAGCCCTCAGCTCCTCTGCCCGGCTCTGGGGCCAGGTCCGACTGATCCCAAGTTATTGCACTTTTTTTTTTTTTTTTTTTTTTTACGAAAAAAAAAAAGCAAAA